>CM021106.1:624963742-625616867 GCA_007115665.2 Sequoiadendron giganteum | reverse complement strand
ATTGATTGATTGATGATGATGATAGTGTTGCCATTGTGGGGAATGATATATCCCTAGATCAACACAAGGATGATTGATTGATTGATTGATGATGATGATAGTGTTGCATTGCGAGGAACGATATATCCCTAGATCAACACAAGGATGATTGACTGATTGATTGGGTTAACAACAAGATTAGGATCAAGACTAAAGGATGTGATTGGATAATTTGGAAAGATTTATTACCTTCGTCAGTATGGATTAAGGATTTAATTTCGTTTGGATTATTTCTTGGAAGGATTGAAGATGCTAGATTTGAAGATTTGGATGATGATTGATGAATTTAATTAAGGATTGATTTACTTGGAATTGTAGACACATTCTTAGTTAGGATTTATCTTTTTAAGTTAGATTCTAATTTTAAATTTAGAATAATGTTAGTTTTCATTTTAGTTTAATTTTAGTTTTGGGTCTAATTTTATTAATTTGGGTTCTATTGTAGGTTCGTTTGGCAAAGAATTGAAAATAAAAACATTCGCTTGTCGAAGAAAGGAGGCATGAAACTACTAATGAGATTGTGATGCAGGACATTCATCGAAGACATGATTTTGAAACCAATTATCTTTTAGATTAGAAAACACTTCAATTTGGGGCTTTAAAATGAACATCTTGTTTGCAATCACACGTTTAAATTGGGCTTAAAAAAAAAAAAAACCATTGTCTTCCCATCACACATTTTGGCTTTGGATTAAAAAGAACAAGTGTTTGAAGTGTTTTGCACACATTTTTATTTTCTAAAGGGAAATTAACAACTGCGAGTGTGAATCAAGTGTGTGTGTGATAAAAAGCACCTCACTTGGTTTGCTTTTGTCAAACCCTTCATAGGAGGCTTGCTAGGGGATTTCATCACCCCCAGGGACGACCTCAATCAAGGTGTGAATCAAAAGACATGCTTCTTTGGGAATTAAAATCTTGTCACTCTTGGCTAAGCCCTAAAGAACTTTATACCTTTGGGAAGTGAAGGTGAAAGGTGGGTTACCCCTTTCTCCTAGGTGTGTGGCAGGATTTTGTTTTCAAATAATCCCTAGTCAACCTCATACATCCTAGCTTAAGACCTAATTGGCCATACCCACCTGACTAACATTAGGCTTGTTGTTGTGTATTCAAATGTTTGTTTAATCATAAAATTTAATATTGAAAGACAAATTTATCATTGTGTTTGGTGTGTGTGTTCATGAACTTACATGTGAGATCTTTTGTTTGATATTACCCAAGTCAAACTTTCAATAAAATTTTTCTACATCATCTAATCTTTCCAAGCCAAATCATCCTAGTCATTCAAGCAATCACATCATTTTAAATCATCATCATAATCTTAATCAAATATTTTTCAAAAGTGACACCATGCCAACATTAGAAGACATAGCACAAAATCTCATTCACATACTTCACATAGCTCAAACAAGCCAATCACCTTTAGACCAAAAAATAATTCAAGGAATCCATGACATGATCCAAAAACTTTAAAAAATCCAATCACCTCAAATGCAACATCTCATAGCACAAGCCCAATATCTCATTGCCACTTGTCAAACCCAACAAGCACATCATCCTCTATTCATTCAACACCAATAAATTTCACCTCATTCCTATGTGGCATCTCCCTCCATTCCATATCAATCTAATCCATCTACCTATCAAAAAAATTCCACATCACCTTATTCCACCTCTTTCCATGTCAATGCCACATCATCATATCAATTCACTTCACAACAAGAACATGTGAGCCAAAGTCCACCTTCACAACAAGATCAAAATATTTTAAGTCTTAATGCCACCTTTGACAAGGAAAATACAAATCTAGCTCATGCATCCTATAAATATATTATACCACCATCTAATCAAAGGCCTATCCTAAAACCACCATGTCCTAGTCCAAATCCATTGTCCCCCATACATTCCAAACCATCAAAACCTTCATTACCCACACCATCATCTAATCCTCCATCAAATCCATGCCCTAAGTTCAAACATTTCAAAAGTAAACCTATGGAATTACCCAAATTTACCCATCCACCTATAAAGGATGTGACCCAGGGGCTACTAGAAAGGAATCAAACATCACCAAGTCATCTAATCTAATCATTCGACATCATCATCGCCTTAATCCTAAGGAAGCACTTTCTAAAATGGTCCTAATCCTTAACAATTCTAGTCACAAGCCCAATGTCATACTTTGATGAGCCCCTTCACCTAATCATGAAGATAATCAAAAACCATATATCCTCCAAGGTGGGTCAAACTTTGCTCCTAGTGATGATGAGAACTTTTTAGATCTTAGTGATGATGAAAACCTTGTTGAAATCTTAGGTCACCTTAATGATACTATTGACAAGGGAAATACCACCCTAAGTTTGGAATCATACACCTTTCCATTTACTAGTCCTCCATCTCCATCTAATAAAATGCCTATCTCAAAGCGCACTAGTCCTACACCAACACCACCATCCATTTTCTCAAGCTCTAATCCATCAACCAAAGAATCCTTTAACGGTTTTCTCCAAAGACTACTAGCACGAAATAGACCATCCCCATGTCAAGCACCCATTAATGAGCTTACCAATGAACATTTGAATGTCATGTCTATTCTTCCAACTCCATCATGTGGTCCACAACCTATTGATCTTATATTTCTAAGTCAAATATCATCATGCCCTCATGTTGTTGATTATAAAGAGCATGCCAAGCCTCTTCTAGAGTCTTCCACTTCCATTTCCACTCAAACCCAAGAGCTATGTCAAGATCATTATCCTAAGCATGAGGAAACATTAACCTCTCATTGTAATCAAGATCTATGCCTTTCTAATGATCCCACTCATAACATACTTGGTCCTATTGATGATGAAGTTTCCCTCTATGATCTAGATCCTACCTATGATGAAGAAGACTATGATGATCCCCTTAGCCAACTCTATGCATTCCATGGTCAAGAGCCTATCACTTCACCTATCCATGAGAAAGAAACCTCCATTTCTCCTACAGACCCCCTACCTAGTCCTATCCATGATCTCACATTATCCACTTGTCATGTTGAGACACATGCCTCCCAAGTAAATGTAGAATATCAAACCAATGGTGTGGATCTAAATGAACATAATCAAGATCCTAATGATCCTTCCACATCCACTATCAACCCCATTTCAAATCCATCGACATGTTCTATTGGTCTATCCATATTTATTCATGAATGTTCCTCCTTAGAACAACAAAAACCTTTATCCACTTCACCTTCTTCATCTAATAATGAACTCAAGTGTAGTGTCCAAAACACACCTAGTCCCATTGTCCATCACATGCTTCAGAACATGAACTATCAAGGTAAAGGTTTAGGCCTTCATGAACAAGGTGTTTTGGATCCCATCCATGTCAAGGTCCCTCCATGCTCTCATGGCCTTGGATATACACCCCAAGGACACCAATCTAAATATGTTGGTACTTCCTCCACCCATCCTAAGTCCTCTTTCCACCATAAATCTTATCATATGCCTAAAACATATGTTGCCATCCCTCCTCCATCATCTTACAAATGTCAAAATCATGTGACCGTACATCATCCACCATCAAATTTTCCACCATTGCTTCCAACTCCTAATATCCCTCCATCTAATCTACCTCCACTACTCCCAACACCTAATATCCCCATTATCCAATCCCCTTATCCACCTATCCATAAATCCTCTAAAATTCCTAATCATGACCAATAATGCACACATTGTCTAAACATAAAGCTTCCACTCATTCCACCATACCCATGGGATTCAAAAACAAAAATTTTGATGCATCTATCTATAAAGCGAATAATCTGAAGGTTCCTCATGCCCTAGGACACAAAATCAAAGAATCAAAGAAAAATCCATCCAAAAAGCAATATAAGCCCGTACCTTCAAAAGAAAAGTCTAAAAAAAAAATGGTTTGGGTACCTAAGAAAAAGGAAAACAAGTCAAATGAGACATATACATCTCAAAAATCTCAACCATCCACTTCCACCTCACATTCCCACTCTATTCAAGAATCTCATATTCCATCCCACAAGAAAAATAAAAGTCCTAATAATACTGAATCTATGTGGGTACCTAAAGCACTTCATCACCCATCTCCTAAGAAACCATCTCCATTACTTCCTACACCCCCTCCACATCAAAATAGTCAACATTTATCATATTTTGTGCAAACATTGGTCATGGTTCCCTTTCATTTCACAAAAATTCCACATACCTCCATCTCCTCACCCTTCACTCATTATCCAACATATCTCCCTCATCACCTTCCTATGGTTCATGCTTTTGGATAAGACTCTCATTCTTATCCCCTACATAATCCAAATCATAATCCACCAATTCCTCCATAATCCACATCATAATCCATCATCTACCTCCTCAATCTCCCTTTCATGTCATCCCTTACCAACATCTATGAGAATAATGGCATTTGACATGGTCCATGCGATGAAATCCATCTCTAGAGGGACTATCATATTTCATGGAACTATAAAATTGAGTCCCTCCTATCCATATTCCCCTTTGCTTATCTAAAAATTAAAAAAAATTAAAAAACAAAAAAAAAGTAAAAGAAAAACAAAAAAAAGTCGAAAAAAAAAGAAAAAATAAAAAAAATAAAAAGAAGTAAAGAGAAATCCCTTCATCCAACAGTGAAAACCTGGTAAACAAGCGCCTTGGATAAGTACCATGATGAAAACCTGGCAAACAGGCATCATGTATAGGTTGATCTTCTATGTCACTTACACTTGGGGGCACTTTGTCTCATTTGCACTATCTATCCTATCATGTCATTTCTTATCATATCATTTCCATCCTACCTACCATCTTTATCCATCATACCCATATACTTATAATATTGAGTCCTTTCGTCCTGTCTTCCTTTTTTTGATCTTGATAAAAATATGGGGCAAAATGTTGAAACATGCTTTGGATATTTTTTGATATACCTCATCCTTCCAAACAAGCCTATCATTATCCTAGTCTCAATCTTTGTCATGAAGAATCCTAAGTATTGTACCTAGAATGGGGCATGTTATTCCTATGTGACATAGTCTTTTGAGATGACATCCTTTCCCTCTTATGATGCATACATCCATTTCATTCACTATGACGTATCATTTTTTATCCATCCATAGATCATGAGCCTTTTATCCCTTATCCTATCACCCACCCTTTCATCCATCAATCCTCTTTATCTCCTTGCACCTAGGCTTGGTTTTCCCTTGTCATTTATCTAGCACAAAGGCTACCAAAATTTTCATCCATTGACATCTCAAAACATTTCAAAAAAGTCCTGAAAAATGTAAAAATTGAAAAGGTCCGAAAAAAAATTAAAAAATTCAAAACATTTCAAAAAGTCTAAAAAAAATCTAAAAAAATCAAAACATTTCAAAAATCCAAAATAATATCACATATTCCAAAAATCCAAAATAATATCACATATTCCAAAAATCCAAAAAACATCAAATATTGGACAAAAAAATCCAAAAAATCAAATCATTTCAAAAATCCAAAAAAATTCAAATCATTTCAAAAATCCAAAAAAAATTAGGACATTTCAAAAATCCAAAAAAAATTAAAAAAAATAAAAATCAAAACATTTCAAAAATCCAAGCAGTATAATCAAACCAAATCACTTCTTCCAATCAATTCAACTTCTTCAAATCAAATTTTTCATCAAATTATTAAACCACATCACTTCTTCTAATCAAAACCATTCTTCTAATCAGTTCAATAATTATCATCAAATCAAATCATTTCTTCATCAATCCAATCAATCAAAATCATTCCAAGTAAATCATTCATCAATTTAATTCATCAATCATAATCCATATCTTCAAATCAATCATCTTCACTCATTCCAAGCAATAATCCAAATGCAATCCATATCAACCAAGCTAATCAATCTTGCCAAATTATCCAATCACATCATTTGGTCTTGATATTAATCTTGTTGTAAACCCAATCAATCAATCAATCAATCATCCTCGTGTTGATCTAGGGATATATCATTCCCCACAATGACAACACTATCATCATCATCATCAGTCAACAAATTAATCATCGGTTTACAACTTGATAGGGGCAATACCTTGTTTGTTTTTGTATCATTTGTGCATGCTTGCTTGCTTTCTTGTGTGTGTTATCATTTCAATTTGCATTTGCATCAAATTTGAATCACTCCTAGCTAATATTCATATCTTGTATCTAGACAAGGTTGTATAATGCTGGGGCACGAGATAAATAGTCACCTTGGTCCTTATACCTTGGTGCATAATGTCTAGTGCTATATCAAACATATGATTGCTCACTTTATTGCACTATAGCATGCCATTCTTATTTTCCATCTACTTCTCTTGTATCATTCATCTTATCCCTCCTTTATCGTCTCATTCATTTCGAGAGAATATATGTGTATTTCCAACCCACCTATCCTCTCGAGGGGGCATCATCATCCCATTTCTTCATATCTTTTGCATCATCATCCCTTTCCTTCATTCATCATACTCCTCACTTTTTCAAGTGGTTGGGGCATCATATTTTATTTTTTTCATCAATCCATACCTTAGCTTCTTTGAAATGATGTTACTCGACATAAATCTTACCATCTCAAAGAGGGGAAAAATGTAGACACCCAAAATTGTCCATGTCATAACATTAATTAGTCAATACATGACCTTGTAAGACATTCTATAATATTTTACCCTAGGTCATTGCATTATCCCACTTATCCCATTTATTCCACTTAATCACCTTCCCAATTAATTAAATAAATCTCATTTATTTAATTGATTCCCCCTTCACATGTCTCAAAATAATTCAAATTAAATATTTGAATTAATCCCTCACTTATTGTCACATTGCAACATGTGTCACATGACTACACATTTTCACATGCACACGTAATTTAAATAGTTTTATTATTTAAATTATGAGATTCACACTCACATCCTATTTTTACCCCCATTCATTGTGTGTCATAGGCATCTTTTCTCTCCAAATAAATAAAAGAATCTCACTTATTTCCTCACATCTTAATTTTAGCCTCATGTCATAATCCACTTAATGTGTGTCATAGACACTAAAATAAACTTTTAATCCGAGCCATACATATCACAAATTTGATTTTTAATCTTGGCCATTGAATCAAATCAGCCTTCTCCTATAAATCAAGCCTTTCACAGGTCATTTGAGGGATCTTCTTCTAGCATCATTACTCTACCGAAATTTCTCTCAATCTTCTTATCTATCTATCTATTTTTCTTTTATTATCTTCATCTTATCATTATGCTACGAAAATGATCAATCAACAATCAAACCTTCAAAATCTTGCATTCTCATGCAGGTGGAGAAGAGCAATGGAGATAAATAAAATCTAGCTTGGAGATCAGTTTGCTTTTCTTTCTTATTCTGATTTTCATGCTAGTTTTTGCTCTATTGTGCTTGTTAGGGTTTTTTTATTATAATTTATTTATGCATTTTGCTTTAATATTTTGACCCTAACTACAGGAATGATTTTGATTGATTGGATTGATGAAGAAATGATTTAATTTGATGATAATGATTGGATTGATTAGAAGAACTGGTTTGATTATAAGAAGTGATGTGATTGAATAATTTGATGAAGAAATTGATTTGAAGAAGTTGAATTGATTGGAAGAAGTGATTTGGTTTGATTTTATTGCTTGGATTTTTGAAATGTTTTGATTTTTTGGATTTTTGAAATGTTTTGATTTTTTTGGATTTTTTAAATGATTTGATTTTTTGGATTTTAGATTATGTAATGTGTTTTGGATTTTGAAATGTTTTGATTTTTTTTGGATTTTTTTTTTTCAAGACCTTTTTCAAAATTTTTGCATTTTTTTTAAGGACTTTTTTGAGATATTTTGAGATGTCAATGGATGAAAATTTGGGTAGTCTTTTTGCTAGATACCAATGAAAAGAGAAAACCAAGTCTAGGTGCAGGGAGATAGATGGGATTGATGGATGAAAGGGTGGGTGATAGGATAAGGGACAAAAGGCTCATGATATATGGATGGATGAAAAAGGGTAGGTCATAGTGAATGAATTGGATGTATGCATCATAAGAGGGCAATGATGTGATCTTCAAATACTATGTCGCATAGGAATAACATGCCCCATTTTAGGTACAATATTTAGGATTCTTCATGACAAAACTTATGACACTAGGATAATGATAGGCTTGTTTGGAAGGATGGGGTATATCAAAAGATATCGAAAGCATGTTTCAACATGTTGCCCCATATGTTTATCAAGATCAAAAGGAGGAAGAGAAGATTAATGGACTCAATATGATAAGTATATGGGTATGATGGTTAAAGATGGTAGGTAGGATGAAAATGATATGATAAGAAGTGACATGATAGGATAGATAGTGTGGATGAGACAAAGTGCCCCCAAGTGTAAGTGACATTGAAGATCAACCTACACATGACGCTTGTTTTCTAAGTTTTCATCATGGTACTTATCCAAGGCACCTATTTACCAGGTTTTCACCGTTGGATGAAATGATTTATCTTTACTCTTTTTTTCTTTTTTCCCTTTTTTTTTGACATTTATTTTTTTGACTTTTTTTATTTTTTTTATTTTTTTGAATTTTTTTGATTTTTTTAGATAAGAGAAGTGGAATATGGATAGGAGGGACTCAAGTTTCTAGTTCCATGAAAGGTGATAGTCCCACTAGAGATGGATGTCATTGCATAGACCATGTAAAATGCCATTATGCTCATAAATGTTGGTAAGGGATGATATGAAAGGGAGATGGAGTAGGTAGATGATGGATTGTGATGTGGATTATGGAGGGAAATAGTGGATTATGATAGGGATTATGTAGGGGAGATGAATGAGAGGCTTAGCCAAAAGCATGGACCATAGGAAGGTGATGGGAGAGATATTTAGGATAATTAGTGAAGGGTGGGGAGATGGAAGTATGTGGAATTGTTGTGAAATGGAAGGGAACCATGACCAATGGTTGCACACACTGTGATAAACGTTGAAGCTTTTGATATGGAGGGGGTGTAGGAAGTAATGGAGATGTTTTATTAGGAGATGGGTGAAGTGCTTTAGGTACCCACATAGAGTTACTATTTTTATGACTTTTATTTTTATTGTGGGATGGAATATAAGATTCTCGAATAGAGTAGGAATGTGAGGTGGAAGTGGACGGTTGGGATTTTTGACATGTAGATACCTCATTTGACTTGTTTTCCTTTTTCTTAGGTACCCAAACCATTTTTTTTTATACTTTTCTTTGAAGACCTTATGGGCTTATATTGCTTTTTGGATGGATTTTTCTTTGATTCTTTGCTTTTATGTCCTAAGGCATGAGGACCCTTCAATTTTTTTGTTTTATAGATAGAGACATCAAAAAATTTACTTTTGAATCCTATGGGTATGGTGGAATGGGTGGAAGCTTCATGTTTAGACAATTTGTGCATTGATTGGTCATGATTAGGATTTTTAGAGGATTTATGGATAGGTGGATAAGGGGATTGGATAATGTGGATATTAAGTGTTGGGAGTAACAAAGGTAGATTAGATGGAGGGATATTAGGATTTGGAAGCAATGGTGGAAAAGTTGATCGTAGAAGGTGTACAGTGACATGCTTTTGACATTTTTAGGATGATGGAGGAGGGATGGAAAAATATGTTTTAGGCGTATGATAGGATTTATTGTGGAAAGAGGACTTAGGATGGATGGGTGAAGTACCAACATCTTTAGCTTGCTTTCCTTGGGGTGAGTATCCAAGGCCAAATGAGCATGGAGGGACTTTGACATGGATGTGCTCCAAAATACCTTGTTCATGAAGGCCTAAACCTTTTCCTTGGTAGTTCATATTTTGGAGTATGTGATGGACAATAGGACTAGGTGTAGGTGGAACACTAGACACAAGTTCCTTATTGGATGGGGAAAATGAAGCAAAAACAGATAATGGTTGTTGTTCTAAGGAGGAAAATTCATGAATTGGGGTGGAAAGAACAAGTGGATATGATGGATTCGAAATGGAGTTGATGGTGGATGTGGAAGGATCATTGGGATTTTCATTAACATTGCATTCACTAAGATCCAAGATATTTGTTTGATCTTCTATGTTGACCTGGGAGGCATATGTCTCATCAAAGGAAGTGGATGTTGGTGGATCATGGATAGGAATAGGTGAAGGTGTATTTGGGATATCTTGCTCATGGGTGGGTATATGATCAAGTTTCTCATGGATAAGCTCTTCATCATTATGGATATCATCTTGATCATAGAAAAGATATAGATTATGGATAGGTTGGATGAAAGTGATTTGATCTTGATTAGGAATAGGACTTGATGTTTCCACATGCTTAGGATTAGGCTATTGATATAACTCTTGGGTTGCTTGAATGGAAGTGGAAGGGGGTGACTCTTGAATAAGCTCAATATGTTCTAGATGGTCAACAACATGGAGACATGATGGAAGTTAACTTGGGCTCAATGGGGGAGATGCTTGAATAGGCTCAAGGGGGAGACTACATGATGGGGTTGTAAGAATGAGCATGGTGTTTGAAGACTCTTTGTTAGCTTCAAACATATGGGTTGGATGACATGGTGATGTTTGATTCCTTTCTAGTAGCCCTTGGGTCACATACTTTGTAGGTGGATGGGTAAATTTGGGTAATGCCATAGGTTTACTTTTGAAATGTTTGAACTTAGGGTGTGGATTTGATGGAGGATTAGATGATGGTGTGGGTAATGAAGGGTTTGATAGTTTGGAATGTATGGGGACTAATGGATTTGGACTAGGAAATGGTGGCTTTATGATAGTAATTTGATTAGATGGCGGTATAATATATTTATAAGATGCATTAGCTAGATTGGTATTTCCCTTGTCAAAGATGACATTAAGACTTAAAGGCTTTTGATCTTGTTGTGAAGTTGGACTTTGGCTCACATGTTCTTGTTGTGAAGTGAATTGATATGATGATGTGGCATTCACATGGAAAGAGGTGGGATAAGGTGATGTGGAATTGTTTTGATAGGTAGATGGATTATATTGATATTGAATGGAGGGAGATGCGACATAGGGATGAGATGAAATCGATTGGTGTTGAATGAATAGAGGATGATGTGCTTGTTGGGTTTGACAAGTAGCTATGAGGTATTGGGCTTGTGCTATGAGATGTTGTATTTGAGGTGATTGGCTTGTTTGAAGATTTTGGATCATGTCATGGATTCCATGAACTATTTTTTGGTCTAAAGGTGATTGGCTTGTTTGAGCTATGTGAAGTATTTGAACAAGATTTTGTGCTATGTCTTCTAATGTTGGCATGGTGTCACTTTTGAAAAATATTTGATTAAGATTACGATGATGATTTAAAATGATGTGATTGCTTGAATGACTAGGATGATTTGGCTTGGAAATATTAGATGATGTAGAAAATATTTATTGAAATTTTGACTTGGGTAATATCAAACAAAAGATCTCATGTGTAAGTTCATGAACACACACACCAAACACAATGATAAATTTATTTTTCAAGATTAAATTTTGTGATTAAACAAACATTTGAATACACAAAAACAAGCCTAATGTTAGTCAAGTGGGTATGGCCAATTAGGTCTTAACTTCTTAAGATAGGATTTATGAGGTTGACTAGGGATGATTTGAAAACAAAATCCCGCCACACACTCAGGAGAAAGGGGTAACCCACCTTTCACCTTCACTTCACAAGGGTATAAAGTTCTTTGGGGCTTAGCCAAGAGTGACAAGATTTTAATTCCCAAAGAAGCGTGTCTTTTGATTCACACCTTGATTGAGGTCATCCCTAGGGGTGATGAAATCCCCTAGCAAGCCTCCTATGAAGGGTTTGACAAAAGCAAACCAAGTGAGGTGTTTTTTTATCACACAAACACTTGATTCACACTTGCAGTTGTTAATTTCCCTTTAGAAAATAAAAGTGTGTGCAAAACACTTCAAACACTTGTTCTTTTTAATCCAAAGCCAAAATGTGTGATGGGATGACAATGGTTCTTAAGCCCAATTTAAAAGTGTGATTGCAAACAAGATGTTCATTTTAAAGCCCCAAATTGAAGTGTTTTGCAAACAAGATTGATTGATTAAATGATAGATAAAGCTAATAGAATGAGTGCACCCGGAAGTTTTTGATTTCCAATCTATTGTGTATGATTGATATTGCTTCTACTAAAGCTCCTTATGATCACCCCTACAATTGTTTTGAGAGCTTTCTAGAAATTTAAAGAAGTCAGAAAAATTCTTTGTTTTGCGCCCAAAAATGCAGATTTATGAAGAACCTACAAAAAACAAAGATCGAATCATTTAGTACCTTATATGACCTTAAAATCAAATCTGTAAAAAAAAGACCCACATTATAATGTCACGATATTTCCAGAAATGTAAATAGTTTTTAAAAATTCACTGATTTGCATCCAGAAAGTCAATTTTATGAAAAAATGTAAAATAACAATAAATCCTACAAAAATGACCTTAAACCCTCAATTTTTTTACTGTAGTTCCTTGAGATGATTTTTAAACTATTGTGAACACCTTGTAGATAAATGTGCAGCCGTTTGGAATATATGATCAAATTTGTAAAACCTGTGGTTTTGTCCAAAAACTGGTAGATCTGCAACAAAAGGTTAATGAAACCCGCAAGAAAGCAAGCTAGATCAAATGATTCATGTCGGGTTCACCAATGTAATTAGGGTAAAAATATTAGAGCAAAATGCATAAACAAATTATAATAAAAAAACCCTAACAAGCACAATAGAGCACAAACTAGCATGAAAACCAAAATAAGAAAGCAAAGCAAACCGATCTCCAAGCTAGATTTGATTTATCTCCATTACTCTTCTCCACCTACATGAGAATGCAAGATTTTTAAGGTTTGATTGTTGATTGCTCATTTTCGCAGCATAACGATAAGATGAAGATAATAGAAGAAAAATAGATAGATAGATAAGAATATTGAGAGAAATTTTGGCAGAGTGAGGATACTAGACGAAGACCTCCTCAAATGGCTTGTGAAGGTTTGATTTATAGGAAAGAGTTGATATGATTCGATGGCCAATATTAAAATTCAAATGTGTGATGTGTATGGTTAGGATTAAAAGTTGATTTTAGTGTCTATGACGCACATTAAGTGGGCTATGACATGAGGCTAAAATTAAGATGTGAGGAAATAAGTGGGATTCTTTTATTAATTTGGAGAGAAAAGATGCTTATGACACACAATGAATGGGGTAAAAATAGGATGTGAGTGGGAATCTCATAATTTAAATAATAAAATTATTTAAATTATTTACGCATGTGAAGAGTTGTAGTCATGTGACACATGTTGCAATGTGACA
The DNA here is from genome assembly GCA_007115665.2 of Sequoiadendron giganteum. Lineage (NCBI taxonomy): Eukaryota > Viridiplantae > Streptophyta > Pinopsida > Cupressales > Cupressaceae > Sequoiadendron > Sequoiadendron giganteum. The sequence goes on along the minus strand of CM021106.1, from coordinate 625,603,469 downwards.
ATAAGTGAGGAATTAATTCAAATATTTAATTTGAATTATTTTGAGACATGTGAAGGGGAAATTAATTAAATAAATGAGATTTATTTAATTAATTGGGAAGGTGATTAAATGGAATGAATGGGATAAGTGGGATAATGTAACGACCTAGGATAAAATATTACAAAATGTCTTACAAGGTCATGTATCAACTAGGTAATATTATAACATTTGCAAGCACAAATACCACTTATGTCTAGTGTAAAGTGAACCTAAATTGGACACAATTACACAACTCATAGATTATAGCTTTCCCAATGTATTCATCTAAGACCTAACATGAATTTCATTAGCAACCATTTATAATGGTCAAAAGCATCTCATTTTATCAATATCAAAGTATACTTACTTTTAATTATTTCATTATATTTTCATATATTATCAAATACATATTTTTAATTAAACTTTATTTATAAAATAAATTATATATAATTAATTTATTCATTTATTTACTATAAATAATGTATGTAATATGATGTAAGGATGGCTTTTTTTCATAAACCTATAAATGAATAATTTTCTAAGATATTAGCAAACCTTTTAAGGATAACCATATCCTCATTCTTATAAAGAAATAAAATTCAATCTTTATGTGAGATGGAAATCATAGGAGAAAGTAACCACTATAACATAGAAAGTGAGGATATGGTAGAATCATGGCTTCTAAATGAACCAGAGGTAATAGAAATAATGGTTTTAGGAACTAGTAAGTTATATAGCCTTAGAAGGGTTAACAAAACAGTTCAAACATATTACCATAAAATAGAAAATCGTACTACAAAAATAAAGGAGGGAGAGAATTGTTAGAAAGGATGAAAATAAATCAAAAACCCTTAGGTTATACCACACCATTAGAGGGATTACCCATATTAAAACACCTCATTAATTTGGAGTAGGTGACCTTATAAGCTACATGGAAAACATGGAACAAATATTTGAAAAGGGAAATTTTAGATGACACTTTGGTATGAAGTACAATAAACTAGAGGCAATTTCATAAACCCAACATTTCAACTTGGAAGGAGTCCACTATACTTATAAAAATAATGTAATTACCTAAAGAGGAAGAATTACAACTCATACCAAAGTATTGTAGGGAAATTTACCAAAGGATGCACTTGAGACATTACATTATATAAGAGGATAACATAAGAGAATATGATGAAATATTAAGGGTACAACTATTCTACTAGACCTTATCAGCTATAATAAAAAAAATGGTATATTAATCAGGAAAAGAGAAAGGACAATAAATTGAAATATGATATGGGAGGGATTTTCTAAAAAAATCATCCCATGAACCAAATAAATTAATATACATTACATTACAAAATATGAAAGAAGTGACAATATCATTGCCAAAAGAGGTAAGAGAGAAATTTGGAGAAAGAAGGAAGAAGTTAACCCCACGAAAGAAAAAATATATTTGGAAGTTGGTTGAATGAATGAATGAATTTAATGTGTGACCCAAAAAATTATGTTATAATTATAAAATATGGAATTAAAGATGGTATGATGAGAAAGATCCAAATAACTTAGTTTTTGAGGTGGAAGAAGGAGAAAGGGAACTAATAATACAATTTGTGACTAAATTTGAATATTTTTATTAGGCTTTAAGAATAAAAGAGGAGAATATAACATCTAAGGGAGATTCTAAAATGGTTGGAGTTTTATATTATTGGAGAGAAAAGGAGGCTATATAGGTAGTGGAATTTTCAAAAGATTACGAGGATTTATTTCTCAAGACTTTCATCATTTTAAAAGGATTAAGGAAGAAGCGAGTGATGAAAATATAATTCAAGGAGGGGGCCAAGGCTTACAAGAAGAGACCCTATTAGTTAAATCCTAATTTCAAAGTTAAGGTAAATTAGGAATTAGGTAAAATTTTGGCAAGTGGAATAACCAAACCAGTGGAAGATGTAGACTAGATAAGCCATAAGTCTAGCCAAAAACAAAAAAAGGATAAATAAGGAGTTTTGTTGACTTCTGAGAACTTAATAAGGCCTATCTACATGAGCACTTCCTCATAAATTCCATAGAAGAGATATTTGAATCAATGGCTAGCATGGAAGTATATCCCTTCATTGATAAGTTTTTTGGATATGATTAGGTCAAAATATAAAAGGATGACTAGTACAAAACAATATTTTTTATTGAATGGGGAGCTCATTTATGTATATAGTGATTTCCGTTTTCATAAATAATTATCCAATGGTATTTAGAAAAATGATGATAAATACATTTAGATATTTTATCTATAACTTTCTAGAAGTGTATTTGGATGACTATACAGTGTATGGATTAATAAAATACCACATCCAAGTCTTGTCACTAATTTTAGAAATATGTAGAAGTCTTCAAATAGCAGTGAACTTGAAAAATTCATATTTTGTTCCTTTCAATGTGTTTTTGTTGGCAACATGACCATGGTTATGCATGGTGTTTTCATTGATGGCAACCCATTATAGAAGTGATGGTTCATCAGTATGTATATATTCCAAAGAAGACCAAGTATTTTTGGGGAAGTTGGCTAAGTCTCAAATTGAGATAGTGATGCAATAAAGCATAAATTTTGTGGTATGCATTGCTCCACACTACAATATCACGTCATGTGGTTTTGAGGTGATAATGGTACGTGTTGAAGTAGTCTATAAATAGAGTTTGAGGGTTGTATTTCTTCCGTAGTAGAAGATATTGATGATACAGTATCAAATGAAGTAGAGACATTGTGATAGTTGAAAAGTCCATGTTGGAATACTCTACATTCTAACATAGATGATAATTGTGTTGTGAAAAATTTGAGAAGTAATTTAAGATGTTAGATGAGTGTTCACTTTAAGTTTCAGGTGGTTTGGTGGTCCACATATCAAGTTTTGGATGAACGGTTGGTTCATTCAGTTGTTACTTCACTAGTTTTTTTGTGTGATGTTGACCTAAGGGTTTTAGGGTCATGCAAAACTAAATTGAGTATGGAGTGGAATCATAGGAGTATCTATAGGTCATTCTAACCTATCTTGGTGAATAAAATTTTGCAGTTACTTTCGCAAGGTATATATGATGGATTTTGGAGATGACAGGTTATGAGGTCACATGTTTCATCTAAAATATAGTAGATGTATTGTAAGAAAAAAATTTGGCAGTGAGCCATCCTTTTTGTATATATTTTGTAATTGTAGAACTAGTGATCTTACTTGGGTAGTTATCCCCCCTATTTTCTATACAACGAGTCCTTCAAGTTGTGAGCCTTTTGTAATCTATGGTAATCGATTATGATATATTGTGAGCTAATCCTCACCATGGTTTTTCCCTTTCAAGGGTTTTCCATGCAAATATGGTGTTTGTGTGTTGATTTTTGTTATGCATGCTCTAATTTTTCCTTTTCAGTTTTGTAAGTTCATTGAGATTATTTGAATTCACTTTTAAGTTAATGAATTTCAAGGAATATTGATTCAACTTGCTTTCAATATTTTGGGTGTTCAACAATTGGTATTAGAGCAAGGTTCCTTCAATTTTCTTAACAACCGAGGTAGATCTTGGAGATTTAACACATGACAACTAGGAGGTATCCTATCCCTCTAGAATAAATTATGATGAAAGGGTTTACTAAAGAAGATTGTGAAGTTGATATGGAGAGCTCATTTATGCTCTTGATGAACTAGACAAAGTAAAATGTGAGAATAGAGATCTAAAAGAAACTCTTAAGGAAGAAGATGAGGGTATCAAGAAGTTGAGGAATTAGGTCAAGAAAGTTAAAGAGAAGCTCAAGGAAACAAATGAGAAACTTAAACAATAAAATGAGACAATCACTAATTTAAAAGTGCCAGTTGAAGAAGGAAAAAGAGGTGACTGCTTGAATGTCAAATTGAAATACAAGTCTATAAAATGCTCAAAGCTTGAAGAAGAGATTGCATCTTTGAGGAAAGATTTGGAGAAAGAAAAGAGTCAAGAGGACAAATTCAAGAAGAGCTCCACCTTGTTTGATAATATGCTTGCTATTCAAAAGCTCTCTAAGGACAAAGAAGGATTAGGGTTTGAAAAAAGGAGAAAGATCAAAGGAAAATTAGACTCCAAACAATGTTGAAAATAATAATTAGGCTTCTAAATGCAAATCTAAAATTCCAAGAAATAAGTTTTCTCTACAACAAAGTGTCACGTGTTATAAATGCAATAAACTAGGACACATAGTTAAATTTTGTAGAGGGGAGAATGTGAAACCTTATGTTCCACAAAAGAAGATTGATCTGGTTGAGGTAAAGGAGATGAATAAGATTTGGAAGAAAAAGGAAGAGAATGATGTGAAGAATGATTATGTGCCAAATTTTGGTGCATATGTTTCCTCTAGAAAATAAATAGAAAGCTTTGGCTCAGGGGGAGTTTTAATAGAAACCCTTCTAAACCCCTACCAAAGATCAGATGTTGATGTATTTAGCATACCGCTACATGTATAGGTTGGTTTTCTTGATCCATTGGTGAAATCTCTAGTGAGAAATCTCTTGGTGTTGAGATTTGTAGAATGTTTGGGAGTCCCTATGATGATACAATGTAGGCTTGGTAGTATTTGACCAAAATTTTCACTGCTACATTTAATGTGCTCTTTACGTCATAGATAAAGTGTTTGTATTTCAGTTTGCACATTCTAAAAATAATTTGTGTTCAAGTATTTGAAGAGGAGAGCAAAAAAAAAGGGATTTGAAGTGTTGAACAAAACCCTACCAACAAATTTTCATGAGGTATTTACAATTTCATGCAAACCCTAGCTCAGAGAATCTCATAATGTTTACTCCTCATGTTATTGATGTGCTTGAAAGGCTGAGACCTAAATTTAAGAAGCATTCATACAAATCAATGGTAACAGATATGGTACTCTTATCATTTGCTTAATGTTTTACTTTCTTAATGACAAGATAGTATTCATGTAGTTGTGAAAATTAGAGATCATTTGAGGAGATTTATTGGTAAAGAGTCTTGTGATTCAATTTTGTGGGGATTCTTTAAACCTTTTCAAACTTAGATGCAAGAGAGAGAAAGGATTCCAAGTAAAATTGTGGATAAGTATAATATTGAATTAACATTTGTGGTTAGTAGAGATTATTGCTACATGGAAGCAGTTGAACCCAAAATTGCTTGGGTTCTAAAGCTGCCTTATGAGGTAGATGATTTTGAATGCATTAGTCTTGCAAAGATTGTGTTGAGAAAACCTAGAGATACAATAGTTGAAAGGTTCGGTACTTGTGTAGAGAAATCAAGGAAAGAAAACCTAGAAAATAAAAAGAAGGATATTGAAGGAAAGGTTGAAAAGATGAAAGTTGAATTGGAAAGGGAGTTTGGTACCCCTATGGAACCTATAGAGAAATTAAAAGGTAAATTTCCTCCTTCACAAACTCCACCAAGATCAAGAAGGTTAGGTAGGACCTTAGTCTCCACACCTACTTTTATAAATCCCTCTGAAATAAAACCAATAGGTGGTTGTAAGAAGATAGACACATCCAACCTTCCTTAGAAACAAAAGGATCCAAAGAGAAGAAAGAAATAAAAATCAACAAGAGTTAGATATTCATAAGAGGAAGAGGAACATGAAGAGCATCAATTGGTCTAAAAAATAAAATCAAAATTATCTCAAGAAGAGACTAGTACAAAAAGGGAAAGAAGAAAGAGGAGACCCCTCTAGTCCATGACCATAGTCCCATGAATTTTGATGCACTATTCAGTTCCATAGTAGAGTTTGGAATTCAAAAGGATACAATTGAAATGTATCTAGAAGCCATTAATGCAAATAAGGAAATAATTGAAGAGGCCATTATCAAATACATGGTGACATTTAGTGTTGGCCTAGGTGAGATAAAGGATTAATTACCAGATAATCTAAAAAGTGTATTGTGTGCAAGAAGATAAGAGGAAATTGTAGAAAATGAAAATATGAAAATCTTTTCCTTGGAGATTGGTTCCTCATTATCTCATGAGGAAAGAGCTAAGTTGTCTCAGTTGTGTGCAAAAAAATTTAGGACAAAACAAAGATTCAATATTCTTATGGGAAAATACAAGGATGATATAGAGAAGATAAGGAAAGACATATTGTAAAAAATTAAAAATATTCTTAGAGAATTAGGAGCTTCTTTGGGTGATGAAGATCAAATGCATCTTGCTGGTATTGGCATGGTGTGATGGTTTATAGGTGGAATTGTTGTTCTTGCCACCAAGGTTCAAACCCCATTGGGGTGGTATTGTTGAATGATTGTATTCCGGTTCATAGCTCCGGTCAAAAGCGTTTACCCCTTGAATAATAATAAATAATAAATAAAATATTTAATAATCAAAACATGAATTTAAAAAAAAAAAAAGAAGATCAAATGCATCAAGATACATCCCTTTCAAAAATCAATGAGCCAATCAACGAGAAACATAAGCAAGAATATAATTCAATAGATAACACCCCTCTAGATGTAGAGATAACTAATAAGTAGAGCAAAGAAAATGAGTAAGGAGTCCTAGAGAAGATTGAAGCTCAAAAGGAACAAACTATGCCTCCTCTAGAAATTGAGAATCCAGAAGAGTGTTTTGTGAGTGGAGAGAAGGAGAATAATGATACACAAGAAAAATAAAGAGCTAAAACCGGCTGTGAATCCTCTAGAAGCTTCGAAGATTCATTCAAATATCTTCTGGATATGTAATTGTAGTTCCAACCAGTGGTGTCTGCAAAACTGTTACAAATTATTATGTAATAAGGTCAAGTGGATATGGATAGGATATTTCCTCTCCATAAGTTGTAGCTTGGTGATGTAATTCATTCCTCCACAAAAAAGGGTATACTTAAAACTCACCAAAAGAGCACAAAATTGGTTCATAAAGATGTCAAGGTGTTGCAAGAAGGCCTTCCTAGAGTATCCATTGATACTTCTTTATCATGTGTGCAACAATTGAAATTATTGGTAGATTATTTTAAGGAATACTCTGTTGGTTTGGAAGAGAATATTGAAAGGGAAGCAACAAATAAGTTGAATGATAAGAGGCTAGTTTATGCCTTAGATAAGTGTTCTATTTTTCACAACAAGTTGCAAGGAAACTTGAAGGATGTTCAAAAGTGTTTGGAGGAAGCCAAACAATTGTTTCATTTTTTCTTGAAATGGCGAGTGTCTACAAAGAGCATAAAGGATCAAATGGACTCAATTGAGTCTCAAATTTCTTAGGCCTCTATTGTGTATGAATCAGGGAATGATGGAGATGGAGAAACTACATTAGTCATTGAAAATATGCACAGTCAATTATTTTTACTGCAAGAACAAAAAGAGAAAATCATAATGCAGTATAGTTAGCTCTGAGATATGGTAAGTGTAAGGATTAATTATTCTTCTGAGGTTTTGGCCAATGTTGATAATTGTGCAAAAGATAGCAGTGCCTAGTTCTCTGAAAGAAGGAGAAGACCTCTATGTTTAGTTTGAAAACTAGAGCTACATCCTTGCCTTCACCAAGAAAGATTGGGAGATTACCAAGAAGGATTGGGAGGCACACCTTGAAAAATTAAAAGCATCATATCAGGGTATATTACCTTCATCCAATTAAGGTGTACATTTTTTACTTGTATAATCAAATTTTGATAGGAATGTACATATATGAAGTTAGTAGATGATATTGTAGTACAATTTTGTCTTTTTGGTAATGGATAACATAGATAGGGGGAGCTATTCTCATGTAGATATATCAATAAGGGGATGAAATTTGGAGTTACTACCCTTTTCCCTTGATGTCAAAGGGGGAGTGAAGTAGAGAAGTGTGTTGCCATCAATGAAAAAGGGGATATTTTTGGAAACATGAGAATGATAATGAATGGTGTTTTCATTGATGACAACCCATTGTAGAAGTGCATTAGTATGTATATAGCCCGAAGAAGACCAAGTGTTTTGGGGGAAGTTGGCTAAGTCCCAAATTGAGATAGTGATGCAACAGAGCATAATTTTTGTGGTCAACATTGCTCCACACTGCAATATCCCATCATGCGATTTTGAGGTGATAATGGTATGTGTTGAAAGATTCTATATCCAAATTTTTAGGGTTGTATATCTTCTACAATAGAAGATATTGATGATAGAGTATTGGTCTAAGTAGAGATATTGTTATAGTTGTAGAGTTCATGTTGGAATGCTATGCATTCCATCATGGATGATCATTGTGTTTTGGAAATTTCAAGAAGTGATTGAATATGTTAGATGAGTGTGTACTCTGATTTTTGGGTGGTTTGGTGTTCTACGTGTCAAGTTGTGGATGAATGGTTGGTTCATTCAATTGTTGCTTCACCAGTTTTCTTGTGCAGTGCGGACCTAAGGGTTTTTTGGTCATGCAAAACTAAATTAAGTATGGAGTGAAATCATAGGATTATCTATAGGTCATGCTGACCTATACTCACTTTGATTACTTTTGTAAGGTATGTATGATATATTTTTGAGGTGAGAGGTTATGAGATCACATGTTTCATCTAATTAGGCTGACCTAATTGATGATATGATTGTTTGTAAAATATACACACATATATATATATAAGGTCAATTCAGTGTGTGTGTAGTATGATATGAGATGAGAGGTGTGTAGAAAAGTGTGAAATGTTATAGTGGTGACCTTGTGACCATAAGGAATGAAGTGTGTAAATTCAATTTTTTGAGCCTAACTAGAACTATATCTTCAGAATATAGAAGATACATTGTAAGTTGTTTAGTAAGAGAGGGGGACGAACCACATCAAGTCCCTAGGTTATGGAGGGCTGAGAGAAGCAGAATACCATAACTTATTTTAGTTAAAAGGAGTTTTAGGAGATGCGAGATGAGAATGATGAGGACTATGAGGTCCTTCGACCACTCTGCAGACCAAAGACTTGAAAGGAGACTAGGCAAGTCAATTTTTAGGATCAAATATGTGTCTCAGATAGCTCTTTGTTAAAGGATGGAAGCGTGATTCTAGGATGATAGCATGACACGCTAGCATCTCTTAGGTGCACTGACATCCGTATGACCAGAGGACCAGAAAGACAAGGTCTAATCATTGGAAAATAGACTGTCAGCCTAGCTAATGATTTCTAAAGGAGCAAAATAACACTGAGAAATATGAAACATGTAAATGGATGCGATAAAGAAAATAGATTAAAGGAAGGGTGAAAAAACAATCTCACACAAGATCTTGTTCGCTAACTCGCTCCAAGATATCTCCACCTACACACAAAAGAGAGATAAATTGTTGGGGGGTTGTTTAGGGGTCTGCCTCAATCAAACCTCTATTTTGGTTTTTCCACCTCCATGCACAACCGAGTTTGCAATGATATAGAAATAGTATGATAAAGAAGGAATGAAATCAATAACACTAAAGTACGAGCAAACAATAATGTGCTAAATCAACCAAGTAATAGAGAAGGGAAGTAGAGAGCTTAACACCTCTGCCCAAAGTGCCTAAGGCTAGTGGGGGAGAAAATGAGAGGAAATCAAGCCTCTGTTGCAATGGCATTGTCCTACGCTTGCTCTATTCAAGTCATGGAGTAATGAGATTGTTGCTTGAATGCTTGAAGTGCTTTAACCTGTGGATAGGATTGTGCAAGAGATTTCTAGAAGATCGTGAAGAAGCTAAGAGATGAAAAATGAATGAAAGTGAGTGAATTTGAAGGAAAGATAAAGAAAATGGCCATATTTGGGTCAGTCAACTGAAGGGAGGCATTACAATTCGACTTCCAATGGGAAGTGTAATGCCTCTATAGAATTTAGCCGTAGGAATCTGTCAAGGACGTAAGCATGTCACACAAATGTCTACACATCGCGTGAGCATCCTCGATAGTTTCAATTCTACTGATGCTCAAAATAGGTGCCAAGTGGATGGGAGGAAGCAGGCTTAGGTGGAATTTAGCTTCCAAAGTTTTTCTTCTCAAGTGAGGAAGGGAAAAAGGGGAATTTACATAAGGGGTGCAAATTTTCTCCTATACATTTTTCCCTCACTTTAGCGAGCATGAATATTGATGAGTGATTCGGTAAAGTAGATCAAAGAAGTAGTAGGGTTAGAAATATATACCTGAACCATCGAGGAAGTAGACCATGATCTGATGAACTCGAGAGTGCAACACAAGTAAACAACTTCATAGTTTTGTAGAACTATAAATCCAAAGAATGAAAGTGCCTCACAGGCCCATGGACTTGCAAGGAAGGTATCCTCCAAGAAATTTCACATGAGGGAGACCAATAAAAGTGAACTCCACAAAGTCAAAAAGTGGCTTCACAGGTGCACCCATGAAGCGACATATTTACCCAAAAATATAACATGTTAGGAAGCGGCCACATAGGCAAGTAAACAGAGTGTCACATAGCCCATCGCCAAGTTGGAAGAATTTCAAAGGGGTCCACTCAAGGGACACACTATTTGAAAGTGAAGTTTATTTAGACTGCCCCCAAGCTAGATGTAAGGATGTGAAGTAGGTCTAGTCAGGCTACCCCTGGGCTAGATGCAAAGATAAGAAACTAGTTTAGTTGAACTACCCTTGAGCTAGATGCGAAGATAGGAAACTGGTCTAGTGTTGAAAATTAAGGTGTTTTCTTAGCTTAATACCTTGTAAAACTTTAATATTTTTGATCTAAATGTGCTTTTCCTTTGTTACAGATTCTTTGTGGATGATTATCTGATTAATCCATTTTACTATTTGTAGAATGTAGACAAAAGTTGATAGAAGAAGTAGACAGGATATTAGAAAGATTACACAAGCATATAACATGGAGAAAAGTCTTTCAGGTAAAAAATTCCACCATGAATTAATCTATTATTCAATCTTTGAAATAGATTACAATAGCTCCAATTCTTACTTGAGAATGTCTCTTTTTCCTTCACCAAAACTTCTTCACAACCTGCAATAAAACTGATAATCACTCTCTTCAACTTGCTTGAGATAAATAGACTTTAATCAAAATTGTAAACTCCAAATGAGTTACAATTACAATGCTCAAGCCATATCCCTAAAAGGTACGCCTATCTCTTACAAGTAGAGTTATGTCATGAAGAACAATGTCAAATCCTCTCCTTCATCCATTTGGGCATCTGAAACTCAAGTCATAACTCAACCTTTATTCTATAAATATCCTCAAGGATTTATCCTCAAATTAGGCACCCAAAAGAGGGCCCACTTAACTAAGCCTTCTAAAATATCTCAACATGCAAAGGAGTTAATTCCAAGAAGCGACTTGGGAACCCAAGGTGGGTCCAAGTTATTTCTTGTTAACTAAAACATTTTTCAACATCATTCATACAAGAATGGTCATCCCCTGTTAACTAAAGATAGTCCCTGTTATCTGTCATGTAACTCAAGATATTAGCCATGCATTCCAAGTTGAAGTCAACTAACATTCAACTAAAACTAACTGAAGATAATTGAACCATAACTGAATTGAACCGTGTACACATCACCCCCTATTTTATACGACCTCAACATGCATAAATCAAAATCCTTATTTTGTAGGAACCTAGGATGCATTTCTGAAGTTAACTAAATTCACCAACCAGTTAACTGAACCAAGGTGGATCCCAACTCCCACGTGTGTGCCCCCATGTGCTCCTATTTTGTAGGAACTCAAAATGGATGCCCTCACATGCTTCTAACATTTTGAATTAATTACAAATGTCAATTAACATGATTATTTCATCAAATATTATTATCTTCCTAATGCTAGTGTTTTTTAACACATTCCAAGGACTTAGGAGATACATAAAATAAATAATGTTTAGGATTAAAATTAAATGGCATCATATTTCCAACATCTAGTCGGGTTGCCCCTGAGCTAGACACAAAGATAGGAAATGGGTCTAGTCGGGCTGCCCCTGAGCTAGATGCCATAGATATTTTAAAGGGGTCCCTCAGGGACTTGGAGTAAAAAAAAGGGGTCCACTTAAGGGATGCATTGTTCAAAAGTTGGTGCCTCCTTTCTTGAATCGATTCATCATCAAGAAATCCTTCTAAAATATGTTCATTTCATCAAGGAATTCAAAAAGAAGAATATGCCTCTACGTGAGGGGAAGATCAAAGTTGTTCCCACTTGAGAGGAAGGTTCCCAAGTTCTTTCTTTATGAACTCGTGATGAAGGAAACATGTTCTATTAGGGTTTCGAGTTGAGAATTCATTTCTAACAAATAAGTGTGTGAAGGTTCTTGAAAAAAGATTCATTGGCAATGAATGCATTTTCTAAATACCAAGTAATGTAGAAGTGGGATTGTCACACATGAGAGGGACAACTCTAGCAAAGAAGAGAGGAAGATAAAGAAAAAGAAAAAGGAAAGAGAACGTGAACAAAAGGCACAAGGTGATCTGGTTTCATGGGGTCATATTTGTATTTTCTTATATAAATAATAGGTAACCATGGTACAAGGAGAAATATCATCAATCCCCAACCAAATTAGGAAGAATTCATAGAAAACAAAATAAAAATAAAAAATGGGTCAACATGGAAGGGCAGCCTAAATGCCCCCAACGCTTTGCATCATCACCAATTCACCAAAAGTAAATCACAAACATGGAAGAATGATGATACAAATAGAACAAGGTTTACAACACAAACACCACGCCTGTATCCAAGCAATAAAAGGGGTGAAGAGGGTTATCTAGGCACGCATAGCAAGATTACGGAGGAAACACATCACAACACACACACACACATGTCTAATCTAAAGATCAAGAAGAGGTCTGCCCCTAACATTGATCGACCAAGAGGTCATCAGACTCCCACTCTAGATCATTGTAAGGGGGAGGAGGATGATCCTACAATGGTTGAATGTTAAGGGGAGGAACTTTCAACCCTCTTGCAACAAGGGCTAAGGAAGGACCTATGAGGCCTCCATTACTCAAATCTTGTGGGTCTAAGGTCAATGATTTCATGAAGATCATTGACAAGGTCAGAACTTCAACCACCAAGTTAAACATGCACTTCACGGAGTTCCATGTTTCACTTTGAGAGACAAAGGGGATTGGGAGAGGAAGAAGAAAGAACTGCAGTAGATACAACCAAAGTATTAATCATATCTATGAGATTTGGGAAAGCTGTAACATCTGGGATGAAGGTTAACAAAGGTGGCTATATCAAAGGAGTGATGAAAACTTGCACCTTTCAAGGGTTAGGCACATTTGCACTCACAGTAGAATCCAAAAGTGATACAGAACTGGTTTGGATGGAAACAAAGGGGAGGAAAGAGGAGAACATGAGAAAAAGTCTTGATACAGGAGCGGTCATCTCCTCTTCCTTCCTCTGTGAGGTAGCCTACTAAGCCAGGAGAGCCTTTCATTGATGCTTGTGCTCATGCACAAGGTAGTTTTTGTGACTCTTTGAACTAGAGGTCGAAGGTTGCAAAGGGATGGAAGGCTCCTTCTTAGCCATGGGTGTGTCTTCCATGATTGTTTCCAAAGGAGGGACAAGCCCTTGAATGGGAGCAAGAGGGATGGATTCTGAAATAGTAGGGGGAATTGAATCTAATGCCTTAGTAGTGGGCATCTTCTCATTCACTGATTTAGGAGTAGGAACGATAGGAGTTCGTGGGGAAAATTCTCTTTGCAAGCCTTTCTTTCTGCCATATAAATAGTACTAAGGCTCGAGATACACGGTAGGGAGATCTGATATCCTAATCTTGGGTTTATGCCAAGAAGACACCATTAGACTCAACGAGTATAGACCAAGCTTACTTATCCAATACTCCTCCCAAGAGAGGCAAGGAGATGAGGTAGCCCAAGAAGGATCAAGCTTCTCCTTTCCCTTTCAGGAAGAGGAAGTAGCTAGCTACTCTACTATAGGAAGAGTCAACTTTAGTTTTCCCTTGCCCCCAGTCTTATACTTTATGTAATTCTTATAAAGTAGGTATGTTCTCGAAGGGAGCAGACCAATTGGGATGGGCCAAAAGTGATCCAATGAATATCCCCCATTGGAAACCATAGGATGGTATCTAGTATCATGCACCGTGTGCACGACATATTCATTGGAAAACTTTAAACACATGAATTATAGAGGTGACCCCATTCATGGAAGCTAGCCAAAGTTTACCTAGTTTCACCCTAAATAGGTCTGACTTGAGAATAACATCAAAAAATGTGTCTACGTTCCTAGGTCCAACTAGGATAGACAATGTTATCGATGTATATGGTTTAAGAGCAAGACCATCATGTGTATGGATGATGGAATTTCTTTTTTCAAACTCTCCCCTTTGCGGGGAGTTCAAAAATAGAGTCTCCGCCATGATGACATTCACTCTACTAGCGGGGTTCACTAAGACTCCTATCACAATGTTTCCATTGAGGTGATCGAGAATGTAAAGTAGAGAGGGTTTATCATTTTCTAGTACATCTTGCAGAGTGAATGTTATATCTGGTGAACCATTCACAAGATGAGGAGAAGGAGTAACATCAACCATGCTAACATATGCTTCAGGCTGAGAAACTGAATCGGTGGGATTGACAATCATGTTAGCAGAATGTGACGAAAATGGGTTTGTGTATATCTGCAATTAACTATTAGCTTTCACCATTAACTTTTTCATATTTTATTTGCTTCCATCAAGAAAAATAGTACCGTCCTTGATGCAATCTTGTATCTCATGATGCACACACATGCAACGTTCAATATCATGTTTGTTAACTCGATGATATGGACAATAGGTGTCTTCTTCATACTAGCTAGGGTAAGGTTCCCTAACGGGCTTAGGGCTTGGAAAGTTAACGATCTTATCCTTCAATAGATTCTATAAGATGGAGAAATAATATTCTGATAATTTTAAAAAATTTCAGTCATGTCTGAGACTGTTGTTATCCATAGCGGCTACTACATTCGTAACGACTTTTCCTTTTCCATAGATTGATACAATGGAATTCCCATTAGGATGGGAGCATGGGGAAGGTCCCCTAAACTTAACTATCATTTATTAATACTCTGATAGGGCTACACACAAATGCATGAAATAAGGGTATTTCACGAGGGCAAAATTATCTTGCCAAGGCCTTTGTAAGTTCCCTATTAACACCTTCTGCACATCGAAATCAGGCAATGGGTATGAGATATGTGAAAAGAGTGCTTGATATCACGCTATAAAGTCGGTAATATTCTCATTATCCCCTTGTTTACATCGAACAAGGTCAGAGAAGGTCATCTTAGGCCCAATGTTAGCTTAGAACTATCATAAGAACTGGTTCACAAGCTTATCAAACATAAAGATGGAATTGCCAGGCAAGGAACAATACCACTCGAGTGTTGTATCCTTGAGAGATTGAGGGAAAAAACATTCCATCAATGCATCATGATGGAATAAGTCTGTACATAAGGCATTAAAGGTAGACACATGCATTTGTGAGTCCCCTTTTCCACCATATTTCTCAAATTTAGGAATCTTCATCCCTTGTAGGAAAGGAGTGTTTAGGATCGCTACCAATAATGGGCTATTTCAGAAGAAGGGATAAAAGATAGGTTGGGTATAATCTTGGGAAAATTTTGCCAAGTGGTTCTACATGTTGCCCATATTATAAAGAAGAGTATTCAGAATCGGGTCGTTAGAAGATATAGGACCAGTGGAACAACCACTACAGCCACTGCCAGTACCACGTCGTGACCACTACCAGAGTCGCCATTGATGCCACCACCACCAATGTGACCTCCATCGGAGCCACTAAAACTTCCAAAGCCACTAACATGACCTCTGCCAGAATCACTTCTGCTAGTACCACCTTCACCACCAATCATCTCACCAAGTCCTCCAATACCATAGGTGACAGGAGGGGTGAAGTGAAAACCTAGAGGGCTTTTGTTTACCTTGACAATTTTTAAACTTTCAGAGGCAATAGGGATAGTGATGGAAGGGACCATCCTGACCATGTACACAGATGTGGGAAGCATGGATACTCCTAACTATCTCTCATGCTCGTCGAAGGGGCCACCTCACATTATGCTACCATGGTTTGAGTGGGTGCATGCTTCATTCAAACTAGTGAGACTAGCCAGGAGTTCTACACCTATTCAGAATTTTCCTACCATATAATTTATTTCGTTGATAACCTTAGAGACCCTAGCCAACTTCGGGTCTTTTTCCAAGTGATTTTCCAAAGCACTTGACAATTTTATCAAACTAGCAACATATTCAAAAGGAATGCGGATAGATTCATGCTCATCTATGGATGATGATGTGGGTGACACAAGAGGAGTGGGGACGCAGTTAGTTTCATCGAAGAATCTAGATTCACACCATGACTCTTGCTCTTGCGTAGATAGGCCAACTGCAAGACCAGAGAAAAGACCAGTAGTGAAACTAGAAGAGACCTTCATCTTGTCCATCAGAAGGTGCTGCAAAATTCTCCTAACAATATACCTAGAGGTCATGGATTGGTTTGTGATGCTCATAAAACTTCACAACATGTAGGGATACAATGATCAAAGGGTACAAGAGGGAAAAGCTCAAGACACGAAAAAATGAGTAGACATTGGTTCATGTCAAGTTCACCAAAAATGTAAAAGAGGGGGAGCAACCACATCAAGGCCTCAGGTCACGAAGGGCCGAGAGTAGCAAACTACCCTAACTTACCTCAATTTAAAGGAGTGTTAGGAGATGCGGGATGAGAATGGTGAGGACTGTGAGGTCCTTCAACCACTCTGCAATCTCGAGACTTAAAAGGAGACTAGGCAAGTCAGTTTTTAGGATCAACTTTGTTTCTTAGCTAACTCTCTGTTACATTATGAAAGCACGGTTCTAGGATGACATCATGATGTACTGGCATCTCTCAGGTGCGCTGGCATCTGTACAGCCAGAGGACCAGAAAGACAAGGTCTAATCACTGGAAAATAGACTTTCGACCTAGCTAATGATTTCTAAGGGAGCAAAATAACACTAAGAAATATGAAACATGTAAATGAATGTGATAAAGCAAATAGATTAAAGCAAGGGTGACAAAAATGATCTCGCACAAAATCTTGTTCGCCAGCTCGTTCCAAGATATCTCCACCTACACACAAAAGAGAGAGAAATTGTTAGGGGGTTGTTTAGGGGTTTGCATTAGTTAGACCCCCATTTTTGTGTTTCCACCTCCACGGATAGCCAAGTAGTATTATAAAGAAGGAATGGAAGCAAGAACACTAAAATACTACCAAACAGTAATGTGCTAACTCAATCAAGTAATAGAAAAGGGAAGTAGAGAGCTTACCACCTCCACCCAAAGTGCTCAAGGCTAGTGGGGGAGAAAATGAGAGCAACTCAAGCCTTTATTGCAATGGCGTTGTCCTATGCTTGCGCTATTGAAGTGATGGAGTGATGAGATTGTTGATTGAATGCTTGAATTGCTTGAACCTGTGGATGGGATTGTGCAAGATATTGTCTAGAAGATCATGAAGAAGCTAAGAGATGAAAATGAATGAAGGTGAGTGAATTTGAAGGAAAGATGAATAAAATGGCCATATTTGGGTTGGTCAGCCAAAGGGAGGTGTTAAAATACGACTTCCAATGGGAAGTGTAATGCCTTTGCAAACTCTAGCTGCAGGAATCTTCAGGGACATAAGCATTTTGTGTGGACGTCTGTCCACCACACGGATGTCCCTCATAGTTTCACTTCTATTGATGCTCAAAATAGGTACCAAGCGGATGGGAGGCAGTGGGCTTAGGTGGAATTTAGCCTCCGAAATTGATCTTCTAAAGTGAGGAAGGGAAAATGGGGAATTTGCGTAAGGGGTGCAAATTCGCTCCTATACAAGTTCAAATTTTGGCAGTGAGGTATCCTTTTGTATATCTTTTGTAATTTTGGAAGAAGTGATCTTCATTGGGTAGTGAGCCCCTTATTTTTTGGACAACGAGTCCTCCAGGAAATGAGCCTTCTGTAATCTATTGTAACCAATTATGATATATTGTGAGCTAATCCTCATCGCACATTTTTTTCCCTTTCAAGGGTTTTCCACGTAAATCTAGTGTTCTTGTGTTGATTGTTGTGATGCATGCTTTAATTGTTCCTCTTCATTTCTACGATTTCATGGAGATGATTTGAATGCACTTTTAAGTTAATAACTTTTAGGGAATATTGATTCACCTCGCTCTCAATATTCTTGGTGTTCAACATTTTCTTGTTCATATTATATGTAAGAAAGTCATGGTGATAGACCCATTAAAGGTTGCAATACTTTTGAATCCATCGTAACCACTAAAGTAAAAGTATTTCAGGGATACACCTACTATCAACACAAGGGTACCAAGTGGATGGGAGGCAGTAGGCTTAGGTGGAATTTAGCCTCTGAAATTGGTCTTCTAAAGTGAGGAAGGGAAAAGGGGAATTTGCATAAGGGGTGCAAATTCGTTCCTATACAAGTTCAAATTCTGGCAGTGAGGTATCCTTTTGTATATCTTTTGTAATTTTGGAAGAAGTGATCTTCGTTGGGTAGTGAGCCCCCTATTTTTTTGACAATAAGTCCTCCAAGAAGTGAGCCTTTTGTAATCTATTGTAACCTATTATGATATATTGTGAGCTAATCCTCATCACACATTTTTTTCCCTTTCAAGGGTTTTCCACGTAAATCTGGTGTTCTTGTGTTGATTGTTGTGATGCATGCTTTAATTGTTCCTCTTCATTTCTACGATTTAATTGAGATGCTTTGAATGCACTTTTAAGTTAATAAATTTTAGGGAATATTGATTCACCCCGCTCTCAGTATTCTTGGTGTTCAACTTTTTCTAGTTCATATTATATGTAAGAAAGTCATGGTGATAGACCCATTAAAGGTTGCAATACTTTTGAATCTATCATAACCACTAAAGTAAAAGTATTTCAGGGATACACCTACTATCAACACAAGGGTACCAAGTGGATGGGAGGAAGTGGGCTTAGGTGGAATTTAGCCTTTGAAATTGGTCTTCTAAAGTGAGGAAGGGAAAAAGTGGAATTTGCGTAAAGGGTGCAAATTCGCTCCTATACAAGTTCAAATTCTGGCAGCGAGGTATCCTTTTGTATATATTTTGTAATTTTGGAAGAAGTGATCTTCATTGGGCAGTGAGCCCCCTATTATTTGGACAATGAGTCCTTCAGGAAGTGAGCCCTTTAGGAAGTGAGCCTTTTGTAATCTATTGTGACCAATTATGATATATTGTGAGCTAATCCTCATCGCACATTTTTTTCCCTTTCAAGGGTTTTCCATGTAAATCTGGTGTTCTTGTGTTGATTTTTGTGATGCATGATTTAATTGTTCCTCTTCATTTCTACAATTTCATTGAGATGCTTTGAATGCACTATTAAGTTAATAAATTTTAGGGAATATTGATTCACCCTGCTCTTAGTATTCTTGCTGTTCAAAATTTTCTAGTTCATATTATATGTAAGAAAGTCATGGTGATAGACTCATTAAAGGTTGCAATACTTTTGAATCTATCATAACCACTAAAGAAAAAGTATTGTAGGGATACACCTACTATCAACACAAATTTTTTAGGGGTTATGTGGTAATTTTAGGGTTGATTGAAGAGTTTCTAAAGAAAAATTTAATAAGAATATTAAGTGGATTAAGGTTTGTTAGGAAGAATCTGATACAATAAAGAATAAAGTTGGAGAGGCTCCAATTTTAGTTTTCCTAGATTGGAACCTCCCATTTTCTGTCTAGATGGTCTTAGGTATTAAAATAGGTATGATATTAGTGTAAGATAGAGATAATAAGGACCATTCTATCACATTCATTGGTAAAAAATGATGCAAGCTATGAAAAATTATACAATGAGAGATGGAAACACTTGTGATGGTGTATGCCTTACAAAAGTTTAGATATGATAGTTTTTTTCCACTCCATTTTTATTGTTTATAGATCATATTGAACCCCTAAATCATTTAATGAACAATGTAATTATTCAATGGAGGACAAGATTCTAGGTATTATTATTCTAAGAGTTTTAGTTTAATATCATGATAAAACCCATAAAATAAATCAAGGTCTTGATTATTTGTTTGGAATTGATAATGGAGAAGATCAAGACCTAATTGAAGATGAGTTACCCAACACAAACCTATTTAGGTTAAATGTGGTATAATAATAGTTGTGGTTGAGTGGTGTAGCACAAATTTTGTTAATAGGGAATATTTTTAATAAATTTCAAAAGAGGAAAGACATATACTGATGTGGAACTCATTTCCATACACATGGATCAAGAAAGAACAACATTTTTTACGAAGAGATGGGGTTATAATAAGAGTTGTATTATTCAACTTGAATGGAATAAAATTCAATCCGAACTATATAGAATCTTCTAGACATAATGGTGAACTTAAAACACTCTTTCATTCACTAAATAAAATCTACAACTAAAATCATTAAATACCCTAGTTCTCTAAAAATTAGAATGACAAAACTTCATGACATTATTTCACAACTTATCAAGTCACCCTTCCTCTGGTGACTCTCTCTTTGTTATTTTTTCCCTAGGAAGAATCTTATCCTTGTTTCTTGGAATGAAGCTTAAGGGAAAAAATTGAATCTTCAGAACTTATAATAGTTCTAGTTTCAATAGTCGGGTGATTGCAGGATCATGTAATTCGAAGAAGTGGCAATATGACAAAAAAGTGGCTGACAAATTTTTCTATCCAAATTTGATGAAACAAAAAGGGCTTATTGAGAAAATTGTCATCTTTCCACCAATATAAGATATGCCTTATTTGGAATTAAATAAATAATTATTATTGATTTCTACATGCATTCTAACTAAAGTCTTGATTGATAGGCTGATTGAAAAACATCTATAATTCTTAAATGATTTCGCATTTTTTGAATCCAAAAGATGTGACACATTCTATTCTTCCCATACTATAGGATAAACAAAGAAAAAATGAATTTCATAAATTTTTGACCAAGTTATGATGGTCAAACAAACAAGTTTTAATATTTTTTAAAAGTTCTAATAAAAAGTTCATAACTTATTTACTTGCAAAAATATTACAAAAAAAATGCAGCACATCCAGGCATGTGTCCTCTATTTATATTGAAAGTTAAAAAAAATGTATTATTTTTTCTTGTACTTAGGTTGGTCAAACATACACCTGTTTTTTATTTTTTTCCTAAAAATTTAGTACTACTGCATTGAAATTTCAAATTTCCACCAAATAGATTTAATTTTTTCCAAAAAAGGATTAGTATCTTGAAACTAAATTTAACTTTTTACAAATTATGTTCTTACATATTTTACAAATTATGTTAATAACTTATTCAGATTTTTATGTCAAGTTGCCTAAATCTATTTTTCTGAATTTTCATTGCCAGTTAAGGGCCTAGTTTTAACCCCCATGATCCTACACTGACCCAACCCCTACCCATTCAATTTTTTCACCCCTAGTGGTTTCTATATACATTACTAAAAGTTATATATGTTCATTATTAAAATAACTATATATAATTTATTGAGTGTTTATCGAGAAAATAAAAGATTTTAGTTTCAATGAGGGAACTACCCTATGAATGAGCTATTATAAGCCACCACTCGTAATACGTAGATACTAAACAAGCTATTATAAGATTCCCTTTCTTATTAATCCCATTGATATATCTAGACATGTACCAAAACATGCTACTTATTATTTTTGTGATTATTACTAGATACATAGACATACTATGAGTAGAGATGTATGTTGCTCAAGAATAAAATCAAGATCTCATTGAAAAGAAGGTCATATAATTTGACAAAATTATTGGTTATGCACACATAGATTTCCCATTCCATCATAATAGATAATTTCTTATTACACTTTCCTAGTGAAAAATTAACTAATAGTGGTGTGAGAAACAAAGCACCTAAATAGAGCACCTCATATGGTCCATATAATGAAGGGTGGGACAAGATATAAATAAAAGTGTGCATCAATGGAGTAATTTTTGGTTGTATTCTTATAAATATACACAATGAGAATCAAAATATGGAAAAGTTTCCCGCAAATACATCTCAAGATCAAGTAGAGGCGAGTTACCTAAAGGTACCATCTCTACATGACACCTTTGTTCAAAAGGATAAATTAGTGAATAATATTTTATTTTCTCATCTTGATGTCAAAGGGAAAGGTCCCATTAGGGGAAAAAGTTATGTGATATAGATCTTGTGGTTCCATTTAACAAATATTACTCTTTCTAATTGGTGGCTAAGGCTCTTGTTCAATTTTTGCAAGTTATATATACACTCATAATTATCCTAATTGGGAAGTTGGGGGGAGGAGTGGATACATTCTTATTTCTTTGCCTCACATACATCATGATATCACACAAAGTCAATTATATTGGACACTTAGGTATGCATCTTTTTTTGTTGTTTCTAATTTCATCATTTTTTCATGTCTATGTGTCATTTTTATGTTGTATATTTACCTTACTATGCTTATGAGATCTATTTTTATATGCATTATTGATCTGTAATTATGATCTATGACTATTGCATGTGAATGATTAACTATTAAAATGATTAAATTGAAGGTATTGGAAACGTAATTGAAATGCTTAAATAAACATAACATGATTAAACAATGAATTGAACAAATGAGAGAAAGAAGAGAGAAGACAAGAACAGAAGTTGATAATGGAGTTCACCAATATGGCTACGTCTTCGGGCCCTTCTCCAACGAAGTGACCGATCCTTGATTATGCTCCAAAAAATGGTTACAAGGTCTTCAGCTGGACAAAGTATCAAGTCTCTTGGTTGCAAAACGTTACAAAGTTTTTCCCTTTCAAGTGCAACAGTATGACACTCCTCTAATGCACAGAGTTGAACACTCAAACTCTCCAAGAAAAAATCTCTCACAATTCACCACTTACCCAAACTCCTAATCTACCCTCCTTTTATACATAAATTTTTCCTGTAGGCACGAAAAAATATACAAATTGATCCTACACACCTGATCCTGATCTCACTAACATCGTTTCTTCCTAAATCATTCCCTTTACTAACTAATTTAATTGAATAATCTTTATTTGATTAAATTAATCATATTTCCCCTCTTAGTTAAATAAATCAAATTTATCTAATTAAGTCATTCTTCTCTATTAATTAAATAGATCATTTTTCTTAATTAGTCATATAATCTCTCTTTTGATTAAATAATTCACTTTATTTAATTAAAACTCTAAATTCATCTCTTTAACTTAAATAAATTAATCTTTATTTGATTTAATCTAACATCATCCTCTTTAATTAAATAAATCAATCATTATTTAATTAAATCTAAAATCATTATTCCTCTCAACTTTGATTTATTTAAATCCAAAAATCTAAGTCAAAATTGTCAAATCATCTAATTTCTACTTAAATTGATCAAATCACATTAATGTTAATCCTAATCACTCCAATCCTCCAAATTTTGCAACTTGCATAAAAGTCAATTTAAGTGATTTATAAATTCATCAATTTCCATTCAAAAAGGCATCTTTGGTGGAATATTCTTCCAATTCAAAAATCCCTCCAAAAGGGGATGCGTACTTCCAACAAGGCATTAAATGCCTCTTACATGTCCTTTGCCTTGAGCCAAGTGGAATTTACTCTATTTCTTATTCCCTCTAAACTTTTCATCTCAACAATTTCAAATCAACCTAGTCATATTTATGTTCACATTCATCCAAATTTTCTCATTCCTCCTCAAATCACATGTGGACAAATGACCTTCTCTCATTGGTTGGTTTTTTTTCCCAAATTCATCCAAATCCTTCAATCTTCCATTCTTCAAATCTATAAATAGAGGGCTTCTCCCATTGAATTGATTATCCACAATCCATGCAAGCTTACTATACTCAATTTCATTTGCAACTTGATCAATTTTCATCATAGTTTCATAGTTTTATCAAGGTTTTGTCAAATTTGCATCAAGGAATCAAGAATCATCATCAAAGTTCATCAAATCACATCAAGGGGTTGGGAAAGGGCCATTTTCTACACATAAATGGCACCAATTCCCCCATGGGATTGAAAGTTTTCTCATTAAAGTATAGGATTTAATTGCTTTCATTATGTTGTTCTTCATTTATTTTCCTATTTTGATGTTTCAATCTAATTTCATGGGGAATTTTGCTTCTATCTTGCATTTGGATCTAATATTGTGTTTGTTCTTCATGTTTGTGTAGGTATAGAAACTCCATTCACATTTTCCAATATGGTTCATGACCATATGATTTTCAAAATTTCCCATATCCCCTATTTACAACAATAAATCTCAAACAATCCCCTTAATATATCATTTAAATTCTTAAAATCCCCTAAAAATCCCTTTGACACCCTTAAATAATCTTTAAATGTCTTTTAAAACATCTTAAAATATTATTTTAAGCCCTTTATAATATCATGAATCTGGCATAAGAGGTGTTAATAATTTAATTATAGAGGTTTATCGGCTTTCATACTATTTTAAATAAATTTTATGCCAAAATCCTCTCAAAACATGCACTTGGCGCATTGGTAGGAGGGCTAGTTGGGAGAGGGGAGGTTGGTGGTTCAAACCACCTCCCCTCCTAATTCGGTTTTTAAACTTATTAAATAGAAATTCACTTATATCATATTTCAACAATATAGGTTGGTGTGTTGGTGGAGCTTAAAATTAGGAATGAGGAGGTTGGGGGTTTGATTCCCCCAACCAAAATTTTAACAAACAACCTTGATTCGCGCATCTTGGAGGTATCACATTTCAACTTGTGATTGGTCTGCTTCAGCTGCCATACTGCCATGTGTCAACATGTGATTCTCTATTTGTTGCCACATCACTTGCCACGTTGGATGCCACGTGTCAAGACATGATTGGTCCATGTCACTTGCATCTTCCATGTCAGCATGATGATGTCATCACTATACTACCATGTCATCATGCTAATATAAGCATGGTCAACCCTTTTACCATACAACTTTGAGTGGTCATAACTTCTACATACGAGCTTTGTTTGAGGCAATTTGAGCGATGGATTCGTGTTGATGAGCTCTTCGACATGATGTCATTTTTGACCAATTTTGAGATGATAAATTTTTTGACCTAGCATCTTGCATTTGGTTTCTTTGACCGAAATTTGACTAAGCATATCTTGAGCATAGAAACTCCTTTTGACTTTATTCTAGTTGCATTGGGTTTGTTTCATCGAGAGCTTCGACATGGTGATGACTTATGGAGCATTTGGAAAACTTTAATTTTTGGTGAGAATATCCACCTCGATCATTCCTCTCCACTAGAGAGCTCTTGGACCTCTGAAAGATTGATTACTCAGAAAGTAAATAAGGGTATAGTTTCCTCAATTTATCAATCTCCATCTGTTTTTCCTTGCTTGGATTCATCCCCTTCAATCCCACTCTGAGGTACTCAACAAATCCTCTTTGTGAAGTCCTGACATTCCTGTCTAGGATGACATCCTCTTGCAACTCTATCATATAATCAGGTGAAAGGTAATCAACTGATGGAACCTAAACATCAGTCTCTTCATCCAGTGTCATTGGAGACTCATACAATTTCAGATTCTATTCATTTACAATTGAGTAGATGTGCATGTATGGAGGAAGATTTAGGCAAAAGGCATTGGTACCGATCTAAGTTTCCAAGATCTCAAAAGGACCATACCTGATCAGATTGAACTTCTTACCTTCGCCTTGCATGCTTTCCTTGCTAATGTGTACCCAAACTCTATCACCAACCTAAAATTGATGATCAAAACGATGCTTATCATGTCGGGATTTGTAATTTTCTTGGCTCTTCTCCAGTTGTGCTTCAACTTCCTAGTGGATTGCTTGGATCTTCTGGATAAACCTCAAGGATTTTTTTGTAGCATATTTCCATCTTTAATATCTTCCTTCCTAAAATAAAAATCCATAGCTGTCCTTGGAAGAGACCTAAAACATGTTTTAAAAGGAGATCCTTTTGTAGAAGAGTGTGTTGCATGGTTGTAAGCATGTTGCACATAGTGTATATTTTCATCCCACAACTCAGGATGTGTATTGTAGTAACCTCTAAGAAGATGTACAACTGTCATGTTCACTACCTTTGTCTGTCCATTAGTTTTCAGATGGAAAGATGTAATTTTCTTTAGTCTAGTGTCCATGAGTTCCCACAATGCGGACCAAAATTCCCCCAAGAATCAAGAATCTTGATTCAATAAAATAGAAGTAGGAATCCCAAAATGAACCCATACAAATTGAAATTACAAGTGTTTTGTTAGCTCAGCTGTGACCTATTTTTTATAAGGCATTAAAATACACATTTTTTTGAACCTATCAACTACCACAAACAAATAATCATGTCCTTTCTTAGACATTGATAGCCCTCGACAAAGTCCATAGAAACACTTTCCCATGGATGGGATGGTATAGGTAGCGGTGTGTACAATCCTAATTTCCTATTGCTAGGCTTGCTTGTTGAACACATTATACATCCTCTAATGTACTTGGATACAGTTTCTTGCATGTGAGGCCAATAGCAATACTTTTGTAGTTGCGACATTGTTTTGCTTACCCCAAAGTGTCCAACAATCAATGATGTGTGTTCTTCTCTGATTACTTGTGCTGATTCATTTGTGGAATACATAACTTCCCTAAGTGATGCAATAACTTGCCCTGCACATAGTAATCTTTCTCTTCTACATGTTTTCGTTGAATCAGTGCTGCATAAATATCCTTAAAGTATTTGTTGTTAGCATATTGTTTTTGATAACTTTCATGTGCCATTGAACTGCTTTTAAGAATAATTGTAGAATTTGCAGTAGGATGCCTAGATAACATATCTGCTACTTTGTTGTGGACACCTTTTTTATACTTAATAACCAAATGAAACTATTGCAGAAAACCCATCCACCTAAAGTTCCTACTTTGTTTTAGTTTGGATTGTGAATGCAAGCATTGAAGTGGTTGGTGATCAGTGTGGATTACAGTTTCTTTACCCATTAAGTAATGTTTCCATTTTTTATGTTCACTTTGAAATAATGCATATAATTCCTTATCATAAGTAAGATAGTTACTTATTGTAACTGTAAAATTTTTAGAGTGATAGAAAATTGGTTTACTTCCTTGCATTAGTACTACTCCCATGGAAAACCCACTAGAATCTGTCTCAATTTTGAATGGTTGTTGTAGATCCGGTAGATCCAGAACTAGTGTGGTACTCAATTTTTCCTTCAAAGTGTCGAAGGAATTTTACTGAGGACCTCCCCACTGGAATTTTTTCTTCATACTGGTTAACATGTGCAATGTCAATGCAATGTATGAGAAGTTGGTGATGAACTTCCTCCAGTACTAAACTGCACCTAAGAAACTTCTGACTTCTATGGCAATACTTGGCTTAAGACATTTTACAATAACTTTGACCTTTGTAGACCTTCTACTTTCAATTGATCACCTCCTACGGCATAGCCTAAGTACACTAAGGATGTCTTAGCGAATTCGCATTTCAACATCTTTACAAAATAGTTTTTCTTTTCTCAAAACATCAAAAACTTTCTTTACATGAATTACATGCTCTTCCCAAGTTCGACTGAATACAAGTGTATCATCCAAATAGACTATGACAAAATCATCTATGAATAGATGGAAGACATCATTCATGACTCTCATAAAGGTAGTTGGTGCATTAAAAATCCCAAAGGGCATGACCAACCACTCATACAATCCCTGTTTTGTCTTGAATGTAGTTTTCCATATATCATTATTTGTGTTTATTATTTGGTGATATCCACTACACAAGTCTAGCTTAGTGAAATAAACTGCATGTTTCAATTGATCAAGTAAATCATCTATTCAGGGAAGAGGATACATGTTCTTTATCATTATCTTGTTTAGGGCTCTGTAATCAATGCACATTCACCAAGACCCATCCTTCTTTGGCACTAACACAATTGGAGAACCACAAGGAGAGGTACTTGGATGAATAACTCCTTTCTCAACCAACTCTTGAACCTGCCTCTTGATTTCCTCATTCTGTATAACAGATAGACAATACATGCCGATGTTTGGAAGAGGCACATCTTGTTGTAACTGGATCTCATGTTGTATCACTCTCTTTGGTGGTAATCCCTTTGGCTCCTAAAATAAGTCAGCATAGGTTGAAACTAATTTGACCAATTCAACTTTATGCTCTGGATCACACCCTTTGAATGCCTCGAATTTATCATCCTCTTTGGCTTTTACAATCATCAATACAAAGTTCTTACTAGCATTGACCAACCTCTTCATTTGGCCAGTATTCACCAATGTTAGATTAGTCTTAATCTTATGTGCCCGTACAATGAATTATTTACCATCCTTAAAAAGGTGATATTTGTTTTCCCCCTATAAAAGATTTCCTTTTGTTCATAAAGATAGGGACTCCCTAGTACAATACCACAAATATCTAAAGGAACCACATCAACTTCTACCTCATCTATAAAGTTTGCAGTGATGGAAAATATTAACTTGCATTGCTTCGTTACTTGTAATTGTGCATCTTTGCAAATCCATCCAAGTGGATATGGCTTCATATGAGGTTTTGTAGCCAAGTTAAGTTTCTTAACAACTTCTTCAAATATTATATTTAGTTGAGATCCCATATCAAACAAAGTATCAACCTTAGTATGCTATGTTACAACCCAAATGTGAAATAATTCATTTTGATGCTTGCCAATCTTAGGTGGAGAAGATTCTTTACTTCCACTTGCTCTTGCATTTGAAAAACTTGTATCAGAAGAAAGAGATATACATTTTCCTTTACCTTGGGTCCCAACAACAACAATCTTTGTCTCATTCCTAAAGTCAAATCGAAGATCTTTTTGTACAACAACAACAATCTTTTGTTTTCCTTTGTTTCGTCCATACTTCTTCAGCCTTAGTTCTGGATTCAGCTTCAAACACTTTGATTTATCATGCCCCCCTTCTTGCAATGGGAGCATGTGTGCCTATCACCCTCCTTGATGGTTGTTGTCTTTTTTCCATTTTCTTTTCCTTTGGATTTACCTTCAGGCTTAGATGGCTTCTTGTCAAACTTTTCATTGAAAGTATTCTTACCTCTTGACTCCAAATGTGTGGCTTGTACACATACTTCATCCAAATGATTAGGATTTAAAACCAAAATGGTATGCCTTCATTAAGAATTAAGACCACCTATATACTTGAGCATTGTGTCCTGAGTGTATAATGGAACATTAAGTGCAATAACCCACTTTCTAAATTCATGAGTAAGTCTTGGATAGATTGACCCTTATCCTTCCTAAAAGTTTGTCAGTTCATAGTTAACTGTTGCATATGGCCTAAGGGATAAAACTATTTTTTAAGGGAAACTTTAATCTCCATCCAAGTTAAATTGACACTACCATGTCGAGCAATTTCTACCTAAGTTTTACTCTCCCACCAGGTGAGAGCAGTTCCTCCCAACCGAAGAGTAGCTAGTTGGGTTTTAGAAGAATCATCTAAAAGGACTTGAATCCTATAATATACTTTTGTTTTTTTGAACCCAATCATCTAATTTCTCTGCATTTAACTCTCCACAATATTTAGGTAGTTCAAATTTTATATCCAATTTGATTACAGGCTTATGTGCACTTTTGAAAGAATTAATAAAAGAAGAAGATGGATAAGATGGAGATGGAGGATTTTTTGGAGGATCTTCATCACCTTCTTCTCTTTTCCCTTTGTCCCTTTGATCTTCATCATCCTCACGCTTTTCTCGCTTTGACGTTCCTCCTTTTTCACAATTCTTTCATTCTTGCTTTTCTTGATAGAGCTCTTCTACCATAGCCTTCATGTCAAGAAAGGCTCATTGAAATATTTCCTCATCAAGCTCGAAACTCTTTCCAACCTCTGTCTCTTCCATCTTTGATGATGGAAAAGTTCTTCGTTTACCAATCTCGGGATTGAATTCTGCAAGCTTGCCTTCACCTTGCTAGCTCTTGGATTGTGTTAAAATCCACTTCTACAAAAACTAGCCAAACATAGCTCTGATACCAACTTGATCTGTAATTAGGATCTATGATTGTTGCACATGAATGATTAACTATTACAACGATTAAATTAAAGGTCTTGTAAATGTAATTGAAATGCTTAAATAAAGATAACAATAATTAAGTGATGAATTGAACAAATGAGAGAAAAAAGAGAGAATACAAGAACACAAGTTGATAATGGATTTCACCAATATGACTACGTCTCATGGCCCCTCTCCAACAGAGTGACCGATCCTTGATTATGCTCCAAAAAATGGTTACAAGGTCTTCATCTGGACAAAGTATCAAGTCTCCTGGTTGCAAAGAGTTACAAAGTTCTTCCCTTTCAAGTGCTACAATATGATGCTCCTTTGATGCACAAAGTTGAACACTCAAACTCTCCAAGAAAAATCTCTCACAATTCACCACTTACCCAAACTCCTCACTCCTAAGCTACCCTCCTTTTATATATAATTTTTTCCTAATATGGTTCATAACCATATGATTTTCAAAATCTCCCATATCCCCTATTTACAACAATAAATCTCGAATAATCCCCTTAATATATCATTTAAATTCTTAAAATCCCCTAAAAATCCCTTTTAAACCCTTAAATAATCTTTAAATATCTTTTGAAACATCTTAAAATGTTATTTTAAGCCCTTTATAATATCATGAATCGGGCTTAAGAGGGGTTAATAATGTAATTATTCGGGTTTATTGGGTTTCATACTATTTTAAATTAATTTGATGCCGAAATACTGTCAAAACATGTGCTTGGTGCATTGGTAGGAGGGATGGTTGGGCAAGGGGAGGTTGGCAGTTCAAACCACCTCCCCTCCAAATTCAACTTTTAAACTTATTAACTAGAAAGTCACTTATATTATGTTTTGAGAATATAGGTTGGTGTGTTGATGGAGCTTAAAAGTAGGAATGAGGAGGTTGGAGGTTCAATTCCTCTAACCAAAATTTTAACAAACAACCCTAATTTGCGCGTCCTCGAGGTGCCACGGGTCAACTTGTGATTGGTGTGCTTTGGCAATCGTACTGCCACATACCATCATGTGATTCACTATTTTTTGCTATGTCACTTACCACATTGGATTCCATGTGTCAAGACGGGATTGGTCCACATCATCTGCACCTGCCATGTTAGCATGTTGATGTCATCAGTATAGTACCATGTCATCATGCTGGCATTAGCATGGTCAACCCTTTTACCATACAACTTTGATTGGTCATAACTTCTACATACGAGCTCTATTTGAAAAGATTCAAGCGGCATTGGATATGTATCGACAAAATCTTTGACATGATGTCATTTTTGACCAATTTTGAGACGATCAGTTTTTTGACCTAGCATCCTGCATCTGGTACCCTTGCTTTGACCCAACTTTGATTGAGCATATCCTGAGCATATACAAACTACTTTTGAATTCGTTCAAGTTGCGTTGGGTTCGTTCATCGAGAAATTCGACATGGTGATGATTTCTAGAGCATTTGGAACACTTCAATTTTTGGTGAAAATATCCACCTAGATCAATTACTATGTTATTATGCTCTATTCATATCCAAATCTTATATTTCTTTGATTTGTGTGTGTCTTTATGACACATAAAATCAAGGGGAATATTATTACTAATCATTCTTAAAGTTTAGGTATAATTTATAGTAGTTGTTGGATCATTGATTTGGCTATTCTACTTACAATTGTTTCCAACCTACAAAAACCCAAGAAGTGTATAAGCTCAAAGATTAGAAAAGAAACAATCTTAATTTCAAGTACTTTATTCTTTATACAAATTTATGGGGTGCATTAGGACAATGAGACTTTAAATTAAAAAGTTAGAGAGGAAGATGCCTAATTAAATTTTGAATTCTCTAACCTTGATAAAAAAAAGTCTCCTTAGCATCCATAGAATGCAAGGTTTATGGAGATCATTAGGATATCTAGATTTTGGACCCAAAAGGAAGTTGGAAGATGTCAAAAGGAATCCCACTAAATGTTGTTTAAAAATTATAAGTTACCTTAATTCTTGAAATATGTGGGTTTATCGAGATGTTATGACTTCAAACTAACAAGCTTGAGATCTAGAAGTCCTCTAAAAAATTGTATATTTGTAAACCTTTCTTTATATACTTTTACTTATTATTGAAACTTTCCTTAACTTGACATAGGGTTGTGAGGATCATTACAACCTATATCTATTTAAGATTGAAAAGTAAAAAATCCAAGAGTTCATGATAATTATACATTCAAACCTAAATATGACTAAATATTAACAAATTTAAAATTTGATTAATGTTCTTGAGATACCCATAAATTGTCAACTAATTGTTTAAATGAAACTTTGCGAGATCCTAATAATCATTAGAATATTTCTATAACTTAAAGCTTTTTTTTAAAAACCTAAAACATAATTTTTTAGAGGATTAAAATAGTTTTAAAATAATGGATAAATTAAACTGTTAGCAATTATACTGCACCTTAACAGATCAAAAGTTTGAATTCAAACAACCTAACTAAACTAGGTTTTAAGGTCTAGGGTTGGATGTAACACATTTTTTTAAACTAAAAGCAAATTAGGGGAGATGAGCTAGTAGTTGTGCACCATAACTTCACACTTCTAATTATTCTACGTGAAAATTTCAAATCACTCCCAATTTTTTACAACAGCTTACTTGGCAAGTCCCCTGCTTATAACTAAGGTTTCAGGGTCACATCATCAAATATGATGCCACATCAACATGCTTTTTGTCAAGGTGTTCAAAAAGGCCCCCAAAAAAAGTGATATCAATACTTGTGCATTCACAACGTGTTTTATTGAGTGCTGATGTGGAATCACATGATTGGTTGCTTTTTAGATCAAAGGAATACATTTTGTTTAATTATGGGTAGTCATTATCAACACTAACAACTTTAAAGTCACAACTATTGATCCAATATTGATAAAAATATTGATTATATAAACAACTACTATCACAACTATTGAAAAATACTCAGATAGGTACCGGATCTTCTCCCTAATTTACTCAACACAATGAGAATCTACGATGAACAATTCATGATTTTTTTTACCAAAATCTAAATTCCTTATGCAAATTGAAGGACATCAAGCTTTCTGTAAAATGACGAGAAAGATGTAAGCATGACTTAATACTAGCTTCAAATGTCGAGATGAGAAAGATCAGCTTTGAACGTGCACAGATTGCCGAAATCTTTGAGAACACAATTTATCGACTCCAATCTACTCTCACACTCTTCAGACCAAACAAAGAGCTCTAATGGTGAATTACACGAATCTGGAGATCACAGAGGTCACTCAAGCTCAAGAAATCATTTTGTGAAAGATGTGAATAACATAAAATTTTGGTTTTATAAAGATCAGATTCACTGGTGTGAGCTAGTACTGCAACATGGTGGGTAGGTGAGAATATGGAAGATGCATGCCAGAAGAATTCAACGAAATATAAAAAGAGAGGTGGAAGAAGTCCATGAAATTCCCATAAAATCCACTTTTCAGAAATTTACACAATTGCAGGGTCGAACCGGACATCTGGAATTGAGACCAAAATGATGAAATGGAAGATGTCCTCTTGAAACCTGTAACTCACATAGTGTGAGTTTAAAGAGTTTTGTTGGGCACAAAAGCTATGAAAGTGAGATGACGGTGGATGCAAGAATTTGAGGGACTTAAAGATTTTGGACCCAAAGGTCAGAAATGTGTAAGTTTGCAAACTTCAAAGGGCACAGAAAAACTTGAATTTCACTTTGAAAATCTTCTAGAATTTTTATAAAGATTTGGTTCATGACTTTGACTTTTACCATACCTTCAAAATTATTATCAATCTCACATCAATAGAAAAAGAAAAAGAGGGGTCTACATTTTGTCAAGAAGATGCAAACAAGTTTATCAAAATATTACAAAGATCGAAAAAGAAAAAGAGGGGTCTACATTTTGTCAAGGTAAAATGGGACATGTGCACAAGACACAATAATTACCTATTGTTCAAGTTTCAAGTTCCTAATCATAAATTATCAAACACTACCATAATTTTATTAATGTCCATTTGCATTGTTGCTTGTTATTTTTCAAATTATATCAAAATCATTGAGTTGATCATGGGTTTGACCAATGATAAGATCTTTTATCAAGTTTCAAAAGGTGTTCTTCAACACCATTAGTTTTCATTCCAGATTTAGACACTTTAGGTGAGTCTTTGTTTGCAGGCGTTGAAGTGTTGTAGACATCAAGGTCAGATTTGTGGTCAAAGGTAATTTTTGTGAGTCAAGGATCATATTTGCATGCATGTATATCACTTATGCGGTGCAGAAATGACCTAAATTTTATATGATCACATAACTCATTGATCATAATCTTCTCATTTTGTTCATAAAGACCCAACATAAAAAATTTAGTAACAACCATCTGTCATGATCAAAATCATGACCTTTTTATCAATATCAAAATATACTTACATTTTATTGTTTCATTTTATTTTCATATCTAATCAAATACATACTTTTAATTAAACTTATTTTCTAAAATAAAGTATTTTATAAATATGTAAATATTATGTAAGGATGTTTTATTTCCACACATCTATCAATGAATGATTTTCTAAGTTATTAGCAAAACATTTCAAAGATATCCTCTCGCTTGCCAAGAAAGAAAATTCAATCTCGATGGGAAATATCTAAAAAAATTAGGGAAAGCATGAAGCTCGAAATTCCAGATGCATAATTCAACTGAAAAAAAAAAAGGTCTCCAGCAATGACCCATTTGAATACATTTTGACAGTAGAGGGGATACAAATGGGCAAAATGTTAAGTTTATAGGTATTACTTTTGCCTTGGAGGCCTCACCTGTTAAGCTTCGGGATTGTCATTCAAAAGGTGAAAAATACATAACTGCTAATGACTATTTAATTTTAATATGCAGCTTAGAACTTGCAGCCACAGATAATGGCTTAACAAAATTGCTCAAAGGTCCTTTAGGGTTGATGTGAGTGGTACAAAAGGTTTTCATTCATGTGCATTGGCATCTTTCTTATTTTCCAAAAGATAAAGAGGAATAGGAATCATCAAGAGATCTGAAGATCAGACCTTGCTTTATATGCAATTGAGGGTTGTCTGAGCTCCTGAAGGAGGCCTGCAAAATCTTATTCTTGGATTGCATTGAGATAGACCCTCTGCCAGTAAACATGTTGGCAGGCTTTTCAGATGGAAGACTTTGGTTTCTTCATTTATTTTTATAATATTTGAAGGGCTCGTTGGGATCTTAGTTTAAATTTGATGGTTAAAAATACAATTATTATGTTTAGGAAGATTGTGTTATATGATTGGATTTTTTTTGTGTAGATTATCAGAATTTCTATATAACTATAGTTATATACATATCTAATATATAATATATTTAAATATCTGAAAGACAACTTTAAATAATAACTAGCAACAAAATTGTTTGACAAGCAAGTTCAATTATCAAATTTAATTTTTTGTTGAAATAATGATTTTGCTTTATTGAGTTTATCTTCAAATGATATTACTCTCATTGGTAATGGTCACTGATAGGCACACCATAGTAAGTCATTGGTGGAAATGCCGTAGCTTGAATCTTTGAGATTTTTTCTAAAGGAATCAAGAACATGAAAATTATAATTATACTTATTTTTGTGCATATGGTGTGTAGTTGTCTAGCACGTTGTATGTTCCTGTGTGTTATTTTACTAAATCAACTTTGAGGTTGTAACAAGAGATCTATTTTTCCAAAGTCACTGACAATAAAAAGAAAATGTTATATAAAACAATTTGGATTGGTTGATTGACGATTAGCAATACCAACTAGACATTTCTCTGTTTCTGATGTGTCCATGAATGGACCCTTTGAGTGGGAATCTTTCTCCTTGACCACCCCACATGTTGTTATCTTCCCCAATCTGTCCCTTTCACCAAGGTCTAAAGACTTGGTTGATAACATATCTTGGACAATTGTTCAAAGGCAGAAAAAAGGTCTTACCAAATCTCTCTCCCAATTGCACACCAGAGTAAAGGTTGTGAGCTTGAATAGGGTAGGCTCTAGTATTGTTTAGGCTGGATTCCTAGGCACTCTTCTATGCTTAGCAATTTTTTTCAAGTTGTATTGGTTCTTGCTCAACAATGTGGCTGTAGCCATGTTTTCCTTCCATCTAATTTTGTTGTGTATGCTTTGAGTTGTTCTATCTGATGCACAGAATTTATGATCCCTTCAAAACCAATTTACCTAATCAAAAACAACTTAAACAGACTATTTTTACTAATGTTTGAATCTTCCCCATATCATGCTCAACGTTATATACTTCTCTATAATGGGTCTTAGATTCAAGTGTTAAATTTTGATATATATTCTCCTTTCATAAATTAGGACTTTTAGCCACCAGTTATTGGTCGAAAGGGAAGTGGAAATAGAAAAATATAACAGAAATACAGTAGATAATCTCATTTATGTTATTCATCAACAACATACATATTTTATAACTACAAACTCTTAACAAACGTCTTATAATCATGCTAATTATAGTGACAACTAACTGTTCAATAGAAAACAGAACATCTAATGACAGCAAACTAGAACTGAAGACACCTTTACAATTCCTTATTTATACATCTACAATTTTATTTGGAACGTATATTCCAACAATGGAATTATGACAAAAGAGGATGTTATAACCTTGGATATCCAAGCACTTTCGAACCTAGAATCCAAAATGCCTAGCTTGTAAGTTGTAACAGACCTGCATGTTCGAACACATTTTGCTTTTCATTATTTATTATTTAGAGCATCTCTTAAACTTTTCACCCTAGATCTATGCCAACTGGCTTGTAAACATTGATTAAAATATGAACGTTGGTAGAGTAGACTTTTTTTCCTTTTTTGTGTGTCTCTAGGAAAATAGCAATCATGTTATCTTTTATCAGGTTTCTAGTAAACAGCATCTAGCTAGGTATGAAAGAGTTTATGTTATCTCCGGTCTTTTCATGCAAAGAATCAAGAATAGCAACTGCTTTCTCAATTCACTGGCACAGCCAACTGCAAGAGCTTAGGGCAAAAGTGGAGAAATGATCCATATTACTAGGATACTGCTGCAAGAATGTTCCGTGGGAAGTAGAAAATTTAATGTTGTTTCAAGAGAAGTATCATTCGAATGATTATGTTAAAAAGTTTATCAGACATATTACAGTTTATAGAAGATCGTACTATCCGATTCCTACAATTTAAAAAAAAAAAAACTTATCACTCGAATAATTGTTTCTGAACTTTTATCACCCTTCGTAGCCTTCTTTATCTTTGTAGTAACTGGACATTGCCTCCTTGAAATGATAAGTTTTCATGAGTGATGCCTCGGAAGAGTAGATTTCTAGATGAGGTGTCCCTGCTCCAAATGATCTGCTATAAAAATGGGGAGTAGCGATCAAAATCATGCTGGCAATGAAATCGTGGCTATACTGATTAGCATTTATTACTCTCTTCTTGGATTCTTCCATAAAAATAAGATCATTCATAATATTGATATTAGAAATCTTTATTTGTGTGAAGAATATATTTTTATATCTTTGTGTCTTAGGCTTAGAAATATGGACCGTTTGGTTTTATAATTTGTCCCCCTTTTTAATTCTTATGATGGAATTTTTTAGCCTGGCCAAATTTTGATTTTCCTATGACCTTATTATTTGAACACAACTTTTTTTAATCTAATTTATCTTTTTTAAATACATATATATTCAAATTTAAACAAAATTATTCATCACAAACCACTATTTTCCATTTTGCATCATAAAATTTGTGTTTACACTCTGTTTATCTGACAAAAAAAACTATATAATTCACATATTATTGATATTATTTGCTCCTTATGTTTCAATTTTATCTCTGTTATATATAACAGAGTTAATTAACTATAAGACCAGAATGCTTAATTTAGCTTATCAAACTATGATTCAAATCAAAACTAAATTATTTGTGATTTAAGATGTATGATTCGATTACGAGCTATGGTTTAATAAAAAATAAAGCATTGAACCAGTCATGACAATCGAACACACTATTATTTTTTCCATTTTCTTCCAGGTAACCTGTAACCATGGTTCTTATTACAACCTATGTATATGCCACTGAGAAGCAAATACTTCTAGCTAAATAACATAACTCACATGATCTTATCATCTATACCTATTGCATTAGCTCTGACATAAACTCCAGAAGTAGTTATATGTTCACAGAAGTTCTTGTTTAAGACTTAAGAG
The DNA here is from genome assembly GCA_007115665.2 of Sequoiadendron giganteum. Classification (NCBI taxonomy): domain Eukaryota; kingdom Viridiplantae; phylum Streptophyta; class Pinopsida; order Cupressales; family Cupressaceae; genus Sequoiadendron; species Sequoiadendron giganteum. Next base: position 625,565,276 of record CM021106.1, on the reverse strand, counting down.
AGATCTATACAACATTATCTAGCTGTCCATCCTAGTACTACACACCCCACAAAAAGTAAACATTTACAACATTTCGTTTCTATAGTTAGATGATGAATTTCCATCCAAACTGGCATTTATGATATTCGACTGTATGCACAGTCACTCAGGTGAATAATTGCTCTTCCCCTTGGCTTGGTTTCTACTTTGTCATAGATGAATGTCATAATAATGCATCACATCCCAAGCCATGTCCATGTCCAGAGAAGGCAATCTACTAAGAGTATCTGCTGCATCAAGATCAATCTTTAAAGCAGAGTTTGACAATGATGGCATGCTAGAGAGCGTATCCATCTCAGATTTACAAGGTGATGCCAAAGCAGAAGCAGAATTAAGTGCTGTAATACCAGAATTGTTGTCACTTTCAGAGTTATGGGTATCACTATCAGGACATTCTGATTTGACCTTAATGTCATGATGCATTATAGGTGGTGTCACTGGGGTGTTCTGATCCAAACTCGCAGGAACCGGTTTCTCTTCCTGCAATGGCATAGTCGTTGAAGCCAAGCGTTCACAGATTGCTTGCAGCTTCGCATCCACTGAAGACTGCAGAGCTGGCGATAGGCCACCCACATGGCCGCTAAAAGCTGGATTCGAATAGAGTTTGGATTCAGAGGAGGCGGAAGATGGCTTATTAGGATCTTGAAAATTATGATTCATATGAAATTGATATTTTAGGTCAGGAAAGTTCAGCCTAGCATAGTCTCCTCTCAGCTTATAAGCCGCCCTGTCATAGGCCAGGGCTGCTTCCTCTGCTGTGTCAAAAGTCCCTAGCCAAAGCCTTGTTCTGTTTCTGGGTAATCTGATTTCTGCGACCCATTTACCCCAGTGCCTCTGTCTGACTCCTCTATAAAGTTTAGTGGCTTGACTGTTCTTGAGCCTCGCATTCTGCTTAGCCACATGTTTCATAGGCTGTGATCTGGGGCTGAGGCAGTCTGCTGTATCTTTCCATTTCCTCATTTGTGGAGATTGAAGGTTGTATTCTGAAGCACCAACAGATTGCAATTGCAGCCACTGGAGCTGCTGGATCTCAGCTTGCTGTCTCTGCAGAAGCTGAAACTCAATCTGAGTTGGAGTTAGTTGACAATAAGAATTCACAGACTGAAACTCGCTGGGATTGCCCACACGGGAATTCTCATGCTGATGTTGATTAGTACTGTCATCTGGCCCTTGAAAACTTGGGAAAGACCAGTACATATTATCTTCACCACCATTGTTGTCTCCATCTGAGAGCAATCCTAAAAACAAGTTAGAGAAATAATATGGAATGCATGATGAATTTATAGAACACGACCCACAATCTGCTACGTCTACATTCAAATTTGTGCAGGCTTTCATATTCGGAACTCCCTCTCTAGAATCCACAAGAGAGACTATGGAACAAAAAGCTGAATCAGATATCCGTGGTGCCTCTGTTCTTTGTCTAAAATCTGATTCAACTAGCTTCATCATCCCCTCTCCTACAGGTATAGGATCTGAGCACAGAGGCCTAGTATTCAGAGCGTGCTGAGAAAAATCTTTCCTAATAACTGCTGCCAGGTTAACCAGAATCTGCTCTTCCATGACGCAGCAAGCAAAATCTGCAGTTATAAAAAAACAACACAGTAGATTCTATCCTACTTCAAATTTGCCAAATTCCTATCAAATTTGGAGATGGAAGAGGCAACTATGCACAGAATCTGCTTCTTCGGTCTTAGGTGCTTGATGAAAGACAGATTGGACCTAGAAACATTTCAAGGCAATGGATCAGGATGGAATCTACTCTTATATTTTTTTGTGTTTTTGGGAATAACTCATTCAGAAGCCATCCGAACTGACCACCTGGCGACCACTGACAAGGCCAAACAAGTCTATATTTTTAGTATTGGGAAAGGAATTGGAAGAAAAAATTCTCCTCTTCCTCAGAAATGACAAAGGACCTCTTCTCTACACCAAAAAAGCACAATCTAATAAAAATTCAAAGCAGGAGGCTAAAACTTATAATTGTGATTTGCTGCAATGCAGCTTGTTAGAACAAATTGCTCTTATGCTTCTGATGCATTAAGGGAAAAGTAAAATAAAATCACCAGAAAACAAAAATGAAGCAGGTGGGTAATGAGAAAAAAAAACCCACTAGCCTATGCAATTTATTCTAACAAGGACTACACAGTTTAACACTGTAAAATCAGCAGCCAAGCTCTCTATGAAGGAAAAACAAATGTTCATACATGGATGCTGTCTGCAATCATGAAGCTGCAGAATACTGAAGAATGAGATTAGTTGAACTAAAAGTGTCAGACTCCAAACAATATCAGCAGCCCAGTATTGAACAATAATTCACATGACTACACTACTGCCACCCCATCCCTATTTATGCTGACAACATTCCAAGCCAGCTCCTATAAGGCATTGGTTTGTCCATAATTAATCTTCCCCACTTCATAATGCAGATTAAATTAAAATATCCTGTTTAATGACCAACTTTTTCTTTTTGCCAGATGACATCAAACTTAAGTTTTTTGAGGTGTCCCCACTATGGCATCCTTCAATTGGGCTTTGCCTAGTGTAAAGACATTGCTGCTTGACTTCCAGGTGCCCATGTCGTACTGCAAAATTTCAGGGCACACTCCAAGGTATCAGGCTTTGGAGTAGTACATTTTTTACTGAATTTGGACATGTTTTTAATCAGCTTAGATTTATATAAGCCATGGTGGGTATTGACAGGTGAGTACAGCGTTTGTCTATGTGGAAGCTCTTATCTTTTGCAATTATTGAAATTGCAAAGAATCCCACCACTCTTAATGTTAGCCAAAAAAAGTAAAAAGGTTTATCAAATACTGACCTTCCAATACCTACCCAACATATCCAACATGAGATGCCCCCACAAGAATTTTCTAAATACTTACTCACAATTCTGAACAGATGTTTTGACGTATCAAATACAAAAACTCGAATTGAGCCTCATCATTCATGTTTAAGGGGCATTAATTGTAAGTTTACCTGTTTTTTAGGCTTTGAGAACCACTATGCACTAAAAAGTACATTGAACAAATCAGATTATACACCTTCCTTTCACATGAACCTCCAGTGAGACTACAATTATATATAAAGTAGAATTCAATCGGCACAAGGTAATCTAAAAGCAAGCATAACAGAAATTCGATGAAAGAATTTTCACAAAGAACCTATCTAACAGGTTTGGGTCCCATCTATGGTTAAAATTTATGATTCCTTTTTGAAAAACTTTGAAGTGTCTAACCATTAAAAATCAGATCAAGGTAGGAAAATTGCACATGAAACTCTTATACATGAGATGCTTTTGGAGTTTGGTTTTGAGTTGGGGAGGTTTAGAAGTTGAGTGTTTGAATTCAAAGTTTCGTAATTAATTGTCAGATTTTTGTTTTTAAAAGTGTATATAATTGTAATGGTGAAAATTGTATATCTATTTATTTTCTTATTCTTTATGTTTTTAGATTTATGGTAATTAGATTGTTCTTTATGTATTATTTAATATATAAGATGAGATATTTTATGTGAAAGTTGACAAATAATTGTATCCTACCTATACCCATCATCTCTCATCTCCAACATCTAGATCGGATCTAAATATCTAATTGTTTATCACCTTGATTCAGATCCATAGGCACAAAGTCAACTCAAGTCAATTTTATCATGACAAGCTTTAACTGTGAACATTTAAATTTGAATTTATTAATCTAGGCAAGGTTCCCTCCCTCACTAGTCACTATGAGAATATTAAAGTGCAACTTATTTTAAATTACACGCTAGGATAGTGTTGGAAGCTTGAGTTGTTTGTGAGTTGTTTGGGTGTTGTCCTTGATGTCAACCCCTTGTATGAAGAGAGTGTTGGAATGTTGTTGGTGTTGATGATGTCAACCCCTAGCATTGGAGTTGTTGGTATTGATGTCAACACAATGTTGTTAGTGTTGTTGTTGATGTCTTACTTCAATATAGTTTCAAAAGTTATGTTTGAAGAGATAGTTGGATGTGCTATAGTTGATGAGAGGTGTTGCACATGCTGCAGATGTGTTGTTGAGATGTTAGTAGTGTTGTTGATGCAGCTGGTTTACTTGGTTTCCAAGTGCTTTGAGAAAATTTGAATAAAAGAGAGTTCAGTGTGATAGAGTGGTGTTCAATGTTCTTCTCCGCATTTCTTCATGGTTGAAGATACGCCTATGTGGTTTGGATATGATGATTAGAGGTGCTCAAAGGTTCTATATCCAGAGTTTTAAGTTCTGGATCATTCTTTAATGAAAGATGTGTTTGACAGTATGTTTGTCTGGTGAAACAAGGTGTCTGGGAGAAATGAGATTGCTCTGCATTTCTTTGCTGTGAAGATTCTTGTCTTGCATATCTGGGAACGTGCTTATATTGTTTGTATCTACCTTCCCTTGAAGTTTCAGGTTCTGAGATGTTTCACAAGGTTGTTTGGTGTGTTGGATATCTATGCCAGTGTGTTTGGTTGCACATAATAAAGGTGTTCTTGAGTTTCAAGAGGTTGCAATATTAGTGGTGAATATTTTGATGATGTGGAATATTCTGAGATGTTTTGTAATGTTGTTGTGTGGCCCACAAGATGTTTTCAAACCTAGAGAGGTGTGTTTATTGTCTCTTGTTAATGTTAGTGTAGGTTTGACCAACCTAGTGTGCTAGCGCTAATTGTGGAGGATGATTGTTGTTTGTGGAAGTGTTGAGAAGCGTGTCAGTGTAGATTTGGGTCCCAGTTAAGTTGTAGTGTGGTCTTCCTTCACTTCTTTACACCGTGGAAGTGTTTGGTGCCAACCTATTTGATGTTGCACGGTTGAGGTGCATACGTTTCCTTAAGGCCGACCTAATTGAGATTGTTTTAGATTGCAAATGGTGTAAATGCAAGGAGAGTTGTTGTGTGGATCAAGTGAGAAATGTAAGATGAAAAATATGCAAAAGTGATCAAGTGTGGTGATCTGAGTGTGAGCTTTAATGCCTATGACACCTAGATGCAGTGAGAAGGTGTCTACATTTTATTCTATTGGATGAATTGCTTGTGCTTCAGTGGAACCTTACTTTCAACATAAGAGAGATGCATTGTTAGCAGTTCAAAATTCAACAAATTAGAGTAGATACTCTCTCCCTCCTTCCCTCCCTCCTTCCATCTCTATGTCTCTCTCTATCACATCTCTCTCTCTCTCTCTCTCTCTCTCTCTCTCTCTCTCTCTCTCTCTCTCTCTCTCCTCTCACCACCTTCCCTCTCTACTTATCTCTATCTAACCTATCCCTCTATGCCTCTTTCTGTCTCCTTCCCTCTTTCAATATCTCCTCTCTCTCTCTCTGTTTCTATCTATCACCTCCTCTCCTCCTACTCCTTCCCTCCTACCCCCTCCTCTCTACTTCTATCTATCTCACCTATCTCTCCTTCCCTACATCTCTCTCTCTCTCTCTCTCTCTCTCTCTCTCTCTCTCTCTCTCTCCTATCTACTTCTCTCTCTCTCTCTCCATCTCTACCACTCCCCCTTCCTTCCCTCTCTCTCTCTCTCAATCTCCCTATTGATGGCCAAATTGACACATGCAACATAGACAAGACTATAAACAACCTTATCTCTCTTGAAAAAGATAACCGATCGCAAAATCGGTCACCTTCCAAGGTCTTGGGAGTTGGTTCACAACTATGCTCAGTAACTTAGTGTTCTAAATGGCTGAAATATTCAAGGGGCTTGCTAGTCTATGATAACAAATTGGGAGTATTTCAAACTAAAAACTATACCAACAGAAACATTCAAATAAATAAAAAAAGATAGTGCAAAGCTTATCACAGTATGTGTAAATGAGTATCTATCCTATCAACCGGACATGCAATTCCTTAAGGAAATTTTTTAGAGAAAGTAATGAATGAACCAATTTACAATGTTTACACAATCATATTCATTCATAGTGCAACATTAATAACATATATTATTCCATTCAACAAATTTAAACTCATTGCATCATAATTTTTTATTTTCTATCCCAAAAAAGAATTGCAGATCAACAGTAATAAAGAGAAATACCATTCATAGTGACATTCCAAAGATGAATTTAAATTCAATTCCTTCTATTATTTTTGAGATAAATAAGAAATAGTTACAACTCCAACAAGCTTTACTGGTGTACAAAAAGCCTTCATCTTTAGACTCACTTCTAGAACTAAGAAATTTAAAATTTTTAACTAACCACAGAAAATAAAAAAAATGTTTCTAGCCTAAGGACTACAAATCACACTTCAATTCACTGACCTTTACAAAGAGGAAGATTTTATAATTTATAGATTGTTACAATTCATTTTCCCTCCAAAACTAAGAGACATGCAACCAAAAATTTGACGCCCAACATGTAGATCCACAAAAATAAGAGTATGGTCATAAAGCAATAGTTAATGTTTTGGCAACTAATTTTTCCAAAAGTGTATGCACATTATCTACTTTTAATTATCCACTCCTTTAGCACCTATCTTGTAGGAGTCTCCAAAACAACATCTTTGGTATTAACCTAGTCAAAACAACATCTTTGGTATTAACCTAGTCAAAACAACATATTCTGCTTTTCAAAATTCAAAATTCAGCCTGCTTTCTATAGCTTATACTCTTCAAAATTTTCTAGCACTTGTCTTAACACATTTGGGTCTGGACCATCTACCCAATCTATTCTAAATTTTGTCTTTTCAAAATTGGTGGCAACCACTGCAATAGTATTACGAAGTTGATGAATGTCATTCTTGACCCATTTAGCCTCAAATTTAATGTTCATCAGTTTATCTAGAATGGTTTCCTCTCACCATTTTTTGCATTTATCTACCCCTCTAATTTATTCTTCCATGTGTCGTTGACAACTTGTAGTATCCAATCTTTGTGTGCCTGACAGTTGGAGTTTTGGATTGATGGTTGTGGTGATGAAACTCTCAAATAATGATGAATCTTCATACAAGTCCTTATGTAGTTTAAGTAATATTATCCTATGCTCAATGATCAATTCCATACGAAATAAAATTACTTTTATACATTTATCTAAATAACCAGTATCTTCATCCCCCAAAATTCTAGATTTCCCAAGCTCTTCAGCACTCATTTTATTCATCTCCTTTAACTTCCTTAAATAAACTCTATATTTCTCTTCATATTCCCTCATGTTATTAGTATATTGCTTCATTTGTTCCTCCAGTGAGCAAGCTTCCTCATAGTTCTTATACCCTAAAGCCAAAATTTCATCCATTTCTCCCCTGAACTTTGTCATCCATCTATCAAATATATGTGTTGTTTTCTTCACCTCTATGAGGTCATTGACCTCTTTCCTGCTCATTAACACTAGAACTTCAGATGAAGAAGGATGTTCTACAGTTGGGGAGCTGAGGTCCCCCAAAAATCTTTTCAATTTCTCTATTTGAGCCTTCAATTCATTCTTTGTCTTCTTATCCTTTTCCATTCTCACCTTCGTAGAACTAAAAGATAAATCTAGAGATACCATTTATTCATTGCAAGTCTGCTTACCCAAATTAACTACTGTCAATTGGTAATTTGTAGCTTGTAGTTTTTAATCATCTTTGTCTGCTACAGGCATAGCAATCTCTACCACCAACTCCCCAACATCATTCATCCAAGTTGAGTGTAGAATTTGACTTTTTCTTCGACTTAGCCTTTTCCACCTCTACCTTCATCTCCTACCAACTCAGGGGTTGTGCTATTATTTTCCGTCTCTTTTCTAGGTTCAACTTCATCCATGTTGGAGCCCCCATAGATGTAGACACTTTTTGTTCCTTCTAAGGGGTCTCTTTTGGTTGCTCCTCAACATATTTCTCTGTATCACTCTTCTCCAAAAAGGAGAATTTTTCTTGTTCAATATTTTGTCTCTAAGCTTCCTCCCAGCCATTTTTTCTCTCTCTTCCTTCTCCTAAAAATCCTGCCTATCTACACTTTCGATGATTTTTGATTGTTCCTTTTCTATTAAGACATGCTCAATGCCATCCTCTTCTCTATACTCTTATTCTCCAAAAACAAGATCTTCATTCATCTTCATTTCCTTTGAATGTATTCCCTTTGGAGATTCTGGTGTCTTAGCCACCTTGTCATCATCTTCTTCAAGCATGGCCTCCTTAGTATTAGTAGCTAATGGAGACTCAATTATGTTTATCACTATAGTTTCTTCTCCTACTTCTCCTATCAATTCTACTATCTGAGTAGTAGCAAGAGCAACTTCTTTTGTGACTATCTCTTTTGAAGGTAACACCCGAGAAATGGGTGTTACACCAAGTCCTACAATTTCCCCTACTAAAGACACCATGAACATGGTAGAATCCTTCTTAAACTCCTCTGCTAAATTCTCTAAGATGGGATCATTCTCCTCGATAGTCTGGGGAGGTGTCTTCTTCCTCAACCTCATATATTCCTTAGTAGGTTCCTCCAAAGAAGCCTTAGTATCTATCCCTTTACGCTTCTTGGAAGTGGACCCCTTTACCTTATAAATCCTCAACCGGAGATCTATCCAAGAGATGCTCCTTTCTACCACTCCCATAGAAAGTTTATCTATTGCACACTCCTCTTTTTTCATCCAATTTATAGCATCCAAAGTTCTAGTGGCAATTCCCTGTACATCATAAAAGGGATTAAGTATCTGACCATCGTTAGACAACCCTTTCAATGTGTTCTCCTTGATTCCAAAATCTCTCATTTGTGGAATTGTCAGCCTTTCATTACTTCTTTTTTGAACCTCAAACTCATCTTGCAAGTTGGCCCAAAAATCCTTGATGTTTGGTTTGTGGCATGGGAAGAGAGAATCACAGAGACTAAATTAATCTTTCCATTTGGATCAAAGTTGTTCCTTGGAACATATTTTATTCATGTCTATTGCTTGCAACTCTTTCATGGCTATTTTGGCAACTATCACTAATGCACATGAGTACAAACCAAGTTTAATGGGGCACTTCATACCCCCTACTTTATGGTTATTGGAAAACTTTAAATTGATGTCCATCATCTACCTAGGGAACTCAAATAAGATTAGCATATCACTACATCATCTTGGTAGTAGGAAGTGAGCCTTTTCATAAACAAAGAATAGAATGTATGTAGACTTAGGAAACTGTACAAACCAGTTTCCCCACTCTCCAACCAAAACCATAGCTTCCTTTTTCAATTTGAATCCTATATCACACATTAGCTGGTTGATGATTGCATACAAAAAAGCATCATTCACTCATTTGAAATGTTTATTTGTCTTATTGTGCTCTAGTTGGTCATATTATTCCCATATTATGCTCTGTCTTGGTCCTTCCCCTCTTATCCCTATAGTATTCAACCCTGGAAATTTTCCCATCCTTCCAACACAATATAAAACATATGAGGACATAAATAATTCTTTGAAGTCCTTGACTGTGGCCAATTGATTATGAATGTTATTTGAGACAGTTTGTCCCCAATCCAAGTAAAATTCTCCTTTTAAGATGAAATTAATGAAATGGAACATTCATACTTGATACATATGAGAATTCTCTTTACCAAACACCCTACACAGTAATGTAATGATATCTCCTATTTCTGAGTAGAAATCTAATCTTCTGAACTTCGTGGGAAGTTTGGCAATGGACTTAATTTCTATTTTTATCCATTCTTGTTCAAGTATATTTGATGGATACTAACATCCTTCTCATATTGTTCAATTGAATGTGCCTCCATTATAGTTCTCAAATTTGGGTATGGAGGTAGGTCAAAAATCAATCTAATCATTGCCGAGGATAGGTCAATGATTGTTGCAAGAATGAAGAAATGATTGAAGGTGTTGTCATTGATGTCAAATAGTCAACTAGTTATCTAATAGTTGTTGTTGGTTGTATATGTTGAGGATATTGAGAAAATTGTATAAAAGAAAGTTTACAGGTATTCGGTTGTTGATCCACTATTTCTCCTATGTTTGTGTGGTTCAGATATGTTGGTTATGGTTGTTGAAGGTTGCTATATCCAGATTTTTGGCTATTAGTTCATTGAGAAGTTCGAGTTGTGTTGTGGTTGAGGTTCGGGAGAAATGTTGTTGGTCCAGATTTCTCTTTGATGAAGTCTTTTGACTTGTGGTTCGAGAGTTAAGATGTTTTGGTTGCATTGAAGATATTTTTTGTTTTTGGAAGTTTTGAGATTAATTATTCTATGTGTTTTACACTGGTTTGGTTGACCTTGCGTTAAGCACTATCTTCGAAGTTAATGAAGCATCTTGGATCTATTTTGGGTCCCGGTGAAGCGAGTGTTTGGGTCACCTTCATCCTACTTCCACCCTAGGATGGCTGGCACCAACCTAATTTGAATTTGAATTTGTATGGCGGACTTTGGATCTCTTTTTCAAGTTTGGAGATAGTATAAATATAGGATGAGCTAGTAATGAAAAATGTACAAGAGGAAAGAAGGAAGATAATTGAAAGAGTAGATGTGATATTGATGCTATTCAAAAAGTGTGTGTGATTTGTGTGAAGCTTAATGTTGAGTTTTCAGATGCAGTGAGCAGAAGGCGAACTCTATCATTCATGTAAGTTGATCAAGTAACTGTGGTGGAATCCTTTGCTGCTTTTGGATTGTAGTCTCTCTATAACAAGTATTCTTTGTATCTCTATGGTAGTGAGCCCTCTGGGTTGTAGCCTTGTTGGATAGTGAGTCCTTATTTCAGGCAGTGAGTAGTATCTCAGGTAGTGAGCCTTGTTTCAGGCAATGATCCTTTTTGTAATAATTTTTGATATTCTCTATAGTGTGAGTTAATCCTCACCATGGTTTTTCCCTCATTGGATTTTCCACATAAATTTGGTGTTATTGTGTTTATGTGTTGAATTTGAGTTTCTGCATTGGCATTTAATGATTAATCATTTAAGCAGTTTTAAGTATTAGTTCCAGTGATTGAATTAAAGGTGAAAATCTATGACAGATGATTCACCCCCCTTTGAATTATCCTATTCAACAATTGGTATCAGAGCTTGGTTCCTTGATGAAGAGCTTAACCACTTGAGGAAGGTCCGGGATGGCTGGCAAGATGGTCTTTGATTATTCGAGATTTGATGGAGCTAATTATGGTATATGGAAAGTTTTTATGGAAGAATATTTAGAGTATTACGGATATGATGTGGAGAAAGATTACAAGAATCCTTACACTCCTCTTGCTAATGGTCCGAGTACACATGAAGAAATCAAATTACATGAAGCGAACAATAAGGAGAAGTTCATCTTGAAGAATAGTTTGGTACATTCCGAGTTGATTAAGGTTCAAAATCTAAAGACAACTATGGTGATGAAAGAGTTAAAGAGGTGAAATTGTAGAATTTAGAAACACGGTTTGATCTTATACATATGTCCGAAGATGAAAATGTTAAAGCTTATGTACACAAATTGGATAAGGTAGTGGATGGAATGCGATCTCTTGGCGCTACTATAGATGAAACCAAGATTGTAAAGAAGATTCTCATAAATCTTCTTGATTCTTACAGTGAGAAGGTGAGTGCAATTGAGAAGACTATAGATTATAAGATTTGTACTAAGGATCTTCTATTAGGATTTTTGACATCTTATGAAATGAGGAAGTCAAGTCTATGAAATGGAGGCAAATCAGAGTCTTCTTTTAAAGATACAAAAGTTGAAGATCCAGATAAAGAGAACTTTGATGAAATAGAAGCTAACTTTGTGAGAAGAATGAGAAAAGGTTCTGATAAGTATGAAGGTAAGTTTCCCTTTAAATGCTTTAGTTGTGGAGAAATAGGTCATTATGCTACAAAGTGTCCGAAAATAGCTAAAAGGAATAAACAAAGATATGAGAAAGAAAAGAAAGGAAAGAAGATTAGCAAAGCTTACTATGTGAATGAGTGATAGTATTTTAGATGAAGATTTAGAATATGAAGATCTAGATGACAATGAATGCTTGTTCTTGGTGATTAAGGATGAACCGACTTCTACTAATTCAGAAAAATAGGTAAAGGAAAGCCCTCGAGAGAAAGAGGAAGAGAAAAATGAAGGTACGGTTATCTCTATCCTACATGCTAAACAAGAAAATATTTTTTGGGTATTTGATAGTGGTTGTTCACATCACATGATTGGTGATAAGAGTAATTTTTTTAAGCTTGATAAATATGATGGAGGATTGGTTATGTTTGGAGATGATATTGGTGCTAAAATTTGTGGGATAGGTTCAGTAAATTTTGATGGCAAGCATCATACTGGCGATTTGTACTATGTTAAGGGATTAAGGTATAATATGTTGAGAGTTGGTCAGATGTGCAAAAAAGGATATGATCTTGTGTTTAAAGATGAGAAATGTGAGATTCAAAAAGGATCTAGAACATTGATTTCTACAGGAAATAAATCTGAAGGGAATATTTATCAACTTAAGGGTGTTGATGGATGATGATTTATGACTCAGACAAATGACAGTTGGTTATGGCATAGGAGAATGTGTCACATGAATTTGATAATTTGGAAAGGATTAGTGTTGTTCAGGCCATGAGATATTTACCAAGAATTACAAAACCTGTTAATGCTATTTGCAGGAATTGTCAGTTTGGGAAACAAGCAAGAAATCATTATAGATCAAAGGAACAATCTACTACTCAACTACTAGATTTACTTCATATAGATCTCTGTGGTCCTATGAGAGTTTGAAGTCTACTTGGTGAAAGTTACTTTATGCTTTTAATTGATGATTATTCTAGATATACACGGGTTACATTTTTTAGAGAGAAATTAGATGTATTAGATACATTCAAGGCATTCAAGGCTATGGTTGAAAATTAAGTGAATTTGAGAATAAAATGCTTAATATCTAATAAAGGTGGAGAATTCACCTCCCATGAGTTCAATATGTTTTGTGAAGTGCATGGAATAAAGAGACAATTATCTGCTCCAAGAACTCCTCAGCAGAATGGAGTTGTTGAGAGGAAAAATAGAACAACTCAAGAGGCTACTAGATCAATGATTACTGAAGCTGATTTATTGGAAGTTTACTAGGAAGAAACTATTCATGCTATTTTTTATGTATTCAATTGAGTTCAAGCAAGAGAAAATAGTACATAGACTCCCTATGAGCTATGGAACAAAAGAATTCCTACAGTTAAATATTTCAAGGTATTCAGAAGCAAATGCTATATCAGAAGAGATGAGGAAACTTTGGGTAAGTTTGATGCAAGAAGTGATGAAGGCATATTTCTTGGGTATTCTACTAAAAGTAAGGCATACATATGTTTCAATCAAATACTGAGAAAAAATGTAGAGAGCTCGAATGTGAAGGTTGATGAGACAATAAAGAATTCTATTAATATTAATGGATATGTGTCTGATGAACATGATTGTGCAAGAATAAATGAAATTGTGGAAGAATAGGATAAAGATGAGCAAGAGAAGTTGGATAAATAGGATGAAAGAGAAGAAGATGCTTTGGTGATGTCCCTTAGGAAACTAAAATATGTACAAAGGAATCATTCAAAAAATAAGATTATTGGAGACAAGACAAAAGGTGTGTTAATTAGAAGCAAAGCTGCTGCTGAAGTAAATTTGTGTTTATTCTTTGAGATTGAGCCAAATATAGTAAGTGAAGCATGTAAAGATGATAATTAGAAGGAAGTGATGAAAGAAGAACTTTTGCAGATTGAGAAGAATCAAACTTGGGAATTGGTCCCAAGACTGGTAGACAAAAATAACATTGGATCAAAATGGGTATTCAAAAATAAGTTGAATGAGAATGGAGAAGTTGTCAGAAACAAAGTGAGGCTTGTGTGTAAAGGCTACTCACAAGTAGAAGGTATAGATTTTCAGGAGACCTTTTCCCCGATAGCAAGAATGGAAGCTATAAGATGTTCTTGGCATTGACTACTTATAAAGATATCAAAGTCTATTAGATAGATGCCAAGTCAACATTTCTAAATGGTGAGCTGGAAGAAGAAGTTTACATGGAACAACCAAAAGGATTTCAGTTGACAGATCAACCAGCTATGGTGTACAGATTGAAGAAAACTTTATATGGATTGAAGTAAGCTCCTAGAGCTTGGTATGCAAGGTTAGACAGGTATTTGATTCAGCAAGGATTTAACAAAGGTATGACAAACAGTAATTTATACTTTAAGATTGATAATGAAAAAATATTGATTGTAGTTGTATATGTTGATGATATTATTTTTGGAGGAAATAAAAATATGTGTAAGATGTTTGTGGAAGAGATGCAAAAACAATTTGAAATGTCTATGTTTGGGGAGATGAATTTATTTCTTGGCCTACAAATTAATCAAATAGAGAAAGGAATTTTTATTTCATAGTCTAAGTATGTGAGAGAGATGTTGAAGGAGTTTGGGATGGATGGTTCCAAATTGGTATGTACTCCTATGGCGACTAGTTGCAAATTGGGTAAAGATGATGATTCACCTAAGATTGATAATAACAAGTATAGATCTATGATTGGTGAATTACTATATTTGACTGCTACTAGACCGGATATTATGCATGCGATTTGTCTTGTGGCTAGATTTCAAGAAGATCCAAAGGAAACACATGTTGCTGCAATTAAAAGAATATTAAGATATTTGAATGGAAGTCTAGATTATGAATTATGGTATCCTAAAGATACTGACTTTATACTTAGTGCCTATACAAATGCTGATTGGGTTGGATGTGTAGATGACAGAAAGAGTACAAGTGGTGGTGCATTCTTTCTTGGATGCAGATTGGTGGCATGGTTGAGTAAGAAGCGAGATTCAGTCTCCTTGTCTACTGCTAAAGCAGAGTATATTGTTGATGCATCTTGTTGTACACAAGTTCTATGGATGAAACATACATTGAAAGATATCACAGTGCTATATGATGATCCCATTTCTATCTTTTGTGATAATAAAAGTGCAATTAACATTTTGAGGAATCATTTGATGCAATCCAGGATAAAGCATATATCTATTAGATATCATTTATTAAGAGAGAAGGTAATGGAGAATGAAGTAAAACTTGAGTATGTTTTGATGAAGGATCGGATTGTTGATATTTTCATGAAGGCTCTTCCTAAAGATGCTTTTGAGTATCTCTGGGAGAAGTTATTGGTTATTGCCCCTCCTTTCGTAAACTAAGATGCATATGGAGATGCATCATTCTAGTGGATTTATGGTTCTATCTTTTTGAACTAATGTTGTGGTGGTTACCTCTCAGGGGGAGCAGGTAGTTTCAAGTGTTCTCATTGTGAGTATTCTTTTTTCCCGTCAAAGGAAGATTCAATGAAAATATCTTTTTCCTTTTCCATTGATTTCAAAGGGGGAGAGAAAGCATGTGAAAAGGAAATAAAGCTAATAAAAGAAAGCAGGTAATGAGAAAGATGATCTTCTGAGGGGGAGAAAGAAAAATAAAAATCTTGAGAAGTATATTCAGAACTGGTATGGTGTCTTTGATGGTTTTTCACATCATGTGTTGCCATCAATGACAAAGGGGGAGATTGTTGCAAGAATGAAGAAAGGATTGAAGGTGTTGTCATTTTTTTCAACTAGTCAACTAGTTATCTATTAGTTGTGGTTAGTTGTATATGTTGAGGATATTGAGAAAATTGTATAAAAGAAATTTTGTAGGTATTCAATTACTGATCTGGTATTTTCTCCTATGTTCATGCGGTTTAGATATGTTGGTTATAGTTGTTGAAGGTTTCTATATCCAAATTTTTGACTGTTAGTTCATTGAGAAGTTTGAGTTGTGTTCACCAGTTGTGAACTATGTCTTTCTTTGTTCGAGTTGAGGCCTGAGAGAAATGTTGCTGGTAAAGATTTCTCTTTGATGAAGTCTTTTGACTTGCGGTTCTAGAGATAAGATGTTTTGGTTGTATTGAATATATTTTTGGTTTTTGGAAGTTTCAATCTTAATTGTTCTATGTGTTCTACACTGGTTTGGCCGACCTTGTGTTAAGAACTATCTTTGAAGTTCATGAAGCATGTTGGATCTATGTTGGGTCCCGATGATATGAGTGTTTGGGCTGCCCTCATTCTACTTCGACCCTGGGATGGTTGGCGCCAACCTAATTTGAATTTGAATTTGGATGGCCGACTTTGGATCTCTTTTTCAAGTTTGGAGATGGTATAAATACCGAATGAGCTAGTAATGAAAAATTTACAAGAGGAAAGAAGGAAGATAAGTGAAAGAGTAGATGCAACATTGATTCTATTCAGAAAGTGTGTGTGAGTTGTGTGTGGCAGATCAATGTGAAGCTTAATGCCAAGTTTTCAGATGTAGTGAGTAGAAGGTGAACTCTATCATTCATGCAAGTTGATCAAGTAACTGTGGTGGAATCCTTTGTTGCATTGGGATTGTAGTCTCTTTGTAATAAGTCTTCTTTGTATATTTGTGGTAGTGAGCCCTCCGAGTTGTAGCCATGTTGGACATTGAGTCCTTATTTCAGGCAATGAGTCTTATTTCAAGCAATGAGCCTTATCTCAGGTAGTGAGCCTTGTTTCAGGTAGTGAGCGTTTTTGTAATTAGTTTTAATATTCTCTATAGTGTGAGTTAATCCTCACTATGGTTTTCCCTCATTGGGTTTTCCAAGTAAATTTGGTGTTATTGTGTTTATGTGTTAAATTTGAGTTTCTACATTGGCATTTAATGATTAATCATTTAAGTAGTTTTAAGTATTAGTTTCGATGATTGAATTAAAGGTGAAAATATGTGACAACTGATTCACCCCCCTCTTAGTTGTCCTATTCAACAATGGTCTCATTACCCCAGAGGTTAATGCACTTCTTCTGCACTAGGTTGTAATAATTTTTTGTTGCTAGTATGAACTTCAGACACTGGTTGTAACTGGAAAGGATTCCACATGTGCTAGGCTCAAAGCAGCTATCTTCTTTGCCCTTAAAGAGGCATCTGTTGAGAAGGTATCAATTTTTAAGGTTTCTATATTTATATGCCATAGCTCTAAATCTATGATCTTCATCACTTTGGAAGTAAATTTAGAGACCATAGGAACCCCCTAGAACTTATTCTTCATGGTGAGGGGAATTTGTTCTGCGATGGTTCTTTTGGATTTTGGTTCTCTTTATCTTTCCTTAGCACCAAATTCTCTACCTGATTCAAAAATTTAGTGCACTTGAAGAAATATAATTGATAATTTGTCAAAATTCTATAAATATTGTTTTACCAAACTCGACCTTGAATTGAGTCTTCAATTGTGTCCTATCGGGTTCTCAAAGCCCATGAGGACATCTTTACAACACAAGAAATTTATAGCCTTTTGTCAAGAATCAGGATCGAGATTGGACTTGGGATCTAGATTATAAGGCAAAGAGTCTGGTTAGAGCTTTGAAACCTAATGGGACTCTATCTTAAACTATTGGGCGTTAGAGTCAAAAATAAACTTGGGATGCAAACCTTTATCCTTTGGGTCTGATTGAGACCGGAAGTCTCGAATGAACCAACCATAGGAAGTGCCTTCAAGTTCTTGCAAACTCAAAGGAATATGGCATTATTTTTGTTGGAAGTTGGGGGTGCAATTGGACTTCAGACTAAGACCTTTTGGCTGAGGGGATGTTCAAGTCGCGGACCCCGTGAGGACCGTGATTAATTCTTTTAGAACTTGGTTTGGGTATTAGAGTCAAGGAAAGACTTTGAATGTGGACTCTTAGATGAATTGTCTAATTAGAACATGAATTCCTGCAAGGACCAAAGGTGAAAAATACAAACAAGTGACTTTATCATTTATTGATGGCTAGAACTCAAGTTTTGAAATGGATCCCGAACTCGAATTTTTCAGCAAGGTGTCCAATCGAGACTTAGGATCTCGAAGGGACCAAAGATGATTTTGAATTCACTAGTTTATGATACATTAAATTTTGGAGATCAAGGTCAAAAATTGATCCTAGACCCATCTCATCATGAAAAGGTTAGTGTGAGGTTGCAGGTATCGCAAGGTCTGTTAGTGTAAAGTTTAACATGCAGTCAAATTTAAGCTAGTTTATTGAACGAAAACCCTAGGTAAACCTGAGGGCACATCGAGAATGATAAATTCTATGGGATAAAATCATGTAGGGAATGAGGATCCTAAGTAGACCATGGGTGGGAACTCAAATCTATAACCCCAAAACCACACCATCAAACGAGGGAAAAACAACCAAAAATGGGAAAAAGAAAACCAACAACATCATGAAGAAAAAACACACTGAAATGAGAAAGAAAACATGAAAAGAAAACAAGAAAGACAACAAAGAAAAAAGGAATGAAAGGAAACATAATAAAACCAACCTTCAATTGCCAATTTGAGCAAGAAAATCTAAAGTAGCATGATCAATCCAACGTCTAAATGCTCAAACACTTCTTGGCTCACCATAGCTTGAATTCGTAATGACTTAATGGAATTATGACTTATTCTAAGCAAAAAACCCAATTAGAAGCCACCCCCACTTGTGTGAATCAATCTTCCATTAATGTAGTTGGTGATCAGAAGTTTGGAGTCGAGGAAAATGCAAGGATTAGGACCAAACTCAAAAATTCTGGTCGGGACTTCCACTCTCAAGAAGATCAAAGGTAGGTCAAACACATTTAAGAGAACACAAGGTCAGGAACTTGAATTGGACCCAAACCTTTTGGAAAAAGGTCCAAGTCAAAAATGAAGCGGGATCAGGAACTTGAACCAGACCCAAAATTTTTGGAAAAGGTCCAAGTTCGATCCCAAGTTTCGATCTCGACAAGGAAAATAAAGCGAGATCAGGAACTCAAAATGGACCCAAACCTTTTGGAAAATGGTTTAAGTCTAATCCCAAGTTCTGATCTCAATAACTAAAACAAAGTGGGATTGGGAACTCGAACCAAACCCGGACCTTTTGAAAAATGGTCCAACTCTAATCTCAAGTTTCGATTCTGACAAGGAAAATAAAGAAGGATCGGGAACTTGAACCAGACCCAAACCTTTTGGAAAAAGGTCCAAGTCTGATTCCAAGTTTTGATCCTGACAAGGAAAACAAAGTGGGATTGGGAAATTGAACTGGACCCAGAGCTTTTGGATAAAGGTCCAAGTCCAACCTCAAGTTCCAATCCCAACAACGAAAGACCAACAAAAGCCCAGGAAAGAAAGAATTCCTAGGAGCAAAATAAAAAGAGAGATAAACAAGGGGAAGAAAGCAAAACATAACAAGAAAAACAAGATGGGGACCCATTTTTTTCAAAAACAAAATGGGGTGGTATGCAGGGCATAACAAATGGCAATTCAGTTGGGAAAATGGTTTTTATATTTTCAATATACTGAATCATTTAGTCACCCTATAATCTCTAGTTTATGACCCTTCCAACTTAGTACAATTAATCTACATCAACGAGAATGGGTTGAAATCTCAAATGGGGATGTTGGCGAAAAACCTCAAATCTGTGTGTGTGCATTTGATTAATTCCCTTCCCCAAAGAGTTGAGCATACTCAAACTAACCATACCACTACTTGAGCTATATGAAGTGGGTCATATTGTCATCGTTCAATGAAATCCTAGGTATTGCTCTACTTCTAGTCAGGCATCCATAGCCCCGACAAAGATACCTTTGGTTCCTTCCAAGAATAGCTCTATTGCCATCCAGACGTCCATAGCCCTAGTAGAGATACTAGATCACGCTTTTGAAAAAGTTTTCTTTAGTGACTTTCCTTTTCTTCTTTTCTATCTTTTTCTCATCTGTATCAACTTTGGTACTTTTCATAGATATTTGCATCAAGCTATTCTCAGTTCTTTGAAAAGAATTTTAAGGAATGGGTTTGAAACCATGGTGGACACCATGATAACTCCATGACACATAATTTTTCATTCAAAGTAGGGTTACAATCTTCTTAAGAACAAATAAACTTTTGGTATCTTAATGATTCATTCCATTGAGTGTTGGATTCAATCGTTATTCATAAAACTTCTTTAAATGTTCTCTTGTTGTGTAAATATTCATATTGGCATAAAAAATAACCATAAAACACAAATTCCAAAATCAAAGGAAGCCAAAGTATTCTAAAAATACATAAATAAAGCTCTCAACTACTGTTACCATAAGTGTGCCTTTTATAACCACCCAATCTTCTTAGTGATAAAAAATGAGCCACCCAACAATGAAGAAAAAGGATAAAAAAAACCAAACAGCGACAACAACAATGAGAGAAAACAAAGGAACAAGAACAAGAACATGAAAATGAAAACAACAAAAAAAGAAAGGAAAAGAAAGCAAGGAAACAAAACAACTATGCTACTAATATAAAAGGGAGAGTACCAAGCCTTCATGAGCTGAAATAATGTTTAAGAAATCATCCATTGACGGGAAATGGAACAAGTTCCCCTATTAATGTGCTTAATTGGAAGGCATTCTCTCCAAAGATTTTAGTTGTCTAATAGGGGCCCAACCAAAGTCTGTGAAAATTCTGATGGTCACCCTTTTTCTGTTTGGATTTATCCCATAAGAGCACTATATATGATATTCTAAAACCCTTGATCTTGACCCTCTTCTCAAACCAACGTTTGACGACAACTTGGTGTTTAGAGAATTGTTGCAAAACAACATCTCTCTTTTCCTCTAGGTTCAATAGGTTCATCAATCTAACCTCTATCTTTCATCATCAATAAATAAATCTTTCATAAATTGTAAGAAAATTATTTGAAGGTTAACTAGGAAAACAGGGTTTTGATCATAAACCAACTAGTAGGGTGAAGTACCTAAGGTTGCTTTAATTCTAGTCATATCTACCCATAAGGAAAACTTCAACTATGTGTGCTAGTCCCTAAGGTTGTGTTCTAATAGTTTCTTAATAACCTCTAGTAAGTTCTTATTGGTAGATTCAACTACCCCATTTCCATGTGGATAATAATTTGAAGAATATTTAACAACAATTTTGTATTCAAAATACCACTAAATAAATTATGCAGAAGCAAAAGTAGGGCCATTATCACATAACAGAGAAAAGGGTACCCCAAACCTAGTGATGATGTTCTCTTGAATAAACTTGATAACAACGTTGACAGTGCAATTTATACATACATGGGCCTTTGTCCACCACGTGCAATATATGTCACCGTTAGAATGAATTTATGACCTGTAAAGGAGTTTGGATTAATCACTATTACGAAATCTAATACCCACTCAAAAAATGGACTTACCTCATAGATTGGTTGCAGAGGCATGGATGGATTGCGTTCAATTGAGGCAGATGTCTAACAAGTATGACAAACCTGAACATGCTGGTGTGTATCACAAAAGATGTGTTGCCAATAATAACCAGACCTAAGTATTTGGTGTACCATGGATTCTACTAACCCATGCCAAATACCGTGTTTCCCATGAAATCATTCAGTACTTGTTTGGCTTGTTGCTAATCTAGGCATCTCAGATATACTTCTTCAAAATTATTTTTGAACAAAGCCCCATTTTCAATCATGTAATGGGATATTTTCAGCCTTAATTCTCTTATTTGGATGGTAGTCATCCCTTTAGGGTATTTGTTGTTTAGTAGAAAGAAGACCAAATTGACATACCAGTTATCATTAGTAAACGATTGCATTGTAAACTATTAGCAAGTGATACTGGAATCTATTTTTGCTATTTCTTTTGTCTATCCTTGTCCTTAGAATAACTTCATGGGATGGATCTCCTGGTCTAATTCTTGTAGGATGTCCATCCACTTCCCTCTTCTCTCTCCTAGTTCACTTTGCATTAATAGCAATTTCATAGCAAGGTCTAAGATGATGATTGTGATTTTGTTGTGTAATATGTAGTGACAAAACTTCTTGATAGCCCTTACTAATACAAAATCATGTTTCTCTAAAGGAGGGTATCTAAATTTAGCATTCTTGAAGGGATAGCTCATGAAAGAAATTGGTCACTCATCTCTCTCTTGTTTTCATTGTTTTGGGACTATTGCACAAGAATGTTCTGATGCGAAAGAATAAATGAAAAATGACTACAAATAATCTACATTGGTTAAGACCAAAGCTTCTAAAATAGACTGCTTATCTACAATAATGTTGCCTTATCCTTATTACTCCTCTCAATCTTGGCATCCTTCTTCATCATTTTGTTCAACGGCTTAACTATCTTAGAAAACCCTTTTATAAACTTTTGTACAAAATGGATCTTCCTGAAGAATGATCACATTTATTTCTTGTTGCTAGGCATGGGTAACTTCAAGATAGATTCTACTCTTTCTAGATTAATGGATATTCCTTTTTCTAAGATCATGTCTCCTAATAGCTTCCCTTCAAAAACCCCAAATACACACTTTTTTGGATTCAAGGACACTCCATACTTTTTGCATCTCTCAAATATCTTTGCCAAATCTGTGGCATGATCATTTTAGTCCTTAGAAAAGATGGTTAGATCATCCATGTAGATGATGGTACACTTCCATATGAGATCCTTAAATTCTAGTTCCATTACACGTTGAAATATGGCATCTGCATTGATTAGACTAAATGACATTCTTTTGTAGGTGAACATTCCTCACTTGGTGGTAAAAATTATCTTCTTTCAAACCTCATATTTAACTTGCACTTGATTGTACCCTAAATAGCCATCTAGGAATGACATCATCTATGATCCATTGAAAATATGAAGTACTTCATCCAAATATGGAAGGGGATAGTTATCTTTCTTAGAAGCCCTATTAAGGTTCCTAAAATCAACACACAATCTGGTCTCACCATTCTTTTGTGCACTAGTACTAGATAGCCACCTAGGTAGAGTGCCTAATTGGAAATATTATCCTAGCAGATAGTGACTTTTGTACCTCCTTGAAGATGAGAGGTCCAATTAGATAATTCACCAGCCACTACTTCTGACGAAATGGTTTGGCTTGAGGTTTTAAGGGAATTGTATGTGTTATTACTGAGGTATCAAATATTTTCCAATCCTTGTATCCCCATGCAATTGCGTCAATATAATCTTTTAGGATCTTGATGATATTCTCTCAAATATCTTTTGGGTAGGTCTTAGAAATAAGGATATTTCTCTTTGGGCCTGAGTCTGCTAGATTGTAGGTTTTGTACTTTCCTCCATCAACATCTATGGGTAATTTATCTCTTGATCTAGGATAGGAATCAAAGATCCTCTCCAATACAACCATCCCCTTAGGACTAATGTTTTTTTTGAGATTAATGAAACCCCCTAGACCCAACTCTTTTGAATCCCAATTTTTGAAATCCCTATTAGATTCATCGATAATGTGATCATCAAAGACCCTTGAGTTTGCTAAGAACACTAAGATGTATTGGTCATCATCAAAGACTTGAAAATGCCTAATATTATAAAGGATCGATGGGATTGAAACCAACTCATCTGAGAATATCTTTAGCTTGGAATACTTCACTAGTTTCAACATGTTGGCAGGAATAGATAGTGCATCTGTAATCTAGTTCTTTCCCTTGGGTTTACCTTAATGTGAAATGCATCGAAGTATTCAATTAGACTCCACACCCTATTTTGATATGCTACTGACTTCTTGTTATGACATGTGTACTAGCTCCAAACCTACTTGACAACCACCTCTGAATCCCCCAATACTCTGAGACATTGTACCTTCTTTTGATGTGAAAACATAAGTCCCCTAGCCAATGCTTCATATTTAGAGGCATTGTTGGTGCATCTGAATTGCAACCTAGAAGAAGAAAAATACACTTTTCCTTTGGGACTAATTAACTCAACTTCAGATCCACTCCCTTGTTTGGACTTAGATCCATCAAATTTTAGTGTCCACAATTGGTTTTTGGGCGGGCCTTCCTCTTTTATATTTTTTATATTATTGTGTTTGGGGAGTTATCTGTAAGTTCGATTCTCTAGGACTATTTGCCACATGGCTTTCATGAAAATACACCTCCTTGGGTGATTCCTATGAAACGGGAACATGAGTGTGTATTGTTTCCTAAGGTTCTTCTACCTTTCATTGTGAATCTACTAAAGGATCTTGGGGTTGATTTTTTTGTTCAAGGATATTGGATACATCCTCTAGTTTTATTGGGATGGTAACAACACTAACCTTAAGTGAAAATGATTGTTGTTATTCTGGTACATGATCATAGGGTTGGATATCCATATGTTGACTTACTTGGTCCAAAATATCAAGGTAGGGTTGGTAGGTTAGTTCAGAATGGTTTTGGTAAGGAACCCTACACCAATTAGGAAGCAATAAATCCTATAGGTTTGCCCCTTCTCCAAGAGAAATTTTGTCTTGGTTTAGCTTCCATGTCAATACCTTATGATTAGTAGGAATCATGGGATCATCAAAATCTATAGGTTGAGGGAGTTGTTGACCATTGATGATTGTGAAGGTCATAATCTTGTTAATTCTATAAACTACTGGTTCAGTTTCTAAGTAAGCGACCTCATTTGGGTGGTTGTATTACATGATCATATGCTTTAGACAAGGCTCACTTTTGATTCTAATTTGGTTTTCCAAACCCTTCCATGACAACCACATGTGGGAGAAGTCGGTTGCAAGATACCCCCTAGGACCTTCGCCCGATCTCTGCTCAGGAGCATTCTGTACATCTCAAGAATATCAACTACTTGGATGTCAACATGGTGTTGAATTCTTGGGTCTGATCCCAATTTTACAAGAACATCCTTTAATTCCCCCACTACATTTACTTCAATTTTGTCTAATTGTATAACTCATTTGTGGGTCTAAATGGGTGTCAAGCCTAATTTCTTATAGATGGAGTATGGCATGATGTTCCTTGAGGCACCAAAATCTATTAAATAATTATGTATGTTCTTTCTGAATATCCTCAAACTAAGTGGAAAGGGAGGGACAACTATATTTCCACAATATATGGCCACGTTCATGTCTATTGTGGTAACTACATCAGCCTTGCCTTTTGAATGACCTCCTTGATCTAGAGAACTCATTAGGACTTCTCGTTGGCCAGGGAAGCTTTGTAGATTATCAAAAAGAGACATGTCGCATCTAACCTTCTACATTTCCTTGACTACATCATAGATTACTTCATTTTTATAATGTGGCTTAGCAACAAAGACAGGGTTACCTCTATTTTGACCTTCAGTTGGCCCTTTAGGCGATTGATGGATTTTATTAGCCTTGGGGTCCAGTGGTATGAGATTGGTGTTAGGGGTTATGGATGTAGTAAATGGTCCCTATTTTGGTTTCTCATAAAGTGGCCTCCTTTTTGGGTTTGGAAGGTCTGAGCATCATAAGTATCTGTTTTAGGTTCATTATCTTCCTAAAACAGAAATATGAACTCACCAATCTCTTCAAATACCATGGAAATATCCACATGTCCATTATTTCTATTGTATTAGGTTGGGTAGGCTAGGAATTAGCTTGATCTATTTCAACCATCTTTTCCATCTCTAAGCGATTCACCTTAGTATGAGCAGAGGTATCATGTAGCCTACACCAATTCATCATGAAATTCAAATATGCTACATTAGTTCTATGAGCATGGTTTTCATTAGTCTAGATGTTGTTTGTGACCCCACTATTGTTGTATCCCATTGCCTATTGTAGGGTCTTTGATTATACCCTTTGTTTTAGTTTGGAAAGTTTATTTGATTTTGATTGTTCTCGTTTTGATAACCTCCTTGATTTAGATACTAATCTTGGTTATGAGGAGGGTTAATCTTTAATTGATTCAACTCATTAGTTACTTGGTAGAGGTTTTTCTTTAGAGTATCTATCTCAAATGAAAAATGATAAGTTTGATCATTATCCCCACTTGTTCCAAGTTAGCTCATTTGCTGCATTAGTGGCAGATTTGCTTGATGATTATGTCCTCCATGATTGGTTTGGGAATTAGATTGCTGGAAGAAATAAGGCAACCCAGAAATTGTTGTTGTATTAGCTTGAGTATGGTTATGTCCATTATTGGGCCAAGGGAGCATAGGCATGGGATGTACTTCTGTAAATGGCTCATATACAGAGTTAGACATATCAGGAATCATATTCATTAATAGGGTGTCATTAGTAATTGCATGGTTTATAATAGTCATCTGGTTAGGAATACCTTGGTATCCTAATGAAGTTAAGTTTCCCTCTTATACCTCCTAGTAAGGGGGTTATTTGTTGCTGTAATAAAATGGCCAGATGGTACACCTTGGCCAATGTGTCAATTTCAACAACAGTGTAATTTCTTTGTAGAAATAAGGTTGTTAATGGGTCAAAAGCTTTGAGGTATGCATATATTGCAATATATTTTTTGACTACATAAGGTGCTTGTAATCTTTTGTACATTATTTAGAACCTGGTATTAAATAGTGGAAGTGGTTCATTGGGTTCCTTCCTTATGGTAGTGAACTAATGGTAAAGTATAGCAAGGTCTACATAGACCCAACATTGATTGATAAAGGTAGATTCCAAATCTTCCCAATTGGTAATGCATTTGGTTGGTAAGTTCAAGTACCAATTGTAAGCCATGTATCCTAATGAGTAAGGAAATAACCTACAAGCCTTATCTTGATGATGTATTTAGGCCCTTACACATGCATCTTTGAATGCTTGGATATGCTCCTCGATACTTCTTGATTCATTGTGATCATATTTGGGGTAAAATCTTTATGAGTTCTTAGGCATATCATGGATACCTCCTAGAATGATTCCCAAGGGTGGTGGATTTCCTTTAAAGAATTCCATTGGTGGGGGTGGATTGGGTTGGAATGACAGTGGTGTTGGTGGAGTACCTGGTGGGGTTTCTAATAGTGTAACTCTATTTATACAATTAATTCTTGGTTTGGTGGGAATTTATCTGAGTTCAAAGAGCGGTCCTCTACCTAGAGTGGACCTAAGAGCTCCTTCAAACCTTTCTAGCAAGAACAAACCAATCTGCTCCAGCTTGCTTCCTAATGGGACCATCTTCTAGTGCTAGTTTTGTTGATGACCAAATTGACACATGCAACACATGCAAGACTGCAAACAACCTTACTTCTCTTGAAAAAGATAACCGATCATGAAATCAGTCACCTTCCAAGGTCTTGGGAGTTGGTTCACAACTATGTTGCGTAACTTAGTGTTATAAAAGGGTAAAATATTCAAGGGGCATGCTGGTCTATGATAATAAACTAGGAGTATTTCAAAATAAAAAACTATACTAACAACATTCAAATAAATAACAAAAGATAGTGCAAAGCTTATCATAAAAAGCGTAAATGAATATCTATCCTATCAACTAGACATGAAATTCATTAAGGATTTTTTTTAGAGAAACTAATAATTGAACCAATTTACAATTTTTACACAATTATATTCATTCATAGTGTAGTATTAATAACATCTATAATTCCATTTAACAAATTTAAACTCATTGCATCATAATTTTTTTATATTTTCTATCCTAATAATGAATTGTAGATCAATAATAATAAATATAAATACCATTCATAATGGCATTCCAAAGATGGATTTAAATCCATTTCTTTCTATTATTTTTGAGATAGATATGAAGCGGTTACAACTCCATCAAGCTTAAATGGTGTACACAAAACCTTCATCCTTAGACTCACTTCCTAAACTAAGAAATTCAAAAAAATTAACTAGTTGCAAAAAATCAGAAAAATAATTTCTAACCTAAGGACTGCAAATCATACTTTAATTTCTAACCTTTACAAAGAGGAATTTTTTTACAATTTTTTACAATTCATTTTCCCTCCAAAGCTAAGAGACATGCAACCAAAATTTTGGCCCCCAAAATGTAGATCAACAAAAATAGGAGTATGGCCATAAAGCAGTAGTTAATATTTTGGCAACTGACTTTTCCAAAAGTGTATGCACATTATCTACTTTTAGTTATCCACTCCTTCAGCCCAACTGCTATGTTTCCTATCTTGTAGGAGTCTCCAAAACATCTTTTGTATTGACCTAATCATGACATTATATTCCAATTTTCAAAATTCAAAATTTAGTTTTCTTTTTGTATCTTATACTCTTTAAAATTTTCTCACCTACATCAACACATCTAGGTCTAGACCATCTACCCAATCTATTCTAAATTTTATCTTTTCAAAATTGGTGGTAGCCACTGTTATATTATTGTGAAAATGATGAATGTCATTCTTGATCCGTTTAGCATAAAATTTAATATTCACCAGTTTATCCAGAATGGTTTCCTCATCATTTTTTTATGCATTTATCTACCCCTCCAATTTATTCTTCCATGTGTCTTTGACAACTTGCAGAGTATCCAATCTCTATGTGCCAAACAATTGGAGTTTTGGAATAATAGTTGTGCTGATGAAACTCTCAATTAATGATGAATCTTCATACAAGTCCTATAATTTAAGTAATATTATCCTATGCTCAATGATCAATTCCATATGAAATAATATTAATTTTATACATTTATCCAAATAACCAACATCTTCATCCCCTAGATTTCCCAAGTTCTTCAACACTAATTTTATTCATATCCTTTAACTTCCTTAAATAAATTCTATATTTATCTTCCTCTTCCCTCATGTTATCAATATATTGCTTCACCTGTTCCTCTAGTGATCAAGCTTTGTCATAGTTCTTATAGCCCAAAGATAGAAGTTCATTGATTTCTCCCTTGAACTTTGTCATCCATCTATAAAAAATATGTGCCCTTTTCTTCACCTCTGCAAAGGTCATCAACCTCCTTCCTACTCATTAAAACCAAAAATTTGGATGAAGAAGGTTGTTCTGTAGTTGGGGAGGTGAGATCCCTCAAAAATATTTTCAATTTCTCTATTTGAGCCTTCAATTCATCCTTTGTCTGCTTATCATTTTCCATTCTCACCTTTGTAAAACTAACAACTAAATCCAAAGATACCATTTTTTGATTGGGGTTCTACTTACCAAATTAACCATTTTCAATTGGTAATTTGTAGCTTGGAGTTCTTGATCATCTTTGTCTACTACAGGCGTAGCAATCTCTGCCACCAACTCCCTGGCATCATGCATTCGAGTTGATTATATAATTTTTGAATTTTTCTTCAACTTATTATTTCCCACCTATACCTTCATCTCCTACCAACTCATGGGTTGTGCTATTATTTTTTATCTCTTTTCCAGGTTTAGTTTCAACCATGTTGGAACCCTCATAGATGTAGACACTTGTTACTTCCAAGGGGTCTCTTTTGGTTGCTCCTCAACATATTTATCCATATCACTCTTCTCCAAAGAGGAGGCTCTTTCTTGTTCAACCTTTTATCTCTAAGTCTCCTCCTGGTCAACTTTTTCTCTCTCTTACTTCTCCTAATAAGCCTAGCTCTCTACACTCTTGATGAGTTCTTGTTCTTGTTTTGTTAAGACATGATCAATGCAATCCTCTTCTCTATACTCTTATTCTCCAAAAACAAGATCTCCTGCCAACTTCATTTCCTCTAAATATGTTACCTTGGATATTTTGGGGTCTTAGCCACCTTGTCATCTTCCTCTTCAAGCACGACCTCTTCAATATTAGTATCCAATGAAGACTTAGTTATGTTTATCACTGTATTTTCAGCTCCTACTTTTTTTTTTCAGTTCTATTATCTGAATAGTAGCAAGAGTAGCTTCTTTTGTGACTATCTCTTTTGGATGTAAGACCTAAGAAATGGGTGTTACACCAAGTCTTGCAACTACCCCTGCTAAATCCACCATGAACGTGGTAGAATCCTTCTTAAACTCCTCTGCCATATTATCCAAGATGGGATTGTTCTCCTAGGTAGTCTAGGGAGGTGTCTTCTTCCTGAATCTTCTATATCCCCTAGGAGACACCCTTGAAGAAGCCTTGGTGTCTATCCCTTTATGCTTCCTGGAAGTGGACCCCTTTACCTTATAATTCCTCATTCAAAGATCTATGCAAGTGATGCTCCTTTCTACCACTCCCATAAATTTTTGGTCTATTGAACACTCCTCTTTTTACATCCAAAGTTCTAGTGGAAATTACTTGTACATCATACAAGGGATTAAGTGTCTAACAATCATTAGAAAACCCTTCTAGTATGTTCTCCTTGATTCCAAAATATCTCATCTATGGAATTATCAGCCTCTCATAACTTCTTTTTTGAACCTCGAACTCATCTTCCAAGTTGGCCCAGAAATCCTCAATGTTTGGTTCATGACATGGGAAGAGAGAAGCATAGAGATTATTCATATTTCCTTTTGGATCAAATTTTTTCCTTGGAACACATTGCTTCATGATTATTGCTTGCAACTCTTTTGTGGTTTTTTTGGCACCTATCACTAATGGACATGAGTATAAACCAAGGCTAATGAGATACTTCATAACCCTTGAATTATGCTTACTGGAAAACTTTAAATTAGTGTCCATCATCTGCTTGGAGAACTCAATTAATATCAGCTTATCACTAGAACATCTTGGTAGTAGGAAAAGAGCCTTGTCATAACCAAAGAGCTGAATGTATATAGACTTTGGAAACTATACAAACCAGTTTCTCCACTCTCCAACCAAAGCCATAGCTTCCTTTTTCAATCTAAATCCTATATCACCTATTAGCTGGTTGATGACTACATACAAAAAAGCATCATTCACTCATTTGAAATATTTCTCTACCTTCTTGTGCTATAATTGGTCATAGTATTCCCATATTTTGATTTTTCCTAGTTCTGCCCCTTTGATCCCTATAGTGTTTAACCTTGGGAAATTTCCCATCCTTATAGCACAATATACAACATATGAGGACATAAAGAATCCTATGGAGTCCTCAACTGTGGTCAATTGATTATGAATGTTATCTGAGACAATTTATCCCCAATCCAAGTAGAATTCTCATTTTAAGATGACATTAATGAAATAGAACATCTATACTTCATACATATGAGAATCATCTTTACCAAACACCCTGCATAGTAATATAATGATATCTCCTATTTCTAAGTAGAAATATGATCTTCTGAACTTCATGGAAAGTTTGGCAATGAACTTCCTTTTTGTTTTTAGCCATTTCTTAGTCAAGTATCTCTAATAGCTATTAACATCCTTCTCATATTGTTCATTTGAGTGTGCCTCCATTATAGTTCTCAAATTTGGGTAGGAAGGTCAAAAATCAATTTAATCATTATTGGGGAGAGGTCAATGATCTTATTACCCCAAGGTTCAATGCACTTTTTCTACACTGGGTTGTAAGAAGTTTTTGCTAGTATAAACTTCAGACATTAAGCTACAATTGGAAAGGATTCCATATGTTCTAGGCCCGAAGAAGCTATCTTCTTTGCTCTTGGAGAGGCATCTGCTCAGAAGGTATCAGTTTTGAAAGTTTGCATATCTATATGCCCTAGTTTTTTATCTATGATCTTCATCACTTTGGAAGTGAATTTAGAGACCACAGGCACCCCCTGGAACTTATACTTCATGGTGAGGGGAATTTTTTTATCTTTGGTTCTTTTGTATTTTGGTTACCTTGTGCTTCCTCAACACTATATTCTCATTAGTGCACTTGAAAAAAAGTAATTAATGATTTGTCAAAATTTTGTAAAGATTGTTTACCAAACTCATCTTTAAAATGAGTCTTCAATTGTGTCCTATTTGGTTCTAAAACCCCACAAGGACATCTTTAAAACATAAGAAGTTCATAGCCTTTTATCATGAATTAAGATCAGAATTGGACTTGGGATCCGAACAATAAGGCAGAGAGTTTGGTCAAAACTTGGAAACCTGATGGGACTCTATCTTAAAGTGTTAGGCATTGGAGTCATAAATATACTTGGGATGGTGACCTTTATCGTTTAGGTCTAGTCCAGATTGGATGTCCCAAATATACCAACCATAGGAAGTGCCTTTGGGTTCTTGCAAACCCAAAGGACTATGGCATTAATTTTGTCAAAAGTCGAGGGTAGGATTGGAATTTAGACTAATACCTTTTAGCCGAGGGGACGTTCAAGGTCGCAGACCCCGTGAGGACTGAGATTTATTATTTTAGAACTTGGTTCAAGTATTGGGGTCAAGAACGAACTCCAGATGTAGACTCTTAGACAAAGTGTTCGATTGGAACATGAAGTCCCACGAGGATCAAAGGCGAATAATAAAAAAAAGTGACTTTATCATTTATTGAGGACTGAAAATTGAGTTCAGGAATGGATCTTGGACCTGAATCTTTCAACAAGGTGTCCAATCGAGACTTAGGATCCTGAAGGGACCAAAGATGATTTTGAAGTCACTAGTTTATGATACATTTTAGTTCAAAAATTGGGGTTAGGAATGGATCCTAGACCCAGATCATCATGAAAAGTGCATTGTGGGGTTGCAAGTCTCGTGAGGTCCATCAGTGTAAAGTTTAACATGTAGCCAAATTTAAGCCACTTTATTGTACATAAACCATAGGTAAACCCTAAGGCATGGAAGGAACAAAAAATCCCATGGGATAAAATAATGTTGAGAATAAGGATCCTGAATAGACCACAGACAAGAACTAAACTCCATATCTCATAAACCACACCCTCAAATGAGGGAAAATGAAAGACCAAAATGGGAAAAAGAAAACCAACAAGATGAAGGAAAAAAAGACTGAAACAAGAAAATAAATCAAGAAATACCATAGAGAAAACAAGAATGAAAGGAAAACCAACAAAACCAACCTTGAAATGCAAAACCAGACAAGAAAATCTAAAGTAGCATGATCAATCCAATGTACAAACATTGAAAACACTTCTCAACTCAACACAACTCGAAGTCACAATGACTTAATGCAATTATGAATGATTTTGAGCAGGAAAATTGATTAAAATCCACTCCCACTCATGTAAACCAGTCTACCATTAATACAATTGGTGATCAAAAGTTCAGGGTTGGGGCAAACACAAGGATTAGGACCAAACTCGAAAAGTCCAATCGAGACTTCCACTTCTCAGTGGATCAAAGGTAGGTTGAACACAAAAGAGAACGTGGGTTCAGGAACTCAAAAAAAAACCACACCTTTTGGAAAAATGTCCAAGTCTAATCTTAGGTTTTGATTCTAATAAGAAAAATCAAGTAGGATTAGGAACTTGAACTGGACATGAACCTTTTGGAAAAAGGTCCAAGTTTGATCTTGACAAGGAAAAAAAGCAAGATTGGGAACTTGAATCAGACCCGAACCTTTTGGAAAATGGTCCAAGTTTGATCCCAACAAGGAAAATAAAGCGAGATCGAGAACTTGAACTGGATCCAAAACTTTTGGAAAAAGGACCAAGTTCGATCTCAAGTTTTGATCTTGATAAGGAAAATAAAGTGGGATTGGGAAGTACCTGAACCTTTTGGAAAATGGTCCAAGCTTGATCCCAAGTTCTAATCCCAACAAGGAAAACAAAGAAAGATTGAGAACTCGAAGAAGACCCAAAACCTTTTGGAAAAAGGTCCAAGTTCGACCTCAAGTTTTGATCCCAACACAAAAAGACAAACAAAACCCCAAAAGAAAGAATTCTCAAGACCAAAACAAAAAGGGAGAGAAAAAAGGGGAAGAAAGAAAAACAAAATAAGAAAACTAAGAGGGGGACCCATTTTTCTCAAAAAGTGAAAATGGGGTGGTTATGTAGGGCATAACTCTCCCCACCTTCCTCCCCTTTTTGTATCACATCTTGGTGCACATTAGAGAGAGAGCAGAGGGAGAGAGGTAAATGGGTATAAGTGAGATAAATAGAAGTAGAGATAGAGAGAGAGTGGTGAGATAAATATAAGTAGAGAGGGAAGGAGAGAGAGAGGTAGAAAGGGAAAGAGAAATAGAGGTGAGAGAGAGAGAGAGAGAGAGAGAGAGAGAGAGAGAGAGAGAGAGAGAGAGAGAGAGGAGGTAGAGGTAGGTAGAGAGGGAGAGGGGAGATAGAGATGGAGAGGTAGGTAGAGAGAGTGGTAGGGAGTTATAAAGGGATAGGTAGGTAAAGAGATGGAGAGGGGAGATAGAGAAGTGGAGAGGGGAGATAGAGATGGGGGGAGAGGTAGTGATGGTGAGAGAGAGGTGAGAGAGAGAGAAACAAAGAGAAAGGTAGGTAGAGAGAGGGAGGGGGAGATAGAGAGAAGTAGATAGGGAGGGAGGGATAGAGAGAGAGAGAGGGGGGGGCGAGGAGTGTTAGAGTAAAGTAATTAATTAACTTTACTCTCCTCTTAAGATTTCACCTTGCACACATATTAGTCATTTAATAATTAATATTAATTATTAAATGCACTCACCTTTAGGGTTAGTTTTTCCTTTTAGGTTTTGATCTCCTTTTATAAGGATCGATCTCTTGTATTTCTTTTATGCTCTATCCATTTTTCTGGAATACATCTTGCACATTGTGAGAGCCAAACCCTTGTCTTGATCTCTCTCTTTCTCTGTGACAAGTCTTTTGCATGCAGGTATTGATGGGGTTATGTGGATTTGTATTTCTCAAATCCTACATGGTATCAGAGCTAGATCTGCTGCAACTTGTTCAGTTTTTTGAAAGATTTAGAGATCTAGGTTTGGTTGCATCAGATCTGTTTTTCATTTTCAGATTTTATTTTGGCATAGGGTGTTTTTTTTTTTGGTACACTTTGAGCTCAAACGGACCTCACCGTTGAGTTTGTAGCATCCAAAAACCCTTAAATCGACTGTTCATTCATCGATTTTGGCTACAATCATTCAGGGAAGCAAATTTTTTTTTGCCCTATGGCCGTACGGCCCCAGGGCACGTCGTTCGAGCAAACAAATTAAAAAAAAATTAAAAAAATGAAGTTTTTAAAATTTTTGGTGTGGCCGCCAATCCACAATGCCACACCCACCGCCACCACCGCCGGTGTCATCTCGCCACCGGCCATAGCCACCACCGCGCCACCGGCTTGTGCCCGGCCCGCGCGCCGCTCACCGCCCGCCCGAGCTCTGCTGCTATGCCACCAGCTGCCCACACACCACCACCTGCACACCAGGACCCCTGGTCGGCCATGTGACCAGGGGCCGAAGGTTTTTAAGCCCCTAAGGGCTGTGCAATTTTTTAAAAAACCCTTTTTGAGCTGTTTTCACAAAATCGGGTGTATCTCGGACGTTTGAGCTCCATTTTTCAAATGGAAATAGGCATTGGAAAGCTGGTTCCAGTGCCGTTCTGATGGTGTAGGAAAATTTTCAAAATTTTTCTATTTGGTTTCCTGTTATCGCAGTCAAAGACTCATGTTGATTCTTGCACTCCAAGGGGCATAACTTTCTCATTTTTGCTCCGTTTTGCTCACTCAAATAGGCATTGGAAAGCTATCCACATGATCTATTCAGTGATTTGATCCTTTTTTGTTAGAAACTTCTTTAGGTACATAGAGATTTGTCTCAATCATATACTACTTTCTATTGTTTTTTGGCTTTCAGTTTGTACTGGGGATTGGTTTTTTGCATTATGGGGAGGTGTTTTTTCCTACTTTCTATCATTTACATCAGAAAACTAGAATCTATAAACACCAAAAAAAAAAGACCCCTTCTGCATCTTCTGTCTAGTTCTGAAAGACCACTTAATAAAAAAAGAAAAACATTCAGAGTAGTTGAGGCACAATTCACAGCATGGCCAATAGATCTATTGAGCCTCTCACACTGCATAATTATCACACTTGGAAGGGTCGCATGATGACACTTCTCCAGTCTCGAGGGTTATGGTCCTGTTTGGATGAGGTTCAGCCTCCATTGACTCGCACCTTTGAGGTTATGCAGCACAAGAACAATATGGATCAAGCTATGGGATTGATGGCTTTGCACATTTCAGATAGTCTCCTGTTTCATCTTGACAGGTGTCTCACACCTAGGGCCATTTGGACCAAGTTTGAGGGACTTTTTGGCACCATCAATTAGTTCTGTGCACTACAGATTGAGGCAGAGTTGACTTCACTTGTACCTGATTCTTTTCCCTCCATTGAGGACTTTCTGATGATTTTCAAACAACAGAAATCTCTTCTACAGGGTTGTGGTAAGGTTAAGACTGATACAGAGTGTATTTACCTAATTTTGTCAAAGCTTCATGGGAACTTTCAGATATTCTCATCTACCTTCCATTCCACTATGGATGCCTTGGGTGCACGTTTTACCATGCCTTCTTTTGAGGTGTTTTGTGATCGTTTGACATGAGATTAGGCTAAGATATCACAGTTGGATGCTCTCACAGGATCACCGCACCAAGCGTTGGTAGCATAGTCATCTCAGGGGAAGCAGAAGCAAAAACAAAAACAAAAACCACAAACCACAAAGCATTGGAAGGATTCTAGTTCACAGAAGACTTCTGATTCACCTTCTCCTAAGGAGGAATCATCGAAGAAAGATAGACCTAAGTGTGCTTATTGCACTAAGCCAGGACATGATGAGTCCAAGTGTTATGAGAAGAAGATAGATGGATATGCAAAATAGGTTTCAGATTTGACAACTCTTCTTAAGAAGAACCATATTCATCACTCTTTTTCATCTACTTTAGGCAGATCTTCTTCTTCACCATCATTCCAGATAGATGGAAAGGCCCCACATAAGGGTCATGCATTATGTGCAACCACCAGTTCACATTCATCTAGATGGCTACTGGATTTAGGTGCTTCACACCATATTGCATCTTCTCAGGACATGTTCTCATCTTTCGAGGCTGCATCCTCACCACACATCTTGATGGGTAATAACACTTATATGAGTGTATGTGGGAAAGGTTCTATTGACATTGATGATGGTACATTCAATGATGTACTATGTGTTCCATCTTTGTCCACTAACCTTCTCTCCATCTATCAGATTGCTCATAGTGGGACAGGGAAGACAGTTGAGTTCACACTTGATTCAGTGCACATCAGAGACATTCAGACTGGAAGTATTGTTGCAACAAGGACAGTTGATCATTCTTCCCGATTGTATGCATTCACACACTTTGGTCCACCATCTCCCTCTCTTTCTACAAGAGAGCATGCAGTATCTGAGGAGAATTTCGATCACTTGAACTTGTGTGTTCTTCCATCTATTCATGAGACTAGTGTTGAGACTTCTAAACCTCTTCCTCCTATTGAGATCACATTTGTTCAACAAGATTCCTCTTCAGCTGTGACTGACATTGTCGCTCCACTCATCGAGCCATCAAGTGTAGTTGTTGAGGCCATATCAGAGGATATTCCTTTCCTCACAGATGGCAGATTCAACACACCTGTTATCCCTTCTTCACTGGAGATTACATTTCAGGATCATCTTGAGTTGTTTGATTCACCATTCTATTATTCAAACACTCATTCTCCAGTTCAGTTCTTCAGTGAGCATCATCCAGGACTACCATTTTCACCTCACATCCAGGGATTTCCTCTTCCTCGACCATTGGGTCTATTTCTTCCTTTGAGGAGATGCATTGGTTTGATCATTGGCACAGGGGTTGTTTCATTCTGGGGGGGCTTTGGATTCTCCACTCTCTCTCATGGGGGGGTAACTAATTGTATATCTGCATATGTTCTTGAGAGAGTCTCTTGAGACATTCCATTTGTACTTTCTTTTTTGCATCTTTTTTTGGAGAGGAGTTTTTTCCCACTGGGTTTTCTCCTTTTTCTCCGTTTCATAGAGATTTCCTTGTACTTGGGTACCTGATCAAGCCTAGTTGTCGGGACCCTTGTTTGCTTTCATGCATTGTAGTTACTTTTGCTTTCTTGCACTAGTTTGTAGCTGCACTCTTGCTTATCTTAAGGGGGGTGTTAGAGTAAAGTAATTAATTAATTTTACTCTCCTCTTAAGATTTCGCCTTGCACACATATTAGTCATTTAATAATTAATATTAATTATTAAATGCACTCACCTTTAGGGTTAGTTTTTCCTTTTAGGTTTTGATATCCTTTTATAAGGATCGATCTCTTGTATTTATTTTATGCTCTATTCATTTTTTTGGAATACATCTTGCACATTGTGAGAGCCAAACCCTTGTCTTGATCTCTCTCTTTCTCTGTGACAAGTATTTTGCATGCAGGTATTGATCGGGTTCTGTGGATTTGTATTTCTCAAATCCTACAAATCCTACAAGGAGAGATAGGAGAGAGAGGGCAAGGAGAGATAGAAAGAGGGGGGAAGGAAAGAGAGAGAGAGAGAGAGAGAGAGAGAGAGAGAGAGAGAGAGAGAGAGAGAGTCATAGTTATCCTTTGCTAGGATGACCATAAAAGGATGAACCAAAAAATCCATGATACTTCCTCAAATGATAAAATTAGAGACTAATAATCTCAATACATATAAAGTATATTAGATTAATTCATCTCAAAAAAATAAATCATTTCCAAGTGTCGAGATGTCTAAATAATTGACAAAAATGTGAAAACACAAAAAATTGAATAAAATGTACCAGGGTTAGATTCTCAAAAAAGTGAATGAATGGATCTGAAGAGCTTCGAAATACCTTTCCAATGTCGATGGAATCACAAAATTTAGAGATACAAGAAAAAATTTATGAGCTCAGGAGGCAAAAAATTAAGATTTGACTTTGATTATGAATAAAATAAACCAACAGAAAAATCTAATGATGAGACATGCACCATTGGAAAGTAGAAAAAACCATATTTCTAGAGATATCTTGTTTGCCTGATTTCAACACCGTATTCCCAAGCTATGGTGAAAAGAAAAATTTCTCTTTTAGGCCAAATGGGGGCTAGGAGGGGGCAATGAGCTGCTCATATAGATTCCATATTGCTGATGTCAACAAATATTCTAGGAATATTCCCAATTGTTGAAAAATAAATACTATCAAGAAAAGTCATTGTCGAAGAGATGTGTCGTTCTAGATGGAATATGATTTTGTAAGGGAAATATTCCCTTACCATTGTAGATTGTCACCTGCCAGAATTATTGCTAGCATAGTTTTGTGAGCCATCTATTTTGTTTCTCCGATTGGCTAGAGCTATCAGTTGGTTATGATTGGTGATAAGCCAATGGTCGATGTTGGTCTGTCATCGCCGGTAAGGCCACTTGTAGCCTACCATGTAGTCAGTGGCTGCAAAAACCTACCATAGGATAAAAAGGTACCTTGCCCAAGATCTGATACCTATAATTTTAAAAAAACCTTTTTTGAATTTTTTGATCTAGATTTTTGGATCTACGTTTTTTCAAGTATTTTTGAAAAAAAGCAGAAAAATTAAAATATATATATTTTTAAACCCTTTCCTATGAATTTTTTATTGCATAGGGCCTACCCAATCTTGTAGTGGTATGAATGTATGGATCCGTATGGTTTTATATATTTGCTTGAGATTTGTACAACTCAAAAAATTATCTTTTTTTGCAACTATTCCAAATTTGATGAAAAGACAAGCAATTCTAGGGGTTTTGGCCATTCTGGATCCAATGATGATGCCCATTTTCCTCCAAGATGAACCAATTTCCCTCAAAGCTAAATCTCTTAGATTTTGGATCGGAAGTCAGAGATTTGGCACTTTGATACCATGTTGGAGTTGATAGTGAACCCCATAATTATCAATAATCACTTACAACCAAAAAGCCTATCACAAACTAGAGATCAAAGCAATTGAGATTATATGCAACCAAGAGAGAAAATATTGATCTACACAAGCATATGATATGCTTTCTATATTGAATAATAATGTGAATTACATGGATGATTGATTATAATGAATGATCAACCCTTATAAAAGGAAAAAAATGTAGATGAGGATTTGATTAGATTGTGACAAGTGTCCTAGTCTCATGTAATGAGACACCTTGACAAATATTTTGCCCAATCTAATAATGAAAAATCACTCCTAAGCTTAGCTTCAGTGTATAAAGTAATAAGGAACTTAATAACTAATTATCAAGTGATGTCCTAATTACTTCAAAAAATATTCCATTAATTCATCACTTATCATTTTCCCTCCAACATTAATTAAATTAAATTAAATTTATTTTTGGCCCTCTATAATTAATTAATAATTTTCAAAAATTATTTAATTAGCTAATACTCCTTTTTTAAATAAATTAAATAATTTATTTAAATTAAATCTTTTCTTCTAAAATAAAGAAATTAATATTTATTTATTTCTCCAACTATCATTTTGAATTAAATAAATTCTTCTAATCTTCCCTCTATCAAAATTCAAATTTGGGTCTTACCCTACCTTGAATTTTTCTATCTATTGATCTTGAAAATTAATCTCCACCATTGATCAAGTATCAAGTGAAACATATAAATAAGAAACTTCCATTTCTTTCAACCCCCATAGCACTCTCATGATACAAATGACTCTAGCACTTTTATCACTAAAGCACTTTCATGATCAAGCATCATCAAGCACTATCAAGCATTATCAAGCATTTATCATTATCATTGTCAAGCATGGTATGAATTATCTTTGAGTATTTATCATTATCATTGCATCATATCATTTTTGTCTTTCATATTTTCTTAGTTTGAAGAGAAACCAACAATGGAGCAAATCAAGATCATTGTTATGATGAATTTTCTTGTTATCTAATTCTAAATTCCGAGCCAAGATCTTCAGCTTCATTGTGTGATTTTTAAAGTGTGATTGTTTCATTGTTATTATTTTTGATTCACATTTTCATCATCCACAAGTTGTTTGACCTTGAATATTGCAAACCAATATATAAGTAGAAAGTGACAACCAAAATATGGGTGCACTATGTAATGGGTATACATTTTGTTAGATTAAGTGTTTAGTTTCTATGGTGATATATCTTACAACACCCTAGGAAAGTCCCCCTTTTCCTAGCATAAAAAAAAGTGAAGATTTAACCCACCTTGAAAATTGGTCCTTAGTTACCTAAGCTTTATTATAAGTGTGTGGTGCTTACTCTAAATTTGACACCCTTGAAATTTGAGAGGATATTCAACTTTAGGGGTTTAGGTTTTATAACCGAGGTCACCAACAATTAATTTAGATATGAATCTTTAAGATGATATATTCAAACAAAAGTTATATAAGGCAGCTATTGTAGTGGCTCAACATTCCTACAAAATATAGACATTAAATAAATGCCACCTTTTTCATCATCATTCCATCATAGTCCATCAATACATGTTATCACTTCATTATCCATTCCATTTATCACCTAGTACTTTGAACGCCTAATAATTTAATTAAATAGACCTAACATTAATTATTAATTTAATAAATTATTATCCATAATTATCTATTATTCATATATTTATTATTTATTAATATATTAATTAATATTAATTTCCACCTAATAGACAAATATAATTCATTTAATTATTTATTAAGTAATCGAAATCCACTTTACCTAGTTAATTATCTAGTCTATCTAGTTCACTTAGATATACTCCTAGACTCACTCACCAATCTAATCAACTTCACTCATCCATGCACTTGATTAACTATTTCATGCAAATAGTTAATTCCCATAATTCTCCACACACTCAGTTAACTACTTCATGCAAGTAGGTAACTCACCAATCAATTATATTATCTCCTTAATCAATTTGAGTTGAGAAATAATAAGTATTTTAATTAATTGTGCAACTCTCCCATGTTTGCCACTTCTCCTTATCAACTAACCTAATCATGGATTAAATTTTAGATCTAATATTGACTCTTAACCATCCATTTGATTCTTCTAAAAAGTTATAAATCAAACCCATTATTGACCATTTTCATAAAAACTCTTTAATACATCCAAATTTGGCGAGTTTATCATCCAGGGAATGCAATTGATATGTTGGAAAATTGAGCACTCACATTCCAAAAAGAGCACATATTCACATTAATCTTGATTTGAGGTTTGCATGTAGGAATTGAATATTTTAATTATTATTATTTTATGCTTATTCATTTGTTCTACTTTACATACATTCATTTTGCTGAGTTCAACATTAAATATGCTTATTAAAAATCTAAATTTAGTACTTGTGGTTTTCTGGGATTTTGATCTTGTAGGTGTACATACTTTTTTGAGGTGATCCCGAGAGTAAATTTTTTGAAGGAGCATCCTCATTCAAAATGGGCACCATGGTTACATTTGAATTAGTTGAGAGATTAATTTTGACATATAATTTTTTATAATAAAATCTATTTTTTTTTAGATTCTCTAGAAACCCTAGTAAAGAATTTTATATGACTATACAAAATCAATATGGTTATAAAGTGGTTTCAAGTGTATATTTAGGTCTTAGGTAGTGAGCTTCACACATTTGTAGCATATACATAATGTCATATAATATACACAAATACTTATGGCATATATAAACAACACCATAAAGAGGCATATACATAAATAAGTATATGCATTTATCATAGGTATACATGATACATAAAATAATGTGTGTACATACATAGGCTATGAAAAAGATATACAAAAAAATATACTCATAGAAAATCACTAAACAAGTACTCACCCCTACAATATACTCACAATAAAATACATAATTAAAAATATTATTCTTAAAAAATCATGCAACATTTATGAATGCCAGTATAATATATACATGAGCTCATGGGTTTGGTTTATTTATTTTATTATTATTTTTAATCTCCTTTTTTGTAATTTTTTAGCTCTTCATCATATGAGTGACTAGGGGCTCTACTATTTTTAAATTGTTAGAGTAAAATGAATTAACTAATAATTAATTAATTAATCTTTAATTGATTATTAGACTAATTCATTCATGCACTTAAGCTAAAATTAGGAGTACTTTTTTTATGTTAACTGAAGTGAGCTTTTATTAGATCATTGTCTTATCACATAGGATGAATAAATTTGTCATGATCTAATCCCTTTATCATGTAGGGTTGCTCCTATAAAGGACTCACCCTCATTGTATTATCTCTTGATTTCCTTGAAGACTCTTGAGGTTCATTGTGTAAGTTTTTCTTGTCGATGATATAGTAGATTATTGTTTGCAACTCTCTTTGCATAGAAGGTGTTTTTTATTTGTTGTTTGATCTTATGTCTCATGTTTATTCACAATTATAACATGGTACAAATACAAGGCACACCCCACTCCAATCCCCCCTTTGGCCCTAAAAGAGCATTTTTTTTCTTTTATCCATAACTTGGGATAACGATATTAAAATTAGGTGAATGAGATTTTGCCAAAAATATGGTTCTACATAATGTCCAATGGTGTGGGTCTCATCAATTTTTTTTCGTTGCTAGTGCAATCTATAGCTTGTCAAAGTCAAAGGTATTATTTTCACTCCTGAGCTC
This sequence comes from Sequoiadendron giganteum, assembly GCA_007115665.2. Classification (NCBI taxonomy): domain Eukaryota; kingdom Viridiplantae; phylum Streptophyta; class Pinopsida; order Cupressales; family Cupressaceae; genus Sequoiadendron; species Sequoiadendron giganteum. The sequence continues at coordinate 625,522,262 of CM021106.1, read as the reverse complement.
ATAACTTTTGAGCCATTTCTCAGATTTTTTTAATTTTATAACATTGGGATGGTCTTTCAGAGCTCTTCATAGCTATCCATGAAAATTTTCCATGATTTTTTCTAGGTACATTTTATTTAGTTTTTTCTATTTTCACATTCTGATTAATTACTCCTAGAAACTTTTTGATTGCATGTGATGACTTTTTTAGGTTGTTCTACATGTATTGATAGCTTTCTATCCTATTTGTGCATTTTAAACATCTTTTACATAAAATTTATCTTTTCTAGATGTACTAAAATAAAGTTCCACTTTGGTGTATGTTTTTGGGGGACTTCACACATCCTATTGTGCCTTTTATATTCAAAATATGTTATAAAGTGTCATGGGGAGTTGTGAAGGACTTTTTTTTTTTCATCACACCTTTTTCAAGTGAGTGTTCCTTCCATGAAAACATCAAATCCTAGTGATTCATGCCTCATGTGTGTGTTCCCTAGTTTGCACACACTTTTTATTTTTAGGTACTTTCATGTGCACGTTCAAATGTTATTTTTTCTCCTTCATGCACTTCTTGGTGACACACAATTTTAGTGGACCTATCATGGATCTCCCTTTCCATATTATGGGGGGATTTCTACTATTGGTGCTAATGCTTCCTTGGATTCATTTTTGGAGTGATCTATGTATCTAGTTCTTGTTCCTATGTACTAGGTGGATGCAATGACTAGTTACCCATACATTTTGGTGAGATGGAGAATTTACCATATGGACACTCTTGCAATCCTATTTGTGGAGGAAAAATTCTATTTTCACTTGATCAATGTTCTTCAAAGTATTGGTACTTGTGTCATTTGTATCTTTGAGTTCTAGATGTTTTCTTTACTGTATCATTTAATTCAAGTAGTGTTGTTGGGGGTACTCATGCAGATTCTTTCCTTCTTGATCATCACCATCTATTTAAAAGGAGGTTCTTCATTCTAGTACTATAGTAGTCATCATTCGATAACAATCTACAACTTATTTATGCTTCAAAGATGCTTTTCATGTTCCTATTTTTTTGCGACATTGTTTTGGAGGATTTTTAATCCTTCATTCATATTTTTCTTTTCAAGATGAGTTTTCCAATGATTTTTCTCATTTTTTCTCTATTTTTGAGAGATTAGATTGTTTTCACATGGGTACCTCATCATACCTTACTTTTTGGGACCCATCATTCATTCTTTTCTTTTTATGGATTATATTTTTTGGGTTTTTAGCTACTTCTTAAGCTCATCTTAAGGGGGGTATTAGAGTAACAAATTTTAATTAACTAATAATTAATTACTATTTAATTTATTATTAGACTAATTCATTTCATGTACTTAAGGTAAACTTATGAGTTATTTTTAATGTTAATTAAAGAGCTTTTATTAGATCATTTTTATCTCATCACATAGGATGACAACACTTTTCATGATCTAATCCCTTTATCATTTAGGGTTGCTCCTATAAAAAATAACCCTTATTGTATTATCTCTTGATCTCTTTGAAGATTCTTGAGGTTAATCCTATAAGTATTTTATTGTTAAGGAAATAGCAAATCATTATTTTCAACTCTTTGTATGGAAGTTGTTTTTGCTCATTGTTTGATCTTGTGTCTTATGATTATTCACAATTCTAACATAAACCCTAGTCACAAGGGGATTATTCTAGGTTCCCAACACCTTATTTATCATCCCCTGGTTGTGTACATTACTAGGATCCAAGCCACAAGGGTCTAGAATTCCCCCCTCTCCATTTATACTTTCTTAAAAACCATCTTACACTAAAATTAGCACAACTTTGTATTATTGATTGTATTTTCAATTTTTTTATAGGCATTAGAAAGCTAGTTTGGATCCTTATGAAATGGATCAAGCCATTTTTAAATATTTTTCACCCATCATCAAGTAAAATTGCTTTAAAGTTATAGTTTTTTAAAATCCTTCAGTGCTCATAAACTTTACATACAAAATCAGGTTAAAAAAATAAAAATAAAAACTATCAGAAAATCACAAAGAATTTAATGGTGTATTCCATTTTTTCTATTGCACAGTTTACTTTTTAATTTTTGGCTAATCATTTGTATGCAACATTTCTCATTGGTTGAAGAAAAAAATCTAAAAATTATAACTTGTGGTTTTGTATGATACCTTATTCAAGATGATTTTTATATATTTTTTCATTTATAATTATTTTATTTTCATTTTATTTTCTCACCATTATAAATTGGGTCAAAATTTGATTTGGGATTTAAAATTAATAATTTTATTTTAATCTCAAACAAGTGGGTGTATATTCTTTTCTCTTGCATGTTTACATGATCTCAAGAATTAGAAACACACACTTCTTCCCAATTTATTTTTGGAGTCTTGCTTAGGGAATTTATCACCATAGAGTATGACCTCAACCTGTGTTCTAGCAAGGTATATAAATAGGGGAGAATTAAATTTTTACCTCAAAAGAGTCATCACTTTGTTTGGTATAGCCTCAAAGTCCCTATTCATTAGGACCCAAGGTGAAAGGACCTTTGCATGCACTCATGGTATATTCTTGTAGATGGGATTTGGTTCATAGATTTAAACCTCATGTACTTTTAGGTATATTGAGGATTTCGTAGAAATATTGTATATCCTATATTAAAAAATTTGACCATACTTAGGTGTAATGCACCAATAAGTGGTTAGCCCTGAGAAGTTACTCATCTAGTGCCCCCCAAAATGGATGTTTATGATGTGTAGGCTCTCATCTCATGACATTATGAGTGATCTAAGGTAATCAAAAGTAGTAACTTTCCCCAAAATAGGACTTACACATCATGCTTGGAAAAGGCATATTGGTGAGCTTATAACCACATACACCCATTTTATTTGATAATTATAGGATTTTTAATGCATCTTATTTTTTATGTGTTGTGAATACCAAGTGCATGTTTGTAACCTGATACCAATTTTTTTTTATAAATAAAAATCTTACAAACATATAAGTATTGGTCTTTTTGTTTTCATAGATTAGGATTGTCCTCTTTCTAAGGTTTAGTTATCGACCATCTTCAAATCAAGTTTCACGTCCAAAAATAATCTACACCCATCAACCCAATTCTATAGCTATTATAAATAATAGTCCTTTACATCCTAAGGTCATCAACCCCATCCAACATATTTTATCAAACCTTGACATCCATATCTGATAGTCTCCTTATTAGGATCATCCATAGACCTATTCTATTTTATATCCCAAATTTTAACACCACAAATCATATCCTATATAATATTTAGCAGCCCCCTTTATGATTCATCCATTAAATTATCAATATTCCCTCCTTCCTAACATTTCAAACCACATGTCCTAGGTCACATCCAAAATCTCCAAGTTTAAGTTTCATTCATAGATCAAAACATCATATTGTATTTCAAATCGAACATAAAATTCATTCTACCAAAATCTTAGGTCTAACCCCATCATTTACATCCCTATCATAAAATCATCTTACCTTTTAAATCCAACTAACCAAATATTAGATATAACACCACCATTTACATCACTATCTTAAAATCATCTTTCCTTTCAAATCCAACATCAAATTCATCCTAGCTAGATCTTAGACATCCCCATCCTAACATTATCTTTCCTTTCAAATCCAACATCAAATTCATTATAACCAAATCTTATGTTTAATACCATCACTTACATCCCTATCCTCACATATTATTTCCTTTCAAATCTAACATCATATTTATCCTACACAAATCTTCTAGGTCCAATGCCATAATTTACACCCCTATCATAAAATCATCTTTCCTTTCAAATCCAACATAAAATTCATCATACCTAAATCTTAGGTTTGACACCATCTACATACCTATCACAAAATAATCTTAGCTTTCAAAACTGACATCAGGTCTAGCACCATCATTTGCATCCCTATCTTAACATCAACATATCTCAAAAACCATTCCTTCCACATCAATTTTTGACCACTCAAGCATAGAGCTCAAGAAATATCATCCATCTCATCATAAACACATACCATATCATACCTACATCATCTTCCATTTAAATCTAAATCAAAAGAAACTTTTAAAAAATATATAAATTTGATGAATTATGTCCCTACCTCTTTGAAATATCAATATCAATGATACCTTTCCCTATGAATTTTGAGATACCAAAGTTTGAAAAATATAAGGGAAAGGGAGACCCCACGATGATGTCAATTTTTTTTAATTACATGCCAAGAAGTTGCCTATATCAATGTATACCTTATGAGACTTTTTCTTCATATTAGTTTAGGAGGACAAGCACTTGAATGGTTTCTATACCTACCTCAAGGATCCATTCAAAAATATTCTAACTTGGATGAGAAATTTGTAACCCATTTCTCCTACAATGTTAAACACGAGTTAAGTATGATTGATCTATGTAGTACCAAAAAATGAAATAATATTTTTTTTGTTTCCTTCCTTCAATGATGGAGGAGTCTCGGTAGTCACTTTCCTTAGCTAGTACCTAATAAAATTGTCAATAATTTTATCACAAATATTAATCTTGAAGTTGATTTTTATTTACAAGTCCATTGTGTATCCACTTTTGATGAATTTATTGAAAAGGGCATCACCGTTGAGATATCCATCATTTCTAAAGGTTTGGTCAAAATATATAACAAATATGATGAAAGAGGGAATCACAACAACCCTCTTTCCTAAAAACAAACACTCACACAATCTCAATAGTGCATACAAATCTGCAACAAAGTCTCATGAAATTATTTGAAATTTGCAACAAAAGGTATTATCATTATAGAAATTTGATTACACAGACATTTTCAGTCATAAAATTACTGATGGGAAGAAGCATATGTCCCTTACATAATATGAAAATGAAACACAAAATAAACTACAACAAAAAGAAAACTTTGTGCTTCATGAGCACCTCCAAATCTACACCTTTCTCTTGCAATCAATCACTTGGAACCCTTCAATATTCAACAATGGAGCCTTCAATATTTAATGTCTGCAATAATCCTCTCAACCTACAACAAAAGTCTTCAATAACCTCCTGAGAAATACCATGCCAAGCTCTCCCTTCTTCAAAACATGTAGTGAACAATCAAGACCAAAAACATGCAACACATCCTTTTCCCCAAAAATTAAAAATTATATTTTTCCCTCCAATTGGGAATGCTACACCCACCTCCTAGGAATGAGTGGTCTCAACAATGGAAAAACCAATAAATTATTTTTCATGCAAATTTGTAACTCCCACAAACCCAACACCCAAATTTTCTTTTTTCATATTTTTCTAAAAAATGCAACTAGACCTCCATTACCTCTACTTGCCAACTTGCATAAAAAGTGATATTTATTTAATTAAATGTAATTGTGCCAAAAAATATTCAAATTATAATTCTATTATGAAATGCAAATGCAAATTCCAAATTTAAAATTTTTTGGTTAATGTTGATTGCACTTTCACCTAGGATGCTCCTACATCAGACACCCCAGGTAGAAGAAATGTTTCATGAGTTGGCACTTAGAAAAATTTGTAGAACCTATGTATATATTGGATCCACCTCATTGCCTTGTCCATTATAATATTTCTATGCACCACTTTCTACAAACTTACACCATTAACATGTTTCATCCTTCCTCTACTACCCATCATGTAATTCAAATCATCAAATTTATTTTCCAACCAATATACTTCATCAAAATCAAAACTAACAATTAATCTTATACCTCCTCCTTCATAAAAAAAAAATGTGTTTCTTTGTCTCATTTACTATTCTACATTTTCCATCTCTTTCCACCATGTCCCCTTCATGAAATTCCACTATTTTAATGCCTTATGAAAGACATGATATTGTTGCAACCTAGTTTCTTGCACTTAAAAAAATGTTAGTACTACCATCAAAAGACTCAATTTACACATTACTTGAAAAGGAATAATGATCACTAATCAAAACATTTTCACCTCCATTGTTCTCAAATAAGGATTCTTCAGAAAACTCTTCATTAACCTTCACACTCCACTCTTCCAATTCAACTTTATCAAAAGTATTTTTTTCTAAAATAAACTTATCTATTCCTTCACTCTCTTTCTCATCAAAGGAAAATATAAAATCATATTTTACCTTACCCTCTGATGCTACCTTCATTCCATTTGAGATCTCTGCTTCAATTTGAGTAAAACAAACCTTTCTCATCTTCATCATGGTTAGTGTTAGCAAAGCCAACATATTCATGCTTCATACCATCTAAAAGCCTGATTTCATCAACCAAAATAATACCTTGCATTGCTGCAAACATTACCCATTTCTTCTTTCAATGGCTTCAATTTGTATTTCACTCCATCCTTTGTTAATGTGTATGTGTTGGTATAACCATTGTGCACTACCTTCCTATCAAATTTCTAAGGCCTTCCTAACAAAACATTGTTGAATTGGACAACTGGGAGAGGGGGGGGGGAGGTGAATCATTTTTCACCAAATTCAGTCCTTAAATCATTTACCGAAATAAAACCTTAACACTTCTTAAATGATTAAATATTAAGTGCAAGTATAGAAACTAAAAACCATCACATAAATACAGTAACACCAGATTTACATGGAAAATCCAATGAGGGAAAAACCATGGTGAGGATTAACTCACAATATAGAGAATATCAAAATTGATTACAAAAAGGCTCATTGCTTGAGGCTCACTGCCAATAGAAGGACTCATTGTTCGAACTCACTATCCATAGTGATACAACCTAGAGATACAAAAGATGGCTTACTACTAGAATATAAAAGTTATGGCTCACTGCCAAAAGTATGAACTGATGGAATACACCTTCCTTGTGTAGAATTTAGTTCCAAATGAAGCTCAGTATAAGTGGTACTGCTTCTCCCAACAGTTTCTCAATGATTTTGTTCTGGTCTTCAACTAATAAATCATGTAGGCTCACATCCATCTCCATCTTCTCCAGAGAGTCTCATATATATAAGTATATTTCATTCATCAATTAGGTCAGCCTAATTGGATGAAAGTAAGATAATCAAAGAGGTCTCTTGTTGGCATCATATAATATTTAACACATTTCTTAAGTCGGCTAAGATCTATACAAAACATCCCCAAGGTAGATTCAATCATCTTATAACATGCATTAGGTCGGCCAAGACTGGGACCCAAACATAAAAGCTTCAAATCATCAAACAATTGTAGTGTACAAAGTTAAACTCTATCATTGATAACTTACTACTCCCAATAAAAAACATCTTAAGATCTCAAATATAGCTGTTTGAGTGAATCACAATGACATAGTTAAGATATCAGAGTCATAGCTTGTCTTGCGGTAGAATTTAGACCAAAAAACCAGTGTATCGATTCATGGATAAAGAAAATATTTGATAGGGAATAGATTCTGATAAATATCTCATACACTTGGTACTATGTTGAAATCAATGACAACCATTTGATGCAATCCAATTTCCAACAATCTCCACCCTTGTCATTGATGGCAACACAAGATGTGAAACGTCAACAACAACATCCTTTGTAGTTCTCCCCTTTTTGATGAGCTATAATGATTTCCATTCTTTTCACATGTTCTCTCTCCCCCTTTGACATCAACGGAAAAGAAATAATATTTATCTCCCCCTTACACCAAAATTTTCTACACAAAAACAGTTTTAATTTGTTTTTTATCAAAATTGGTTCTTTACCTCAATCCTTCTTCTCCTAAAATATCTCTTTGTATTTTTCTTTTAATTTCAAAAGAAATTTCTTCTAGGAATCCACTGTCAATCTAATGTTCACACAAATGTTGTTGTTCATCACTATCAAATCAATTGTTTTTAGAAGATTATCTAGGATAGTGATATTTTGTTCACTTTTCTCAGCTTCCACCAGGAGATTGGAAATTTGTTCCAATCTCAATTCAATTATCTCTTTGACTTTCCAGAATGCCTTCACAATATTATCTCTCTATACCAAAATTTCTGCAAGTTCAGACTATAAGGAATTAATCCTTTTCTTTTGTTCTCCATCCCTATCATTAAGGATATTTTATGTTTTTCCAATATAATCCAACTCAAGCTCAATAGCATTGATTTTTTATTTTTAGTTCCCGAAAGTAGTGGGCCATCAAAGATAATACCTATACACACTATTTATGCTTTTGATGCATGTATTCAATTCATTTATGCTCCCAATCAATCTCTTATGTGCATTTCCATATCTTTCTTCCATAGCCAATTGAATCTCATCTTTTTCTTTTGTTTCCCTAGGTGATAGTACCTTTACTTTGTCTTCAATCTGCTCAATCAATACTTATGGTAAAACATTTGTCAATTTTCTTAGATAAATATCATTCTAAATTATATAAACAACCAAGGCGTCTGTGATATCATCCTGTTCATATGTCGGTCGAGACAACCAAACATCTCCAATCTTCTTCAGTCCATCAGATTGCTCAAGAATCTTCAACACCTTATCTTTAGTAAAATATTCTTCTTCATCATCCATTCATACTAGATCAAATGCCTTTGTAGTCTTTACTTCCTTTTCTTCTTTCTTTTTCTCTTTCTTCAGCTTCTTTATTTTTGGGGGATAATTCGAAATGATTTTTCTTGCTTTCCTCTTCCCAGAGGAAGATCTTGCCTCAGATGTCCCAACTGGATTGGAAACCATACCATATCTCCATGCATTTTTTTTTCTACAAAGTATTCTTTACAAATATTTTCCTTCTCTGCTAGACATTCTAGGTACCGGTAGACTTGCTTCCCAACCGATACAACTGACTTCCACACAACATTCTCTTTTAATGGTAATGAATTCAAAACATATATCATCAAACATATAATGAGAGATCCAAAAAGAAAAGGGTAATTGTCATTATTTGTCATAGTAATGTTCTCCATTAATTGATTCCTCAATAACTCACACAAGTTGAAATCCTCATTCTTTTCAACCATTTGATGTGCAATGTAAACAACAATCACTAAAGTAGAGCCTTCCCTATTTCTAAATTAAATCTTATATGAAATGCCATATGCCACATACCTTATCATGGGTCAACTATAGTATGAATTTGAAGTGCCCTTTGGTCTCCTGTCACTCCAGTTAGGGCTTTGACCTCTTTGTTCTTCACTGAATTCTTCACGAGAACGGGTCCATCATTACATAACCCTGTAATTGCTGCAATTTATTCCTTTGTAATCCCATAGGGTTTGTCGAAGACCATCTGATCACCTTGAATTCTTCTTAGGACAAACTGAATAGTGTCTACATCCAAAAAGTATGGGAATTTGCTCCAAATGTCTAAACCCTTGTTCCCTAGACTCTTGACCTTTTATACTTGCTTAACTAAAAGAGAACCTTTGAAATTTCAAATCTTTTCATGGTTAAATTCATCAATTTGTAACTTAATTTCTGCAATTCGTCACTACATGGATCAAATACTACCATTTCCTTTGAATCCATTGATTCAACTTTGTTCTTCGTACATTCACTCACCAACAACCCTAACTCCTTATCTCTCAGTTGCACTTTACTTCTTAACTTGTTCAATTCACAATGTGAAAAAGAATGACCATTCAACTTCCTTATTTAACTTGTCACTTTTAGGGTTTCATTGCAACAAGTAATTTATCGCTTATGACATCATCATCAGTACTTTACTTTATCAGTACCTTCCCCTCAGGCGAAGCTACCAAATCAATTTTTAGATGACGAAGCCTCTGTACTAGAACTTGGTACAAAAGAATCAATTCCATAATATTTTCCTCGAAGACATGGTGCCTTTCTTGGATTCATCTAATTTTTCCCTAATTTTGCATTTATTCACTACAACAAAACATGCAAATAGCGCCTAAAATAGCCTCGGATTTTAGTGTATTTTTGTTCATGAATTGGGTGTTCTGGCTGGCACAAAAATCGATGCAAACAAGCATGGTCTTTTCAGCGCCGAATTTGGCACCGAACATAGCGTTAGACTTAGCGTTGTGGTTAGCACTGGAAAATTACAACGCCCCCGCTAGTGCCTAAAATAGCATCAAAAATAGCCCCTCTGTTAGCACTGAACTTAGCATCGGAAATAGTCCCTATGTTAGCACTGAAAATAATGTTGTCAATAACGCCAGAAGTAACACAGGAAATAACTCCTAAAATAACGTCAGAAATAACATCTGAATTGGCACCCAGTTTGGCTTCTGGTTTTGCTTCTATGTCTACTCCCATTTTTGCTTCAAGTTTTGTTTCCAATTTTGCTTCTAGCTTTGCTTCTGATTTTACCTCCAATTTTGCTTCTAGTTTGGCGTCCAGTTTTGCTTCTAGTTTTGCTTCCAGTTTTTCTCTCATTTTTGCTTCCGGTTTTGCTTCCAGTTTTGCCTCTAGGTTTGCTTCTGATTTTTCTTCTAGGTTTGCTTCCGATTTTTCTTCCAAGTTTGCTTCTAGTTGTGCTTCCGATTTTTCTTCCAATTTTGCTTCCATGATTGCTTCTAGTTTCACTTCCATTGTTGCTTCCTTTTTTGCTTCTAAATATGCTTCTTGTTTTGCTTCCATTTATTAATTTAATATGTTTTATTTCAATTTAATTAGTTAAATATATCGTGCCTCTTAAATAACTCATATGATTATAGAGTAAGTAATTTAATTATTTAACTCATATGATTAAATAACAATATAATTAAATTGACAAGTCAATACTGATAAGATCATCATCATATATAACTAAAACAAGTGAAAGTCAAATATGCTAGTACATCAAAAACATGTCAAAATGATACATGTCCAACAGTCGACATAAGTGAAAATCATACATGTACAAATGATATAAATAAAATTGATAAATTATGTAACTCAAACTGATACAAGTCAAGATGATACATGTCCAAATGATATAGTGAAAATGATACATGTCAAAATGATACAACTCAATAATATAGTATTGTAGGCTGTGAAAATGATACATATGATAGTAACCATGAAAAGAGTCATCATAACAATATATCAGCAATGATCCATGATGCAGTCTATATGATCATGAATTTTACTAGTTACATCCACCAACTGTCTCATCATCATCATCACCATCGTGATCATAATCATCATCATTTCCATCATCATCATGGTCATTGGCCTCAATGTATTCCATATTTGCATCATCATCATCCTCTGCCATGTGATTTGTACTGACATAACCAATATTTTGTGGATCTATATCATGTTGAGGATCATCTTGATCTTCTGGAAGACCCGTGTTCTACAAAAAAAAACATTTAGAATGAAAAGTTAATTTTTATTTCATGCAATAATTTTTTTTTCTGTTATATATCTAATATTACAACATATGAGATGAAACCATAATCATATTACATCATATCAAAGTGCACATACCATAATAAAATTTCAAAAAATTTATAGCTAATACTGGTGAGTTAGGAGAAACTTCAGCTTTCAAAAACAAAGCCAATTAGGCCAAGGCAACATTGAGAATTAAATCCCTAGCAATATTGTTTTAAGGAAATTTCCTTTAGATGTAAGGATTCAAATCACATCAACCATGTGGTACAAATGATTAAATCCCAGAGACAATCTGTAGCAATGAAAGAGTCTGAAAATTATTAAATCCCTAGTAGGATTTATGTTAAGGAAATTTCCTTTAGTTAGATGCAAGGATTCAAAGCATATCAACCATGTGGTACAAATGATTAAATTCCAAAGATGATCTGTAGTAATGAGAGAGTTTGAAAAGGTAGAGAGAGCTACATTGGTGACTTAGGAGAAACTTTAGCTTTTAAAAACAAAGCCAATTAGGCTAGCAGACATGTGGATTAGGCCAACATTTTATGGAAGAGGAAGAAAGATGACTGGAACTCATGTATCAAAATATTATACTTGCATTCTTCCAGCCAGCAGAGAAGGAGATGATTACTTTGCTTCATTTTCATTTGCATAACCATATCATGGTGTGGGAACCAAGAAGATCAAGGATGTCTAGTTTTATGTGGTCCAAACTTAAGAGGGGCAAGAAGGTCAATGTCTGATCCTGATGAAATTGGGGAAGAACAACAAGAGAGGGACAGGAAAAATTAAATCAATGTAGAGTTTCAAGGATTTGTCAAGCGAGTAAGAGAGCTATGAGAGAAACCTCATCTAAAATATTTTGAACTAGAGTTTGATATACCATTTAGAGAGCTTGGTTTTCATGGAAGAGGAAGAAAGGTGATTACTTTGCTTCATTTTCATTTGCATAACCATATCATGGCGTGGGAACCAAGAAGACCAAGGATGTCTAGTTTTATGTGGAGGTAATGGATGTGGTCCAAACTTTAGGAGGGGAAATAAGGTCAATGTCTGATCTTGATGAAATTGAGGAAGAAAAACAAGAGAGGGACTAGAAAAATATAATCAATGTAGAGTTTCAAGGATTTGTCAAGCGAGTAAGAGAGCTATGGGAGCAACCTCATCTAAAATATTTTGAACTAGAGTTTGATATACCATTTAGAGAGCTTGGTTTTCATGGAAGAGGAAGAAAGATGATTACTTTGCTTCATTTTCATTTGCATAACCATATCATGGCATGGGAACCAAGAAGACCAAGGATGTATAGTTTTATGTGGAGGTAATGGATGTGGTCCAAAATTTAGGAGGAGCAAGAAGGTCAATGTATGATCTTGATCAAATTGAGGAAGAACAACAAGAGATGGACAAGAAAAATAAAATCAATGTAGAGTTTCAAGGATTTTTCAAGCGAGTAAGAGAGGTATGGGAGCAGCCTCATCTAAAATATTTTGAACTAGAGTTTGATATACCATTTAGAGAGCTTGGTTTTCATGGAAGAGGAAGAAAGATGATTACTTTGCTTCATTTTCGTTTGAATAACCATACCATGGCGTGGGAACCAAGAAGACCAAGGATGTCTAGTTTTATGTGGAGGTAATGGATGTGGTCCAAACTTTAGGAGGGGCAAGAAGGTCAATGTATGATCCTGATGAAATTGAGGAAGAACAACAAGAGGGATAGGAAAAATTAAATCAATGTAGAGTTTCAAGGATTTGTCAAGCGAGTAAGAGAGTTATAGGAGCAACCTCATCTAAAATATTTTGAACTAGAGTTTGATATACCATTTAGAGAGCTTGGTTTTCATGGAAGAGGAAGAAAGATGATTACTTTGCTTCATTTTCACTTGCATAACCATACCATGGTGTGGGAACCAAGAAGACCAAGGATGTCTAGTTTTATGTGGAGGTAATGGATGTGGTCCAAATTTTAGGAGGGGCAAGAAGGTCAATGTATGGTCTTGATGAAATTGAGGAAGAACAAAAAGAGAGGGATAGGAAAAATAAAATCAATGTAGAGTTTCAAGGATTTGTCAAGCAAGTAAGAGATTAATGGGAGCAGCCTCATCTAAAAGATTTTGAACTAGAGTTTGATATACCATTTAGAGAGCTTGGTTTTCATGGAAGAGGAAGAAATATGATTACTTTGCTTCATTTTCATTTGCATAACCATACCATGGCATGGGAACCAAGAAGACCAAGGATGTCCAGTTTTATGTGGAGGTAATGGATGTGGTCCAAAATTTAGGAGGGGCAAGAAGGTCAATGTATGATCTTGATGAAATTGAGGAAGAACAGCAAGAGAGGGACATGAAATATAAAATCAATGTAGAGTTTCAAGGATTTTTCAAGTGATTAAGAGAGCTATGGGAGTAGCCTCATCTAAAATATTTTGAACTAGAGTTTGATGTACCATTTAGAGAGCTTGGTTTTCATGGAGTTCCTTTTGAAGCCTCTACTTTTATTGCTCCTATGGTAAAATGTTTGGCAGAGTTGGTGGAATTATCTTTCTTAGTAATCACTATTAGTGAGATTGAGATTGTTAATCAATTAGGTGGTAATTTCCTATAGCAATGAAAGAGTCTAAAAAGGTAGAGAGAGCTACACTGGTGACTTAGGAGAAAATTCAGCTTTCAAAAACAAAGGCAATTAGGCTGGAAGACTTGTGGATCAGGCCAACATTTTATGGAAGAGGAAGAAAGATGATTGGAACTTTGGAGGCCCACTATAATGAATTTTAGTATTCAACCATGAGAGCAGAAGAGAGAGCTAATATTATGTATCAAAACATTAAGCATGCATTCTTCCAACTGGTGGAGGAGGAGAGGATTACTTTGCTTCATTTTCATTTGTAAAAATAATATCGATGCAGAGTTTCAAGGATTTGTCAAGCCAGTAAGAGAGCTATGGGAGCAGCCTCATCTAAAATATTTTGAGCTAGAGTTTGATGTACCATTTAGAGAGCTTAGTTTTCATGGAGTTCCTTTCAAAGCCTCTACTTTTATTGTTCCTACGGTAAACTATTTGGTAGAGTTGGTGGAATTACCTTTCTTAGTAATCACTATTAGTGAGATTGAGATTGTTAACCTTGAGGGAGTAGGAGTTGGGCAAAAGGCATTTGATATGGCTATTGTTTTCAAAGAATTCAAGCGGGATGTACTCCGCATGTACGCCATTCCTCAATCTTCGCTTGATGGCATCAAGGAATGGCTGAACTCCATGGATATAAAGTATTATGAAAGCATAATGAACTTGAACTGGCGGGAAATTTTGAAGACTATTACTAATGATCCAGATAAATTTATTGAAGATGTTGGTTGGGAATTTTGAAGACAATTATTAATGATCTAAAACTAATATCTACACAAAGTCAACACAAGTCAACTCTGGTCAACTACAATTGAGTCATGTTGACCACAAATGTGTCATGATTTGTCACTTGCGGCTCTTCACGTCATAGTTGTGTCGCAATATGTCAAATGCGTTGCCTATCTAGCAATTGTGCAGCCTAAAAATTATTGCGTCGTTCTACATGGCAATTGTGTCACGATTTCTCAAATGCATCGTTTGACCTGGCACAACATTGCAGATGTGTCACGGAATGCCTCACTTGCATTGCAATCTGACGATTGCATCATTTCCCCTATCGAATGCAAACTTTTAGACTTTGACCTATCTACCCAGTGCACTTGCATCGCGATGCAAACAAAGGCGTCGAACGTGAAGGAATTTGCGGCTTACGCAATGGCATTTGCATCGTGCCGCATTCGTTTGTCCCCCCACAAACCCTCATAAATACATCAAAATTAAAAATTTACAAGGGGGATAGGGTACTTACTGGTGCCTCTACGCCCTCGGGTCATTGGAAGGTCCGCACGCGGTAGCCATGGTGGTCTGTCACGAGAATTACCATCGTCTCCTTAGGATCTGATCTCTGAAAATTCTATATAAAAAATGAGCAAATGACATATGGTTTTGCTTTCTCACCTATTTATAGGCTGGAAATTAGGGTTTTGACCTAGTGGGCTTGTACTAGAGGCTCATTTGACTATCTTTCTCTGGCATTTTGACTAGCTTAGCATTCTTCATTGCCAAATTTGATCATGCCATTGTTCCTCTGGCCATTAATTGAATTAATCGAGACACTTTCTAAATTTCTCTAACCCCGGGTCGAAATTCAAAATTTTTCCCGAGGGGGCATAGGCACTCTATACCTCCGTTGGGAAATATTCTGGACTTGTTTTCTTTGCCATAACATGATAAACTACATTTTGACAAAGAGGGGCAAATGTAGACACATAAAAATGACCAAAGCCTACAAACAATATTTTACCACCTTTCGTCCTAGCATAATTATGACATTTTAATTATGTCTTTAACCCACCTTCAACTATTAATTAGATAATTCGTAATTATTTAATTAATTCATTATCTTTTGTCCTTCATGATTATTAAATAAATAAATCTTATTTATTTATTTAATGTGTCACTAATTATCAAAGTCATCTCATAATTAAATAAAGTCTCATTTATTTAATTAATTTTTATCATTAATGTCCTCCTAATTATTAAATAAATATATTTTAATATATTTATTTAACATGTCACTAATTCCTAAATCCTCTTTTAATTAATTAAATAAATAAATAAATTTAATTAATTAACTACCTCTTCTAAATTAAATAATTATTCTTAATTATTTAATTGCCTTATGTGACATTTCCATCTTTTTAAATAAAACAATTTATTTAAAATGATGTCACATAGTTAACTGATTCTTCTTTTAGTAATTAATTTCAAAAATCAATTACTTCTTATCTCACAAAATCCTTATTTTGAATTTATTTAATTCAAAATAGAAATATTCTTCTACAAATCAAGTAATTTCTAAAATTACTGATTTTTTAAATCTCATCTTCTTATCTTCTGATTTTTACTAATTTCATCTCAATGTCACGTTTATTCTCCACCATTGATTTAATTTCCTAAATTAAATCTTGTCCACACATTTGGGGATTTTACCCTAACCCTAATTGAGAGTTGTCATTTTGAATCTTGACCATTGATTCTAGGGCATTTCTCAATCTCTCATCTCGTTCGTCCGTTCAAGATTGCATTTTCTATAAAATGACAATCTTGTTCTCATTTTTGACATCTCTTATTAATATCTTAGATCTCTTATTATTATCTTCTAATATTGCAATCTTTTATTTTTATTATCATCTTTAGGCTTCTTAACTATTTGCATTCTAGATTTAATATCCATTTGCATTTAGTTCATATAAATCCAACAAAGTTTTGCTTAGGACTAGTCAAATATAGAGTTTGCTCACAAAATATGAGGGCACATTCTTCAACACATCAAACCAAGGAGGTACAATGGAAATCAACCATGGAGGAGAGAAGAATGGGTGAGCTTGTTCCAGTTTTCCTTTCCTTTTCTCATTTTCTCCTTTGCATTCTATTGATTGTTTGGATTTATTTAATATTGTATGCATTATATGACTAACAAATCTATCTTGCAGAAATCCATCATTACATTGGTGAACCCGACACATTAACATGTTTTTGCAGGTTCTCGTATTGCCTCAATTTTTGTTTTGTAGGTACAGGAGTACAGAACAATGCAACTGCTAGCCTACGCGATGCAAATGCTCTGTTGCACCGCATTTGAGCTCGTGAACGACGCATTCGACCTGTCGCAAAACATTTGAGCTCGCAAGTGACACATTCAACCTGTTGCAACGCACTTGATCTCCCGAGTGACACAATCGACCTGTTGCGCCGCATTTGATATCCTGTGACATAAACGATTGGTAATCTTTTTTTCAGTCTTCTTTCATTTTCTATTATTTTCTCTTTTTTGTTTCTAGATTAGGGATTTCTCGTGTTACTAATCTTTCTTGTGACAACATGTGTCTAGTTGGATTTAATTAGTTGTGTTTTTTTTCTTTTCCTTTTTGTCAAACAACTTGCATTTTATACGCATTGGTTACAAAGAACAGACATGCAAGTGCATTGGTTAAAAAGAACAACAAACTTTGTTTTTCATTGGATTTAAAATTAACTCTTATATAGAAAATACAACAAATGGTTAAAATAAACCCCTTGTTTGAAAAACACTACAAATGGATAAAATGAACCTTGTGCATTCTCTGTTTGTTCACATTTCAATTTTGGTTTAAAAAGAACACCATGCGAGTGTGATCTAAAATATTCATGTGCTCTCTCTTTGTTTTTAAATAAAGATCGATCGAACTATGAATATTTTTGGTCGCTTTTGTTGAACTTTAGAAAATTGGGTCTGCTTTGGTGGGAAAAAGTACTCACCCCAAAGCGACTCAAACCGACGATGAATCTCTTTAGCCGAGCTACTTCTGACCGGTATATAAATGTGAATCCTAAGGGAAAGCCTAGGATTACAAGTGCAGATATGTCATACAGACCAAGTAGTACTCCCCAAAACCCTGTTGAGCTTAACCTCTTCAGGCTAGAGTGCCTCCTTAATGGAGCTTAATCTTGGCCCCATGTATGACCACTCGAATGGATGTTTGAATTAAATCCTTTGTTATAGAAAGCCAAAAACCTTCTATTCTTTGGTGCAACAATGGTTGTTGCCAAGGTATCCGCAGTTGCGCACTTCATAGTAGAAATGATCAATCTTACATGGGAGTTTCATGGAGGTTGGAAGCTTGGTTGCCCTGAGAAGTGAGTGCACTGTAAGGGGGAGACTGTGGAGCCAAGCTTCTAAATTCATTTGCTACGAATATGCGGTTAGTGGGATCCAATAGAATACTGTCTTTGCAGCCCTAGGATTTTTGTCAATGGCTTCCATGTGATTGATTTTTCAATTCTTTTTAAAACACCAAGTGTTTGCCAAACTGTTTTCAAAAAACTTCAACAAATTGAACATCAAAAATCTGAGACAAAACAGGTAAAATCTGCAAACTATTTTTTCCAAAAAAAATTGCTTCCCGCAATGCAAATGCTTTGTCAAAATGCATTCACTGTATTTTGAGCCACAATCACTTTGATGAGCCGCATGTGAAGCATTCAGAGTTGCAATCGCTCTGATAAACTGCATTTGAAACATCCTGTATTACATTCGCCGTCCCAAGCCACATTCTCTAGTTTCAAACTGCATTCGCCAATTCCAGAACCAAAATGAGCCGCATTTTCCCTGTCATACCGCATTCACTGTGACGCATTTGCAAAAAATTATTAACCATTTTCTCACTATCAAAATCGAAACCCAAAACTTATTTTTTTCTAGAATTACATCATGTCTTCCTTCACTATTACTGTTTAAACTAGACATTGATTTGCTCAACTTCCCTTAAACATTGCATTATAGGTACCATTTTTTGGGATCACAATAGGGTTCCATTTCCATTAGTTGCATTGTTAACTCTACCATCTCCTTAGACACTTACTTTTGCAGATTTTAGGAGTAGACTCTTACCATCCATTGTCCAAACTTTGCATTCAATAGTAGGATATCATTGGACCCAATTACCCTTTGTTGTTTAGTCAAATCTTTTGTGAATTATTTCCCACTCAATAGTCTAGTGTGGAAACTTCACTTTGTCCTCTTTTAGTCCTTTTATGGTCCATTGGTATTCCAAACTTGAATCATTGCCAAAACTTTGTTTTCTCAAGTAGTCATCTCCTTAGATTTCTCAATAGTGAGTACATCTTAGGCTCCTTTTTAGTGGCATACCATTTAGAGTCTCCATTTTTAGTGTCACACCACTTGCATTCACAAACCTTTGGTCTTCTTTAGGTCTCATTTGCATCTCATAAACATTCCTAAAATTCCAAAAAACCCAAAAACATAGTGTCATATTTAGATCATTTTCCCACATCATCCCAAAGTTGAGCAAAACTTTTATGGTTGAAACTAGATTACAGAAAAAGAGAAGACTCATGGATTCCTTTGGACAAGACACCAACTTTCTTGGTTTCACAACTGGTATGGATTCCTTCTTATAACATGGGAACTTCCAATATCAATCCTTTCAGTGAGATGAACATCCCACCCTCACCACAAGATCTTTTTGAACAATTCATCTGCAGAGACTCAAATGGGGAAGTCTTTGAAGAAGACATATTAGCTGCTGCCCAACACCCAGAAGTTGCTAGTTTTGTGGAAGAAGTAGTCTTAAATGACTCCTCCAGATTCCTAGCTATGCTCCTTGACCAAGGGGCTAAGTTACCAAATGAATTTGATCTTAACACTCTTAGAGAAACATCTCCCAATCCCCCATCACACAATCCTTCCATGGGAGCTTCTTCAAAAAATGTCATCAACACCATCAATGCTACCTCTCTTGGTCATACTACCACCACAACCAACACAACATATATTGGGGGATCATCTACCCAAAACAAAACCATATCACAATCCATCCCCAAACAAACATCCACCATCCCTTCACAAACAATGGGTGCAACCACCTCAAATCTCTTTGGAACTTCATCTAGTTCCATGGGTACATCAGCAAACCTATTATTAGGTTCTTCAAATGCTATGGAAACCAACTCATCCAACCCTTTTGGGAGAAATATACAAAGAGTTGTCATTCAAAGCACCCAACCAAATTCCTCACATGTTAATACCAACATTCCTCATAGCCACAATTTCTTATTTGGGCAAGGCAGTCAAGGTGCTCAATCCTTCACTCCATTTGGGCATCAACAAGCTCAAAATCAACAAGGCCCTCAATCCTTCACTCCATTTGGGCATCAACAAGCTCAAAATAAACAAGGTCCTCAAATTCAGTCCAACATGGCAGGATCTCACATCCCCATTTATGCCTCTCAAGTCCATACATAGCAGCACATCCCTCATCAAAACACTCATTTCCAACAACCGCATAATCAGAACACTCATTTTTCTCATCGACAACCAATTCCAAATCAACGCATCTCATCAAAATAGGTGGGAACTCAAGCCATCCCTATAACCAACATGTGTGATGCTACCAAAAACCCAATTGTGGAAGCACTCACACTCCAACTCACTGCTCTTCAAACGCAAGTGGAGACCTCGCAACAATCCAAAAAAAAGTCTTACATGTCACAAGATTTGTGTCCATATCCATTTGACACAACCTTGTATATGCCACCCTTTCCTCATGGATATGTGGTACCTCATTCTCCTAAATACAAAGGAAAAACGAACCCTATTGAACATATAAGAGAATTCACCACTAGTTGCATGGACATTGCATATGAGAAAACATATCTCATGAGACTTCTTTCTAGAAGTCTCACGGGTCATGCACTGGAATGGTTCTCGCTATTGCCTAAAGGAATCAAAACGGGATGAACTGGCAAACAAGTTTATTGAAAACTATGCCTATAACATTGACATAGATATCAACATTGCCTCCTTATGCAAACTTACCCAAGAGGATGCAGGAGAGACTTTTATCCCATTTTCTTAAAGATGGAGAACCTTAGCAAGCAGATGTCTGGTAGAAATGCCTGAAAAGGAGAAAGTCATCATGTTTGTACAAATTCTCCTACAACTGCTAAGGTATGGCTTACAAGTCCATTGTTGCACCACCTTTGTTGACCTTGTTGAAAAGGGTGTTCAACTTGAGAAATCCTTTATCGCCAAAGGCGAATTAAAGTATGGTGGAAAAACCATCAACACCACCACAAATAATAACCCAAGTAGCTCCAATGAAAAACCCAAATACTGGGTTAAGAACAAACACATCACCAATGACGGTGTGGTCGATGCAAAAACCATCAATACAACAAGTCATGTACTCACCATCAAAGGAGTGCAAAATCAAAATGAACCTATAACTACACCAACACCAACTGCCAATGATATTCAAAGCAATCCTGCTCAAGCTAATCAAAGGTAGTTGCATCAACCTCAACAGTTCCAAAAATGCACATACACCCCTTTGGGTGAACCTATTGAAATTGTCTTGAAGAAACTTCTTCAAAATGACGTCATAACGCTGGAAGAACCTAAACCATATGACCCTAGTCAGTTCCATCCATCATGGTGGGATGACAATGCATTTTGTGATTATCATTGTGCCAAAGGGCACAAAACCTCCTCTTGTTGTCAGTTGCAAAATCTGGTACAAGACCTCATTGAAAATCACACCATTGAATTGGGTGGTCAACCATTCACATCTAATGCGGATCATACTATTCACAAGAACCCACTATAGGATCATGGTAAACCTTCCTTATCTGGAACGAAGAATACCAATAATCAAGCCAATCATGTATGTCTTGCCTATAATAACGTCCGCCCTGCTTACAATTATCCTGGTGGTACCATTATTAAGAATCTTCGTGCTTCTGATGAAGATGAGTGTGTTAATACTATTACCATTAAAAAGGCCCTGGAATGCAATGTCACCATGCGTAAAGGCAAGGTCACCATACCAGGTCCCTCTGCATGTTAGCCTAATATCACCATACTCGGTCTGTCTGCCAGATAGTCAAACCCCAAACTAGAGTTCAACCTTATTGAGCAATTGAATAAAATACCCGCTCAAATATCCATTCTCGAATTGCTTCATATCTCACCCGCACATAAGGCCATCTTGGATAAAGTCCTACAAGATTCATCCATCCCAACCAACATCGATGTCAACCACTTTGAGACTATGGTCGAATATCTGAATTTTCCTCATCACATCACCTTTTCGGACAATGACTATTCCTCGCCCAAACCATCTCATAATGATGCCCTTCATATTGAGGTTTTTTTCCACAAACATAAGTTTAGACGAGTCTTAGTAGATGGCGGAGTAGGATTGAACATCTTCTCTTTAAAATTGGTCAAAGCTCTTGGCTTCTCTGATGCATGTGTAGATGCTACCAAGAGCATTGTCATCAAGTCATATGATGATGAAGAATGCACTTCCAAAGACATCATTACAATTCCACTATGGGTGGGACCAGTTATCATAGATACAACATACCAAGTCCTGGATCGTGACATACATTAAAATATCTTACTTGGTCACCCCTGGATTCATGCTCTAAAGGCCATTCCATCCACATACCACCAATGCTTGAAATTTCCTTTTGATGGTACTGAAATCACTATCCCAGGAGATCCTGATCCATTTCAATACTATACCAATTTGTGAGCCAATGCTGAGCACCAGGTACCCATCAATCGTGAAGCCTCAGTTTCCACCTCATCCAACTATATTGACCCATCTGCACTCACCAAATCATCCATTCCATCAACTTCTTCCACACCATCTTCCTCAGCCCCCATACCAAGTAAAGACCTTCAGATCCAGGACCTTGGCTATGGAGAATTCAAATTGAGTACGGCTTACTATATCACCACAATATCTAAGCCACCTAAAGTCTATGGTAGACCATGTTTTGCAGTCAGGCCCAAAACAAATTTCAAGGTTCCACCAAAAAGTGTTTTCACACTATGGGGCGATATGGGTAATGAATTCATTATCGACATAGATAACTGGATCTACAAAGACCCAGAAGAGTTGCCTCCCCTACCAATGCATCTCTATGGAAAAGGCTATGGCATATGCAAAGCCCTAGGTTTTGATGGCACAAGCAGTCTTGGAAAGGACAACAATGGAAGGAGGGAACCTATTATCATGTCTGCAAGACCAAGGTACATAGGGCTAGGGTTTGACCAACTCGGAACTGACGATCGACATACCTATGAACTTTCAAGTGAGGGTGTGACGGCTACAGAAAGTGACGAGACATGCAAAGAATCCCTTACCGAAACTGACTCAAATGAATGGGAATGGGGATTTGAGAAAACCCTAAGTGACTATGATATTGATGAACTATTCTTGGATCCTTGTCAACTCCCCTTTGAAGAATGATTCTGACAAGAATATAACATTGACCCTATTGACCGACATTTCAAAAATAAGGAATGGGTAAGCATTCCTTGGAATCCAAAAGAACATAAAGTGTCATCGGCAACACCTGAATTATCCCACCCCATTCTTGAGCCCACCCATGAGCCTAACTTATCTGAGCCCATTGTCCATACCTCTAAAATTCCAACCACTAGTCATGATGCTGATAATTTTATCCCCTATTATGACTTTGAATTCAAATCATTTGACTTGGAGTACGGTCCATCCATTGCATCTGACACGGAAGTTGAAATTGATAACTTTTCCTTTACACTTGAGGCATCAATTTGCACACTTTTTGCATCTTCCCCATCTTTCACCAACACTGACAATGGGATCCCCCTTGTTTACCCACAACTGATTGACTTGGACCAACAAGATCCACCAATGATGGACATCTTTCAAAATGATGAGGCAATTACAGAATTCATGGGGCTCCAAGAAGGTATTCTGTGGGGTGATCACAAAGCAGGGTTTTCCATTGATCTAGATTGTGCAACTTATTTCGGGGAGACTATACAATCCTCCAGTCACAAAAATACAAAGAATAAAATGAAAAAAGAAATGTCTTTAGGTGAAAAGCGCAAGGCACCTTCTGACAACACAATAGTAAAAATAAAGGACGTATCCAAAGGTGAAAACCTCTCTGAGGCACCTAAGGATGGAGGATTGGACTTTCTTCCCATGACACTAGAAAAATCAGCTATTCTCATTAAGGACACAATGGAAGTTAACATAGCCACATCAGAGAATCCAATTCTCTTGGCCGCACCACTATTAGAGGAAGAAAAACCTGAATTTCAACAATTCTTCATAGACAGGAAAGTTAACTTCGCATGGTCATATGCTGACATGCCAGGCCTTGATCCAAAATTGGTTTTACATCATCTTCCTCTACTCCCAGGAATTAAGCCAGTCAAACAAAATTTGCGAAAAATGCATCCACAGATTGCACTACTGGTAAAGGCTGAACTAAAGAAGTTACTAGATGCGGGATTGATAAGATCAATAGATTATGTTGAATGGATATCCAACATTGTCCCTATCACAAAGCCAAATGGAAAGATCCGTATTTGCATGGATTTTAGAGATTTAAATAAGGCTTTCCCAAAGGATGATTTCCCATTACCAAATATAGACATGATTGTTGATCTCACAGCAGGATACAAGATGCTATCTCTCATGGATGGTTTCTCGAGCTATAACCGAATCCAAATTGCAATAGAGGATCAGCACAAAATGGCATTCACCTACCCATGGGGAACATAGTATTGGAATGTCATGCCTTTTGGTTTAAAGAATGCAGGCACCACATACCAGAGAGCAATGACAACAATCTTTCATGACATGATGCATATCCTAATGGAAGATTATGTGGATGACCTATTAGCAAAATATTTGACACGGAAAGATCATCTCAAGGTCCTGGACAAAAATTTTAGACAGCTTGTGGATTACAAGGTTCATTTGAGCCCAAAGAAATGTGTCTTTAGAGTCACTTCGGGTAAGCTGTTGGGATACATAGTTTCATGATGAGGCATTGAGGTTGATCCAACAAAAGTAAAAGCAATTCTGGACATGCTTCCACCAAAAGGAATCAGCGAGTTGTGAACACTTCAGGACAGACTGCAGTCTACCCGCTGCTTCATCGCACAATTGGCAGACAAGTGTCAACCATTTCAATATCTATTATTCAAAAGCATTCCTTTTGTATGGACGGATAAATGCCACACAAATTTTGAAAAAATTAAGGAATATCTATTGACACCACCAGTCCTGATGCTGCCTATTGAAGGCAAGCCATTGATCCTGTATGTCTCTGCAACTACAAATGGATTGGGGGCATTATTGGCACAAAATGACAATGAGGAAAAAGAAAGAGCCATATACTACATCAGTTGCACACTGATAGGATATGAGTTGAACTATACAACCATTGAATGTGCATGCCTTGCAGTTGTCTTTGTGGCGTAGAAACTAAGACATTACATGTTGAGCCACCAAACACATTTGGTAGCCAAGATTGACCCACTAAAGTATCTTCTAAGTTTGGCGGCATTGACTGGCCATTTGGCGAAGTGGGTCATGATATTAAGCGAGTATGACATACAATATGTTGAGCGCAAGGAAATAAAAGTTCAGGTAATAGCAGATCAACTTGCATATGCACCAAGCCAAGCCACTCATCCGCTGATAACTGATTTTCCTAACGAGTCTATCTTTCACGCAGAACCAACCTTACCATGGAAACTATACTTTGATGGGTCCCACACCGGTCATGGCTCACGAGCTGGTATCTTATTTATCACACCACAAGGGAATTCAATTCCTAAATCATTTTAGATCGCCTTCCCTTGTACAAATAACATTGCATAATAGGAAGCATTGGTCACAGGTCTCAAGATAGAAATTAAATGGAAAATTCAGACATTGCTCGTATTCGAGGATTCTCAGTTAGTCATCAACCAAGTGAATGATGATTATGACACAAAGGATGAAAATTTGCTTCCTTACAAATGAATGGTGGATAGTTTCCTCATGTATTTCAAAATGATTACCTTTGAACAAATCCCAAGAACACAAAATAAGGCAGCCGATGCAATGGCTACCATTGGATCTCTCTTAGACATCCCTAAGAATGTGTCACAATTTGAGTTCTTAGTGGAACGGTTGTTGATGCCTGCATATGATATTCCAGAGTTAGAAATGGTGTGTGAGATTTTTGGTCCCAGTTCGCCTTGGTATCAAGACATCTATGACTATCTTAAGTCCCAAACCCTCCCACCCAACCTTTCCAACAACCAAAGAAAGTCCTTTATCCGAAAAGCAGCTAGACACACCATTGTCAGTGACACCCTATACTGCCATGGCTTTGATAACACCCTTCTTCATTGTCTTGACACTAATGAAGCCCAAACAACTCTACGAGAAGTGCATGAGGGTATATGTAGATCTCATTCGAGTGGTCCAATGTTAGCTCGAAAAGTCACCATACTAGGATACTATTGGCCGAAATTAGAGAAAGATGCTCTTCAGTTTGTCAGAACATGTCAGAAATGCCAGGTGCATAGTGACCTAATTCACACACCTGCATAGGACCTAAGATCGATCACTTCTCCATGGCCTTTCACACAATGGGGACTCGACCGTGTGGGTAAGATTCATCCATCCTCTTCTAAAGACCATAAATTCATAATCACCTCCATTGAGTACTTTACTAAGTGGATTGAAGCCGTCCCTCTCACTTACATCACCGGTAAGAAAATATCCAAGTTTATCCTAAATTACATTATCTGCTGGTATGGTGTCCCATAATCCATCATCAAAAATAACGACAGTCCATTCAAAAATTAGGACATTCATGAACTCTATGAGCGATTCCACATTCAACATCATTTCTCCACCCCATATTACCCACAAGGTAACGACCAAGCTGAGGCATCAAACAAAACAATTCTTCGCATACTCAAGAAGATCATCAACGACACTAGATGATATTGGCACCTACAACTTAATCCTACTTTATAGGCCTATCGTACCAACATTCATACCCCCACTGGAGCCACTCCATTTTCCTTGGTCTATGGATTTGAGGTCATATTACCCATCGAGGTCGAAATTCCTTCTCTCCTAGTCTCCTTGAAAGGAATGATTGACGATGAAGAGTACAGACAGTCTCGCCTACATGAGCTAGAAATTGTACAAGAAAGACAACAAAATGCCTTAAATCATTTGCAGGAATATCAAAATCATCTTTATCGAAGCTATAACAAAAGAGTAATGGTGAGAAAATTTGAAATCGGTGACTTGGTCCTCATGCAAAACCCAAGAAATCAGGCGGACCATAAAAAGCCTAGCAAGTTTGAGGCTAATTAGCTTGGTCCTTATATCATTACTACCGCATTTGGTTCCAGAGCTTATCAGTTGGCCAAACCTGATGGAGAACAATTGACAGAACTCATCAATAACTTCCATCTGCAAAAGTTCTACACATAGCATCAGAGAGCTTGGCTAAAATAGAAAAAAGTAGAAAAAATCATCCCTTGATGAAAACCTGGCAAACAGGCATCTTGGTGAAACCAAAAAACAAAAAAAAATTCAAAAATGGTAAAAAGAAATGAATTCACCCAATAGTGAAAACTTGGTAAATAGGCGCTTTGGATAGGTACCATGGTGAAAACTTGGCAAACAGGCGCCATGTGTAGGATCGTTGCTTCACCATCTACTGTTACTCTCATCGGCCTTTATCCACTTTTCATAATCATGACAACCTGACACATTCATGACCTTCATCCTAAGTCTTGTCGATTCTGGCCATGGTTAACATTTGGCTGACATCATCCCTTGCATATCCTTGCCTTTTGCTCTGTGTTTGCTTATCTCCATATCATTTGACTCGGGTAATCCCCGCTATGTCTGGGGTCAAGACCTTTATTGTGTAACTGCAGTGGGTGTTGCACATGATCCTGCATTCTAAAAAAGTCCTGAAAAAAACCTAAAAATTTGAAAGAGTCCTAAAAAAATCCTAAAAATCTGAAAAAGTCTTGAAAAAAGATCTAAAAATTTGAAAATTCCTGAGAAAATCCAAAATAGAGTCAAAGACAATGTCTATTTGATCAATTCAATCGATCATGTCAGTCAATATTTTTTCCACGTCTGAACTACATTGTCTCTGCGCATTTGCTACGTAGGCAAGATTCATCTTTGAATCCTCGAGACATTAGGTCAATCTTTCTAGGTTTTTCAAAATAAAATCATGATTCAAACTTCTGTCCTTTGGACAAGGTCATTGGTCATGTCAAATTACGAGGTATCTAAGTGCACGACGTAGGCAAGGCCATCAATCAATGAGCCCCCTAGGCCGCACTAGGTCAGTCCATTAGGGTTCATGGCACTACACTTCACACACGTCAAAATATCTTCAAAATCAAGAAAACCTTCTATCGAATCTCAAGCAGGCATTATATCAGAAAATCTATTTCATCAACATTTTCAGTCA
This sequence comes from Sequoiadendron giganteum, assembly GCA_007115665.2. Taxonomy (NCBI): domain Eukaryota; kingdom Viridiplantae; phylum Streptophyta; class Pinopsida; order Cupressales; family Cupressaceae; genus Sequoiadendron; species Sequoiadendron giganteum. Next base: position 625,494,049 of record CM021106.1, on the reverse strand, counting down.
ATTCAGCATGTCAGCAAAGACATGTAATCAAATTCTATCAAGACAATTCACCCTAGCAAAATTTTTGGGTTCTTCTTCAGATGCATCCTTCTGAAAAGCAACTCTCTTCATTTCTTTATGCTTTTGGATGTGTCCTTCCTAAGAATCATCAACATCATCTGGCATTTTGATGGATTCTCCTAACTTCAAGAATCAATCTCCTAGATATCAACGTCATTCAGGATGCGTCCTTCATAAATTTGATATCGCTCAACATTTGGAAAACACCTGACATTAACAACACTTGGAAAAATTTATTTTATCTTTTTGATGGTTATCATGATACTAGTTCCTTATGTCTTAGGAACCACGACATATCATGATGATTATCCTTGTCTTCTTGTAATCACTTTGCTAATAGTTTCTCAAGGATGTCCTAGTTTCAGGATTTAGAGAAGCAACGACTTAGCACGGTGATTTTCCTGTCTATTTTTTACTATCATGTGGCTAGTTTCTCAAGGATGTCCTGACATCGAGATTTAGAGAAGTAGCGACATCTCGTGATTGGTCTGGTTTTTTTGATGGTTGGTCCTAACAAAATGACTAGGGGAAATTATGTTCCTCGTATGAGTCATGATCATCCTTTTTTGCAACTGTTGATCTACGTGATGGTTCAACCCTGCACACTATTGATCTACTTCATATCATAGTGTTTGTCAGCCATCATGACATTTTCACCCAATGATGATTAAAGAGAAACAACTAGAATAGCACTATAGCAAAGCTTTGAAGGATTCTGTTTCCGCACTAACATGCATGTCTTTCTTCACACTAACATCCATCCTCGTCTTCTCTTCTCTCATTCTCTGATGATATCCTATGACATACAACAAAAATAGAGTTGCATAGATAATCATACGAGCATCTCATATTCACATTTCACATCTGCATAAATCAAATATCATAATTCACATTAGATAATGCTATCATTTATATTTATCATGAACCATCATTTACATCAACATATAGGCATCATAAATAAAATTTGCATTAACACATAAGCATCACATCATCATCACATTACACAATGCATACATACATAATCACATCCATAATTGCATTCATAAACATCAGCATTAACATCTGTACATCTCATAGTATCATAAAAGCATCACATAGCATCTAGTAAAGCATAAACCACCATAACACATAGAATCATATAGGCTATATCAAAAACTGCATCACATGTATATAATTTCAAAAATTTAATGTCACAGGATAGAGTCATATGGTATTCCAAAAATGGAGCTCGCAGGCTCGAACATAAAAACATACAAGTGTCTAATACAAATGTTAGAATAATAAGTCCTAGGAGGTGCACAAAGTCAACACAAGTCAACTCTAGTCAACTGCAATTGAGTCGCGTTGACCACAAATGCGTCATCAAGTGGCATTTTTTTGAGCCTTAGCTTGGGAGGGATTTTTTTTATCTTATTTGTTTGGTTGCACTGAAATCTCTTGCAGTTTTGAGACATTCATAGCTTTACCTTCTTCATAGACCAACTTGTGTCAAATTCATTCTCCATGAAATGGATAATTTTTTTTTTTGGGTGCATGGGTATCTTTGAGAATGGCAAATGTAGATGGTCTTTGAACTGTTGAAGGCATGATTCTTTCAACCTACTCACAAACATTTTCCTAGCATCCGTCATTCAGACTTCCCCTGAAACCAACTTGTATTCTATCTTTGTATTGTAGCTACCAATGCAAGATTGCAAACATGGCATGGTGGAAGAAGTCTGTGTCCAAGGAGTGGAAGTCTCTACTCCCTGTTACACATTCTTAGAGTTTACTGTCACTGATTTCCTCCTGGATCTTTTTCTTGATCCAGGAGTGGTTGGGGAATCAATTGATTCCCTTTGACACAATTGATTTGTTTGCAATGTTTGAGGGGTGCTACCAGATTGTTTTTCTATGTATCTGGTAAGTGTTGTCCAGTCCACATTAACCAATTTGTTCACTACCTCTACCCCCAATATGGAAGCCAATTCTTCTTTATCTTTGTCAGTCTCATGTCCTTATATATATATTTTTAAATTATATTTCTTCTTTTAAATTTAGAAATAAAAAAGTAAAAAGTAAAATTCAAAGAAACAATGGAAACATTTACGAATCTATAAATTGACAATGAATTACCTCATTGTGGAAAGAGTTTGTTGAAAATTCTCGCTTCCCTCCATTGCTTGAGATTTTGAGGTGACCTAGGGAAAATTATTTTCGTCCAGTCTGTGGAGGAAAATGAAGTACACACTGTCAGGTATGAAATTTTTCATCTAGTTTGTGGTATGCAAGTTTGGTTTTATGGTAAAATATGTTCACTGGGTTTTCTTAGTGTTGATAACCTAGGGAAAACACGTTCACTTAGTTTTCTTAGTGTTGATAACCTTATCATGAAAAATCATTCATAATGCAATCTTGCACGAATTTGTCATGGCATCGGTGACTATGGTGCGGCTGGGGAAAACCAAGCGGTTTCTATGTTTATTTTCAGTAGTTGCTTAGCAATGACCAACCCAATTCCCATATTTTCCAAGCAGTTCAGTATTTCCTTGATACCCAGGTTAGGGAAAGAATACAGAGGCATCCTTGCTTTGTGCTATAATATTTTGAGCCAAAGCTCAAATGGGTAGGGTAAATTTTTTTGTTGGTTTCTCAAAGGTTTTACAATTTATAATGATGGGACAATTTAGAGGTTGCTTGGACTGGTTAGGCCATGAACCAATAAACAATCATGAATTCAAATGCAATACAAATAGAAGTAAACAATTACGAATTCAACCAAGAAACAAAAATTGTAACCTTACCTATGGTGTCACAAACTAAATTTAATTTCTCATCAGTTGTTGGTAGTGCCTGGCTCTCTTCCTTCACACGACGTTTTTCCCTTTTTTTTCGTTTGATTTCTTCCTTCACTTGCGAAAGTTTTAAATTTTCGATTTTGATTCATTAGTTAATGCCAAATTTACCGCCGACTGTTGGTCATTAATGTAATTTTTTTGGGACATATAAGGCGTCGTCAAGTGCGCCCAATTTAGCACCTATCATTGTTGTGTATCATAGGATCCATAGTGTTGGAAATAATTCCAACTCCTGCCTTGTTTTTGTGACCACCATTATCTCATGGCTCCTTCATCAGCTTGGTACGATAGAGCGGATTTTATCGCGGTCCCGCAAGATGTTTCATCCTTCTTAGTGGTAGTGCGGTGAAATATTATGTGGTGGCACATAGTCTTCCTTTTGTTCTTGGCAGTGTTGCGCTAACTCCTACAATGCCACAAGTCTTCTACCATTGGTGTGCGGTAGTGTGGTGACCACCGTTGTCCCATGGCTCCTTCATCAGCTTAGTGCGGTAGAGCAGTTTTTACCATGGTCCTGCAAGTTGCTTTTTCCTTCTTAGAGGCAGTGCGGTGAAAGCTTTTGTGGTGGAATTTGTATTCATAGAGGAGGCCATGGAGAGAGGATGTGGACGGTGTAGAAATACTAAATCATTGAGAGGAAAGTGAGTGGAAATAGATGAGACAACATAATCTGTAGATACAATAGAGGTAAGAAGAGAAATCAATCTCAACCAAAGGAGGAAGGTGTTTATGAATTCACAAATGCTACAACATAAAGGAGATAAAGTCATTTTTTTGTCCATGAGGCCTCTGAGGTCAAACTTATTGGTTGAAAATGCATAGGAATGGTGATTAAATGTGATTCTATGATCAAGGGAAAAGTTGAAAATTAGGATAGCCAAAACATGATATCAATATGTCAAATAGATGACTAAAGTGAGGTTTTGTTATAATTGTTGTACTAAATATTATTTACTATGTTGTGTATTATAGGGGCGAGATGAGGCCATGGCAACAAACTGTGTCATATCAAATGAGGACACAACGGATGAAGCAGGACATTAGGTACTCAAATTTTGACTTAACTTAGGAAAAAAATGATCTGATGGCATTTTGTGATACGTCCATATTTTTTCACAGTATTATTGAAATTTTAAATGTATTATCTAATCTTGACATAAATTAATGCATGTAGTTGATTATTTTAGATGGAGATTGGAGAAAATGCAGAGCCTAAGCTCTCAACTAGCAAAAGAATGAGATATGTACATGGGCGTGGACCTAAAACTGTTAAATCATGTAGACGACAGTGGGTGGAAGAGGATATGAAAATGGATATTGCAGACACAACAAATGATTGCACTAAAGAAGAGGTAGGTTAGGACTATAGTACATGGGATGAAAAGTTTGAGAAAATTGTTGTTTGTGGATGTTTTGTATGTCGTGGAAAGAAACAATTCAAACGAGCGATTGTGCAAAGAAATTACATATATGATGAGCTTCCATTCGGTAGTATGCCTCCTACAATCGATTCAAATCCAATAGGAATTATGGTGAGGAATTTTCCATTTGATATAAATAACATGTATAATTTGTTTAAACATTGTTTTATATTAATCAAATAACTAACTTTTTCTTAATGGATACTTGTAGGATAAAGTTCTTGGTTTAAATTTTCCTGGATCACTAACTTCTAGCCTAGAGGGAAATGATCATTTATCATATGATACATCTAACAAAAATATGTGCCAATATACTAGCTCAAAAGATGAGGAATTGACGAAAACAAGTAACAAAACAAGAACCGGTGTGAAGATGCATAATTTGCTTAAAGACAAGGGGAAGGTGGACTGCATACCCTATGAGAATGAATGTGATGGAGATGATGACTTGCCCCTAAGTTTGAGATCAATTTACAAAGATACATTTGATCGTCGACTATATTACGCTTGGCCTAGTGATCAACAACTACCTAGAGTGTACGAGGTGTTTCAATTTTGGGGATACAACTACATGATACGACCCTCCAATATTCATGGAGCGAATCTAGGCCTCTTTATTGTCCAAAATGTACATGTGGGATCCAAACATAGAAACAATTGAGAACAAACCACTAGGAGATTAATTCCATATTATGGTCCATCATATTACATATGTGAATGGAGAAGGCTAGCAGAATATAAGCCTAGCATGTCAGCATATGGTCTAAATTCGAATATGTATACACATCGTCTCCAATTGGAAAGTGGAAAATAAATGAATAGAGGTCATCTTATGTATATATATGGACGTGCATACACACACAAAAATATTGTAGGATTTATAAATAGTAGTAAGGGAAGGGACCCTACTGTAAGACCGAGTTGTCAATTTGTTGAGGTTATAAATGATAAAGATGGAGATATGGAAAGAGAGGTTGATATATTGATAATGGTTGAGGCTATTATGGACCTTACCATTAGGGATGAGTTATTGATTGATTACCCCTTCTTAAAACACACTCCTACACGAAAGAAGAGGGAAGAACAAGGTCTCCCTAAGGATGTTCTTAAGGGCAAAAAACCAAAGAATAATAAATGAGTGTGGACTGATGTTTTATAAACTATGTTGTCAAAATTGTGTTTTATAGCAATTATTGTATAAAAAAGGTAGTCTATAAAATAATGTTCCATTATTCAATTAATGTATATATGTTCATACAATTTATATAATTTCTAATATATGTATGTCGTTCATGTGCAGGTATTTTTCTATGAATATATTTTTCAATGATGATGAAGGTCAAGATGAGGATGATGATAATATTAAATACTTGAAAGAACATATGAACATTGACAATGATATGCTGGATGGCATTGTAGCAAACAATAATGTTAATGACCAAGACTTCTAAATTTTCAAAATTATTTGCAATCCATGTTTAAAAAAGGATGATTCTTATGGCCTAAACTTTGAAATGCTTCAGTAATATTATGTTGTACTTGGACAATTGAAAACCTATTTTATTCTCCTAGCAAGCTTTTTTATTTTCCATTATAATTCTAGACCAAACAACATTTGTGGGGATGGCCTTTTACACCAATCTTAATTTGTATGAAGTTCACGAACTTGTTGTCGAGCAGTAAATTCCTTTTGTATACATGAAATGTAAAGGATTCATTTAAGATAAGTAGTGTCTTTCTGAAGGTAATCCACATGCAAAAAGTAAAATGCACATAAAAAACAATTGTATAGTAGAAAATCAGATTCAATCAGTTATGTCTTATTTCACTTGCACACTTATCTGAAAGACATAGGGTATTCACCATACATTTCCCTTGACAAATAAAACACGTGCTTTCATTTATTTTTACTATATATCTTAGAAGTGAAATTGTTGTTACATAATGATGCATTGAGAAAATAATATATACAAAAAAATGCGAAGAAAATATTTGAAATTTAACATGCAACCTACTGTGTTGTGCTGAAAGGAATCAAGATTAACTAGGAGAAGAAATAAAAATAAAATTTTGATGATTGTACTTAAAAGTGAACAGGATATGAAAAGTGTGGACAATGATGGTGCTGAAATTGAATTCCCTAATTCTGATGATATTATTGTTTTATGTCATTCGAGATAAAGAGCACATACAATTTTATATACATAGCAAATGAAGATTTGAAACTAGTAAACTGAAAATGTAAACACTGTAAGATTTTTCCTTAAACAATAATTCACATACTCACTTACAAAAAAGGGTGAAACATTTCTTATTCAAACTCTATTTTATTTAATAGACATAATAGTAAAAGAATATTTACAAGTACAAGAACATATACACTGTTTCATAGAAAATAAGGAATGTTTCATAGAATATACAAGAACAAGAATATATCATCATCATCATATCCTTAATTAGCTATTGCAATATCCTTAAATTGTTCAATCTTTGGTATGAATTATTGGCAGGAAAAAACTAGGATTACTTGGATGCTTCTTCCATTCATTTTGTATCAACATATGTTTGTGAAGACACAAAAGTTAATAAAATATTAATGCACGTAACTCACAATTATTTAAATAAGAAACTTTGTTAACTTTATTATTTTTAAATAGTTTCCATTTTTATGTTGAATATGTAAAAAGGAAAAATAAGCTCAAGTTTTCAAAAAAATAGCAGCTCTACCAACATCCACAATAAATGCTTTACTCTATTAACATATTCATTCACATAAGCATAGTATTGAGGCCCAATAACTGATATTCATTCAAATATAAGAGGAAATAAGTATGGAAAACATAAGAAAAATACAGAATGATAACACAGTCATGGAGAATCTTTGATAATAAGATGTTCTCCATTATATTGCTTCAATTGATATATATTAATAACATAAGTCTTCAAAATGGAAATGATAAATGTTGATGATAATTTCAAACTAGGCCTTGGTTTCCTATTTATATAGGAAGCAATAAGCTATAGGCCTTTTACAAAAAGAAACAACCTTTCATAACTACTTCTTTTACTAACAACTATTTAATTAGCATAATTAAGGAAATAAATAGACTTAAGACATTTTGACATATCGTTCCATTATTTAACGTAGAAGGCTCGTGATCATTGATCTGAAAAAGTCTTCCTCTCCATGATGAGCGTCCAAATGCTCTCGCCTCAGTGTCCTATTCTTCTAAAACCAATAGCTATTTAATTAGCATAATTAAGAAAATAATAAGAGTTAAGACATTTTGACATATGGTTCCATTATTCAACATAGAAGACCTGTGATCATTGATCTAGAAAAGTCTTCCTCTCCATGATGAATGTCCAAATACTCTCACCTCAGTGTCCTATTCTTCTGAAAGCAAATACTTTTCCTCCCATTGATACACCATAAAATATGATGGCCACTTATATTCTTGGATCTTTTACATGTTTTCAAGATGACTTTTCCATTGACTATCTAGTAATGCCTTTGTATCATTTACAAACTTTAGGTATCTCGCATCAAGAACAATCAACCCATCCATGATCTGATTTAGCCTGGGAAGATTGGTATCATCATCCTCCTGTATATGAGTTATGCACTTATCAACAACGTGACTGAATTATTTATTCCACTTATCCAAGTCCTTCAACTGATCACCATCTCTCACGATCTCAGGAATATACCACTATTTCCAAGCATGGAATAAATCCATTCATGTTACAATCTTTTTATCAAACCCTTGTACATATTGAAATTCATCAGTAATCATCTTCACAGTTTGTTCAGTTGGCTTTAATGTTGTGGGTGCATCAAGAATTCTTTGTAGAACTTTGCATAACTTAGCCAAAGTGTGGTGAATAGGCTGCCACCTTTTGAACAAAGGATCTAATACAAGCATATGTGTCTTTATTTGATCCATTGCCTGCTAAAGTGTTTTATAACTATCATGCACATTCTCCAGTTTATTCATAATTGATTTTATTCTGTGCTCAAGAATCTTTTCCATAACTTCACAAATTCATCTTTTCACTTCATCCTAGGTTTGATTGTTGGCCTTCTTTACATCATCCACTTCCTTCTCTAGAGTTTTTACCTATTGTGCAGAAATGTTCTTCACAATATCCACTGGAGCAATAGGAGGCTTGTATAACACCATCTCCTTGCTTTGTGAGGGTCCTGCTCCTCTTAATTTTTCTTTCAATTTGACATTCTCCATGAATAGTTTATTAGCTTCATCATTTATGAACCTTTGTTCCTTTTCATACTCCTTCAATTTGTCTTCTAATCCCTTAACAGTTGCTCGAGTGAACATGGTTGAATGCATGGTAATTGTGGCTGCCTCTAAAGGGGTGGTATCTTGTATTGTCCTTACCATTTATGCCCCTTTCATCCCTTGAATTACATCCAATAATTTTGGCTTCTATGTATTTTTCTGTTTGATCCATATGGCCAGGGTTTCAATCTTTGGGTTATACCCAGTTCCACTCACACCTTCATTGGAGTCAAATTTTGCAACTAGCATTGGATCTTCCTAAGCCCACACTTGATCAAGTAGAAACATTTTCTTTAATTCCAAGCTAGGGAAAATGATCATATTTCTCTTCAAGACCACTTCTCTAGCCTTTTGGGGGCTAATGTCAATGTTGTCAACTCTTAATTCTTGGACATTTTGTGCTACAATTTCATTTTTCTCTGATTCTTTAATTTGTACTTCAGCTGATTCCATCCTCTCTTGAAATTATTTTATCTTCATCTTCATCTATAAATCCTTAAACTAAAGAGTCTTGATGAATTCATCATCTTCTATGAATCTCCTGGCTGTAATTTCCCTTTCATCTTCATCTACCTTTGTACTTGTTTTTTCTACATCACCCATCCTTTCCTCATGTTTATGGGCTCTGGTCTCAAGGATGGGTTGATTAACTTCAATATCACCCATCAATGGCTACAGTACTGTAGCCACTTCCTCAATATCGCCCACCTCTTCAGTATCCTCATAAGGTACTAATTGTTCAATGCTTCTTGTCTTCTATCTTTTGGGAGGTAACTGCTCCATGGGAGGCTCATAGGTTTCACCTGGGGTATGCTCTGTAGTTGCACCACTACCATGTTCTTTGAGATATGCTTCCCTCTTTTTGTACAAGTCTTCAAATCTACCAATTATCAATTCTATCCTCTTGATGGGGTCCTTTTCCTCAACAAATTATCCTAGGAAATTCTTGGATGTCGCTTCGTCCTTTCTTCAAGCTTCTTCATATATTCCCATTTTTTACTTCTACTAAATACATCATTATAAGTAATGTAGTTCCTTATGACATCTTCTTCAAAATCCACTTGGTGTGGCACTGTCATTTTGGTAAGAATATTGTGCCTTATGTTGTTCATATGATTTTTAGGGTCAAAGGCTCTTTCTTTTCCAAATTTCAATGCATATCTTATCTTCAAATAATACTATAACTCCTCTAGTGTGTCTCAACCTATAGTCCAATATTCACACTTGGTTTGATTTGGCAGGAAAGTGCCTTTCTTCTACTTGTGCATTACATCTTTCTCCATGCACATCATTTCCCACATAAATTCTCTGAGGGGCATACATTTTGGCAGTATGTGTGGAGCAACAGGGCATCCATAAACTCTTATTATTGTAACTTCCAAGAGAAAGAACCAATCTCCAAAATTGTGTGTATGAACCTGCTCTGGTCTTAAAGCCAAAGGTCTCACTAGTTGCAATATTTTGTTTGACAATCTTGGTATTGCATACCCAAGAACTTGAAGGATTATGTGTATAAAGTCTTCATAGAATACAAGAAAGCTTGAATTCTTGCACCAACTATCCCAAATATAGCACCATTTCTGGATAGGTGTGGGATTCCCTTGCTCATCTACTGTAGCCATGTCCATTATTTTATTCCAATGGTTCCTATTCTAGTACAATATTAGATGACACAATAGCGAATAGTGTTTGAATGTAATTGGTGTTCTATCCTCTATAACTTGGGAGAATTCATCATCTAACGCCTTCTCAAGGTATGAAGCAAAGTCATATTCAATATTAGTTTTAGGGTTTTGAATCCTCATGGTCATCATAATTAGGCCTAGTGGAATTTTATCTTGAGAATCTATCCCCAACACTTGGCAAAGAGCTAAATATGTATTCACAAAGTAATACTGAAAATCTGTCACATTAAATGGTTCAGTAGTGGTAGTAGAGATGGGTAATGTTTTGTTACCAATGCCTCTTTTCATATATAGGGGTACCTCATCACTTCTATAAGTATTTTGTAACCTATCCTCACTTTTCTGCAAGTTTATCTTGGTCAGAGCCTCCTTGTTTAAGCCAAAACACTCAATGATGGATTTTCTAGTTACTTCTACCAATACTGTGTCATTTGGAAACCTTAATATTTTGGTAGCTGAGTGATAGTGTTTGGCTAGCATTCTGATAAATTGTACATCAACAAACACATTTGGGACAATCAACCTTGCTATATCCAACATCCAAGCATTTGACACTGGAATCTTCTCATTTCTCTTACTGTAAAAATACCAAAAATAGGTCCCATCTAGATTTGGAAATGAGGGCATCCCTACAAATTTGTGCGGTTTCCATGAGAAAATTCTTATTACCCTCTTTAGTAGACCCTGGAAGTATATCTAATGTGAATTGATGGAGTGGTCTCTTTTTTACTTTAGGTTCTTCATCTTTAATTTTAGGCTAACTTTCTTTTACTTCTGATTGTTTTGTTTTAGGATGAAGTGATTTCTTCTTTACTTTAGGTTCTTCATCTTTAATTTTAGGATGACTTTCTTTTACTTCTGATCATTTTCTTTTAGGAGGCATGTTTCAATTTTCTCTACTATGGCTTCAGATGACAAAAACTTGAAAGATTTTTTAAATTAATAGAGCTCTTTCAGAGAGTTTTTTGTGCACTTACTTGAGTATTTCATGCTTGCAGGACTTCTTCTTCTCGTATCCTTAGCTCCTTCCATGCTAGTGCACTGCAATTGAGTGCGATATTGGGAAAACTCACTTATCTTTGGATGGTGCAGTATTCAGTCATATTAGTTTTGACAACTCTTAATAATTTAATAGCATTTAATTTTGGAAATTGATGTGATTTTTTGCATTTATTGCTGTAAATTATAATGTTTCCACGATTATCATACTACCGCCGTCTCTTATTATACTTGTTGTGGTATGGTGGTTTTTTTCCCTTCCCTTCTACTGTTTACCACACTACTGCCTTGCTCAAGGCTTCTTGCTATGGGGTTGCGGTGTATACTGCTCTACCGCATATGTTGCTCACCTTGCCAATGGTATAGCAGTGTATGCTTTTGATCATTACTTGAAGAGTGTCGATGATACAATCTTATTTTTCTTACCGATATCTCAATGTCTCATCAACATTAGATCTTATGTTCCTCTGATGTTTTTTGTCGATGTCGATGTCGATGAGACAAGTTAATATCTCTTGTCGATATGTCACTGTCTCATCGATATTTTCCTTTGGTGGTATTTCTTTATATATCGGTGTAACTCTACCATGTCAGGGAGACTTGTGATTATCACTATGGTATAGCGGTGTTTTTCCCTTCCCTTTTATTTTTTACCACACTACTGCCTTTCTCAAGGCTTCTTACTGTGGGGTTGTGGTGTACACCACTCTACCACATATGTTGCTCACCTTCCTGGCGGTATAGCGGTGTATGCTTTTGATCATTACTTGAAGACTGTCGATGAGACAATCTTATCTGTCTTATTGATATCTCAATGTATCATCAACATTACTTCATTATATCCAAGAGTTGTATTTCACCAAGCACTTGTAGATATACCTTGTCGATGTGACATAAGTGATTCTCTCCTCGATATGCCCGTATCTTGTTGACATTTCACTATTTTACATCGTCGATGAGACATATAAATAAGTCTCTTCGACATAGGGGTGTCTAATCTAGTGCTAAACCCGAAGCTAAACTCGAAGCTAAAGTTGGAGCTACACACGACACTAAAATTGAAGCTAATTTTGGTGCTAAATATGGCGTTTAGCACCGACTTGTACTGATCGATGCAATAAATGCCAAAAATTGTGCCATCCCGATAAATAGCACCGACGTTTTCAAAAAAATTCCAAAAAATACATTAAAACAATGGGTGGAAGCAAAAAATGGAGCAAATCCCATGGATTTGTTGTGGTGATTTCTCTTCAACCTTTAAGATACACTATAAACCAAGAAGAGCTCTGCAATTTTCCTAATTTTCTTCTTTTCTACCGAAATTTTCTTCAATGCCTTCAAAATAGAGACTCACATCACATATCCTTGTGTCATCACATGAAACCTCATATATCGGGGGCTTGTTAGAATTTTCTATGACTACTCCCCTTCAAACCACTACTGGGTTCAGTTCTTGGAAGAGGTATTTGCAACAGATGCAAATACAAAGTTATTTGATTCATCATTTTTCTTAGGTTCTTCCTTCTTCCTCTAATTTTTTTCCATCTCTCTCCTTACTTCTTCGGGATCTACCTTGTTCACAAGATTGATCTTCTATTCCGAATTATTTTTCTTCCCAACTTTTCTCCTACAAAATTTTGAGATATGTCCTGGTTTGTTGCAAGTGTAGCACATAATATATCCTTGAACAAACGAATTTGCATTTTTCCTTGACCTGCACTGATTAGCCTTATGTCCAAAGATATTGCATGTGTAACAATAGCCTTGAAAAGATTGAATCCTTATACTAGTATTAAATCTGTTCATCATCATTTGGCTTCTACATTCGGTAGCTCTATGTCCAAACTTGTTGCAAACATAACATTATCCAACAAAGAATCCAACATCCTGACTCATTATATTCTGGTTCATCCTACTTCTACATTTTGTTGCTCTATGTCTTAATTTACTGCATGAGAAATAAAAACCATTAAAATATGGGTACCTTTGAGAATTAGGTTGTCAAGTGGGAATCCTTTCGGTATTGTTCCTTTGATTCTTATGTTGATAAGTATTGCCTTGAAATTTCCTTTGATTATCCACTTTGTTGAAAATTGGTTTAGTCTTTGAGCTTTGTCCTTCAAGTCCTAGACCAACTTTATCCTTTGCAAGTTTTTGAAATGAAATCAACTCATCAATAATTGTAGAACTTGTCTTGAACCCTTCTTCACGAGATTTCACTTTTACCAGATCAGCTCTTAGGATTACTACTTCTTGTTCAAGCTTATCACATTCTTATGTCTTCTGATTGATAATCTCTTTTAGACATCCTTCCTCTATCTTGCCTTGTTCAATTGCCAATTTTATATTTTCTTCCACATATTTTCTTTCTTCAAGTTTCATTCTTAGATTCTTAACAGTCTCCTTTGCTTCCTTTTAGTTCCTGGTTAACTTCTTTATGTTTCAACTTAAACTTTTGGATCTTCTTTCTTGGCATTTTCTTTTAGATCTTCATTTTTAGACTCTATAACAACTGAGAGGGGGGTGAATCAGTTGTCACCAAATTCAGTCCTTAAATAATTTACCAGAATGAAACCTTAACACTTCTTAAATGATTAAACATTAGGTGCAAGTGCAGAAACTAAAAACCATTACATAAACATAGTAACATTAGATTTACATGGAAAACCCAATGAGGGAAAAACCATGGTGAGGATTAACTCACAATATAGAGAATATCAAATTCGATTACAAAAAGTCTCATTGCCAATAGAAGGACTCACTGTCCATAGGGCTACAACCCAAAGATACAAAAGATGGCTTATTGCTAAAATATAAAAGTTATGGCTCACTTCCAAAAGTGTGAACTGATGGAATGCACATTCCTTGTGTAGAATTCAGTTCCAAATGAAGCTCAATATAAGTGGTACTACTTCTCCCAACAATTGCTCAATAATTTTCTTTTGGTCTTCAAATGATAAATCATTTAGGCTCACACCATGCTCATACACTCGCATTGCTCAAATCCATCTCCATCTTCTCAAGAGAGTCTCATATATATATATAAGTATATTTCATTCATCAATTAGGTCAGCCTAATTGGATGAAAGTAAGATAATCAAGGTGGCATCATATAAGATTAACACATTTCTCAAGTTAGCTAAGATCTATACAAAACATCCCCAAGGTAGATTCAATCATCTTATAACATGTGTTAGGTCAGCCAACATTGGGACCCAAACATAAAAGCTTCAAGTCATTAAACAACTATAGTGTACAGAGTTAAACTCTGTCATTGATAACTTACTACTCCCAACAAGTCAACTAAGATCTATACAAAACATCCCCAAGGTAGATTCAATCATCTTATAACATGTGTTAGGTCAGCCAACACTGGGACCCAAACATAAAAGCTTCAAGTTGTTAAACAACTATAGTGTACAGAGTTAAATTCTGTCATTGATAACTTACCACTCCCAACACAAAACTTCTCAAGATATCGAATATAGTTGTTTGATTGAATCATAATGACATAGTTAATATATTATTATCATAGCTTATCTTGCAATAGAATCTGAACCAAAAAACTAGCACACCGGTTCACGAATAAAGAACATCTTTGATAGGGAATAGCTTCTGATAAACGTCTCATATATTTGGTACCGTGTTAACATCAATGGCAACCATTTGATGCAATCCAATTTCCAATAGTCCCATTTCCAAAAAACATGGCAAGAGTTCATAGGAATAATATCACATAAAATTTCGTCTCTTTAACCTCCTATATTAAGATTTACCAAAAAAAATTCATTGATCAAAACTTTCCTATCATCTTGTAGCCATGTTATCCTATGCGGATGTGGATGCCTTCTTCTCAGCTATAATTTTCTCACCATATCTTCAGAAATGAGAATTTCTATGCTACCTCCAGCTATGATGACATTACATACCTTTTTTTGGTACTTTCATCTTGTTCTAAATTTTTTTTCTTTGATTTGATTTATCATCTTCATTCAACAGGGTTCTCCTAGCCATTAAAGTTTCATCATCTTTCGCTTCTTCAGAATGTGATAATCTTGCATCTTTTTTATTTACATTTGCTACTCTATTCTAATTTTTTGATCTTCTTCTTGGTTTTTCCTCTTCATGAGGACAATCATATGCTCTTTGAACCTCTTATCCACACTTAAAATAGGTTCCTGTAAAGGTTCCTCTTCCAAAATCTCTATGTGATCTTCCTCTACATCTTGAATTTTGATCTCTAGGACCATATGAATCTTCATATCTTTGATTTTTGCTACTTCCTTAGTCTTCTTTCTTTCTTATTTTCTGATTATTATCTTCTCCATATGTTCTTCCTTCAACCTCCTCAACATAACCTCTTCCTCTTTGCTTGCTTTCATACCTTTTGTTCATTTTTTCCTTAAATTTTAAGGCAATTTGATATTAATCTTCCATTGTGTAAACTATCACCAAAGTAATCTCCTCTTATATGTTCGACCTCAAACCATTAATATATCTTGAAACCTTCTCCTTAGTTGGTTCAACATGCCCTATTATAATTAGTATCCTATGAAACTCCTTTGAATATTCTTTCACTCTTTTAGCTCCTTATTTTAACTCTTGCATTTTTTTGAGCAAATCAAGTTCATAGTCCACCGAAATGAACTGTCTTTTCATTTTCTTCACCATTTTGTCCCACTTTGTGATTTTATCCTTTCCTCTTCTTCCTCTCTCCTACTAGATTTCTCTCCACCAAATTGAAGCATGTCCCTTTAATCTGGTTTTTGCATACCTCACTCTATCAAGATACTTTCTTCAAACTCAAAGAACTCTTCCATATCATTGATCCAATCCACTGACTCTTCTGGATTCAAATTTCCACTAAATGTAGGAACATCAAATTTTGGTTTTTTTCCTATCCTTGATAGGGAAATAAAAAATGGTTCATTGGAAACCACTGCTACTGCATCTCTTTGTTCACTTGTTTGGATGGCATCCTCTAAGGTTTATTCTTCTTCATCACTTACTAGTTCTCTTATTTGTGCAAAAACTCTTCATATTTATTCTTGCATGGCTTCAACCTATCTAATCAAGGCCCTAATATCATTATCATGGAAAAATTATCACCTCTTCCTCTACCTCTACCCCTACCATGTGGGGCTCCTCTTACATACATTTTTCTACACACCCACAAACTCAATCCTAATGCAAACCGCCTCTCTTCAATGGTTTGTTCACACACTTAGAATATTCCTACTCTAATACCATTGATGAAAAATGGGATCACAACAATTCTCTTTTCTTAAAATAAACACTCAAATAATCTCAACAGTGCATACAAATCTGCAACAAAGTCTCATGAAATTATTTGAAATTTGCAACAAAATATATTCTCATTATAGAAATCTGATTACACAGTAATTTTTCAGTCATCAAATGACTGATGGGAAGCAACATATGTCCCTTACATAATCTGAAAATAAAACACAAAATAAACTTCATGCTTCATGAGCAACTCCAAATTTGCACCCTTCTCCTACAATCAATCACCTGAAACCCTTCAATATTCAACAATGGAGCCTTAAATATTTAAGGGCTGCAATAATCCTATCAACCTACAACAAAATTCTTCAATAATCTCCTAAGAAATACCATGACAAGATCCCCCTTCTTCAAAACCTACAGTGAACAGTCAAGACCAAAAACATGCAACACATCCTTTTCCCCAAAAATAAAAAATAAGTTTTTTCCCTCCAATTGGGAATGCTACACCCACCTCCTAGGAATGAGTGGTATCAACAATAGACAAATTAATAAATGATTTTTCATCCAAATTTGTAACTCCCACAAACCCAATGCCGAAATTTGTTTTTTTTTATTTTTCTAAAAAATGCAACTACACCTCCATTACCTCCACTTGCCAGCTTGCATAAAAAAATGATATTTATTTAATTAAATATAATTATGCCCAAACTTGTTCAAATTATCCTTCTATCATGAAATGCAAATTCAAATTCCAAATTTGAAATTTTTTGGTTGATGTTGATTGCACTTTCACCTAGAATGCTCATGTATCAAAAGATAATACAAAAAATAACCAAATCAATGAGAAACCACCTTTGGGATAAGAATAAAATTTTTGTTAGTGATGGTATAATTTATTCTAAATTCATACTAAGTACACAAAAAATAAATGAACCAACAAATCCCAATGTCTAAAATATCTAGCAAAAACACATTTTTTCATACTATAAGGATAATAAAAACCCCCTAATCATAAAAATGTAAGTAAGCTTCCTTGGGGGAACCAATTGGGGTCATATTTCAAAAATTAGTTCAATCCAACTTAATTAAATTTCCAAACACCCAAGTTTATGATGAAAATACACCTAAATAGGTACATGGTACAAAGAAAATGAATATTGTGAGTACCATCAGGTCAAAGGTCACACCACATCAAAATATATGAAACTCAAAAATTATATCCAATATCTTATCAATCACAGTGAGATTGAATTGGAAGGCAATGCATCCTTATCTTATAATGAGCAATTAGGGATCTATCAAAATCCTTTTCCTAAGCATGATTAAAACTAACCCTCTATGTCAAAAAAGGATCATCCGAAAATAATCATGCAAAAAATGTCAAAACCACTAAGTCATCTAGCTCATATGATTTAGTAGTTGGTCATATTAAGGAATATTATCCACAAGCTAATATTATCACAATTAAAAATCCTAAATATACCATCACCACTAGGCATGGCTAGGTTACTGTTTGAGGGTCTTCTTCATCTTCCCAAAAGGTCACCCAATAAAAATTCCAAGAGTATCTTGGGAAGACTCCAACACATATATCTATCTTGAAGCTTCTTTGATCATTGCCTATTCATACGGACATATTTGACCATTCCTTAAAGGGATCACAAGACCCTAATGCTATTAATCAAGAATCTAGATCTATTTCATGCCATGATGTGTCATTTATCCTCCTCTTACTATGTTTTGTTTAGTCTAGTAGATATACCTTCTATTAATCCATCACATACTAGATCACTATATATGGAAACTATAGTAAATTAACACAAGGTCAAATGAGTCCTTATAGATGGTGGATCTAGTTTAAACCTTAGTACATGCAATACTATTAAAAAATTGGGATATTTTGAAGATAATAAGGAACCTTATAAAAAGATCACTATTAAAGCTTATAATAGTGTAGAAAGAGTCTAAGGGTATCATTTGGATTCCAATTTAGGTGGGTCATATTTTAAAACAAACCTTGTTTCACATTCTTGATCTTTAACTCCCATATAATATTCTTCTTTTCCACCCATGGATTCATGCCATGTAGGCCCTTCCCTCCACACATCACCAATGCCTTAAGTTCCCAAATAATGGTGTAGAATTCATAGTTCTCATTGATCCTAACCTATTTCAATATTGTAAAATGTTGGAAGGTCCCAATGATAAATCCTATTATTTTCCTAGTGTATATATTTCCACTCCTACATCATTACCATCCTTGTCCTATGTTGATCCTAACACTTTGACATCAACATAATCCACCAATACCACTTCCCAAATCAGGGTCAAGATCATAGACAAAGGCTATGGGGAGTATGAGTTACACTCGAAATTATACATGAATTAACTCTCTCTTTCTCTATCCTCTTATGAGAAACCTCGACATATTATCAAGAAAGGTATTAAACTTATATAATATGGTGCAAATAATTTCATTTAGAATGGTTTCCTTGAGAATGAGATTTTTGATAATGACATAAGATCTTATTTATACAAAGATGTTGAAAATTCACCATATTTTGTTGAGAAAACTTACCCAAAATTATTTTTAATATGCAAGCATGTGAGATACAAAAGGAAAAGGATTGGGATGCCATGATTAGGGGATCATTGAACCACTTATCATCAAGGTTATAAACTATAGATTTAGTTTAGGATACATACCATTAATTGATTAATCCTATTATACCAATAAACTTTTGATATTGCAAAATCCTTTATTGTTATTAAGTGCGTCAATGGACAAGAATTTAAAGAATCCTTCACTAATTTCATTGCCCTTTTTCAAGACATGATAGTTTACAATATCAATTTTTTTATTGAGCCTCACACTTACGCTACCACCCCATCACTCTATTATCCACCAATATTCCTCTCATCTATTTGTAACTCATTTCTTAAGACAAACAAGAACATTTGTCTTCCGACATGTTCAAAATGATAAACCTTTAGTTGAGTTCATAGGACTCTGTGATGATATCCAAAAAGGTTATCATAAAAATGGTTTTCACATATATCTTGATGCAACATATTATTTTGGGGAACAAAACAATTTCCTTAGTTCATAAAATGCAAAAAATTATATATATAGTAAAACCTCTCCGAGGAACTATTAGATGAAAAAGAGAAAGAAATAAAAAATTATGTGTCTAATGTAGGAGTTTATAGTGAACTCCTCAACACCCCAGGATCACCTGCAAGATAAAAATAACTTCCATAAGAGAGAAATGGAAAAAATATTATGCTATAATTATGGATGCAAGATTTCCAAATTGAATTAGATTGTACATATGATGTATTTCTTATAAAGACAAGCTGTGAGATAGGATTAGACAAGATCATGACATGCATCTTAATATTGTACAAGGAGATAACTACCTCAACAAATATTAAATGGCCTATGAAAAAGTATTAAATTCCAAAAGATAAGATAAGATTTAGTGACAACTAACACTAACTAGAAAGATTCTCTCCTAGGACCTAACTGGACTTAACATGTAAATATGAACTAGATAGGTAAAACACCTATTTAAACCAACACCCCCTCATTAAGTACAACTTTGGGAGTACGATTATGTAAATGCCACAAAGATGGGTCTCGTCTATGAGGCCATGTTAGGTACCCATGTACAAATGCAATGCGATCTCTCACAAGTGAAGACAAGGATAAAACCTAGTGGGACAAAACTCCTCCCCAAAACAAAGATAAAAAAAATGCTCTCAATTATGCATGAGAAGGAAAAAAAACCCATACAAGGAAAAAGACGCTTGAAGAGAGACCATACAACCCCCCTCAATGTAGTATCTCTTACAATGATGGTAAAATCCCAACAATGAATGTTGAAGATTATCCATGACTGGCCAACAACATTCCTCCTCTTGGGAAGAAATAAAACCAAGATGGTATGTAGAATGTCTTTCCATTCCTAAAAGGAATATGTAAGAATAAAGATGATGTGTGATGTCTTGAAAGAATTCTCAAGTGTCTCCATGTTGATTCCAAAAGGTGTCACACTCCAAATAAGTATTCTAGGCTACATTGTCGAAGAAGACAATCCAAAATCTCATAGAAAATATTGTAGAACACAATCCAAAGATAAAGATACCTCCTTTGAAGACAAAGAAGCCTCCTCCAATTTTTTTCCAAAATAATCCACACTCATGTCAAACTGGAAAGAATGATCATGTAGAGAATGAACTAGAGGGTCAGAGTGTTCCCTCACAACAATTGAAGAAGGATCATCTTTGTCAAAGAGAAGATGAATGTAACCAATGATGTCTCCCAAATCTGAAATATGGGACTCAAAAAACAAACCACCAATGTCTATCAAATACTCATCCCATGTAGCCATCTCTGAAAGATAATATATGGCCTATTGCATTGAATCACAAGGAGAAAAAACTATGGAATTACAAGCATCCTCAAGTACAATAGTAGATGAAGGATATGGAACATCAACACATGTCAATTGATCCTTAGAAGATGAAATAATACCAAGATTCAAATGACCATACTGAATATCCTCAAAAGTGTCCACACAAGATGCCTCAATGTGAATATTTTTTGAATCATTAGCATAAAAATGTGAGGTGTAGATACAAGATTAGTGATAAAACTCCCCAACCACAACTATATTTTTCTATACAAATCTTAGATTATGACAGAATCTAGTGTGAACTCAACACTCTTGCCCGCTCCACCATGTGTGATCTTATAGATAGAAAGGGTATTGGTTGACAATGAAGGCACACAAAGAACATCATTAAATTCTCCATCATCCATTTCAATGGATCCCTTCCCATGAACATGCATATATGTGTTGTTATCCATTAGGATGTATGGTGATGAACAAGTCTCAAATGAGGTGAACATACTCTTTGATGAATCCATGTGATGTGAGGCTCCTGGATCAAGTAATCACCTCTCTGACTTATAATTTGCAACTACGAAAATTTCTTGCCCCTTGATTTTATCGAACTTTGATGAAGAAGAAGAATATGAATCATTTGATGAGGAAGAATAATTGATTTGAGCCTTCTTAAGAAGATGCTTCAACTCATCAATTTGTTTTGAACAACATTGATGTTCATCATGCCTTGTTTTCTTGTAATATGAACAAGTATGCCTCTCCTTATTAGATGATTCCCCTTTTGACAGAGAGGATTTTGATTCATTATGTGGCTTGTTCTTTTCTTCTTTGGTTTCTTTTTAGGATTCCCTAATTATTTTTGTACCTTTGACTCACTAGCCAACAATTCTTGTCACTTGGAAGACTTGATAAGACCCATTTTCATTAACTTCACTTCATCTTGTATTTAGATATTTGCAAATTCATCAAACTTAGGATCAAAATATGATGCTCTCATAGAAAATTGATGGGTATGAAAGGCAAAAATAAAAACTGAATACTTAGTACCAAGCTTTGATAACACATTCAAAATCAATTGTAAATCCTCTTTATCAATGTTGTAATATTTAAGTTGTAAACTTAATTGATTTATCTTGGAGATATAGTCTTGATGTGGTCAAAAAATATAGGATAAATGTTCAACAAACCATTATCAATTTAGTATCCCCTAATCTTATTGGTTTTACCATACAATTTCTCAAAATTATCCCTAGCATCTTTTGGTATTTTGTATGATTCAACATGAAATTGTAAATCATATGAGACTAATGAACATATGAATCCAAGTGTTTTCTCATGATAAATCTCCCATTGTACCAATTATTTAGCATTAGTACATTGAGACATATTTTCTTTTAGATAGCTTATAAGACCCTTCCCCATGAGATAATTCCATACTGATTTTCTCCATGAAGCATAGTTATATGGAGTTAGGAGCTCAATTTGAGATTCCCCCATTGTACCAATTATTTATCATTAGTATATTGAGAGATAGTTTCTTTTAGATAGCTTATAAGACCCTTCCCCATGAGATAATTCCATATTGATTTTCTCCATGAAGCATAGTTATATGGAGTTAGGAGCTCAATTTGAGATTTCCCCATTGTAAGAACGCAAAACAAGAAAAATATTTAGAAAACAACCACTTAAATATTACCCCCCAAAATTACTCAATCAAGACACCCCCTAGAAATATATGATTTGTGGCACTTTATACTTAGTGTGATTACAGGTCCCACTTGTCATTTAAAACAATGAAGTGGGCCTGATCTTAGTGCATACAGATTCCAAGTTTG
Organism: Sequoiadendron giganteum; assembly: GCA_007115665.2. Classification (NCBI taxonomy): domain Eukaryota; kingdom Viridiplantae; phylum Streptophyta; class Pinopsida; order Cupressales; family Cupressaceae; genus Sequoiadendron; species Sequoiadendron giganteum. The sequence goes on along the minus strand of CM021106.1, from coordinate 625,471,252 downwards.
GCCACAAGCTCAAAAATAAAAAAACTACACAATATGAGATCAATATGATTACACCATTGGAAAGTACACAAAAAATTATGCAAGTTTTCAAAAAAATCACCCAAAAATGTTTTTGTAAGAGCAAGAACAGAGCCCCAAAATTTCCTAAAAGTGAGAATGACTCAACAACACCTATGAGAATCTAAAATGTTTGGAAACACCAAGCACCAAAATAAAAATAAAAATTGCACCTCTATGAAGAGTGAGAAATTTTACCTCAAATTAAAAAAAAATCTCGAAAAAAGGAGTCTGAATGACCAAGTTATGAGCCTCCAAATTTTTCCTTCAAAATGAAACCCGACAACAGAGAGGGGGGCAATTATAAAGGGGTTGGTGATGCAATGCTGATGTCAATAGTGCACTATATTAAATTTGATGAGTTAGGGCCCATCGCAGGTTGGGTTAAACATAATATTTTCTCCAAATGCACGATATATTCTTGTTGCCTAGTTTACAAGGATAACTTTAAGAAACCCCCCCTTGGCGAAGATGTAAAATCCTGGCGAATCTTTCCTTTTATTTGAAAAAAATATTCATTTTCCCTGGAGAATCTTATGCACATTATTAAAAAAATTGTAAAATCTTGGCAAATCTTAATGAATAATTTGTAAAAATAATAATCATAGTGGCGAATCCTAGTAAATAATCACTAAAATGATTAATTATAATGGCAAATCTCTCCTTTAAAAATTTGCATAGTTGGTCGGCGTAGTTCCCCCATATTTTTCTTGTTTTTTTTAATATTGAAGTAGGGGCCCAGGGGTGGCAGCCACCGACAGGGTCAAGGGGCAGTACCCCTTGTGGGGGTCAAGGGGGCAACAACACCAAGCATAAATTCACTATCAAAAATGCATTGGAGCACACACGAATTAAGCATTTTTTAAAATTCTCACCTCAAAAAAAAGACTATATGAAAAGTGAAATTATTACCATGGATTAGCTTTTTAATCAAATGGTTGTAAGTTAATTTCATGACTTTATATGCACATACCTTTTAAAAAGGTTGTTGAGATTTTGGGCCACATGATTAAATCTAATCGTGTGGCCCAAAGCAAATTTCAGGCCTCAACAAGCCTTTTAAAATGCACGTGCATATAAAGTCACAGAATCAACCTACAGCCATCCGATTAAAAATTTAATCGATGGCAATAAATAAAAAACCTATTCAAGGCTAAAATATCCCTAGAATGAAATGGTAAATTATTATTTGCGATATTTCCCAAAAATTAATTGTAGGAATATAAAATTACTGGCGAATATAATTAATATTTGTAATTATAGTATAAACTACTAGAAAATTAGTTCCAATGACGCATCATTTAAAAAATAATGCATACGCGAATTAATCAAGACACATTTATTTTTTTGTAAAAACCTGGCGATTCAGCATTCTTTCTAGCTTGTATTATTCACCATTTTTGGAGGTCTCGATTTCAAATATTCGCCAATTGGCGAAGATTCGCAACTAAAGTTTTCCCTGCTAGTTTATTGGTCATTGGCAGAATATTTGAAAAAAGGTCAGAATCTTTGTTTTTATGTCTCGAGTTATATTTCCTAGCCATGTCATGGTGGAGCCTCCTTCCCATGCCACATGGTGTTGTGGGAGTGCCACAGTACCCATGTGAATAATTTTTTTTTAAATAAATATTTCAAAAAGACCTTTTAAAAAACCAAAATATTAAAAAAAAAAAAACTTTTCACCTCTATGACATTTTCATTGATTGTACAATTGACAACAACCCAATTGTACCTTATACTTATTATGATTGTATGAACAACGAAGGAGGGAATTTTTGTCCCAAAGGGATCTTTTAGATGTGATGGGAGGGGCCATTTTGGCCCAAAGGGCTCTGAAAATTCAGCTACCTCCTAGATCTTGTAACCCTTTGCCAACTTGAAACCCTTGTAAATCAGACAAAATTTGATGAAATTTGATGAAACGAAAGGAAAATTTGACTTTCTCTAATACTTCAAATTCAACCGTGAGGTCCTTGAAACCCCACTCAAACCCAACAAAAATTTAATTCCAAGATTGGTCCCCTAGATATGGGAAGAATTCTACAACATTGAAGCTCTGATACCATGTACGAGTTTATGGTGAACTCCTCAACACCCTAAAATCACCTGTAAAACAATAATAAATTCCACAAGAGAGAAATATGAAAAATATCATGATATTATTATGGATGCAAGATTGCCAGATTGAATTAGATTGTACATTTGATGCCTTGCTTATAAAGGCAAGTTGTGAGATAGGATTAAAAAAGATCATGACATGTGTCTTAATCCTGTAAAATGAGACAACTACCTCAACACATATTAAATGACCTATGATACAAGAATTAAATGACAAAAGATAAGATAAGATCTAGTGACAACTAACACTAACTAGAAAGATTTCCTCCTAGGACCTAAGTGGACTTAACATGTAAATATGACCTAGATAAGTAAAACACCTATTTACACCAACATGTACTAATGAAAACATCTTTTAGGCATTAATAGACAAGTAAAATAGACTTCCCTTAACATCCTCATAGTGGTACTAATAATCATCAATTTTGGTATAATAATCATTAGATTTCAACTTGGTTATAGATACTGGTAAAAAAATCACCTATTTGCAGCAAGTGCATTAGAAGAAGAAAATGAATTAGATTTTGTATGGACTTTTAAGATCTCAATGAAGTGTGTCTAAAAGATGTTTTCTACTTTCAAATATAGACATGATCATTGATCTTACTGCAGGACATGAGATGTTATCTATCATGGATAGATTTTTAGGGTATAATCAATTTTAGATTGTCCTTGAATATCATCAAACAAATCTTTTATCACCTATTGGGTCACCTTCTATTATTAGGTGATTCCATTTAGTCTTTAAAATGTAGGGGTTGTTGGCAACACAAGGGCAGACAACTGAGAGGGGGGGTGAATCAGTTGTCACATAAATTCAAAATTATTAAACTTATTAACCTTTATTCTCATATCTGATTAATAACCATGAAAGCATAAATCAACACCACATCAGAAACACACATAACACCAATATTTTTTGTGTGGAAACCCTGTTAGGGGAAAAATCACGATGGAGGTTTAATCCACAAGTTATACCCTATTGGAAGTATAAGAAGAATAAATGAGGAATGCACATGCATTCAGGCATACTACCTAGAGCTCACTGCTCAATTACAAAGGAAGACTCACTGTCTTACAGAAACATTCAGATTAAATCCATCTGAAGAATTTGAACTGAGAAAGTAGCATCAGCTAATGTCTGATTACAGTTTCAATTAAGCACATGAACACTTCTTCACTCTTCTTCACACTCTACTCTTCCTTTGAATGATCTGATCTTTATTCGCACATAGCACTCACACACTTCATATCACACATGTCTCAAATGAGATAAATAATCGCTCATATATATCTGCCACAAGAAATTACATTTCTTCAAGTTGGATTCAACAAAATAATAAGATGAATACAAACTGTTGGCTCAAAACAATAAATATTATTAATGCGAATCAACCAAGGTCAGCCACAACATAGTAGAGACCCAAAATAACATCCTCTAACACAAAACACCTTCAAATAGTTTTTCTCAAAGATCCACAACACACTTCAAACACCCTGTCGGCCATGAACATGAAAAACATGAACACACAATAGAAAATCATCGATCACAAGAATAACGATCAATGCGGACAAGCAACACAAATAGAGCATGAACTAGAAACATCCACAAACATCACAGGAGCATACACAAAAACTCAGATTACTAGAATCACATTATCTTCTTCCAGGAACACCAGCTACATTAACAGAATAACTGTTAGAACACAGAAACTCATAACTTGCTGAAATCTTCACGCACACCTCTGAAACTTTCGATGGATAAAATAGATAGGATAAAAAATAAACCCTTTAATCCATAACTTCTCACCATCAACATACTGAACTTTCCATCACACTAAACTTCACTGCTTCACAAACAATCTTCAACATATTTTATTACAATTTTCTCAATATCCTCGACATATACAACCTTAAAGAAATCAATGCTAATAGTGTTGACATCAAAGACAGCCACATATCAATAACACAACCACAACATCCAACAATCTCACCCTTTGGCATTGATGGCAACACATGATGTGAAAAATACCATCAACACAACTAACTCTTCTCCCAACAATCTCCCCTTTCACATTGCTCTTCTCTCCCTTAATTCTTTGAGTTTTTCACATTACTCTTCTCCCCATTTGACATCAATGGAAAAGATACAAAAAATCTCTAAAACACATATTTGAATCATCTGACTACTCCCCTTGAGTAGCAGCCACCACAACATCAATCTGAAACAAGATATGATTTTGAATGCACACACCGATGCAATGCCTTGCATCTTAGTTCTGATTAGGAGGGGTAATCACCCCTAACTTACCTTTGAGATACTCAAAATTATCCTTATGCAAATTCTTAGTAAATATATCTACAATCTGCTCTTTAGTAGGCACATACTCTAGTCTGACTTCCTTGTCACTCACCTTATCTCTCAAAAAGTGATATTTGATAGATATATGCTTGGTCTTTGAATGCAACACCAGATTCTTAGAAATATTAATAGCACTTGAATTATCACATAATATAGCAATAGATTCATCATACACAACTCTGATATCTCTCAACATCTACTTCATCCATATTACTTGAGTACAGTTGTTAGCAACAACAATGTATTCTGCCTCTACAATAGATAAAGAAATGGCATTTTGCTTCTTGCTCAACCATGAAATTAGCTTCTTTCCCAAGAAAAATGCACCACCACTAGTACTCTTTTTGTCATTCACATCTCATTCCCAATCAGCATCAATAAAGGCACTCAAAATAAGATCATCTTTAGGATACCATAGGCCAAAATCAACTGTTCCCTTCAAGTATCTGAAAAATCCTCTTCACAGTTATCACATGAGATTCCTTAGGATCAGCTTGAAATCTTGCAACAATGCATACAACATTCATGATATTAGGTTTGGTTTGAGTCAAATATAGTAATCCACCAATCATTGATCTACATCTAGTCTGATTTGCCTCCAGAGAACCATCATTTGTTGTCAACTTACATTCGGTCACCATAGGTGTACCAACTGGCTTTGAATCTTCCATACCAAACTTCTTTAGCAATTCTCTCACATACTTGGAATAAGATATAAAAATTCCTTTATCTAGCTGAGTTATTTGCAATCCCAAAAATAATTTCATCTCTCCAATCATTGAAATTTCAAACTCACTCTACATCTCATTAGAAAACTTCATGCACAAACCATCATCTCCTCCAAAAATGATATCATCAACAAAGACTTCCACAATCAAATCTTTATCATTGTAATACCCTTTTGTGTTGCTCTGTTGTGCGAACAGTGCTTTGTTTTGTTATGCTTTATTTTCTATTAGCACCTTGACTATGGTACTCGATTACTATTTGATTGCTATTTGTAAAGTGATGTGAATGTTATATATTGATATGATGGTATTTTATTATGATATTATTATGGCATGTTTTGAATTAGCATAAGTGGATATTCGAATTAATGATGCTTTATGCTTTCGACTAAACTAAGACGTTAGATATGTCAGTTAGTAATACTATATTGGTGAAGGGGATGGTATTGCATCACTCGCTTGCAAGCACCCTATGATTTCACGATTTCCTCTTCACAGTGTGTTTTAATTATGACATATATATGCATGTGGATATACTTTTTGTTCGCAGGTTGACAAGTACCGAACATCGACTCCACCTGGGTTCACAGGTTTGAGCGTGTCCATTGCCCAACGACATTCGATTGGGAGATAGCAGCTAGGTTTTCCATGCCAAGTCATCACCCTAGTCATAGCGTGTCATTGGGTTTTAGTCGGGTTATGTTGCTTTAATATTGTTCACTCTCTTCGATTATTTAATTGCAAGTTGAAAAAAGGGTAATTAAATGGCTTTATGCATTTAAGTTGTTGATTAATTTATATGGTTTTATGTTAGAAATGTGGTTTAGTTTATTAATTAATTTAATTTAATTAATAAATAATTTAATCTCGGATTAGATTTATTTTATTAATTAATTAAATTGATTGTGTTGAAATTAGATAAGTTATGCTTTTTGAAATTTATGGATTTAATGGTTGAAATTGAAAATTAAAGAAAAGAATTTAAATTGCATTTTTAAAATAAGTTTGAATTCAAAAATTGAAAATAGAGATATTTGCTATTCTGTTTTTGAAAATTTATGAGGGTGGTTGCATGGATATTTTGGGGAATTTTCTTTATTATTTGATTTTTTGGAATGAGTTTTTTTTCAACAAGTATGAGAAATTGAAAATAGACGAGAAGAAGGAATTTTTGTTGTTTGTGGGTTTTGGATTGAATTTGTGGAAATTGCTGAGCTAAAGTTGGAAACAAAGCAAGAACCTGTGCACCATCTAGATCTGCTCAAGCTCTAGAATACCAGGTTCATGCTTTTAAATTTAGTTGTTTTGAAAATATATTTATATTTGTTTTGTTGTTGAAAATCATATTTGGAAAACTCAAAATCTGATCTATGATGAAAACTTCATATTAAATTCTATATCAAATCTTAAACCTCTTTTTATATTTGAGTTTTCTCAAGGAAAAAATGGTGTTCTTGGATGCAAATGATCATTTTGGATATTATTTTCTCAATTAATTATGCAAATATCTTTTGAGGATTTTTAAATATATATATATATATGTGTGTGTGTGTGTGTGTGTGTGTGTGTGTGTGTATGTATGTATATATATACTGATATATATACACACATATATATAATATATAGATATTTTTATTGAAATGTTATGCTGCTAATTTTTTAAAGAAAAATACCCCTATTTGGGGTGCGGATTTCCAAAAATCCGTAGGTTTTGCTTTGGCAAAAAAATTAATAATAAAAAAACTAAAAAGTTGAGGTTGGGGCAGACGTTGGGGGCTCACCCAACCGTGCCCCCCAAGGGAGGCATTGTGGGGGAGCCACGTCCAATGTGACCCCCACAAACCCCCGCGACCGCTATGTAAATAGCCGCCACCAGCAATGGTGGCCGGCTGTGCACAAAGCCACCGCCGCCAACACCACCAGGGTCGACTATTCTTTGCACAGTCGTCGTCGCCCCACTCAAAACTGTGGTCAGTGAAAACGCATGGCCGCCTAGCCAAACCCTCGCACGTGGCACGAGAGGAAGGCACGCGGCCCGAGGTAGCCGACAGACCTCTGCATGGCACGTGACCCGAGGAGTTTTTTTTAATTCTTTTTTTTATAAAAAATGAAAATAAATTAAAATATATATATGTAATATTTTAATATTACATTTTATAATATTAAAATATTTTGAGATAATATTTTATATTATATTTAATAATATTAAAATATTAATATATATTAATAAACAAATATATAGGTTATTTTACATGTTATACTTTTTATATCAAAATATTTTAAATAATATTTTATATTAGATTTTATAATATTAAAATATCAGTATATATATTGATAATAAAGTATATTTTTAGTTGCGCATTAAGTTTTGATACATATATTAAATTATTGATTTAAGTTTGATTAAGAAAATGTGAGTATGGTATTCTTGGACAAACTATTAATTATATTTTAAAATAATATATCGGATGGAATAATATATTTGATGTTAAATAATTTGTTTGATTTAAGACGAGTTAATCGTTTTGAGAATGATTTTGTCGAAGAGAGGAAATATTTATTTATTTAAAAATGTTATTTTCTGAATGGTTGAAATAAATGTTTATTTTATAGTTATTGGAAAAAATTAGAGAATGTGATATTTGATTTAAATTTCATCTTTGCCTAAAAGAGTCATCATTCAATCTAGTTTTATTAAGGCAATAAAGTACTGAATGTTAATTAAGAAGTGGATTTAGGAAATCCAAAGTAGATTTAATTCTGATTAAATTGCTTGTATAAAGGTAATTCCTTCTATTATCACTTTGGGGGAAATTAATTAGAAAGGGTTGTTAAGTCTTCCAGATAGGGTTTTAAATATGTGGCTTGTTGTATCATGTTGTCAACCTGTTTTGAATCCCTTGGGTAGTGCATGGTACATTTTCAGTTAATTACCTGGTTTCCTCGAATAGGGATGTTTTGTGCCTCCTTGGGTCAGGAGTGGATTATGTGATTTGTGCCTCCTTGTAAGGAGTGACTTTGTTATTTTTGTTACCTCCAATGTTAGGAGAGGATTTTGACTTATGTCGCCTCCTGAGAAAGGGGTGGTCTTGATATCTTGTTTGTATGCACTTTGGTACCCTTGGTGATTGGATGGTGTGTATGTTGTCAAGTAGAAGAGTGGCTTCCATTAGGGGCTAGAGCCCGTAAGAGGTAATATTGGGTAACCTTCAGAAGTAGTTAATCAAGTGATCACTAAATATATGTACTTAGAAGTTAGGTGGTACTTCACACTAATCAAGATAAGTTCTAGCCTCACTCATAGTTGCAAGTGCTTGTTTAGACTTGGGGTGAGTGGGAAGGCCTGGAATGGCAAGGTTATCTATCTAGTCTTTATGACAGGTATTTGATCCCACGTTAGTAAGTATGAGGGTCGGGGATCGGTTGAAGCCACTAGGATAACCCATAATGGGGGCCGGAGCCTATGAAGATCTATAGTGGGTAACTCATGATGAGTTGTGTGATGACACTCTGTCTAGGAAAACGGTTGGTATTTGATTTTGTGTGTATGGTTCTCTTAACATACTTGATCTGTTTTATATCTAGAAGCAATGTGATCATGTTAGAGTTGTACTTGTGTGGTACATGTGATTGGTTTTGTCAGTTTGGTTCAGTTGTGTGTTAGCATGTGTCTAGAGGTAGATGGCCTTGGCTAGGATTCCTTGTTACTATCTCCTAGCATGGGGGGTGGGCCTTTGGGTTCCACTTGGTTGGGTGGAATGTGCACCTTACTCCATTGGGATTTCTTCTTGATCATGTGGATGAGATTTCCAGTTGGAGAGCTCATGGGATCCAGTTTCTTTCCATGTTGCTTATTTATTTTAGTTGTTCTTGTGATTTATCACCCCTCCTTAGTTATCGAGGTGGAAATTTTTAATTGTAACCATGTTTATTGGACTTACCTCATTTGGGGAATGAGAGATGTAATATTATTGATTAATTATGGATAAATGAAATTGCAAGTTATCTCTTATGCTTTGATGTAATTCTATCATGTATGGAATGTATGTGTTTTAAATTCTTAAGTAAATAAATGACATGGTTTAGATTCATGTTTTTTGTTGAGGTTTTAAATAACCTTTGTCTCATAACCTTAGAGGTTGTTGGCATTGGGTAGTGAACTTGCATGTTAATTGTACTTAAACAAAAAAAAAATAGTCCGTTGAAGTAGTTTTTGCAACTTCCTCTAGGGTTGCATGTCGGTGCGTTACACATGGTATCAGAGCCTAGGTTTAAACACTGGGTACTCTGGGATTATGATGGACCCATTAAGCTTTTAGATTTTTTGGCTTTTAAGTTGTGTACCTTGCCTAATACCTTGAAGTGTCTGTGCAGGATTATGCCTCCCAGATGCGGAAGAGGTAGAGGGCATGGACATGGCCATATAGGCGATCATGGTGGGGGTCAACATGACTCTCCTCCTCATGTAGCATTCGTTCTAGATTAGGAGGAACATCAGGCATCTCATAATGCACTAGGGGTCAGTGATTGTCAGCAAGATCCACCAAGGATTGAGGCTGTGCGTAGAGCACTTGAGGAGGCTTTGGTACTCCTTGTCAGAGACCGGTTGAGGTTTAGGTTAATCCGATTGTGAGGGAAGCTCCACCCTAGTCTCAGTTGCATATGAGGGACCTACTCAGGGCACATCCTCCATTGTATGATGGATCAGGTACTAGTTTAGAGGCTAAGACTTGACTTATAGACCTTGATAGGTGTTTTGTTATGCACCCGTATGGCAGTAATACCAAAGCATGTTACGCTATCATGCAACTGAGAGGGTTCGTATCCACATGGTGGATACTAGAGGAGAAAAAGCTCCATAATGATATTCACTCACTATCTTGGGAGATCTTCTTAGAGTAGTTCAGAGCTCGTTTCCTATCTAAGCATTGGCATCAGTGTCGAGGCGATGAGTTTCACACTTTGCACCAAATGGTTTTATCTGTTGAGCAATATGAGCAATGCTTTTATGATCTCAAACAGTTTGCAGGGATAAGTGACGATGAGAGTATGTTAGTGCACCATTTTGTCAAGGGCTTAAATGCTCATCTTAGTGGTGGTGTGAGGGTTTTCAAACCTAAAACCATGGAGGTAGTAGTGGAGAAAGCATGTCTTATTGAGGAGAATCCGACCATGGCACTAGGAGGTCACATGGGCATACAGATTGGCAGTAGTTCAGCGATAGAGTCTAGTGCTCGAGGAGGTTAGCCTCAAGGAGGTGCACCTTCTAGATCTCAGCAGGGACCATCGCAAAGTGGTCAACAACAACAGAGTGCGCTTGGAAAGCATAAGGACTCTCAGCCATGTCAGGATGATGGTGGTTCTTAACCTAGGAGGAATGGGAACTGGTGGCACAACAAGCACAATCGACAGGAGCAGCCAACCTAGAGTTCACAGTCTGTGGCTGATTGGGGTAGTATGTAGCAGTCTACTGCACCTTTAGGAGACAGAGGGTTTGGTCGTAACACAGGGTGTTACTCTTGTGGCCAATAGGGCCACCTTGCTAGGAACTGTCCACATCTGAACACTTCTAGTTTTGTTCAGGGCCCAGTAGTTTCAGAGCCGACAGTAGGGGATGCAGGTAGATCTCATCGAGCTTATGCTGCGGTTGATAACCGTCAACCTGAGTATCAGGGAGTTGTCATTGAGACTTTTGGAGTTGGTCGTCTAGTGCAAGATGCTCATCCTCAAGGGTCGAGGTTTTGATTTGTATGTCGATTGTATGAGGGAGTTATATCCCTACTGGTTTGTAGGCTTCTAGGAGTAAGCCTAACCCTAGAGGGGGAGGATGTAATAACCCTCTATGTTGCTTTGTTGTGCGAATAGTGTTCTATTTTGTTATGCTTTATTTTCTATTAGTACCTTGACTATGGTACTCGGTTACCATTTGATCGCTATCTATAAAGCGATGTGAATGTTATATATTGATGTGATCATATTTTATTCTGATGTTATCATTATGGCATGTTTTGAATTAGCATAAGTGGATATTCGAATTAATGATGCTTTATGCTTTCGACTAAAGTAATATGTTAGATATGTCAGTTAGTAATACTGTATTGGTGAAGGGGACGGTATTGCATCACTCGCTTGTGAGCGCCCTACGATTTTGTGATTTCCTCTTCACGATGTGTTTTAATTATGACATATATATGCATGTGGATATACTCTTTGTTTGCAGGTTGACAGGTACAGTACATCGACTTCACTTGGGTTCATAGGTTTGAGCGTGTCCATTACACAATGGCATTCGATTGGGAGATAGTAGCTAGGTTTTCTATGCCAAGTCATCACCCTAGTCATAGTGTGTCATCGGTTTTTAGTCGAATTATGTTGCTTTAATATTGTTCACTCTCTTCGATTATTTAATTGCAAGTTGAAAAGGGTAATTAAATGGCTTTATGCATTTAAGTTGTTGATTAATTTATCTAGTTTTATGTTAGAAATGTGGTTTAATTTATTAATTAACTTAATTTAATTAATAAATAATTTAATCTCGGATTAGATTTATTTTATTAATTAATTAAATTGATTGTGTTGAAATTAGATAAGTTATGCTTTTTGAAATTTATGGATTTAATGGTTGAAATTGAAAATTAAAGAAAAGAATTTAAATTGCATTTTTTTAAAAAGTTTGAATTCAAAAATTGAAAATAGAGATATTTGCTATTTTGTTTTTGAAAATTTATGAGGGTGATTGCATGGATATTTTGGAGAATTTTCTTTATTATTTGATTTTTTGGAATGAGTTTTTTTTCAACAAGTATGAGAAATTGAAAATAGAGGAGAAAAATGATTTTTTGTTGTTTGTGGGTTTTGGATTGAATTTGTGGAAATTGCTTAGCTGAATTTGGAAACAAAGCAAGAACCTGTGCACCATCTCGATCTTCTCAAGCTCTAGAATACCAGGTTCATGATTTTAAATTTAGTTGTTTTGAAAATATATTTATATTTGTTTTGTTGTTGAAAATCATATTTGGAAAACTCAAAATCTGATCTATGATGAAAACTTCATATTAAATTATGTATCAAATCTTAAACCTCTATTTCTATTTGAGTTTTCTCAAGGAAAAAATGGTGTTCTTGGCTGAAAATGATCATTTTGGATATTATTTTCTCAATTAATTATGCAAATATCTTTTGAGGATTTTTAAATATATATGTATATATAATGATATATACACACATATATATAATATATAGATATTTTTATTGAAGTGTTATGCTGCTAAATTTTTTAAGAAAAATACCTCTGTGTGGGGCACAAATTTCCAAAAATCCACAGGTTTTGCTTTGGCAAAAAAAAATAATAATAAAAAAAATTTAAAGAAATATATAAAAAAAAGTTGAGGTTGGGGGAGGCACTGGGGGCTCACCCCACCGCGCCCCACAAGGGAGGCGCTATGGGGGAGTCGTGCCCAACGCGACCCCCATAAACCCTCGCGGTCACTATGTAAACAACCGCCGCCACCGCCGACACCACCAAGGCCAGTTGTGCTTTGCACAATCGGCACCCAACTCGCTACCGCCCCACTCAAAACTGCGGTCAATTAAAATGCGCGGTCGCCCAGCCAAATCCTCACACGCGGCTAGAGAGTAAGGCGTACGACCAGAGACAGCTGACCGACCTCTGTGTGGCACGCGACCCGAGGTGTTTTTTTCAATTTTTTTTGTACAAAAAATGAAAATAAATGAAAATATATATATATATATGTAATATTTTAATATTACATTTTATAATATTAAAATATTTTGAGACAATATTTTATATTATATTTTATAATATTAAAATATTAATATATATTAATAAACAAATATATAGGTTATTTTACATGTTATATTTTTAATATTAAAATATTTTAAATAATATTTTATATTAGATTTTATAATATTAAAATATCAGTATATATATTGATAATAAAGTATATTTTTAGTTGCGCATTAAGTTTCGATACATATATTAAATTATTGATTTAATTTTAATTAAGAAAATGTGAGTATGGTATTCTTGGACAAACTATTGATTATATTTTAGAATAATATATCAGATGGAATAATATATTTGATGTTAAATAATTTATTTTATTTAAGACGAGTTAATCGTTTTGAGAATGATTTTGTCGAAGAGAGGAAATATTTATTTATTTAAAAATGTTATTTTTTGAATGGTTGAAATAAATGTTTATTTTATAGTTATTGGAAACAATTAGAGAATGTGATATTTGATTTAAATTTCATCTTTGCCTAAAAGAGTCGTCATTCAATTCAATTTTATTTAGGCAATAAAGTATTGAATGTTAATTAAGAAGTGGATTTAGGAAATCCGAAGTAGATTTAATTATGATTAAATTGCTTGTATAAAGGTAATTCCTTCTGTTATCACTTTGGGGGAAATTAATTAGAAAGGGTTGTTAAGTCTTCCAGATAGGGTTTTAAATATGTGGCTTGTTGTATCATGTTGTCAACCTGTTTTGAATCCCTTGGGTAGTGCATGGTACATTTTCAGTTAATTACCTGGTTTCCTCGAATAGGGATGTTTTGTGCCTCCTTGGGTCAGGAGTGGATTATGTGATTTGTGCCTCCTTGTAAGGAGTGACTTTGTTATTTTTGTTACCTCCAATGTTAGGAGAGGATTTTGACTTATGTCGCCTCCTGAGAAAGGGGTGGTCGTGATATCTTGTTTTTATGCACTTTGGTACCCTTGGTGTTTGGATGGTGTGTATGTTGTCAAGTAGAAGAGTGGCTTTCGTTAGGGGCTAGAGCCTGTAAGAGGTAAGATTGGGTAACCTTCGGAAGTAGTTAATCAAGTGATTACTAAATCAATGTACTTAGAAGTTAGGTGGTACTTCACACTAATCAAGATAAGTTCTAGCCTCACTCATAGTCGCAAGTGCTTGTTTAGACTTGGGGTGAGTGGGAAGGCCTGGAACGGAAAGGTTATCTATTTGGTCTTTATGACAGGTATTTGATCCCACGTTAGTAAGTATGAGGGCCGAGGATCGGTTGAGGCCACCAGGATAACTCATAATGGGGGTTAGAGCCTATGAAGATCCGTAGTGGGTAACTCATGACAAGCTGTGTGATGACACTTTGTCTAGGACAATAGTTGGTATTTGATTATGTGTGTATGGTTCTCTTAACATACTTGATTTGTTTTATATCTGGAATCAATGTGATCATGTTAGATTTGTACTTGTGTTGTACTTGCATTGTACTTGTGTGGTACATGTGATTGGTTGTGTCAGTTCAATTTAGTTGTGTGTTAGCATGTGTCTAGAGGTAGATGGCCTTGGCTAGGATTCTTTGTTACTATATCCTAGCATAGGGGGGTGGGCCTTTGGGTTCCACTTGGTTGGGCTTTCTTCTTGATCATGTGGACAAGATTTCCAAATGGAGAGCTCATGGGATCTAGTTTCTTTCCATGCTGCTTATTTATTTCAGTTGTTCTTGTGATTTATTACCCCTCCTTAGTTATCGAAGTAGAAAGTTGTAATTGTAACCATGTTTATTGGACTTACCTCATTTAGGGAATGAGAGATGTAATATTATTGATTAATTATGGATAAATGAAATTGCAAGTTATCTCTTATGCTTTGATGTAATTATATCATGTATGGAATGTATGTGTTCTAAATTCTCAAGTAAATAAATGACATGGTTTAGATTCATGTTTTTTGTTGAGGTTTTAAATAACCTTTGTCTCATAACCTTAGAGGTTGTTGGCATTGGGTAGTGAACTTGCATGTTAATTGTACTTAAACAAAAATAAATTAGTCTGTTTAAGTAGTTTTTGCAACTTCCTCTAGGTTTGCTTGGCGGGGCGTTACACTTATTATCAATCTTGAAATACAAGTTACTATCAATAGTACCTTTATTAAATCCAAGCTTCAACAAATAATTTTCCAATATGTCATACCATGCTCTTGGTTCTTGCTTGAGTCCATACAATTCTTTCTTCAGTCAGAAAACCATGTCTCCCTGATCAGTCAATTGAAATCCATCAGGTTGCTCAATATATACTTCTTCATTCAGCTCACCATTTAAAAATGTTGACTTGACATCCATTTGATAAATCTTGTACTTTTTGTAAGCAACATAAGCAAGAAGAAGTCTCACAACTTCAATTCTAGCAACAGGGGTAAAGGTTTCTTCAAAGTCAATTCCTTCCATCTATGAATATCCCTGGCACACCAATCTTGCTTTGTTTCTGATAACTTCACCTTGCTCATTCAATTTATTCTGAAAGACCCATTTAGTTCCAATTACATTTTTGTCATTAGGTCTAGGAACAAGAGTCCATGTATCATTCTTCTCAACTTGTTGTAACTCTTCTTTCATTGCTTCCATCCAATGTTCATCTTTGCATGCTTCATTGACATTACTAGGCTCGGTCTTTGAAATCAAACAATATTCTTCAACAATTCTTCTCCTAGTGTGAACACCTTTGTTCTTATCACCTATAATCTGATCTTCTGAATGATTTATTCTCACATACCTTGGAGTCTTATAATTTTCTTGAACTTCTGGCTCTTGTGATCTCTCTTCTGTACTTTTACTTGTTTCTCCTTTCTCTTGATCTTCTTGATTCACCAAATTGATTTACACTTGATTTGAAGTCACTGAACTAACATTTTGATCATCTGAATCATATCCACAGGTTTTGGATGGTCTAGAAATGTCTTCATCAACCTTAACATTTTCACTTTCAACCATTTTTTTCAATACCAGTAGGCCTCACTCTTAGTAGAATAACCAAGAAAGATTCCTTCATCCCTCCTAGCATCAAAATTTCCTATATCTTCATCTCTTTTGATATAACATTTGCTCCCAAAAATTTTGAAGTATCTAATAGTAGTCTTATGAACAAACCATAGCTCATAAGGGGTCTTACCAGTATCTCCTTTGACATGAACCCTATTGAGAGTATAAACAACAATACTCATAGCTTCTCTCCAGTAGATATGAGGTACATTTCCTTCCAGCATCATAGTCCTAGCAACATCTAGAACCGTCATATTCTTCCTTTCCACAACTCCATTTTGTTGAGGGGTTCGTAGAGTAGATAATTGTCTCTTTATCCCATTCACTTCATAGAAAGAATTAAACTCACCGTATGTGAATTCACCACCTCTATCTGATCTCAGACACTTAATTTTTAGACTTGTCTCTATCTCAACCTTAACTTTGAAAATCTTGAATTTCTCTAGGGCTTCAAATTTTTCCTTTAAGAATGCAATCCACATCAATCTAGAATAATCATTAATGAGTAATATGAAATACCTATCTCTTTGTAAAATTTTGATTCTAACAGGACCACACAGATCAGTATGCACAAGCTCCAATACTCCCTTTGAACATTGTTGTTTTCTTTTGAATGATACTCTAGTTTTCTTACCCAACTAACATTCCTTGCATATGGTATTAGTAGGCTTTACCAATTTAGGAAGATCTCTCACTGCCTGAGTAGAACTTATCTTGACAATATTGTCAAATTTTTCATGACACAATCTTCTATGCCACAACCAACTTTCATCAACTTTAGCAATCAGACAACTTTTACTAGCAGTACTCAGGTGAAAGATATTACCTTTTGTTTTGGTACTTGATGCAATCACATTTCCAGAACTTCCCAATATCTTGCACTTTCCATCCTTGAATTGAAGATTATATCCCTTGTCAACCATTTGTCCAACACTTAAAATATTATGCTTCAAACCTTCAACATAAATAACATCATCAATATTATGCTTACCATCAAAATAAATACATCCTCTGTCATGGATTATACCACCATTTTTATCACCAAATCTTACAACACTTTTCTAGGCTTACAAATTTTCTCTTATCAACTATCATGTGATGTGAGCATCCACTATCAATTACCCATTCATCCTTCTCTTCAATTTGAGCAGCTAGGGCTTTCTCCACATTTGTACAACTAGCAGATTCAGTAGACACAAGATTACTTTCCTTGATAGCAATAAACACAAACTCATCTTCACTTACATTTCCTTTATTAGATTCATCATCAGTCACACCTTCATCAGCATCATAGTAACACTTCTTTTGAAATTTAGGCTTGTAAGGTCTTGACTTAGGAACTCTTTCTAGACACCTTGATGCAAAATGACCTATCTTATTGCAAGAAAAACATTTAATAGGAAATTTACCTTTATACTTACCTTCTCCTCTAGCTTCCCTTTTGATAATAAGTGCTACAAGCTCATTCATTTCTCTTTCTTCTTCTTCAATTTTTTCTCATTTATTCCTCATACCTGAATACCTTTCTAGAAGAACTTTCACCCAGATCATATCTTTGCTTGTCTCTTTCGAAGGTAGTAGCCTTGAATGCAAATTCTATCTTAGGAAGGGCATCACCGAATTCACTCAACTCAAAGGCAGTAAGATTACCAATGGATCTCAGATGACACTCCATTTGAGTCTTCCACATAGAATATTTTTTTCCATCAAATCTCAGACTATCCTTCTTATATGTTGCCATCCCAGATCACCTCAAGCTATTAAACTTCTTCCCAGGAACCTGCTCTGATAACAATTGTTGGCAACACAAGGCCGCAGACAACTGAGAGGGCGGTGAATTAGTTGTCACATAAATTCAAACTTATTAAACTTATTAACCCTTATTCTCAAATCTGATTAATAACCATGAAAGCATAGATCAACACCACATCAAAAACACACATAACACCAAGATTTTTTGCATGGAAACCCTATTAGGGGAAAAACCATGGTGGAGGTTAATCCACAAGTTATACCCTATTAGAACTATAAGAAGAATAAATGAGGAATGCACATGCATTTAGGCACACTACCTAGAGCTCACTGGTCAATTACAAAGGAAGACTTATTGTCTTAAATAAATATTCAGATTAAATCCATCTGAAGAATTTAAACTGAGAAAGTAGCATCTGCTAATGCATGATTATAGTTATGGTTAAGCACATGAAATTTTCTTCACTCTTCTTCACTCTTCTTCACACTCTGCTCTACCTTCAAATGATCTAATCTTTATTCACACATAGCACTCACACACTTTGCATCACACATGTATCAAATGAGATAAACAATCGCTCATATATATCTGCCACAAGAAATTGTTAGAAATCTTGTATAAGATTAATAACCAGGAACACCTACAAAAACAATGATAAATCTTCCACAAGAGGATATGCAAGAATGAGCTTGCTTGATATTAAGACCTCTCAAATGAAGAGGTAAAAAGGATAATACAAATGATATAATAACCCTCCTTATATAGGAAAGGGTGAGGTACAAGATGCAGTAAGATGTTGCCATGTGTCTTGATCTAACAACATGTGACAACAAGGAAACCCTAAAAAGATTAAATGCATCCTAAGGTTAAAATAACCTAAGTTAACTTATTCTAGTGTAGTAAATAAATATTTACACTAACAAAAATTACATTGCTTCAGGTCGGCTTCAACAAAATAATAAGATGAATACAAACTGTCGGCTTAAAAAAATAAAGATTATTAATGTGAATCAACCAAGGTCAGCCACAACATAGTAGAGACCCAAAATAGCATCCTCAAACATGAAACAACTTCAAATATTTTTTCTCAAAGATCCACAACACACTTCAAACACCCTATCGGCCATGAACATGAAAAACATGAACACGCAAGAGAAAATCACCAATCACGAGCACAACGATCAATGCAGACATGCAACATAGATAAAGCACAAACTAGAAACATCCACAAAAATCACAGGAACATACACAAAAACTCAGATTACTAGAATCACATTATCTTCTTCCAGGAACACTAGCTACAGTAATAGAATAATTGTCAGAACACAGAAACTCATAACTTGTTCAAATCTTCATGCACACCTCCGAAAATTTTGGTGGATAAACTAGATAGGCTCAAAAACAAACCCTTTAATCCAAAACTTCTCACCATCAACATACTTAACTTTCCATCACACTAAACTTCACTACTTCACAGACAACCTTCAACATATTTTATTACAATTTTCTCAGTATCCTCGACATATACAACCTTAAAGACATCAATTCTAATAGTGTTGACATCAATGACAACCACATATCATAAACACAACCACAACATCCAATAGGGGCTACTTATCAAATATAAATGATAGTCATAATTCATGATATGTTGCATCATATCATGGAAGACTATGTAGTCAATCTATTAGATTAGTTAAAAAAATGAGAAGATCACCTATAGGTTCTTGAGTGTATATTTGAATGTCTAAGAGAATATGAGATTCACCTCATTCCTAAGAAGTGTTTCTTTCGTGTTACATTTGGAAAACTTCTAATTATTTATCGATGTGGCATAGAAGTTGAATTTTCAAAAGTCATTGCTACCTTAGAGATGCCACCTCCATAAACACTCAAATAGTTGTGCAATATTTAGGAAACAATTAAGGCTATCAAAAGGTTCATTCATATCTTGTTGACAAGTATTAGCCATTTCCTCATCTCTAAATAAAAATATTTCCTTTCACTAGGATGAATCTTGTCAACAAAAATTTGGGAAAATCAAATATTATCTTGCATCACCATTAGTGCTCACACCTTAAATACGAGGAAAACCATCACTATTTTACATCTATACAACACCAATCACCTTGGGAGAACTCTTAGGATTAAATTATTTACAGGGACATGAAAGGGCTATCTACTACATCAATGTAACTTTTGTGAGTTATGAGCTTAATTATTCATCCATAGAATGTGCATGTTTAGCTATTATTTTTAGCTCTAAAAACATTATGGCACTACATTCTTAATTATAAGATCTAGCTCATATCTAGAATTGATCCACTAAAATATATTCTTTAAAAAACATTTCTCACAAGTAATATAGAAAAATATGTGATATTTCTTAATGAATTTGATATAGAATATGCTAATAGAAAAGTAATCAAAGAACAAGTCATGGAAGATAAAATTGTGGATACACCTCTTACATATAACCATCCTCTCATTTTGGACTTTCTTGATGATTCTATCTTCACTCTAGATGATTCAAAATCATGGAAAATATATTTTAATGGTTCATATACCCACAAAGGATTAGGTATAGGAATACTTTTCATAACTCCTCAAGGTGAATTCATTTCTAAAAAATTTAAACTAGCTTTCCTATGCACAAAAAACACCATAAAATATGAGGCCCTCATTAATAGTCTCAAAATAATAGTCTAGTGGAATATAAAAATATCTTAGTTTATGGGATTTCACAACTAATCATAAGCCAATTTAATGATGGGTATTAATAAAATATGAGAAGGTAACCCATTATAAAAGTATGGTTGATAGTTCCAAGGAATACTTCACCTCCATCCAATTTGAGATAGTACCTAGACTTAACAAAAAAGCAACAGATGTTGTGGCTACCATTGGGTCTCTCTTGGATATGCCACTAGATAATTGTCATTGTGAGTTATTGGTCAAAAAATGTTTGGCCCCTACATATGATGTCCCTAATTTCTAACTTGTTTGCAAACTTGTTTGTCCCAATAATCCCTAATATCATGATATTTATAATTACCTCCATGATAAAATCCTTCCACCAAATCTATTCTATACTGAACATAAAAAAATTATCCAACACTCTTCTATTTTACCATCCTTGTTGATAACCTCCACCAAAGGAGCTTCAATGGTTATTTACTTAGGTTCCTTAACTTAGAAGAGGATTATCCAAAATTAAGTAGGTTCACAATGGTATTTGTGGTACACACACTTGTGATATGGTCCTAGCTAAAAATATCTTGAGAATAGGCTACTATTGTACAACTATGGAACAAGATGATTATTATTATGTAAATAAATGTTTATCTTTCTAGAAACACAAAGGTCTAATTCACACACCATCATAGACATTTTAACCCATAACTAATCCTTGGCCCTTTTCACACTAGGGCCTTGATCTCATTAATAAGATTCATCTATCTTCCTCCAATAGCTATACTTTTATCATAACCATTATTGAGTACTTCACCTAATGGATTAAATACATTTCTCTTACATACACTACTAGCTAAAAAATCTCTAATTTCATCTTCAAATACATCATTTATCATTATGGAATCCCTTCCAGCATTATCACTGAAAAAGATAGGTCATTTAAAAACTATTAAGTCCACACTCTTTATGAGTTCTTTCATATCTAACACTATTGTTCCACCCTATATTAACCACAAGGTAATGGTCAAGTAGAGGCATCTAATAAAACCATCTCAAAAATACTAAAAAAATAGTCAATTATGTTGTCTATGACTAACACCTATAGCTTTGAAATAAAGGAAAATAGGTTCACTATAATAAAACAAAATGATGAACCTAGTTTCACCTTTAATTTCATTCAATATGAGGGTTATGATGCATAAATGCATTACATAAATTAAACCTAACCAATATAGCAATCAAAAGGCGGGTTTTAAGGGGGTTAAATGTTGTATACCTATGGCAAAAAGTGTTTTTTTGGGCCTCATCGAGGACTCATTCACCCTAAGGCAAATGGGTCCTAGCTAGGGTTCTAGAAAATCTGTTTCTCAGTTTTGTTCTTCTATGTTTGCACTCCTAGATACCAGTTGGAGACTGTTGAAAACTTGGAAATAAATCTTGTAGGTTAGTTTTTGTGATTTGACAAATTTCTTAGCAACTTTGACAAATTTTGAAATTTTGCTTTCCAATTTGATCTTCAACCTAAAACTTGCAAACACACATGAAATGAGAGAAAAAATATTTTTTTATTAGGGAATAGGGGTTTGCCTTGGTCAAACCCCGTTTTGGTAATTAAACCTTGAAATGAAATAATTCATAAAGGAATGATGAATGAACAAAATGCAATGTCACAACTCACCACACCTTAATTGAAACTTTGGAGTAAAAATCAAAAATCTTGCATGAAGTGGCCTCAATGAATGTAGATCTTGATCACAACACTTGATTAGAGATAATTCATTTGAAATACATGAATTTATATTCAATGCTACATCAACACATTAGCTTAACAACATGCATGATGCACTAAACCTTTGACATAATGACATTAATCTTGATTGCTGCAATAATCTTCTTTAAATATTCCCTTAAATTCCTTGAAAATGTTCTTGAATGCTCCTATAATGCTCTTGTGAAAGTACTCTTGATTTCTTATAAATATCTAAGTGAGGACCCATTCGCCACATGGCGAATGGGTCCTAGCTCATTTAGCTAGGACACACTTAAGGAAATATGAAATGTCATGTGAAATAGGGTCCTAGGACCTAGTGAGGACTCATTTGCCAGGTGGCGAATGGGTCCTAGGTCACTAACCTAGGACACACACCTTGTAAAATTAAGTGTTGTGTAGTATCATTAATGAATGTCGGGTTTTATCCCTCAAAATCTGCATTTAATTAGGCTTGGATTTAAATTAAAGGGGCCAATTAAGGCATATTAAGCTCCATTAATTAATAAAGCCATAGATTAGTGTGAAAGTGTAAAGATACACTTTACAACACCCTAAATAAGACACTATTAATTCCATTTAGTTAAATTGGGCCCTAAACTTAATGTGAATGTGTAAAACACATTACAACACTAAATTAAGGCAACATTAGGCTTATTTTATTATTAATTATTCCCAAATTAAGTGTTGAAAAAGGATACTTATTTGACACTACATTTAGCCCCCACTTTAGTGAGAGGAGAAACTTGCATCAAACTCATACTAAAGTAGACATTCAAGAGAGGTCCAAGTGTACCAATATGGATGGTATAGGATGCCAAAGATCAAGGGGGAAATCAAGCCCCCAGGATCCAAGATCCTACGTCAAACCAACATAAGCACAAAGGGACACACACAAGGTGTATGATATGCAACAACAAGACAAGATACACAAACATACAACATCAAAGACTAAAAGAAGAAAAACAAAAAAACAAAAAAGGGGTGGATCAAGCCTCAATAGTCTATCCAACTCGATGTTGATCAAGTCTCAAGTGTTTGTCCAAAATGCGCACTCACTCCAGGGTAGTGGAATCTTAGGTTGTCCACTAGGTGAGTTATTCCATGGCTGGCTTAGTGAGAAATTCATGCCTTTGTGTCGGATTCTCACCATACAATGAGAAATTCATGCCTCTATGTCAGCTTCTCATCATACTAACCATACCAAAGCTATCCCTCTAATAACTTCAATAGTGTGCCATAAAATAAAACTTCGAGCTTCACAAGACCTAATAAGTTGTGTTATGCTAAGAACCTATGAAAAACATGTGAGTAAAGGTTTTTGTTCAATGGGACTTTTCTTAGTTCATGTAAGGTCTCTTCTTAGGGTAAATCATGCCTAACATCTCCAAGAGAGGACAAGTCAAATAAATATCACATTCTTAGAGGAAATCAAACCTAATGACGCCACCAAGAAAATGATGCATCCCAAGAATAAAAAAAATCACATAGAAATATGAGTGTTAGTGTATGCCCCCACTTTAAATTGATTGCTAATAGCATTTCTATGTGCAATCTGCTTTAAAGTAGAAGAAGATATGAGAGATTATTTGGAAAGCCCTATGCCAAGTCATATGTTCCCAAATGAAACTACATCATGAATAAGGGGTTTCCCCCAAAATGTAATGCTAGACATAGAAAGAAAAGTATGCCACATGCGAGCCAACTTAAGGCATGTCTTCCACATCCAAAGCTTGCTTATATATATACATGGAAGGTGGTCAACTAGCCAAAAGAGACAATCAACAAGTGCCATACGAGGACAAGGCTACCTAACCTCCTTGCCCCCACTTAGTACAAGACAAGAGTAAGTCGAGATGATTGATGATAAACATAATAAAATAAAAATCAGTATCAATTAAAGGAACTAGGCGCTTCAACACAAGGAAGAGCACCACAATCCTTAAGATGTTGAATTTTATCACTCAAAGCCTTACATTCATTAGTAGAATGACCATGGACTCTATGATATACATAAAATGAATTCTTGTAGTAAAATTTATTTCATGTTCTTGGAGGGAGAGATATCAAACAATCTTGGAGGAGTCTCGACAAGATAATCTCTTGATCAATAGTAGAAGATGTTCCTTTCTTTTGTGATAAAGATATCTCTTGCTTAGTACAAGGTGTTATAATTACACAAGACTCTTTAGATGGCGAGATTTTGTACTCTTCTTTAAAGGAAGGTGTAAAATATAAAGAACTCCAATCATTACTAATACATGTCCTAGGAGTGCTTTGTGTAATGGAATTAATGTTAAGCGAAGACTTCTTTGTTTCTTTCGTGTCTTTCGAAGGACAATAACTAAGACCACTAGTTTCTATCAATTTAGGATGCACTAATTTTAAAGTTGGATTAGAAGAATAATTTGTAAGAGTGTTGATATTAATTGAAGGCTTATTTATTTCTTTCAAGGGACAATAACCAAGACCATTAGTCGTTTCTTGTGTGTTAGGCTCTATGGGGACATAGATACCTTGTTCCCTATCACCACATCCTTTTCCACTATACCCAAGTTGTTTCATAATTTCATAACCTCTTCCATAAATCTTTTTCATTTCTTTCAGATTTGGTGGTTGGTCATAATCAACTTCATCAAAGTTTGTTTTGTATGTTGTTTTTTCTTCTAAAGTGGTTGAGGTGGATGCTTTCGAAGGGTCTTATAAATTTTGTGTTGACATTACCGCTTTTTCTTTTCCCTTTTTAGAATTTTTTTTATGATCTTGTATTTTCCCATGAATATAGGTGTGAAATCTAAGAAACCCCAATCATCTTCCAATAACTCTATGACTTTTTCAATATTGCTCTCTATTTCTTTCTCTTGCACAGGTTCCACTTGTGTAGTTGGTGTCAATGTCTTCAAAGGATATCATTTTTATCTTTTAGCAATCAAACAACTTTCAAGTTCAAGATCAGCCTTGAGTGTGTAAACTTTTTTTTCATATACATACTTCATTTTACGATGAAGGGTAGAAGGCACCCCATTCATTGCATGAATCCATGGCCTTGCTAAAAGAAGATTATATGAAAGATCATGAGGCATAACATGCATAGGATTCTGTAATAGGACCTTTCCAACTTTAATAGGTAATGTGATGACTCCAAGTGGTTGTTTTCCTATATTATCAAATCCATAGATAGATAAAGAATCAAGGAAAATACCACTCTTATCCATATTAATCTTTTCCAAAAGGCTCACACTACACATTAAGGGCCAAGCCATTGTCAACAATGGTTCTCTTTATCCCAAGTTGATTAACATAGGCTATTTGTTTATTCCTGGTTTTCATTTGGAATAATTGTAGTCATAAACAAAGTCTCCTCTCCTTCTACAATAGATCCCTTTGAACAACTATCTGTAACTTCAACATCCTTAATTAACAAAATTTTCTTCTTTTTGAAAACATTTTTCTTTTTAAAATTATATTGTTTCTTCTTTCCTTGTCTCCTACTATCTTCTTCATCACTTTTAGGATCTTTATTAGGACATTGAGCAACATAATGTCCAATCTTACCACAATTGAAACACTTGAATGGAAGCTTCCCCTTATAACTACCTGATCATCTTCTCAGTCTGCTTACAAGGATGGATTCATTGTCATCCAATTTATTTGAATTAGAATTTATGGTGTTGCCCTTTTTCATAGATTTAAAGGAAACCTCTTTGCTAGTGGGATTATCATTACAAACTCTCATCTCATAGGAATTAAATGTGCCATGAATTTCATCTAAATTGAGTTTATTTATATCCCTCTTCTATAGTAGATACTTTGGAATCATACTTAGGTATCAGTGATCTTAGCACCTTCTTGACAACAACTTTTTCTTCTAAAACCTAAGCAAGTCCATGAATTGAATTGACTCTCTTCAACTCTTAGAAGGTAATCAAAAACCTTCTCTTCCTCATTAATCTTTAGCCCTTCAAATTTGGCTCTAAAATTTTGTAACTTAGATTCTTCAACCTTTACATCACCCTCATAGATACTAGACAATTTATCCCAAATAGCCTTTGCAGTTTTACAATCCATAATATTGACAAGTACATCATTAGAAAATCCACAACAAATAGAATTTGTGGCCCTAGCATTACACTCATAGGCTTTTTTTTCCTCTTGAGTGGAAGGTTTCATTGTGTCAGTGTACTCAGTCTCAACTACTTCCCAAACATCATAACCTAGAGAAGATAAATAACACTCCATTCTATATTTTCAAAAGGCAAAGCTAGAACCATCAAATAGTGGTGCTTTGGAAGTAGAATAACCTTCTTGATTTTCCATGATAAGTACTCCACTACTAGGAACCCCTAATTTGGTTAAACTTTGTGTAAGGGTATGAATCTAATACCACTTTTTGGCCCCATGGTTGCTATTGCACCAAAAGATCAACCCTTTAATGTGTGATACAACTGCCAGAGTTAACGGATCCACAAGATGCAGTTAGTCCATGTCACAAATCCTGAGGGGAGCACTAACTATCTTCTAACACTTTTATCATGAATGCATCATTTCACTTTTTCTCTTCTAATGAAGGTAACTCATCTTGAAGGAAAGTAATGTCTAAGTTGACCGGAGTTACATCTTGAACTTGGGCTGCCACATCATTTGGTTTCACATTAGGAGGGGTAGGAACTTGTTGTAAATCACTTTGAATCATGTTATGATAACTAGGTGAGGCTTGAATAAGGTCCCATAAGGATATCTTAGCAGGAGTATTTTTAAGTTGTTCAACAAGATCATACTCCTTTCCACTATGTGAGGGAGAATGAGGAGCACTAGGCAAGATAGGTTGAGGCAATGGGAGGGATGTTTTAATTATTTGTCCTGGTTTTAGATTATTCCTAGTGTTATATGTATGAGCAACAATATTATGACTCGGTTGTTGTGAAACATTATGATTATCAAGTTTCCCTTTAGGTGGTTCTAAGATAAACATGGGTTTATTTTAAACTTGTGATTGATGTGAGGGTGGGTAGATGGTAAGAAGTCGCTTAGGAGACCACTTCAAGGGATATCTAATGTGCATAACCTCAAAAGGATTTTCCTTATTTTCATGATCTCTTAGTGAAGGGGATTCTAATGTCACTTCATCATATTCATCTAAGGAAGCCACATCACTATTGTTTGAAATACATGTGTCAATGTTCTCATTTTCTTCCACCATGATATCTTCATTAGTAGGAGAGTTTTTAGGAGATCTACAAACTAGATGTTCATGACATTTAATGGTTGGTTCTTCTAAAATAACTTCATCACAAGTAAGGGAGTTATCAATGGTTGGATTGCCTTGTTTATCAATGATGGCATTCTCTTGTTAAATAATGTTTCCCCTAAGGGAAGAGAGACAAATAGGAATCTCATGACTCTCATTGGTTTGATCTTCTTACACCAAAATATCTTCTTCACAAATAGGAGAGATATTGGGAGAAGACCAAGTTTCATTGGAATGATTATCCACCATTGTATTCTCTTTCACTAAAGCATTCTCATAAGTATGAGGGATGAAATTTTTCTTAGCATGCTTAGAAAGGTAAGATACTAACATTGTTTGACCAAAAATGAAAAGTAATTCTAACCATCTTATGCAATGCTACAAGAATGTAAACAATGTATATCCAAAGATGAAAAGTAGTTTTATCCAATTTATGCAAAAATTCAAGAATGCAAACAATGTGTATCCAAAAATGAAAAGAATTTTTATCAAACTTATGAAAAGCTTCATGAATGTAAACATTGTGTATGCAAAAGTGAAAAGTACTTTTATTCATATTATGCAAAGCTTCAGGAATGTAAATTTTTTTAGATCTGGTAATTTTTTCTACTGAAATGATTTTGGAATGATTCAAAATGGCTACACTAAATGGATGATTTGACCTAGATATCGAAAACATAAATTCTCAAAACTTTCCAAACTGGTACTATAGGTTACCAACAAGCCTAGGAAGTAAAAAAAATCACCATAAAGCTAAGAAAAGTTGGTTTTTGTAGGCCTCGAAGGTCTCATTTGCCCAGTGGTGAATGGGTCTTGGTATGCTTTTCTAGGAAACTCTGAATCTGATATTGAAGCTTAGGAACTATGAAAACTTGATGCCTTTGTAACCCTAACATGGACTCATTCACCCTATGGCAAGTGGGTCTTGGCTAGGGTTCTGGAAAATTTGTTTTGGGGTTTTTTTCTTCTATGTCTGCACTCCCATATCCCAGTCGAAGACTGTCAGAAACCTAGAAATAAATACTATAGGTTAGTTTTCATGATTTGACAACTTTGACAACTTTGACAATTTTTCTTTCCAATTTGATCTTCAACCTAAAACTTGTAAACACATGAAAGGAGAGAAAAAAAAAATTAGGGAATAGGGGTTTGCCTTGGTCAAACTCCATTTTGGAAATTAAACCTTGAAATGAAATAATGCATAAAGGAATGATGAATGAACAAAATGCAATTTCACAACTCACCACACCTTAATTGAAACCTTGGAGTATAAATCAACAATCTTACATGAAGTAGCCTCAATGAATGTAGATCTTGATCACAACACTTGATTAGTGATAATGCCTTTGAAATTCTTAAATTGATCTTCAATGCTACATCAACACATTAGCTCAACAACATGCATGATGCACTAAACCTTTGACATGATGGCAGGAATCTTGATTGTTGTAATAATCTTCTTCAAATCTTCCCTTGAATACCTTGAAAATATTCTTGAATTCTCCTATAATGCTCTTGTGAAAGTACTCTTGATTGCATGAAGATCTAGGATGAAACATAGTGAAATAGCCTTGTATTTATACTTATCTTATCATTAATTCCCAAAATTCAAATAACATAAGTTGACATCAAATCTAGGATTTGAAATCATTAAAATACCACCAAAAACATATCCCAAGGGGGGGTCCTAGGTCTAAGTGAGGACCCTAGCTCACTTATCTAGGTCACACTTCAAGAAATATGAAATGTCATGTGAAAATAGGGTCCTAGGACCTAGTGAGGACCCATTCGCCACCTAGTGAATGGGTCCTAGGTTACTAACCTAGGACACACACCTTGTAAAATTAAGTGTTGTGTAATATCATTAATGAATGTCAGGTTTTATCCCTCAGTATTTTCATTTAATTAGGCTTGGATTTGAATTAAAGGGGCCAATTAAGGAACATTAAGCTCCATTAATTAATAAAGCCCTAGATTAGTGTGAAAGTGTCTTAGGCACTAACCTAGGACACACACCTTGTAAAATTAAGTGTTATGTAATATCATTAATGAATGTCAGGTTTTATCCCTCAGTATTTTCATTTAATTAGGCTTGGATTTGAATTAAAGGGGCCAATTAAGGAACATTAAGCTCCATTAATTAATAAAGCCCTAGATTAGTGTGAAAGTGTAAAGATACACTTTAAAACACCCTAAATAAGGTACCATTAAGTACATTTAGTTAAATTGGGCCCTAAACTTAATGTGAATGTGTAAAAAACATTACAACGCTAAATTAAGGCAACATTAGGCTTATTTTTTAATTAATTATTCCCAAATTAAGTGTGAAAAAGGGATACTTTGTTTAATACTACAAGTTCAATCTTTCTCTTTGATCCTATCACATTGACATCTACACACCAACTAGTGCAACGCCCTATTGAATTTTCTTTGGATCTAAATCCATCTTACCTATCAAGATAAAAATTATATCATTGTGCATTTCCTTATGCAATATCATTAATGATGAGGATTATTGGGTTGTGCATCTACATCAACTACAAATTCTTGATGAGTGGTACCTTAACACCATAAACTATTTATAGTCATACCATAATTACCTCCATCCTAGCTACAATGAGATAATCATATCCCATAAGTTTTAGGTTGGTGATATTATGATTAAGGAAAACCAAAAAAAAAATAGAATAGACATAACAAGGGTAAAATTGAGCCTAATTGGTTAGGAACATATTTCATCATCACTAAGTATGGTTTAGGAGCATACCAATTAGCTACCCCTGAGGGTGACTTGCTCGATGAGCCCATGAATATCATACACCTCAAGTATTTTCATGCCTAATTTGAGGAATATCCCAATAGGAAAAATGAAAAAAAAATTAAAATTAAAATAGTAAATATTAAAATCATCCTCAAGTGAAAACCACTTTTGGTGGTGCCTTGGACAAGCACCATGGTGAAAAATTGCTCACTGAAACTATGTTTAATAAACCAAACTCCACCATATTTCAAGTCCTCATCCACCATTTATAATTCTACTTCCTCCACCTATTCATCCACTCCTCACATCATATTCCACTCATGCATGCATAACATTTCATACCGTGTTTTACACTAGAGGTAGGTGATTACTTCTTGATTTATAATAAATATTAAGACATGCCATTTGGCTCACTTAGGGTTTTGGATATCTTCCATATTCAATAAGTCATGCATTCCTCCAATATTCCATGAACTAAATTTCATCCCCCAACCCATTACTATATTTTCCTTTCCCTCCAAAAAATAAAATACCATTTTCCATCAACAAAACCTCACATAGCAACACTTGAAATATCACACTTTGATCACCAATTCAAGAACTAAACATCAACCTTGATAACATAAAGTTATCACACCATTTACCATCATCAAAATTTCCTATTTTTTCAATCACTTTCCTTCAAGGGATGCATCAAGCATAATCCTCATCCATTTATTTGAATTAACACTTTGACAAGAAATAATATGTTTGTATGTCAGTTGATAGTTGATAGTTTCATTCTTTGATTTATATTTGATTTTTTTGTCTTTTAATAAATATTTTTACCCATACTATGCCTACTCAAGATCACCATGATCATTATATATCATGGTAATTTGGTTGGTATACATTGGGGCATGGTCTATTGTTTCTATGTATTAGTTTTGTTGGATTTTCTCTCATATGACCTGGACTAATATCAATCACCTTGTGATGTGATGGGAACTCCTATCCATGTCTAATGGTTGTCTCCCCATATACACACCAAGAATTTCAAACACCTTGTAAGTGTTGGTGCATCCTATTTTTGGTGTTTGCTAGAGTGTCAATCCATGCATTAGATACATTTTCACCTTTGTCTTCTACACCCTAGTGTATAACATCCATTTCAATATCAAAATAATTTCCATCTCCATATGTCAACATATTTTATAATTCTAAATAAAAATTTATCCATGTCTCATCATCCATTGTAATTATTTCATCTATTCACTTTTATTGCATCCATATCTTCATGTCCATGTATTATTTTTCTCTTTCACCTACCTTTCTACTTATCATTCTTCTTTCAAGAGATCACTTGTGCAATTTTTGTATAAATCACCTCTTGAGAAGGCACCATCATCTCACCATCCAATCTTTCATTATTTCCTCCATATAACTAGGGCATATCATCACTTTCTCCATATCTTATAATTAATTTCTTCATATCTACTTTTATTTTCTTTGAAATAATGTTACTTCAATCATCATCTCAAAGAGGGGAAAATTTATATAATAAAATAATATAACCTTCAACATAATTATTCCATCATAGTCCATTAGTACATATTATCACTTCAGTATCGATTTATCACTTAGTACTCATGACACCTAATCATTTAATTAAGTTTTAATTATTTAATTAAATTGACCCAACATTATTCATTAATTAAAATTTTTATTATCCATTATATCTGTATTTTTTCATTAATAAACTAATTAATATTAATTTATACCTAATATACACATTTAATTCATTTAATTAATCGTTAAAACATCAAAATTTAAGCTACCTAGTTAACTATCTAGTCTATCCAATTCACTCAAACATACTCCTAGTCCCAGTTACTGATCTAATCCACTTCACCCACCCATGCACTCATATAATGATTTCATGCAAATAGTCAACTCCCCCTAATTCCTCACACACTCACTAAATTATTTCATGTAGGCAGTTAACTCATCAATCAATTTTTTTATCTCCTCAATCAATTTGAGTTGAGAAATGATAAAAAATTAAATTAAAAAATGAAAAAATTAAGCAAATATCCCATGATTTCCACCTCTCTTTATCAACTTCCTAATCATGGATCAAATTTGAGATCTAAGATTGAATCTCAACCATCCATCTAATTCTTTTGGAAATATATAAATGAGACCCATTATTCACCATTTTCATAAGCACTCTTTCGTACATCCAAATTTTGTTAATTTATCATCTAGTGACACAAACAAATAAATTCACTACCTTTGTCACAAACACAACTTGCACAAAATCACGAATTACAAACAACTTCTTAATCAACTCACATTTAAATTGAAAATTACATTTGTCAATTTTAATCAATTCTAAATTACACAAAATCAATTTATACCACTCTAGCTTACATTCAAATTTGAAAGGTAACTCAAATATATTTATTCAACTCATATTTCACGAATCAAGCATTTGCAATTTCTATTTTAGGAAAGCTTCAGACAACTCTATATCTCCCTTTCAATTTATTCTTTATCTCCTTGATTTTATTTGAGATTTTAAAGGTATCACCCCTCTTTTCCCTTCTATCTGTGGCCTCTCTATTTTTCCTCTTACCTTCTCACCCGCCTCTCAAGCTACACATTTCTTGGTCTTTATCAATACCCCCCACCAACTTTCACCTACACTTGGAATTTGTGTGGTCCTCTTTTATCCAGGCATGGTGCGACCTGTTTTGGTTTTCTTATTTATATCTACGTTTATTTTAATCTAAATTTCTTATCATGAGGCATGACCTCTAAATTCATATTATCTTCATTTATCTACTTATATGTGGTCCAACCCCTTCATTCAATCCTTGGCATACATTTTTAAAAACTTTATTCTACATTTGTTTTATTTTTGGGTGATGTCGATTATGCACATACTCGAATGCTCCTTCATAATCTAGGGAATGCACTTTTCATGCTAGCGATATAAGCACCCATATTTAAAAATAAGCACATATTCAAATTAAGCTCAATCTAAGGCTTACATGTGTAGGATTTGAGTGTTATAATAGCTTAGAATAGGAAAGGATAAGAACAATAATCTAAGGACAACATTTACCACCATCTCCATTATATACACATGATATATCATAATAACTAGTAGTTAAAAGTTACTATTGACAAAAATACAAGAGAAGAAATGAGGAGGTGAACAAATAGAAAAAACTCAATAATTAATGAAAAAATTGCATATTGAGACTAGGGAAAATATTATGAAAAAAAAATAGGGGAGACAAAGCAGAAAAAATGTAGCAAGAAAAATAAATATAGACAAAAGATACCAAAAAAAAGGTTACTATAGCAATACAACTAGCTAGTGACTTAATAAGTACGATCAAGGAATATATGGCTTAGTAGGAAAAACCTAATCTAGTAGTCATATTTATCCTTCAAATATTCATAAGTAATCTCATAAGTACACATGTTTATTTCACCACTTCAAAAGGAGTTGAGTGAAGCATTCAATATTAATGCAAAGCGAGACATATTGACAAATATGTCACTTTAGAGGAGAGTGTGGAAAAAGTTACCAAGCTAATAGGAAAACACCAACCAAAAATCTAAGTACATTAGACACAATGAAACAATTAGAACAAGTAGTATGTTTTTTCTAGGATAGATTGGTGGTTGGGAGAAGGAAAAGAAAAATAAATAGAAAAACTAAGTCATATACAACAAAAATAGAGAAATGGATACAAAGACTTGGGAAAGGAAGTTTAAAAGGTGTAAGATAGTTGTAATGTTGTATCCATATTGTACAATTAATATATAAATTGGTTACAAAACATTATCATATATGGATCAAATAGATAAATTGGAGAACTAGTTGTTGCAACTCAAGAAACTACATAATATCATAAGCGATTTAGATCATGGGTCACAACAGTAACAATTGAGAAGCCTCCAATTACAACATAGTCAATCGAGTGAACAAAGAATAAAATTAATAATGCAAATGAAGGTGTTTGGGTTATAAACAAATATCCATTTATCATTATTATCCAAGCTTCTCTAAGACATTAAGAAAAAATTCATACATTACTATAATTAACTACTTTGATCTCTATAGGGAGATGATATAGTGATATCTTGTTATGGATATAATAGATTCAACATACTATGTTATCTTAAGAAAAATCATATGAGAAAATATCAATAAAACTTATAAACATGTGTTTCCTAGCCATTAATCTCAACAAGTTTACAATATTTTGAAGATTTTTCTATCCAAGAATCCAATAATAGAAGGTATTTTGAAAAATATAATCTAATTTTGAAAGAGGTAGGTTATCTTGATGATAATAAAATGCATTATGTCTTGAAAGAATATTGAAAAACAAGGAGAAAAAAGTAGGTGAGACTAGTTTACAGTCATCACAAGACCATGTAGTAACATCCACTAATGTGTGGTATCTTTTTGAAAGATGATAAGAAACTAAGATATACATAGGGACATGTCTCTACTTATCTACAGGTTATATGAATAACCAAACATACAAGGCAAGAAAAGTAGAGAAGCTCAGTACAATAAGAATAAGAGAATTATATGTAATGAATGTAATAGAAACATAAGTATTACCTAAGCATATGTGATATATATTCATACTTATGAATAGATGAGTAGATTGATCTTATGATGTATATGAATGTGAAAAATTATTTTTTATTTTTCTATTAATTATATATCATCTAGTACAATTTTTTTGGTTTCTTTCTTGTTACATTGCCCTAGGATTAACTTTTTGATGCAGGTCAACAATTGAGAATCCTATGGGATTGTCAATTATTGCAGCTCAAAAACCATAACCCAAGAAAATCTCTCAAATTTTGGAATTAAAACTATTAAACTTGTAGCCAAAGATTAATATCACACACATATGCTTCAAGAAATTTAAATAAATCTAATTTTTACATAAAATGTGCATCTCCAACAACAATGAAAGCCACAAAAAATCAACAAGCAAGCCAAGATTCAATTCCATGGGCATGAATACCTTTCCAACACAAAAAAAAATTCACTCCTATAGGCAAGATTACCTCCAACTATTACAAATCATATTTGGAGCCACACAAATCTGCTACAAGAAATGTCAAATTAGCCTCAAATCTTCCTATATTCCTCCTTGGATGCCATGGGTGTGCCTTTGTAAATTTTCCTTCATTCCTTCATGTTTTTCTTCAACTTCTTCCTATTCAATTCTCTCTTACACTAGGCATTGGATTTTTCTATGCAATCACAACCTTCAAGCATGATTCCCCTTCTCTAATATGGGTGTGAAATTCCTCATTCTCCTATTGTTATTCTTTGCCTACAATTTTTTTTAATTTTTTTGCTAAAAATTCCCTCCATCATCCTGCATTCCACTACCTCAAGAATTTGCACCTATAACATTTTAGCACTAATGAAAAAAAAATTCACATTCCTAGGAGTTACAAATGACCCAAATTGGAAAATTCATGCTTAGGTGTGGGTTCTTGGCTCCCAAGTAGTTTTTGAAATATTAATAATTTAATACTTTCAAACTTGAAATTTTAAATCCTTTTATCACCTTGCCAAAATGACTTCCAAAGAAATTGTCGGAAGAGGGAAGATGAAAAATTTACCACATTCCTACAAGAAACCAAAATTTGACAACCAAAGCATTAAATATTTTTGGTTGTGCGGGATTGCACTACTCCCTAGATGTTGCATCACTTTCTAACATAAATAATTCAAGCCAATGAAATGCATTTTTTTCAAAACAAACCCCTAATTTGGCCTTTCAACCTCTACAAATAGTCAAATAAAAGGTTGATTGAATTTGAGTGTGTGCTTCTATGTGTGTCTAGTGCTAAGAGAAAAATTAGACATATGAAATATAAGAATATAAATATATGTATCTACCACTATCCTTTTATGTATTGAAATAGAGATACTAATAGAGTGTAACACTAAGCCTTGCAAAGAAAGTTGAAGCACAAGGATAAATACAGAGAGAAACAATCAATATATATCCAAAAAAACTATAAATAGAATAATTTTCCTTAGGAAAAAAATGGAAGAATCTTGTGGTTGAATTATATTCAATGAAATAGGAAAAATACATCCCTCATAGCCATAAATAAATGAAGGACCCAAAATATCAAACAATACAATTTTAACATGCATATTGTATCAATACAAAAATTGTAACATAAATCATTAGAAATCCTCAAAATAATGAAAATGACAAGATTGCAAATAGGAAAAGGAATTAATATATTGAAATGCATGTATCTAAATAGGAGAGTAATATGCTATCCAAGCTAATGAAGAAAAGTTGTTTCCATAAAAATAAGTTTTCTCCAATAGATAAGTTTTATATTTTTGCATGTAGTTTTTACAGAATGTTCTCCAAAGAGTTTAAAGGAATAAATGAATGTCTCATATTCAAAAATACATATCCATTAGCTATAAATGAAGAAACTACTAAGATAGGTTTTGTTTGCAGTTTGTCTTAAATATCCTAGTAATTTATTAGGAAGAAATTAAGTGGGCTTAGTGATATCTTGGGATCCTTATTTATCATATACTTTGATAAATTATTTTATTATAGTAGACCTAGTAATTAATTTTCAAGATGATGCCTTGTCTTGGATTTGATCCTAGACTTATCTCTTACATTTATCACATGTACAATTATGTTAATTCTTTGTTTTTTATTAATGGATTATTATCTATCATATTTATTCTTAGAATATACATATTTTAAGGTCACCCATTATCCCCTTTTTCTATGTGTTAATTGTTGATGCTTTACACGTTCTTCAACATGCTCATGTACAAAACCTTATGATTTATCTCCCCAATGGGACTATCAAATTAAATCATAATTTTATGAATGATAAAATAATTTTCCTTAAAAATTGTGTTGAGATATCCTAAACCTTTGTTTTATGGATCCTTATTGAAGTACTATAGGCTAATAATTATCAATTCAAAAATGTGAGCTCATCATTACTTTTTTTGGTTTTGGCACAATAGATTTAGCCTAAGTGGTATTTTATAAAAATGGGGTGATCTCTAGATACTTGACTATTCATTTTAGCATTGGATATTTTTTATTGATATGTGAAAGTGATCTCATAGACTAATAAGATCCTATAGCTATCCACATTCAAGTTTGCAATAAAATTCTTCTTACTTTTCATGTTTATTTTTCCTCTTAATGGCTACATTCTAAGATGTTTTATAAACAACTTACTCAACTACTTATAAGCTTATTATTGGACAAATGGGGAAACAAAAGAGGCATTCATGTCTTGTTCCATTATATTCAATTTGAAGACTAGGGGGGATTGTGTGTCATTTCCCACATCTAAGAAACATGCCTTATATCCATATAAATTCTTAAACCTCTTCAAGGATGTACCCCATTGAAGATTGCTATCTA
This sequence comes from Sequoiadendron giganteum, assembly GCA_007115665.2. Taxonomy (NCBI): domain Eukaryota; kingdom Viridiplantae; phylum Streptophyta; class Pinopsida; order Cupressales; family Cupressaceae; genus Sequoiadendron; species Sequoiadendron giganteum. The sequence continues at coordinate 625,433,500 of CM021106.1, read as the reverse complement.
TCATTTTATATAGAATATGACAAAATCAGGTGTATGGGCTACTATTAGTTGGAAGGAAAAACTATCCTTGTTCCATATTTTAGGGCACATGTCTTAGTTTAACTCAATATAATTTAAAAGGATTGACAACCAATTTTACCTCGCTAATCTAACAAAATAAATTATTTGGGACCTCTCTATCATTAATTAGAAAAAAAAGATCACCAACTTTGGGTAGAATTTCATCTTTTAATTTCATATGACTAGGATTTTGGATGATTCTATCCTTGGCCCCTTTTTCTCTCCATCGTAAAAGGACCACTTTGAGTGAATGTAATTTATTCAAGGCTCAAAGGTTTCCTCTAAGAAGAGAAATCTCTTTCTTCCTTCTTAAATTAGCCTATAAAAATTAACTCCCCTTCACCATTGATGATTGACTAAATTCTAAGTGGGAATGATCTTTATCCATATGGTAAAAGGTGCAAGCTCATCCAAACCATTTGGAAAATCTAAAGGTATTATGTAATCCATACTACTATCCTAGAATTTTTTTTCAGATATACCTTCATGTTGGTGATTGAATCCATTTATTTCAACTCTTACCACTTCTATTACCTTTTATAATAAAAAAAGAGACCATAAAACACACATTTTGCTTCTAGCCCTACTCTCAATTCTTGTGAAAGTCCACTATTCTCTAAATATTTAGCATGTTTAACCAAAATATGTTGTACAAAAGTAGTTATCTTAAGGTCAATGTATCAAATAATATTATTTTAAAATCTTGCCAAAAATTATTATTTACACATATGAAAGAATAATTGTTCTATTATGTTTTCTCATAATACTTAGCCTTTGGGAATTGTTATTCTATGACTTAACATATTGTTTTAGTTTGAAAATATTTCCAATATTTTATAAGAGGCCATCTTGGAAAATGTAGAGTTCAAAGAAAATATAAGCACTTTCCAAGAAAGTGGATAAACTTATTGGTATTGCAATGTTCTATCAACTTTAGGAGATATTTGTCAAAATCAAGGATGCTTTAGTTGGATATTTTTTATTCTATATTAAGTTTGACCCAATTATTTTAAATAATCTAACATATAGTATTGACACCAATAAAATAGTATTTAATGAATGTAAGTGATAGTTGTCATATTTTATTTTTAGACTAAGCACAACTATTTTGTCATGTTATGTGTGTTATGTTTTGTATGACAACTAATTTGTTATATTTTTAACTATTTTAATTTATTATTTTTATTAATATGTCAATACGTCAATGGGGTTGGTCTTAGGTTGTAAAAATATCGGGTTCTCATTATGAATACCTACTTCAAATTCTCAAAGAGACAACTACTATGGAGTTATAGTGGTGACTCTTAGAATTACATTGTGGAATTATAATGCATATGCATAAGTTGTAACCAAATATTAATATCTAAATTAGCTCAAATAGTGTGGTTGTCACATATAAGTATGTGGTCACTACCTCTTAGGGTGTTATGTTCCATTGTATTGTGATCACGACCTCTCACTATCTAGTTATCCACCTTGATGTGTTTTTTACATTTTATTATGTCGTTTGCCACCTTGATGTAGTTTTTGCCTCTTAGTTTGTGGTTGGATGTCCACTTAAGATCAACTTTTGATAGATTATATTACTAATATATCTTAGTGTCTCTTGATATCTATGTTAAAATAAATGAGAGCGGGTCCTTCGTGTGTCCTCCACTAGGCTAGGTCGCCCAAAAAATCCTAAACTTACCAATCATATATAAATATAATTAATTATATGTTGAAACAAAACATGATAAAGTAGAGGCTAATTCATATGATTGGTATAATATGCCACCAAGAAATTTATAATTTAGTCACACTAACAAGAGTGTAGATCAATGTACATTTATTATGTAATACAAAATTATAAAATAGTTGGTTCATCACTCAAATTATTAAAAAAATTGGGTACCAAATTTATATTTATTATATTCTTACAATAATTTAATAGTGTACTAAATATTTTTCATTGAATCCAATTGTTAAGGTAAAACTTACATACATATGCCAATTTTTATTTAGTTTATGCCTTTTTTAGAATTCCTTAATATGATTACATATTGAAAAATAAAATAATCTTGCGAGAAGTTGGGCTCATTATCTTAGCCTTTGTTTATCCACATTCAAACACATATCCATACATTTATCATCACCTTATCTATTTTCACCCAATGGATCCTATGCATTGTACATTTATTGCATCATTAAAGATCATGCATTTATTCTATGCACAAACTTTAATGGTCCATAATTTTTTGTAATTCTTATGGGTACATGATCAATCTCATTTCCATAGATCTAATCTATTTATTTTTAAATTTAAATTCAAATTTTCTTAACTTCTATATATTTTAGATGTTGTGAGCTAACCCACACATTTATGTTGATTTTTTATGTCTTAGTATTTAAAGGTATTAAATTGTATTAATTTCACATCCTTGTATGCCCTCTCTTTCAAGAGTATTCAATGAAAATTTATTGTAAGAAAAATATATTTTTGTGCATTAAAAAATGAATTAGAATATGAATAAGCATAATTTAAGACATATGCATAATTTATTGGTGTATGTGTTGGTAATAGGTGCCTCAACTTCTTGCATGGAACCTCTATTTAAAGACTTGGCATATTTTCTTCATTTCTAGCCTTTACCGCTCTACCACTGGGGGCATCTCTTGGAGGCGCAGTTGCACAATTTACCGCCTTACCACAAGCCTCTTTCTTTCGGTCCATGATTGGGCGGTGTTACTACCATACCACAGAGTCACTATCCTTCCCTAGCAGTGACATGGTGGACTAAGCAATCAGTTGGGACACTTACCTCCCTACCGCGAGGGTCGCTCGGTGAAAGCACAGTGACGTGGTAGACCATGGTTGTCATCAAGAGAGTTTACTGACATACCACAATGGCCTTTTGGAAACAGTGCGGTAGCACGATAAGCCATGGCAGTTGGTGGAGAAGATTACCTCCTTATCGCGGAGGTCTCGTGGTCAAGGTGTGGCAGCGCGGTGGACTTGACGGTCGGAATAGGCAGGTTATCTCCCAACCATGGAGGGTTGCACAAGGCTTAGTAGTGGCGCAATGAAGGTGGCTTCTTGGTGGTTGAGTGCCTACTGCCATACCATGGTGGTCTCACTACTTGGTCACGGTGGTGCGGTGTATATACCGCCAGACCATGAAGGCCTTGATGGAGCTGGGTAGTAGCATGGTACACCGCACTACCACAAGAGTTAGTTGATAGGCTTGTAGTGGCACGGTGGAAGGAGCTCGATGCTCGGATGGCAGGTCTGACTCGATGGTCAAAGTGATGGATGAGTGACGTTATGACACATGGTGCGATAACAATCGTTGATTCTACATCATTGTTGTGAATCAACAACTAATTGGTCGATTTCTTGAAGCGGTGAATGCATTAACTATTAAACCCAATTCAGTGGTTGACAGGACCTAATTATAGGAAGAAAAATTAAATGCGAGATAACCCGATGCGTGATTGCAGGGCGACTTAGACAGGAAGTGATCAGATTTTTCTGATAGTGAGAAGGTGTATAATTAAGAAACCTGATTGGTTGGTTTAGGAGGATGAGAGTTTGAACAGACAGAAGTGTGCAACAAGTTAGATAGTGTGTTTCATTGTATTTTGTAAGAGCATTGTAATAGTGAGTGTGTTCAAACTGAAGTCTGTTGTTGTGAGCTAACGATCAGAGAGTGAGGTCTATAACTTTGTATGTAATCTGTTTACTATAATACAAAGTGAGTTCTCTTGGTGTGGTGGGTTTTTCTCTCAAAAGGGTTTTCCCACGTATATCTAGTGTCATCTATGTATATGTTTTATTTATGTCTTTCCTGTTATACTGTGTTTGTGCATCTTAAATGCAAGAAAGTTTTTAAAAAAGGTTTTTTGCACTTCTCCTCTGAGGTATTAGCATTAGGAAATCATACTCTGCACCTCTGCTTTTCCTTTTAAGTGGTGTCATAGCTTGGCTAGTTGTGTTATCCTTGAGAATAGGGCTGTATTTTGGTGCTAATCTTGTTTCAGTGGGAGTCTTACAAAGTGAGAACCATTTTTTATTTGAGATGGCGAGTACTTCAGGGAGAGTAGAAATTGAAAAATTCAATGGCAGCAATTTTGAGTTGTGGAAACTCAAAATGGAAGACTTGTTGGTGGATAGAGACCTCTGGATTTTAGTGTCTAGAACTATGCCACAAAATATGAAACAAGAAGATTGGGATCTTGTAGATAGAAAAGCTAGAGGCTTGATAAGACTTTGTCTGGCCGATTGTGTAGTCCTGAATGTTCATGAGGAGAAGTCTGAAGCTTCATTATGGAAGAATCTTGGTGACATTTATCAGGGAACGTTTATGGTGAATAACTTATTCTTGAGGAAGAAGTTGTACTCCTTGAAGATGGAAGAAGGAGCATCGGTTGCAGACCATCTAAACTCATTTAATATGAGTGTTGCTCAGTTGGCGTTTGTGGGTGTGAAGATAGAGGAGGATCGCTCCATGCTTTTGTTGTGCTCATTACCTGACACTTGGGATCATTTGGTAATGGCTATTGGAAGTACAACAACTACTTTCAAGATGGAAGACGTAGTTGCTTTGCTTCTATCAAAAGAAATGTGGAGCAATTCTTCAAAAATGGCCAAAGAGGCCCTTGTTGTTCAAGGTAGATCGAAGGAGAAAGGAAAGAAGAATGAAAAGAAGTCTAAATCCAAATCTGAAAGGAGATCAAAGTCTCTTGGTAAAAATTCCAAGGTGAAATGTTGGAACTATGGGCAGCCTAGTCATATCCGAAAGGATTGTAAAGAGAAGCAGAAGAAAAAGAATAAATCTTCGGATAATGACTCTTCTCAGAGTGATGTAGATGCCTTCATTGTAGCCCTGGTGACTTTGGCATCAAATGATGTATGGCTGGTTGACTCAGGTGCATCTTTCCACATGATGTCTCACAGAGAGTGGTTCACTAAGTATGAAAAGTATGATGGTGGAAAGGTGTACATGGCAAGTGATTCAACACTGGATATTGTTGGTCATGGAAGAGTCAAAATACAATTCCATGATAGAAGAATCAAAGGGATTGGTGATGTACTACACATACCAGGTTTGGCTCATAACTTAATTTATGTCAATAAGCTTAATGATGTTGGTGTGGAAGTTTCTTTCTCGAGTAAAGGTTGTAAGATGGCTAGAGGTGCAATGATGCTGGCTAAGGGTGTGCGTACTAGCACTTTGTACAAGCTGGATGCATGTCATGTTCAATGTAACAATGTCTCTATAAAGTTAGGCAAAGTTGCTTGTGAAGAGAAGAAGAATGACACTCCTCTGGATGAAAATTCCTTGGAGGTGAAACTCCTAGTGGAGAAGACCATGCCATGGCATCATAGACTCGATCACATAGGTAAGAAAGGTTTAAAAACCTTGAAAAATAAAAATCTTGTTGAAGGGCTTGTTGATTGTAACCTTGAGTTCAATTTTTGTGAACACTGCATTTATGGAAAGCAACATCGTGTTTCATTTTAATCGAGTCCTCATAAATCTTCTAGTGTACTAGATTATGTTCATTCTAATATGTTTGGTCTAGTGATCATTATCGAAGTCTAGATATTATGTTTCTTTTATTGATGATTATTCGAGAAGGGCATTTGTATACTTTCTTAAAAGTAAATTAGAAGTGTTCATTCATTTTAAAGAGTTTAAAAACTTGGTAGAGAATCAGACTAGAAGGAAAATCAAATGCTTGAGGACAGATAATGGTGGTGAGTTTTGTTTTGCAGATTTCGAGAGATGTTGCAAAGACCATGGGATTAAAAGGCATAAAACTACACCTTATACTCCACAACAGAATGGAGTTACTGAAAGGTTGAACAAGACGCTAATGGAAAGAGCAAGGATTATGTTGACCAGTGCTGGCTGGAGCAGAAGTTCTGGGCTAAGGTTGTGGCTACAACATGTTACCTGGTAAATCATTCACCTTGCTCTGCTCTTGTTGATAGGACACCTTTGGAAGCATGGTTTGGTAAGAAGCCCTCTCTGAGACATATTCATGTCTTTGGCTATGAGGCATGTGCATATGTGCCAAATGAGAAAAGATCTAAATTGGAAAACAAGGTTGTTAAATGTATCTTCATCAGCTATGGCATTAGTGTGAAAGGATACAAGCTTTGGAATCCTGATACTGAGAAGGTTTTGTATAGCAGAAGTGTAATATTTCATGAGCTGAAACCTTCAACAGCTGATCCACAATTAGAGACAGATCTAAGAGAAAAGAAGAATGATGTAGTTGAAATTCCTCAAACTCTAGAAAAATAGGAACTAGATGGTGTACCTGAAACTAAGGAGAGCTCTAGCAGCTCTGAGAGCTCTGAAGAAGAAAAACCTCAACCTCAGCCAGTGAGAAGGTCTACATGTGAAAGACATCAACCAGATAGGTATGGTTTCTCTATATTGGATTCGAACTGTGCCTATGCTTTGATTACTAGCACTGATGAGCCTAGGACTATGAAAGAAGCAACTAGCATGTATGATTCAAATTCCTGGTTGAAAGCCATGAATGAAGAAATGGAATCATTAAAAAATAATGAAACCTGGGATTTGGTACCTCTGCCTGAAGGGAAAAAGCCTATTGGTTGCAAATGGGTATTTAATAAGAAGACTGGTCTAGATGGCAGTGCTAAAAAGTATAAAGTGAGGTTGGTTGCAAATGAGTATTCCTAGGTAGAGGGAATTGACTATGGAGAAATTTTTTCCCCTGTAGCTAAGCTAACATCTATCGGATTTTTGTTGTCACTTGCAGCTGCATGTGACTTAGAGATCGAGCAAATGGATGTGAAAACAACGTTTCTCCATGGAGAGCTGGAAGAATAGATTTATATGTCCCAGCCCAAGCATTTCATTGAAAAAGGTAAAGAAAGCATGGTCTCCAAATTAAATAAATCTTTGTATGGTTTGAAGCAATCGCCTAGAATGTGGTACCAAAAGTTTGACACTTTTGTGTTGTCTATGGGATTTGTGAGATCAAAATCTGATCATTGTGTGTATTATAAATCTGAAAATGATCATGTGCTTATTATTACCCTGTACGTGGATGATATGTTGTTCATAGGAAATATTAAGACTATGATTTCTGATCTTAAGTCTCAGTTGTCTACAAAGTTTGAAATGAAAGATTTGGGTGCAACAAGGTATATTCTGGGTATGGAAATAACCAGGGACAAAATGAGTAGAAATATTTGGGTAAGCTAGAGTAAGTATGTTAACACTGTTCTTGAGAGATTCAGTATGAATGATTGCAGGCAGCTAGTTGTTCTAGTTTTGCAGGGAACAAAGCTATCTATTGAAGATTGTCCAAAATCTGCTACTGAGATGGAGGACATGACCAAGGTGCCCTATGCAAGTGTTGTTGGCAGTTTAATGTATGCAATGGTCTGTACAAGGCCAGACATTGCCCAAGCAGTGGGAGTACTTAGCCGATTTATGGAAAATCCAGGAAGAACACATTGGGATGTTGTGAAGAGAGTATTTAGATATCTGAGAGGTACTTCAGAATATGCTCTATGTTACCATGGCAATTTGGTTGGATCACAAAGGACTCTCACCATTCGTGGATATGTAGATTCTGATTGGGCAGGGGACATTGACAGTAGAAGGTCCACCAGTGGATATACTTTCATGTTAAATGGTGGTGCAATCAGTTGGATGAACAAGCGATAGGTTGTAGTTGCTTTGTCCACTATGGAGGCAGAATACATGGCACCAACACACACCTGCAAAGAAGTTGTTTGGTTGAGTCATTTGTGTTCTGATATTGGTTTTGATGAAGGGAAAGTTACTATTTTCAGTGACAGTCAGAGTGCCATTTGTCTGGTAAAAAATCCAACTTTCTATGCCAAGACGAAGCAAATTGATGTGCAGTATCACTTCTTGAGAGATATGGTAGAGGATGGAAAGGTTAGTTTAGAGAAGGTGGATACTTTGAAGAATGTTGCAGATGCATTGACAAAGCTAGTGAGCACATACAAGTTCAAATGGTGTGCAATATCGATGGGCCTTGGGGCCTATGATCGATAGTAAATTAAAAGTCTAGAGGAAGCCAATAAGTCTTAGTCAAGTGGGAGTTTGTTGGAAATAGGTGCCTCAACTTCTAGCTTGGAATCTCTATTTAAAGACTTGGTGGATTTTCTTCATTTCTGGCCTTTACCACTCTATCGTTGGGGAAATCTCTTGGAGGCACGATTGCGTGGTTTACCGACCGTGAGCCTCTTTCTTTCGGTCCATGGTTGGGTGATGTTACCACCATACCGTAGAGTCACTCTCCTTCCCTGGCGCTTCCCCGACGGTGACGCGGTGGACTAAGTGATCAACTGAGACACTTACCTCCCTACTATGGGGGTCACTCAGTGAATGCACGGTGATGCGGTAGACCGTGGTTGTTAGCGAGGATGTTTACTGCCATACCGTAATGGCCTTTTGGCCATGGCACGGTGGTGCGGTAAGTCGTGGCAGTCGGTGGAGAAGATTTCCTCCTTACCACGGAGGTCTTGTGGTCAAGGCGTGACAACGCAATGGACTTGACGGTCAGAACAGGCAAGTTACCTCCCTATTACAGAGGGTTACACAAGGATCGACAATGGCACAGTGAAGGTGGCATCCTGGTGGTTGAGTTCCTATCGCCATACCATGGTGGTATCACTGCTCGATCATGGTAGTGTAGTGTATATACTGCCAAACCGTGAAGGCCTTGATGGAGCTAGGTAGAAGCATGGTACACCGCACTACCACAAGAGTTGGTCGATAGGCTTGCAGTGGCACGATGGAAAGAGCTCGGTGCTCAGATGGCAGGTCTAACTCAATGGTCAAAGCGATGGATGAGTTACATTACGACATGTGGCACGATAACACTTTTTGATTCTACATCATTATTGTGAATCAACAACTGATTGGATGATTGCTTGAAGTTGTGAATGCATTAACTATTAGACCTGATTTAGTGGTTGACAGGATCCAATTATAGGAAGCAAAATTAAATGCAGGATGACCCGATGCGTGATTGCAGGGCGACTTGGATAGGAAGTGATCGAATTTTTCTAACAGTGAGAAGGTGTATAATTAAGACACTTGATTGGTTGGTTTAGAAGGATGAGAGTTTGAACAGAAAAAAGTGTGCAACAAGTTAGATAGTGCATTTCATTGTATGTTGTAAGAGCATTGTAATAGTGAGTGCGTTCAAACTGAAGTTTGTTGCTATGAGCTAACGATCAGAGAGTGAGGTATGTAACTTTGTATGTAATCTGTTTACTATAATACAAAGTGACTTCTCTTGGTGTGGTGGGTTTTTCTCCCAAAAGGGTTTTCCCACGTATATCTGGTGTTATCTTTGTGTATGTTTTATTTGTCTTTCCTGTTATATTGTGTTTGTGCATCTTAAATGCAAGAAAATTTAAAAACAAGGTTTTTTTCACTTCTCCTTTGATGTATTAGCGTTAGGAAAGCGTATTTCACACCTCTTATTTTCCTTTTAGGATGCTAATCCTTTGCACAATTACAAAGTTAGTCTTTTTCTAAGGATTGAAAAAAGAGAACGTGTACCCTAGCCATATAACTTCCTCATAAAAGTATTTTAAAATATCATTTTCCTTATAGTAGAGTGGGCATCAATAATTTGGTGAACCAAAGAGGAGTATACAACTAATAGAATTAATTTTTTGAGTTATGAGATAGATCTATATTTATAAAATAGATCCAAAATTATGGAAGTTATCTACAATTTCAAGGATTCAACCTTCCATAGAGCATAGAGAATATTAGACACATCCTATGCAACACACAAACAAATAAAATTGTTATGTTCCTTGAGATGCATCCCCAATATTGTTTTCCTCATTCCAATACTCAAGACATTTTGAGAATGCGAGGAAACCTTGAAAAATCTCCTTGCTATCCCTAATTTTTCCCCTATCCATCCAAAAAATGCATTGAAAATGTAGGTACTCCAATTGTCCTCACAAAAAAACATGTGTTTTCGAAAAAGGAAAAAAAGAAAAAAACTTAATGTTTTCTTGTGGGTCCCCACACCACACTTAGCCCTAAATGAGAAATAAATCCTTCCTCTTTCATTCTAATTCATTCTTACATGCCAAAACAAATTTTAGCTAATTTGGAGGGAAAAAATAATTTGAGTATGGTTTGAAGGTGTAGCTGTATAAATCAAAACTAGGGCAACATTAGTGAGCATTGAGTAGTGAGATAAAAAACAAGTAGAATATTTAAGTGATTCTTTAATTTATTTACTATTTTTTTCTATTTTGAATTTGCAATTGCATTATATTTTCATAAAATAACAAGGATAAGGTATCGAGAGTAGTGAACATAAAATTAAAGAAATAAATTTTAGAGTTCTAACCTCAACCAGTGGTTCATCAAGATGTAGGACTGATTTGGGTGAAGGAGAATAACCAAAACATATATTTGAGTATATTTTCACCATCTTAAAATTTTATGGGAATCTCCCTTTTAACTCAAAAAAGACTCTTCTCCAATTTATGATAAACCTAGACAAAGAAGAAAACAAAATTTGAGGGGTATTATAGTATGGTTGTGTCATATTTGTAAGATAATATTAGAGGGATCTACACTAGGGTATATTCTCATATCTTGGGCTTTACAGGTGAAATAAAGAGATTTGGGGTGTATGATCCAAGATGGCTTAACCAAATGGATGCACCCTAATCCTCCCATTTCACTCAATTATGAGGGTAATAATGCATAAATGAATATTAGAAAACAAACCTAACCAATATAGCAATCAAAAGGCAGGTTTTAAGAGGGTCAAATTTTGTGTACCTATTGCAAAAAGTACTTTTTTGGGCCTCACTAAGGACTCATTCGCCCAGTGGCGAATGGGTCCCTACTAGGGTTCTAGAAAATCAATTTCTAGGTTTTTTTCTTCAATGTCTGCAACTCCAAACTCTAGGTGTTCAGCTCCTAAAAGTCGAAAATGAATTATGTAGAAGACTTTTTGTGATCTTGCAAGAAAGATGAAAACTTTGACCACTTTTGCAACTTTTTCTCTCCACTTGATCTTCAACCTAAAACTTGCAATCACACATCAGAGGAGAAGAAAAATGTTATTTTTCTAGAGAATAGGGGTTTTCCTTGGTCAAACCTCATTTTGGTAATTAAACCTTGAATTGAAACAATGCATAAAAGGAAAGATGAATGAACAATGTAATGTCACAAATCACCAAACCTTAGATTGAAAATATAAAACCTCGCATGAAATGGCCTCAATGAGAGTAGATCTTAATCATGAACTTGATATAATATAATGGCTTTGAATACTTGAACTTGATCACCAATGCTACATCATCACATTAGCTCAACAAAATGAATGACTTTGACATGATGAAATAGATCCTTGATTGCTGCAATAAACTTTAATAATCTACCTTTAAATGCCTTCTTGAATTCTCTTGAATGTTCTATAATGTTCTTGTGAAATCTTAGGATGCTTGAATGATAATTTCTAGGTGAAACTATGTGAATTAGCCTTATATTTATACATAACTTAATATAAAATCTCAAAATTCAAATAACGCAAGCCGACATCAGATCTAGGATTTGAAGTCATTAAAATACCACCAAAAACATATTCCAAGGGGGGGTCCTAGGACCTAGTGAGGACCCATTTTCTAGGTGGCGAATGGGTCCTAGGTCACTAACCTAGGACACATACCTTGTAAAATTAAGTTTTTTGTAATATTATTTAAGATTTTCAGGCTTTATCTCTTAGAATCTGTAATTAATTAGCCTTCGATTTGAATTAAAGGGGCCAATTAAGGAAAATTAAGCTCAATTAATTAATACAACCCTAGATTAGTGTGAAAGTTTAAAGATACACTTTAAAACACCCTAAATAAGGCACCATTAAGTCCATTTAGTTTAGAAGGGCCCTAAACTTACTGTGAATGTGTAAAACACATTAAAATACTAAATCAAGGCAACATTAAGTTCATTTTAATGTTAATTATTCATTCCCAAACTAAGGAAAAAGGGGTACCTTTTTCATTACTACATTTTCCCCCCACTTTAGTGAGAGTATGACCCCACGTAAAACTCACACTAAAGTAGACATTAAAAACACTTATGTATGCAACAATGACAAAGATACACAATCATACAACATCAAAGACCAAGAAGAAAGGGAGAAGTATCAAGCCTCGACTGTCCAATGTGATGTGGAATACATCTCAACTGTTTGTCCAAGAAAATGGGAAGGATCAAGCCTCGACTATCCAATGTGATGTGGAACATGTCTCAGCTATTTTTCTAAAGAATGTTCACAAGTAGAACTTGATGTCCACTATGAAAATGACGTACGTGGTCACTCCAAGGTAGTGAAACCTCAGGCCTTCCACTAGGTGAGTACCCCTCTAGGAAGGTGGATTAGTGAGAAATGCATGCCTATGTGTCGGCTCTCACTATACTTACCATACAAAATATATCCCTCTTATAAATCCAAGAAGGCGCCACTCACATTCATGTCGTGTGCTTAACAAGTTGTGTTATGGTAAGTACCCATGCACACCAATTTCTATAGGTTCTTGTTCAAAGGGATCTTGCTTCATTCATGTAAGGACTTCTTCTTAGGGATCATTGTGCCCAATGCCTTGAAGAGAGGACAAACCAAAAGTAACAGATTGCAACTTAGGGGATGTATCATGTCGCATCAAGCCACTAAGAGAAAGTTGTACGCTAAGAAATATCACACTCTTGGAGGACATCAAACCAAATGAAACCACCAAGAAAAGGATGCATCACAAGAAAAATAAAACCACACCATGAAATATGTAAAATGTTGAATGATATCATTGATGTATGCCCCCACTTTAAAGTGGTTGCTAGCACCATTGTTGTGAACAATTACTTTAAAGTAGCCAATGTTTACTCCTAATACATGAGAGCTTTCCTCTAAAAACCCTATGCTAAGTCATATGTTTCTGAAATAAATCTACACCATGGAAAAGGAGGGAGGGTTTTCCCCTAGAAATACATAAGGGATCTATGGATTTAGGGTCAGTATATCTTTGCTACAATTTTGTTATAGAGCTCATAAATTTCATCATTCCCCAAATACTCATAGAATTGGAAGAATGACACATAGAGATTGAAAACAAAGAAAAATCCTTTCAGATCAACATGGAAGAGACCTAAGTGTCTCAACACATTGCATCATCCCCAAAAGGAAAACACAAGACAAAAAAAGATCAAATGTTTACAACACATAGAAGAATGTAGGTACATATAGAGAAATGTACAAAAAGAGAGAGATACATCAAATGAAACAACATGAGGGGATCACATTATGCACATGCAATCACATCAAGAAACATAAAAATAAAAAAATGAAAAAGATTTGTAAGGCACATGTGAGTCAACCTATAGAAGTTTTTCCACATCCAAATCTTAGTCGGTATATACAAAAGGCAAAAAACTAGCCAAAGGGAAAATAAGTGCCAAAACTAGAACACCCCTTGCCCCCACTAAGTGTAGGACAAGGATGAGCTAAGATAGGTGATCATAATGAGCTCCTTTTGATAAAGAGAATTATTTGCAATTAATGTATATGTAATAGCGAGGATACTATGACCCTACAACTATTACATGGCAAGGAGGAAAAGGCAATTCTTTTAGTCAAGTTTGATTCTTAGAGGGTGAAAACTTCTTCAATAATTTCTTTAAAGGATGAAAATTATCTCTATGATTACCAAAGAATATATGATAAGCACAATATGGTTCATTCTTATTAGTTTGTATTTGGGTCAAGTTTGCACGTTTAGGTGGTAATTCGAGCAATTTCCAACATAAAAGAGTAAAAACGATTGTCTTAGTTTTGGATAGTTGCAATGAATTGTAAAGAGATTCAGGAGGTTCATACAAGTGTTGTAACTTAATCCTTTGATGTTCATGTATTTTTGGTTTCTTCTTCTTTGGTTTGATTATAATGTTGTCATCACTTTCTTCTTCTAACTGCAAACCCTTTCCTTTTTAAGAAAAGGATGTGTTAGGAATGGTAAAGTATTCAGAAGGTGTGGACTCTTTTCTCTTATGTGTGGGAGATGTGTAGTAAGGTGGTTAAAGAGGAGGTAAATTCCATTGAATGATATGGACCAAAGAGCACATGAATTATATCCCTCCTTCATGTTTAAGCATTGTTCTTATGTTCACTATGAGAGGAATGGCATTACTAGCAATGGTTTTGGTTCTCATAAAGTTTTGTAAAATATTTAATTCTTCAGCTAGCCTCCTTATGTTGTCTTGTGGGATATTATCAATATAATGCACATTTTTTGTAGGAAGTGAAGTCATGGGAAATGAAGTATGCATGTTATGATCCATAGGGGGTTGATTATCAATACTATTAGAAAGAGAGTTAGAAAACCCAAGATCCATGGAGAATGATGTATCACGGGATGACATGAGTCTCAAACTATGTCTCACAATAGTATTTCCAATAGGAAACCAATTTGTAAAGCTCATACAAGTTTCACAAACTTAGTGAGCAAACCCAAAATGAAAAGAGGCTAAAAATGCACTGCAATGACCTAGAATGAAATGTTTAAATGCAAGTTTTAGATTTTAAACAAGGTAATTTGCTGATTACACTATGCAACAATCTGAAAATGAAATTTTGAAATCAAACAATGCACTAAATGTACCCAATTAAGCTAGATCTAATGAAATGAATGAAACAAAAAAACAAGAAATTTTAACAGAGATTTGAAAGTAGCAAATAGAAGCACAAATCTAAAGTTTTTAATTTCTAGAAATGCAAATCAAGACTTGATCAAGGACTCATTCTCCCTAAGGTGAATGGGTCCTAGATTAGGGTTTTGAAACTGAGTTTAATAGATGTTAAGTCTTTTCTAAAGATTTTTAGATTTAGGTTTGCTACAATAAGTTTCAAACTTAATTTTTTGTAAATGGAATTTGAAATGCAAGTTGAAAATGTGACAAAATGATGAACTAAAAGACCTAGTTTGATATGCAATTTTTTTTTTCAATTTTCAAATGCAAGTTTATATGATGTAAATGATATATAAGATGACTATTTTTTGTATTTTCCAAATTTAAAGAATGCAAACAATGCAATCCTAAAACCCTAGATGAGATGCAAATTTGAATGTAAACTAAACACCCTAAATTAGATTTAATTCAATAAAAATGAATGCTAATGAATGCAAGATCTAATCTAAGATGACAGAAGACTCCAAAATCAGAAAACTATAATGCTCAAAATTTAGGCTCACCAAAATGAAATAAAGTGATTTGGGGTGTATGATCCAAGATAGCTTAACCAAATGGATGCACCCTAATCCTCCTATTTCACTCAATTATGAGGGTAATAATGCATAAATGAATATCATAAAATAAACCTAACCAATATAGAAATCAAAAGGAAAGTTTTAAGAGGGTCAAATGATGTGTACCTGTTGCAAAAAGTGCCTTTTCGGGCCTCACTAAGGACTCATTCGCCTAGTGGCGACTGGGTCCCTGCTAGGGTTCTAGAAAATCAATTTCTAGGTTATATTCTTCAATGTCTGCAACTCCAAACTCCACGTGTTCAGCTCCCGAAATTTGGAAATGAATTATGTAGAAGACAGTTTGTGATCTTGCAAGAAAGATGACAACTTTGAAAACTTTGTAACTTTGACAACTTTTTCTCTCCACTTGATCTTCAACCTAAAACCTACAATCACACATCAAAGGAGAAGAAAAATGTTGATTTGTTAGAGAATAGGGGTTTTCCTTGGTCAAACCTTGTTTTGGTAATTAAACCTTGAATTGAAACAATGCATGAAAGGAAAGATGAATGAACAAAGTAATGTCACAACTCACCAAACCTTGTTGAAACTTGGATTGCAAATCCAAAACTTAGCATGAAATGGCCTCAATGAGAGTAGATCTTGGTCATGAAATTGATATAAAATAATGGCTTTGAATACTTGAACTTGATCACCAATGCTACATCATCACATTAGCTCAACAACATGCATGACTTTGACATGATGAAATAGATCCTTGATTGTTGCAATAAACATTAATAATTTTCCTTTGAATGCCTTCTTGAATGCTCTATAATTCTCTTGTGAAATCTTAGGATGCTTGAATGATAATTTCTAGGTGAAACTATATGAATTAGCCTTATATTTATACATAACTTAAGATTAAATCTCTAAATTAAAACAACACAAGCCGACATCATATCTAGGATTTGAAATCATTAAAATACTGCCAAAAACATATTACAAGGGGGGTCCTAGCATTAAGTGAGAACCCATTTGCCACAATACTTAACTAGGAAACACTTTGAGAAATATGAAATGTTATGCAAAAGGGGGGTCCTAGGACCTAGTGTGGACCCAGTCGGTCACTAACCTAGGACACATACCTTGTAAAATTAAGTGTTGTGTAATATTATTTAAGAGTGTCAGGATTTATCCCTCATAATATAAAATTAATTAGACTTGGAATTGAATTAAAGGGGATAATTAAGGAAAATTAAGCTCAATTAATTAATAAAGCCCTAGATTAGTGTGAAAGTGTAAAGATACACTTTACAACACACTAAATAAGGCACCATTAAGTCCATTTAGTTTAGAAGGGCCCTAAACTTAGTGTGAATGTGTAAAACACATTACAACACTAAATCAAGGAAACATTAAGTTCATTTTAATTTTAATTATTCATTCCCCAACTAAGGAAAGAGGGATAATTTTTTTCATTACTACAATAGGACATGGGGTTAAGGTGTGTCCATATATAAAGTGGGATGAGAATGAAGAGGTTAGGAAATTGCATATGGAGGTGGAAGAAAGGTCTAAATGTGCACCAATGCCAATGCAATCTACACAATCATCTATGTCTATTTCATTCATGTTACTCATGGTAGTGGTGATGTTCCCACAAGAAGAAAGAGAAAGACTATTGATGTGAGAGGTTAGGGATAGTTTCAATTATGATCAATATGCAAGCACAAGATATGGTAAAGTCTTCCATTGTAAAAAAATTGTGCCCATGTCATCCCATTTCATGTGGTACATCCTCCTTAATTCAAATATATGTTGAAAGATGTAGCTATAAAGAACATAAAGTACACACTACCCTCCTTGGAAACCAATATTCTAAGGCGATTTTGATGGTGGAGGACATGATGTGGACTTATATTAGGATTGGATTCTCTATTAGGATGGATGGGTAGAGTGATATTAGACACTAGTCACTCATCAACATCATAGTCACATGTGTAGTTGGCTCTTATTTTCTTAGAGCTATTTTTTGTAGGGAAGTGCAAGGATGTGGACTTTCAATTTCACATTTTGACAAATGCCATAAAGATTTTGGGGCCTCAAATGTTGTACAAGGGGTCATTTATTTAGCATATGTGTGTAAATTAACTAGCATGATGATGGAGGGTACTTACAAGCACATCTTTTGGACCCAATCTTGTGGCCATGCAATGACTGACTAACATTCTGGATGAGTGGTCGTATGGTTACTACCGATGAGTGGCCATGTAGTTACTAAAATTCTCCGGATACATATCAATGCCCTGGTTCAGAAAAATAGAGCTGATTGTCATCTCCGCTTGCCGATATCAGTGCCAATGATGGGAAAGACACAACCCGCTTGTCAATACCAATGGCTAGAAAGAGAGATGGGTGGATACTTACTTTTGAGCAAACAATAGAGAACCTGAATAGTGGAGAACAGGCCAACTATCTATGATTGAGATTAGCAACCGACTACGATGGATATGCTTTCAAATGAACAGGAGGGGAGAGAACCAGGGAATAGGCCGGCTATGGGAATGATAGATCTCGACCTATAATCTTACCCATGCCTATGGTCTTCACCCGGGGTGGGGGGGCCTTTAGAGTTGGGGGGGGGAAATATAGCCCCCCACCCATCCCCACACATGAGTGGGGGGGGGTGGGCTTGGTGGGAGGCCCTATATTCTAAGGGCCTAGAATTTTGGTATATGGAACTAGTTTCAGTTTGAATGTTGTTGTTGGGTGGAATTGGCACAACAATCTCATAGGGTGGGTGGGAATCATAGTCCCTCCGATGGGAACCAACAGCCCATTCACACGCGCACCCACCATATGTGCCTTAGGAGCCGGTGGGTGGCAATAGTAGGGCCCTAGGGGAAACTCTAGTACGGGTGGGGATTAGCCAACTAGAATTCTATTCCCTCCCACCACCCCCCCCACCCTCCCCTCTTCTAGTCGTTGCCTTGGGTGGTGGGGTCTTGGCCCCGTCCTATTCTAAGGGGCAACTAGAATCCCCACCTAGAATGGCATGTTATGTATAGAAGGCATAACGGGTTCAACAATTTCAAACAACTTTATCTCTCTAGTGGCCGTGGAGGTAGGGGGCCCACCAAGAAAGATAGTCGGCCCTTAGAATAGTAGGGAAACTCCCAAAACTAGAATTCACGGCCGAAGGGAGCTAGGGTGGGGGACCCCCCCCCTCCCCATTGGTTTCCAAAAGGACTTGGGTGGTGGGGTCTTGGATGCCCTCCCACCCTAAAGTTCTATAGTTGTTGGTTCAGTTTTAAGCTCCAATTGTCTTGGAACAGAGGGATTAAATCAATCGATTCATTATAGACGTATTAAGGGATGGGTGTTCAAGATGACTTCTTGATTTGGAACCGCTAGAATTCCCCCCCACCCAGAACTATTTGAATTAGACACAATCCTTCATAACCCGAGGGAGCCGATACCTTATGTTGAGATTTGTCTATCGATTTCTCTTCCCCTCTGGTTCCATCTCCCACCTTCTCAGCGGATACCAGGCAAGGGCTTTTCTTAGCATTCTTTCTTCCACTTGTTCGCTCCACCACCGCAAAGGAAGCAAAAGCGAGTTGACTCAGTTAGCGGGCTTACCTATTCGCTGAACTCATCAACCCGTTAATAAGAGTCTATCTAAGATCCGCCCCCAAGGCCTTCCTTCCCTAACAAATAATTCAAAGGGTTCAGAAGTGAAAAGACGGCTAGAGACAACCGAAAATGGCTCAGTTGCACGAGTCGACCCGATACCATAGGATCGGAGTTCGTTGAATCGCTAGCGGTACAATAATATTGAGGAGGGCGAGGAATCTAGAGTTAGAGTTCCCCAAATGCTATTATACCAAGACCTATCGGACTGGTTCTTCGAACCACTCGCCAGTGCTACCGGGATTTATGAAAGGAGAGAGATGATGCAGAAAGGAATGAAATGAAAAAACTCAACCACCGCAAGACCCCACCACCCAGGGCCCCAACCCCACCTAAGGCCCCCAACCCCACCACCCATGCTCTCCAAAGGTCGGTCCCAAAGTCATATAAGCCCGTCCCAAGGGCCTCGCCTATCTCCCACCCCCCCAGTCCCAAGGGCCCCACCTATGCTTATTTGACTCTCATGTGAACTCTCAATTCAACTCTAATGTCATGTATTAATGATAAATTTCTTGCTATCATTATCATATTAAAATGAAGAAAATTGTTGCTTTATGTTTTGGGAGATAGAACAACCAATTTCTTAGTAATAAGTTATTACACTTAATTAATTATATCATATTGGTTAATTAATTAAGTCACTTATTCCTTTAGGTACTTAAGCTAAACTTAGGCACTTTAATAATTGATTAATTAGTAACTATGCACACTAGGGTTTCCTTTTAGGTCAACATTAGGGTTGCATACATTGCTTTTATAAGGCAAATCATCTCTTGTAATATTTGAATTCTGAATATATCAATTTGCACATCTTCATGCAAATCTCTTGTTTTTTCTTGTTTTTCTCTTTTGTGGAAGGCCTTTTGGTTTGCATGTCTGATCTTGGTTTCTAACATGGTATCAGAGCCTTTACATGCAACCCCTTCTCAAATTCTGGAGAAAATCATTGCAGAGTTCGTTCGGGGTTCCTCGAGGTTATCATGCCTTGAGTTCATCTATGTGGCGTCTTGGATCAGATTGGGCTTCACCATTGGATTCAGAGCACTGGAAAAAGTCAAGATTGACTTTCATTTTATTGATTTTGGTCATCGTTGAAGAAATCTATGAGGGTTTAAAGCTCGGTGATTTTTTGCAAGCTCTGAAGGTAGCTGATTTTTCAAAGCATTTTGAGCACGAACGGAGGTCACCATCACATTCGTAGTGGCCAAAAACCCTAAGGACGCTTGTTGTTTGGTCAATTTCTGAGCACTTGATCTGGAAGGCTAAAAAAATTTGCTAGGGAGGTCGTACAGCCTCCCCAACATGCTCACCAAGGCACGATTTTCGAAAAAAATTACAAAAAAATATCAAACTGCGCATTATTTTTTGCGTCGCCAGTTCACCAAAGGTCTGCCGCTGAGCGGCCACCACCACTAGTGGCTACCCCATTCCACCGTCGGCCTGAGTTCAGCCCTCACAGGCCCTTTGCAGCTAGCGTAGGTTCTATGGGAGACTAGGAGCTCCGCGCCTGGCCCTCGGCCAACTCTAGCCCCTACCTCGGTCACATGGGTGACCAAGGGCCGATTTTTTTTTTGCAAGGGGCCAATTTTTTGCGGTGAAGGCCAGATGGCCATCAATTTTATGCTCATGAACCACTGACGTCAACATGACATCAGCATCCGTACGGCCTCTTTTGCCCCCTCCTAAGCCCAGTTTGTTGTAAAAGAGCTATTTTTTCCTTTTTAGAATAACTTGAGCATATAGTATCAAAATCGGGCAAACAAGATATCATTGGAAAGCTAGTTCCGAGCACTTTCCTGTGGTGTAGTTTATTTTTTAGTATTTTTCTGTTTAGCTGAATTTATTTCTGTTTGAAGTCAGATTTTTATTTTATGCTTTCGAGCTCATAACGTTTTGCCACGATCTCCAATTTTCGCTATCTTTGCGACATTGGAAAGGTATTGAGGAGCTCTATGTTGTTGTCCATGCACTTTTTTCTATATCTATCCCAGGTTTATTATTATTCTAGATTTATCCCAATGGGTGTTTTGGAGATTACTTGGATGTTTCAACAGTTGGGAGAGTGCAACTTGCATCTTTGCACTTCATTTCAGTATCACATCATTCAATAATCGACTACTGCTTCATAGATTCCAGGGTTGTTCCCGTTGGAGTTTTCGAGTGTTCCGAGGCATCAGGTCTATTGTTGCTTTTTTCATGATTCTTTGAGTCAATCAGTGACTCTCATCCGATTTCAGTAGTAGACAGAAGTATCTTTCCTTGCTTGCCAAATTTCGGTTCCAGTGTTACTCTACAATGTTCTTCCAGTGCTTCTTTGCAGCATGTCATCTCATTGTAGGGGGGTTTTGTCCCACTAGGTTTTCCTTCTCTACCTCATTCTTGCATTTGTAAATGGGTACCTGATCAGGCCTAGTTGTCGGGACCCATATTTGCTTTCATGCATCTTTTTCTAGTGTTTTAGCTTCTTCCTAAGTTCATCTTAAGGGGGGGTGAGAGTAATAAGTTATTACACTTAAATTAATTATATCATATTGGTTAATTAATTAAGTCACTTATTCCTTTAGATACTTAAGCTAAACTTAGGCCCAAATTAATAATTGATTAATTATTAACTGTGCACACTAGGGTTTCCTTTTAGGTCAACATTAGGGTTGCATACATTGCTTTTATAATGCAAATAATCTCTTGTAATATCTGAATTTTGAATATATCAATTTGCACATCTTCATGCAAAGCTCTTGCTTTTTCTTTTTTTTCTCTTCTGTGGAAGGCCTTTTGGTTTGCATGTCTGATCTTGGTTTCTAACACAACCAATTTCCTTCAAATTCCATCCAAGGAAACCTTAGAGATCTCAATCTAGGGATGGAAATGAGGGAAAGAGATTTGTAATAAGGTATCCTAGGGGTGTGATTAAAGACTAAAAGGGGATTCACCACCAAGCAAAGGCTTGGAAAGAGAGAGATGAATGCAATGTGAAAACCTAACCATATGACATAGAGTATGAAACTAAAATACAAAATAACAAATTGAGAATGAGCATAGGGGTACCTGGAAGAAAGATGTGATCAAAACAAGCTCTGAAACCCTAAAATTCTAATTTTAATGCTCTCTAGGACTCATACACCAGTCTGGGTGATTTAGTCCCAGACTAGGGTTTCTATGCAGAAACTGGAATCTCTTAGTGATTGATCTAGATCTCCTGAAATCTAGAAAAAGGCAGTACTGGGACTCATACACCCAAGGTGGTGATTTAGTCCCAGTATTAGGGTTTGGCTAAAATTCTGGTATTCTCTGGTGATCTCCTGTAGCTTCTCTCTTGTCAAATCTTTAAGTCAAAAACCCCGAATTCTGGCCTGTAGGTGAATTTTTGTGATCTTGCAATTAAGGAGACAACTTCGACAACTTTCTTCAATCTTGCAACTTAGTCTTTAAAGATCCTTCAAGCTCCAAAACACCTAGATCTACAGTCACACATGTAGAGAGAGAGAGAGAGAGAAAACTTGTTGGTTGTTAGGGAATAGGGGTTTTCCTTGGTCAAACCCCATTTAGTTAATGAAAAATTATGATGAAATAATAAAACATGAACAATGATACCTTTAATGATGTCTTGAAATGTAAATCTATAATCTAACATGAAGTGGCCATGAAGAATGTAGATCTTGATCTTGAATTAGATGTGGAACAATGCTTAACTTAGATCTTGAATGCTACATCACAATACTAGCTCAACAACATGCTTGATGCTTTATGCCTTTAATATGATGATGGATCTTGAATTGCTGCAAGAATCTTCTTCAAATTTGCCTTTGAATGCTCTTGAAATTCTCTTGAATGTTCTTGAATTCTCTGTGAACTCTTGTGAAAGTTCTCTTGATTGCTTAGGAAATTCTAAGATTTCTTAGATGTTGAAATGATGAAATAACCTTGTATTTATACTTATTTATGCCAAATTTCCTAAAATTACAACACTAAAAGCTGACATCAGATCTAGGACGATAAAATGCCGCAAAGAATTTGATTCAAAATAGGTCCTGGTTAAATAAAGAATCATACGCTAGTTGTGGCGTATGAGTCCCAGTGGCTTAAACATGGGACACAAACTCCAAGAAGTGCCATGTTTAATGTGAAATCCAAAATCAGGTCCCAAGACCTAGGTGGGACTCATATTCCCAAGGTGGTGTATGAGTCCCAGATCACCGAATCTCGAACACATGACCCAAAACATTGAATTATGATTGGTTATTTGTTGAGTGTCAAGATTATCCATGGAAAGTGCAATTAATAAGGCTTGTGGATGCAAAATAGGACCAATTAAAGCATAAATGAGCCCAATTAATTAATAAAGCCCTAGATTAGTGTGAAAGTGTAAATATACACTTTACAACATCCTAAATAAGGCACAATTAGGTTCATTTTATTATTAATTATTCATTCCCAAAGTAAGCATGAAAAAGGGCTACTTTTTCCTACACTACACATGTAAATATGTGGGTTTTTAATATTTAAAAAATTCCTAGTTTTTTATATACCTATTCTCTTTGCCATCCCATTTCATCCTTTAAAATGACTTCAAAAATCCATCTTTGAAATATGTCTTTGTTCCCTGCTCTCTCCATCTCGAAAGCTTGATGAAACATAAAAAATCTTATTTGTAATCTAAAACAATCTAAATTTCAAAATTACAAATAAAATTATTCATCAATTTAAAACTATTTTTACATATATTTGTTTTGTAGATACTCTCCTAGATTAACATTTAATTTTAAATTGTCTATATCCAAAAATATCATTTATTAATCTAAACCACTTTATGATTACTCTAAATTTAGGAAATATTTAAATTGCTTGACACTAATATAATCTTCAAATCATTTGCTTGTGTTCTACAAAGTGTCACATTCCATCAAAAACCATTAAATAGTTCTTCAATAAACCCTTAAACCCTCCTTTAAAATGATCTATGTCACAAGACTCTCTCCACCCTAGATTTATCTAAATCAACATAATTCTCATTAAAAACTCATTTTTGGGATGCTTTACCATATGCCACTTGTCTTAGCCCATGTAGATCCTAGGTCTCTTTTGGTTGCTTTAATGCCCATAAAAAAAATCTTTGCCATGTTTAATCAATAGAGCATTTATATCCTACCTAGGTTTCTTTTGATTAGCCTATTTCTAAGTACCCAATAGATTTCATGTAACATGTTATATATTTATTTTTTAATGTATTTTATTTTTACTGGTTTTTAATTGAATAAAGGTTGAATAGGAATAATAGATTTTTAACTTAATTTACATACATATTGGTTGATAAATCAGATAATAAATTACTAGATATTATAAAACATATTATAGTAGTAGTTATGTAACTACCACCAACGTGTAATCCATTACACCTTTGACAGCTATGGTTTCATATGCAACTCCACGAGTGTTCAATAAAAGTTTTGAATACATAATTTATTTAATGTTAGAGTTTATGGATCTAAACATATTATAATCTATTAACTAATTTAAGAGCTTCTCCTCCATATATAATATAATATAATAATAATTGAACTTAATAAAATATGATGGGTTTAAGGGCTTCTCATATTTGCTTTCACTTAATTCCTTAACAATATTTTTATATTCTCACTAATCTTCTTGTTTTATAGTTGATTTATGTAGATATGATATAATATTTAATATTTGTAGAAGTAATTTTAAGAAATAAAATTATTTTTATTTATATAATGATTATAGTATATTGAAGTATGTATATTGTTGTATATTAAGTTTTCTAATTAAAATATGATTAATTTTTAAAATGTGGATATGAAGATTTTATAGTTTTAGAAGGGATTTTAAAGCGCATTTTTTTACATGTATTTATTTTGAAAAAATTATTTGTGTTTTTTTCCAAAAGATCACATAAGAGAAGAGGATCTTATTTATATTTTTCAATCACATAAGAGAAGAGGGGAGCCTAAGCAAGAAAACATACTCATCTACAACCAATCAATCATTATATAAGTAGGAGGTCCACTTTTGTTGTGCCACTTCACCCCATTACAATATAGATCATGACATATTGGACTATATATGTTGTCCCAAACCAAACTTTCCAACTAATATGGAATTAAGTTTTAGGATATATATGAAAATTTAATACTTGTAGGAGCAATTCTAAGATACATTTTTGGCATATCTAGCTTGAGGTGAAAGCTAGTTTTGTAAAATCTTGTAAGAAGGGATTTTTTGATTTTTTTAGTTATAGAGGAGAAGAGGAGAGGATAAGAAAGCAAACATACTCATCTTAAACAAAAAATATTATGTTTTTTAGAGGGCCAATAAACCATTATGTATAAGACATGTATTAAACATAATTAATTCATAGACTCAATGGTTCAACAAGAATGAGAACTATAATTTTTTTAAGAGTTGTAAAATATAAAATTTCTCTCATGTAAAAAATATATATTTATAAACTTAGATAAATTATTGTAATGGTTAAAAACACATCTTCAATACATTTCCTCATTTATTTTTATGCCTAATTTGGGAAAATATCTTAATGCATTTATAAGCTATAAATGACACATTTTAATGTATATCCAAACATTAATACCTACCAATTCTTACACTTAGCCCTATGCTTATGTGCATCCAATCCTAGTCCAATTTGCTTATTTATCTAATTATAGTTTTTAATCTAATCCTTATATATTTATAAACTTAGATAAATTATTGTAATGGTTAAAAACACATCTTCAATACATTTCCTCATTTATTTTTATGCCTAATTTGGGAAAACATCTTAATGCATTTATAAGCTATAAATGACACATTTCAATGTATATCCAAACATTAATACCTACCAATTCTTGCACTTAGCCCTATGCTTATGTGCATCCAATCCTAGTCCAATTTGCTTATTTATCTAATTATAGTTTTTAATCTAATCCTTAACTATAATCCAATCATGTTGGGCACAAATCCAACCTAGCTATCTAACCTAGGTCATGTTTGTAGGTGCAAGTTGATCCTTGTAGCTACAATCTTAATCCACTTCAATTCAAAACCAAAATAAAATATTTAGTTGATTGTCCCCATCTTGCACTTTGATCCTAGACTAATTGTGCATAAAGCTTCACTCTTATTATATTCACTTCTAATCATACATTATGATATGCCATTAGAATATATTGGAATCTAGATATTTCCATCTACACTCAAATAATGTAAGGAATCTAGCATATCTAATTGCACTCATCCTAGCACATGTGAGTCACCTAGCAATCATTCTATAATTTAAGTTCATGTTTGAAGCTTGCTTTCTTTAAGGTATTTTAAATACAACTAGCTTTATTGAAAAAAATTGAGTGTGATAGAGAATTCAATAGGAAAAATCTAGAGATCATAATAGGTTAAGTTCACAACCACTCCCTAGATCTAGATCATAAATACAACCCAAATAGGGAATAATTTTTCTATGTTCATCCATACCAATCACTATTAACCATATTTATAGATCCCAAAGTACATTCATTTCACTTTCATCTATTAACATAGCCTTTAATCACAAAGCTAAGTACAATCTCTTCATCAATTATTATGTATCGCATTATTGTGCTTACTATCTATTATATATTTACTTGATCCTTTCTATTTCATTAGATTCGCACCACAATTATTTTCTTAGGTTAATTTTTTCTTAAGGAATGTCATTTTTCCTTTTCATTTTAGTGAACTCAATAAACCTACACAACCTTGAAACCCTAATTAGATAGATTATATCTACATTTATATCTAATTTCATAACCTTTTTAAATCATATTTACTCTTTTTCTGTTGATGTTCTTCATTACAATTATATCCTTTGGTTTTGTGTTGCCTTGTATAGTTATCTCTTACCCATCTTACCTCCTAATTTGGCACTAGGGTTTTCTTCAAAAACATATTCTAGATTTGATTTTGGGACTAATATTTTATGCATTTCATTGATGGAATTTGATTATTCCTTCTAAGGTTTTTATACTCTTATTGCATATCATTTGTAAATCATATATACTTGTATAGATACTTGTTGATTACACTATGGATTCTCATGTTCCTTTATCATTGACCTATTTTCATGCTTTCTTAAATGATTTTGTACCTTTAAATATATTTTTATATGCGTGATTCTATTTTTCTTGAGTCGCTTATGGTATTTTATCATACTAATGGCATCACATTGAATATGGAAGCATTGGATAATTTCCTATGCTCTTTCCCTTCCTTTAGAAAATTGCTTATCATTTTTTCCATTTTTGATAGACATCCTTACTCCAATTCTTCATGATTGTCATATGACACATACTTCTTCTATGTAGAGTGATAGTGTTGTGCATAATTATAATATGTAATACCCTTGAGCACACCTCCTTTACACAATGTAACAATAAATGATGAAATAGTGTCTCTTGTGATGATATTTCTTCATGTCATATTTCTTGTACTTCTTGTTTAATATCTTATCGTAAGCCTAATTATGATCATATGGATTGTGTTAAGTACATAGATAGTGATGATATACCTTGTGATACACCTTGAAGGACATGTATTGATGACATAATCTTACATCCTACTTATGAAATTGTCGCATTCCATGTTAATTCCTCTTAGAGGGAGAGATTTAGAATGATTTAACTCATCTTGCTTATTGACTTCATTTTCTAATTCAACTCATGCTTTCAAAGAATATTTCCTTGGACATAGTTCACATAAGAGTAGCATGGACTTAGTAATGAACTATAGTTATTTATATGTTGATATTTTTACTAAATATACTTCTTATCATACACATGGATATTCTAAGTATAGAAGCATTGTATCCTAATATAAAACTTGATAATTTATAGACAACAAAGATACACTTTGAGGCCACACATAACATAAAAGAGAAACCACCTAAGATGGGAGATACATTCATTACTTAGATATCAATCTTATTTAATTGATTTCTCTTGATCTTGATTAATTTTCATATATGTGTTTTGTGTTTTTATCCCAATTTTTTCCTTACTTGTCTTCTTCTCCCTCACTTAGGGGCATGTTTGATTGAACTCTTATTTTATATTTTTCACATGATAAATTCTTTGTCTTTATCATATTGTTTCACTATTTTTTATCCTTTAGATTCATTTTCTTGTCTATTTGTTCCTTTTTATTATCCTTTTGATCATTTTATTGATCCTTTATCCATTGGTCCTTTCCATTTTTTATTTACTCATCTTATCTCTTGACATCACCGAGCCTAACAAACTAGGAAGTAGAGGTGTACACTAGCAAAATCAAATCTATGGATTAGATGATAGGTCTGTTGCAAAGATGGTTGTTGTTGCACCAAAAGATTGACCTACTAATGCCTGATATAACTTCCATAGTTAATGAATCCACATGAGGTAATTAAGCCATGTCACGAACCCAAGTGTTATGTTGCATAGCACAAGGAGACCAAGGGCACACAACTTGCAACAATCCCCCCAATGCAAGCGAGGGGTTCAAACCCATGACCTAGGCTATAATACCAATTGTTGCAAAGATGGTTGTCATTGCACCAAAAGATCAACCTGTTAATGTCTAATATAATTGCCAAGGTTAATGAATCCATGAGAGGTAGTTTAGCCATGTCACAAACCCAAGTGCTACGCCGCACAACACAAGGAGACCAAGGGCGCACACCTTGCAACAAGATCCATATGTAAAAGTGATTTATATGCATGAATTTTACCAAGACAAAAACATATATTGCTTATAACAAAATGTGATATATAGATATAGAAATCCTATTTCCAATCTCAAAATATCTTAAATTTAAATTATATCAAAATTATTCATTTATAAACTTATGACTAAATTTCATTAATCTTCTTCACACTTATTTTATTATAATTAATAAATAATTTAAAATTGTATACACCTACAATTATTAATTGCTGATCTAAATTAATTTATACTACATTTTATTAAATTAAATGTAAAAGAAAAAATTTAATTGATAGAAAAATAACAAAATTATATTATAAATTGAAATATCATCTCCAACCATTCCCATCCTATAGCATAACTTTTACTTTTTCGATGAACACAAGAATATTTTTTTAGAGAACTCTCACGCCCTATATAATATTCAATTATTTTATAAGAAAGAAAAATAATGTGTCAAACTTTTAAGCAAATCCATTCTTATAGCACTCGAGGAGATTATAGGTGTTAGTGTGTATTTTATTGTAATGGGTTATATAATATTATATTGTTTTTCCTAATCAATATAAATATATTATATAAATCAATGAAAAATAATAAATAATATCAAAATAAATATTTTTTTTATTAAATAAAAAAATTAATTTGTTTATATATACAATAAATTATGTAGGAGGACATAATATATATCTAAATTATAATTATTGAATAAAAAATAAATAAACTAAACATTAGTTAAAGAATTATGTTTCATAATAATAAAAAATTAATGTCTTTATCAACATTATGTGAGGCATATATGTTACTAAACAAAAAATATTAAAAGTAATGAGTATTTTATTAGAAATAATGAATTATTTTCTAATAAAAATATAATTTACA
Organism: Sequoiadendron giganteum; assembly: GCA_007115665.2. Lineage (NCBI taxonomy): Eukaryota > Viridiplantae > Streptophyta > Pinopsida > Cupressales > Cupressaceae > Sequoiadendron > Sequoiadendron giganteum. The sequence continues at coordinate 625,403,847 of CM021106.1, read as the reverse complement.
TAAGAAATTTTACAAATAATTAGTTTACATATTTTTAAATTCTTGATCAATTTATTCATTGTAATTAACAAATATGATTCTTAACCATTTTCTCATTATAATTAACAAAATGTGACTATTTTTTTAAAAACATGTTTTAAGTGATCCCAAACAAAAATGGACACTATGTTGTACTTGACCTATATTATTTAAAAATTTAAGTCTTAAAATTTATAATGTTATAAAAAAAATTGAAAAAAATAGCTCACAAATTTGTAAATTAATGTTTCATATCACATGTCATTATATATTATCAAGATATTGATGATAAATCATAGAATGTAATACAAAATATCACTAAAAATAAACTGGCATCAGGCAAATTCATACTAATGCTTTGTCATGATGATGAATTTTCTTGAAGTGAATTGCTAGTAGTGAATTGTTGGGGGTGAATTTTCTCGAGAATGAATTGCTAGCGGTGAATTTTCCTAGAGCCAAATAAATTACATCATTTAAATGTCAATTAAAAAACTTTTACTTTCCTTTCACCCCCAAATAATAAATCACAATTTTTTCATCCAAAACATCAATTAAAAACTTGCATAGTTTTTTTTCAAAACCTTTAGAATTTATCATTTTGATTGATAAAAATGTGATCTTAACACCATGAGTACGTCTTAAATGTAGAACTAAAAACACTACATTTATATTTAAAGTATAATTTCTTTATGTATACTAAAATTATGATTTGTTCTAGTGTATTCATCTAGATATAACTACAAGTTAATAAAAGTTTTCTTAAATTTTCTCATCTATACATGCTTTTGAATTACTAAGGAATTATGTCTTGTATAGTTACTACAATTCGACTGATCTTTCCTTTTAATAGGGGCTAGTCACCTTTTGGAGGGTGTCAACATTGATGTACTCAATTTTGTGGATATGATTCTTATGGTTCTAAGCTTGAGTTCACAATACTCATAGTTGGTCTCATCATTCCCATCCAAATTTGTCTCCTCTTAGTCTCATGACATGGGTTCTCCTAGTTGATTGGATAATAATAAAAATATTCTCACATCTTTCATAATTTTACCCACTAGAAATGAAACTCAATCACCACATGAAAAATAAATTAGTATAAAAGATACCATTAAAAGTTGGGAACTAATTTTAAATAACGAAACCCTATGATTAGAACAAGCCAATAACTATACCTTAAATATACCTATTAATAAATTTATAACTCTTAATACTTAATATTTTAACTGCTTATTATTTCATCTTTTAATATATTTATTTAAAACATAAAAATTCATTCCATTATTTTTATAAATTTAATATAGTTTATTTCTTTATACAAAATACTATATAATACACCGATTCATGAGACATTTCCATTATCATTAAATAAAATTATATCCATTTAAAACTTTTATAAAATGCTAAATAAAGTAAAAGCACATAAACCTAATAAAATTCGGAGACCAAGAATAAAGAACATACCCAAATACATAAAAATAAAGCAAGCTTTTGTGAAACTATATTTTCGTTTTTAACCTGGATTTGAGCTTTCATGAAACTAGATTTTCATTATTAAAATTTCATATTCTACTTTGCCTTTCAACTTTTTTAAAACTACAATTTCATTATCATCATATAGATTGAAATTCAATATTTAAAAGGCTTGAGTGTTTGTCATGCATGGTGGATAGAAGAGTATTAAAGAATGGGCACTCATAATAACTAATTCTTAAATAAACATAGTCAACTCATGCCATGTAACCATTGGGTAATTAAAAAAACACCCTTACAATTTCTTTAAGAGCTACATGATATGATTTGGTGGTCCCTAACCCATTCAATGGTTGGAACTATATATATATATATATAATATTTGTTGACAATCAATCATGGAACCAATTAGCTTTTGTAACAAGTTTATATGATTGTTTGATAAATAAAATTATAAAAGAAATAAACATTGTTATAGTCATGCTTTTGAAAAATATGTATATAAAGTCAATAAAAGTGGTTGCATGAATGCATGCTTTAAATTTTATAATGTATTTGCAAAAATAATAATGAAATTTAGATGTAAAATTTAATGGTTGATCTTATTTATTCATTTTTTTTTTAAATTATTTATTTAAATTTATTTTTCATTTTTTTATAGATAAACTTGCAACATAGTTGTTTTAAATTAAACATAGTATTAAAATTATATTCAATTATAAAAATTCCAACTAAGATTTAAACATCATGCTATGGTAGTTTCTATAGCTCTAGTCTACTTTTAAAAATCCAGAGTATGTATTCTATACATTTTCTTTTTAGTTTTTACCATTCTGACCTACATACAAAATCTAGGAAACTCGATAGTATTTAGTATATACTAGACTATCCTATCAAAACTTACTCCAGTTCAAATTTGTTATCCAAAGAATCACATGCTAAAAGGGCTAGAGAGGTAGAGAAAACCCACTTGCACACCCAATTCACTCTAATATTTTTATAAATAACTTTACAAAAATATTGATGTTCTCTTCAAAATATCCTCTTTCATATAATATAATTTTCTTACAAACTTTTTTTTATAAAAATTTCTATAAACAACTATACAAGCATCAAATTTTCATGAGAACATATATATATACATATATTGAAACACAACCACACATTAGAAAAACATTTAAAATCATTTTGCTTCATTCCAAAGTGATAACACCAAGAGATTATAATATTATTTGATGATTACTATAAATATTTATAATTAGTGCTTTTTAGTAGTCTTGTTCATAGTCATCAATATAATGACCATGTGAAAGTGGTTGGCACAAATAATTATTGTATATGAGCATGCAGTTTTATTAAGAAAAGGAATGAAGGAGGTATAGACAAAAGACTATAAAATGCGAGTAGCAAAGTGTCCAATACTTTGATTGTTTTCTTACTTTACAAGCTAAAAGATTAAGATAAATCTAGTCCACTAATCAATGATTCTTTTAAGAGGACAAAAATAAATGATGTTTTTTTTGTGAGGACAAACTATTATGATATTCAAGCAAAACATGGACTTTTATCATGTTTAGAAATTTTGAATATTACATCATTATTTTTATATAGAAAAATTTCCTTTTAGAGACCTAACATCACCTAACAAAACCCTAATTTATAAGGCTATGAAAAAGTATTTTGTTCATAGCACATGGCCTCACCTTTGTGAACACATTTCCATAAAGAAACAAAAATGTATTAGGTAGTGGTGAGGAATATGATGTCTATAGGATTAGTACAAATGAATGTACCATGTCATATTATAAGCATTTTGACAAGTCAGCATTGAACTGCTTTTATAGAGTGTTCATGTCCAAGTACTTAAAAACATATTTTCTAAGAAACATATGTTTTTGTAACATGAATGAAAAAGTATCTCCAATTGGAAAACATTATATTCATTGCATGCGGTGCTATATTTTACATAGGAAAGAAAACATTATGTCCTTGACATATTTTTTACTAGTTTAGTTTGCTATAGCATGTGCTTCCACATGAGGCATGATACATACGAATCTTTATACTAAAGTAAAAGTAATCACTTTAAAACATAAAAAAGGTTTTGAAGATATTTCACTTTTATTAAAAATAATATTAGGCTTGCTCTATTTTGGTAAGACTTCAAAACATGGGGTGAAATGTAATAACTCTAATATGTACCTTAGTAGTTTTGGAAAAAGATACAAAGTAGAGGTTTTTTAAAGTTATTATATGTTTTTTTTAATGTAAAGTTTAGTTGTACATAATGAAGTAAAATTAGTTTATGTATTTGATAATTTAAAGTGGATGCACGATTTTAATTCATTTTTTGGAAGTTCTTGCATGTTAACATGTCTATCAATGTTGATCGTAAGTTTATGTACCCAATCCAACTTGCTTATTCTATTCAAAAATTGTGTCTAACAAACATGCATTTTAGTTTTTCTTGAATGTTTATAAGCTCCAACTCTTTCTTATGTCCTTATTTCTCGTCTTTTTCTCCCACAATTGATCATCAAAATCTACCCTTTTAAGCCTTTAAGTTTCTAACAATATTTTCTTGGATAATTGTAGACATGTTCTTATTAATTTCATTAAATAATTTCTATTACCTTGTTATTTTTATTTTCTCTACATTTCATTTGGAAATTGACATCCAAATGCTTTGTGCTAGGTTGTCCATGTATATGGTAGCTTGTCCACAACTCTTAAAGAGTACTTGAATGTTAATAAATACCTCATCCTCTAAGTTAGTCACTTATAGCCTCAACTTTAGGCCTTGTAAGGAAAGCACAAATATATAAAAATTAAATATTTTTTTGGCTTGTGGAGAAGTCTAACCAACTCTAAATTCCCCTACACACTACAAAATGAAGGAAAATTAATCAAGCTAACTACCACTATTGGAACAATGTCTAGGTCATGGTTAACTATATTGATATCATTGTTGGGATAGATGTTAAATCGTCCATTGTTGAATAATTTTGCATCTAATGTTTCAATTATCTTAGTTGGCTTATATCCATTATGTTATAATGCGTGTGTGTGTGTGTAATAGATTAATTTTTAGGGTCATTTGTGTTTATGATTATTTTAGTTCTATGTGTGTGGACAATCTTTATTTATTGGGTGACATGTTATTCTATGGTTTTGTAGGGTATTTTTTGTTTTCTAGGCCTATGTGTCTTTTAGTAACTATGATGTGTGTTGTCTTTTGTATGGTTTGATTGTGTGAAATTACATGCAATTTATGCTTTTTCAAATATTAAAAAGAGTATTTTATAAAAATTATCTTATATACTGTTCAACCAAGCATGCCACCTTATTCCCTTCAAATTCAACCTTGTAACATTTGAAGTCGGGCCAAGTGAAATCTTGAGAAAATCTACATATTCCATAAACACAAGGAAATGTGAACAAAACATGCCGCCAATATCATAATGAAGCATGATTTCAAAGCATTTTTTCAAGTAGCAATAATAAGTCCAAGACATCCTTAACAATGCCAAATTTCCCAAATCAAAATTTAGGATTGTGTCAAGGTCGGTCTAGGGATCATTTCTACCCATTGAGTTAACAAGTACTTCTTGAAGTCTGCAGCTCGATTTGCTTCCTTGTAGATGCGACCTATCAATATCATGCGTACCTCCCACATATATTATATTAATATATTACATATTATAACAATATATTACATATATTATATTATATATTATAGAATATAAAAATATATCAAATATTAAAAAAACAAATGCTCTTGATATCCATTTCAAAGAGTTTTTTATAATATAAAAAATCTCTCCAAAATGGATATTCATTTTGGAAAGCTATATTTAAAAAATCTACATATATTATATTATTATATATTATAGTAATATATTACATATATTATATATTATGATAATATATGTAATATTTTATTATATATGTAATATATAATACATATATTATTATACAATATAATACATGTATAGCAAAGGTTATTGGCTTTTTCATTTCGATTCTTCTTGCTAAACACTTGGGTGTCCCCCTATTCACAGGGATATGTAAGACTTCACATTGGGAAGAAATGCTTAACAATTGTAAGAATAAAATCGTGGCTTGGAAGAACAAATGGTTATCCCTTGCAGGAAATATTCTCATTATCAAATCTATTTTCTCTATGGTTCCTATTTATGTTGTCTTGTTTCAAAATGACTGGAGAAAAATTAAATGGTTTGGAAATTTACTTGAAAATAATTTATGGGAGGGAGCCAAGGAAGACAAAAATATTCTGCTAATACGGTGGGACAAGGCTTACCTTCCAAAGGAATGTGGATGTGTTGGGTTATGAAATATGGAAATGCAAAACTTGGTAGTAGGTGTCAAATTATCCTGAAAAATGTATTAGGAGCCTGGAAAGATTTGGTGCAAAATAATGTAGAAGAAGTACCTTGATGTTAATCATTCAAGTAGATTTTTAACATTACAAGCTCACAAGGCGGGTCTACAATATGGTGATTCTTTTGGGAAAGCAAAAAAATAATTATAGAACACCTAACTTGGAAAACTAGCAAGGGGAGGTGAGTTGATTTCTGGTTCGAATCATGGAATGGAAATACACCAATTTATAATATGTTTGACTATGTGGATGGGATAGTATTATTAATGTTGTCAACTATTTTTTTTGAAAGGATGAAGGTGTGGGGGAGAGTTATACATGGATTGATTTTTGTGGATTTTTGAATCCTAAGGACTTTAAGAAGATTCTATCAGAAACACTAGATAAATGTAGGATCCTTCTGACAAATGATGAGGATGAGATTATTTGGTGTGGTTCAAAATTTGGTGAATATTTTGTCAAGTTTTGATATACAATTCAAATGGTTTCAAATGATGCATTGGTGTGGCCAAAGAAATTATGCTAGAAAAAAATACATTCTTCTTAAGATAGGAGTCTTCTTGTGGATTGCTATGCATAAGCATATTCTAACAAGAGATAGATTAAGGATCATTGGTATACATGGCCCAAGTATGTGTCTCGTGTGTCATGTGGATGGAGAGTTCATAAATCACATGTCCCTTTGCCTCCCTATGTTTGGAATGTCTACAACAGTCATTGGAGTGGGTATCTCTAAGGCAAGGGGATATCTTCTTATTTTTGAGTAGTTGGCCATGTAATAAAAAGCATTATTTTAATTTATGGAGAGAAATAAAATATTTTTAATTCTGGAAACTAAATTAAATAGCTTTCACAAACCACTGGAAAACACTCTCATAGGAAAATAAACTATTGCAACAAATATTGCAACCCAGGCTTGCAACTTGCAACTGGCAATTTCAAATTTAATAAAACTTTGCTAAATGAATTACAATGGTCCAAAAAATAAAATGGGAGTGCAAAAAATCCCATAAAAGACTTCTAAAAATCACCACAAAAATACTTGCAACAGAAAATCAAAACTTTGCAACAAGGCTTTATCTAGCACCTACAACAACAAAACTTTCAAAACAACCTCAACAATTCAAATCCGCAACTACTGGTGATGTTCATGGCTCTGCAACCAGCCTCCAATTTGATACAACACCATTAAAACTCCTTCCTGGAGGTATGCCACACCTCCTTTGCTTCACCCTTCAAAACTGCGCTTCAAAATTTCATTCCATGCTTTCAACAACCTCCATAAACCCCACTACTTGCTCAGAAAATTAATGAAAATTGATTTTTTTTCCTTTCTTGAATAGGTACGCCATAACTTGTGGCAGAAAATTCAAACTCCAATAAAGCCAATAAATCATAAATTAATTCATTCTTTTAATTGCTTGGTCAAAGAATAGAATGTGTAGTTTTTATTCTCCACTTGTCAATCCAGAAAAAGAAGAAAAAAGGAAAAATCAGGTCTTGGGCACCCACCTCCAGTCCCTAATTTTTAGAGACATGATTCTTGTTCTTTAAATCATCCATTATCCCATTTTCAATTCCCATAAAGAGTTTTTATTTATTTTTTGCAATTGAAATACTTTATTCTTTAAAAAAAAATAAAAAATCCCACTAGTCAAATTGTCAAAATTGCACAAGAATTTAATTGAAAAATTAATTTAATTGTAGATAAATATTTAGCCACCCTCACCATATAATTGAAGCCAAAAATTAATCCACATCAAATAATCCAAAATTTCATAATTCAAAAGTTCAACCTTTTTTGTTGATACAGGATTACCAGTTACCATGGATGCTCCCACATCAGACAACCATGGTACAAAAGAAATGTTTCATGAGTGTGAATCATAAAAATTTGTAGTTTCGATGCTCATTTTAAACCCATCTTTCTGCCTTATTCTCTTGAACCTTATTTCTCGCATGTCCCTACAGCTTGATGTCTCTTCCTTCTTTCATTCTTCGTCTCTTTCTCCCTTTTTTTCATATAATTCATCCCCCACCAACTTACACTATGAAAATCTAAAAATTCATATTTCTTCTTCTTTAGGAAAATAAAAAAACTCATTCATTACCTCTTTGTTTGTTATTGCTGCAACCATTTGTTCATCATCACCCTTGGTTACAACATTGTGTTCCTTTTTTCTCCATGCCTTCTAAAAGACAATTTTCAGCTGCAATAACTTCTTCCTCTACATTCACATGGATGTTAGAAACATAATCAAAAGGTTCATCATTTCCTTATTGCAACAAAATTTTCAGTCATATATCCTTATCACATAAGAAATCAACAACTAATGCAAAGGGAAGATCACCAAACAACTCAAGATTCTCTTTTTCATCTCCTTCCTTAATTTCAACTGTAATACCTTCATCTACAAATGTACTATTTTTATAATATATTCTTCTACATCAATCTTATCATGCTCAAGTAAATCAGTTTCAACCTCCTCTTTCTCCACTGAAACCATCACTTTACCTTTCTTTTGTGTGATCCATACTCCTGCAACTTGCATCAACAAATCAAAGTCTTCATCCTCATCCTCTTCTACTAATTGTTTAACCCCATTAACTAAACAATTTACAACTTTATTACATAACTTTCCTTCTTCCTTACTCAAGGGCTCCAACTTGTGTTTGATTCCATCCTTCATCAAGGAGTAAGTATTGGAATACTCATCATGCACTACACACCTATCAAACTGCCAAGGCCTTCCCAAAAACAAGTGAAAAACATACATAGACATTATATCACATAAAAATTCATCATGATAATCACCTATCTTAAATTTTACTAGACATTTTTCATTTACTAGAACTTTACGATCATCTTGCAACCAAGCAATCTTGTATGGATGTGAGTGCCTTCTTTCCAAATACAACTTACTTACCATTTCCTTGAAAAAACAAGATTGTTAGTACTACCACCATCAATAATAACATTAAAAACTTTACCTTCACACTTACATCTTGTCTTGAACAATATCTTCCTTTGATCTATTTCTTTTCCTTCATTCATTAGGACCCTTCTTGAAACAAGCACTTCTCCATCTTTTGCTCCTTCTGAGTGTGAAGACTTAGCATCTTCTCCATTTATGTTTGCTGCTACATTATGATTTTCAGTCCTTCTTCTTGGTCTTTCCTCTTCATGAGGACATTCATATACCTTATGACCTTCTGCTCAACACTTGAAACAAGTCCCTCCAAAGGTTTCTCTTTCGAAACTTCTACCCGATCTTCTTCTACCTCTCTAATTTTGATCTCTTGACCCATAAGAGCCTTCATTCCTATGTTGTTTGTTGCTGCCCTGGTCTTCATTTTTCTAATTTCTATCCTTATTTTTCTGCCCATTTTTTTTATTCCTTCCTCCTTGCTTATTATCAAATTTTCTATTCATTCTTTCTTCTATCTTCAATACTATTTGATAAGCATCTTCCATTTTCACAACTCTAACAAGTGTCATCTCTTCTTGAATGCTTTATCTCTCAACCCATTTATGTATCTTGTAACCTTTTCTTTGGTTTCCTCTAAATTTCCAATCCTTATAAGAACTATATGGAATTCTTTAGTGTATTCTTTAATAGTCTTTCTTCCTTGCTTCAAACCTTGCATTCTCTTGAGCAAGTCCAATTCATAGTCTACAAGAATAAATTTTCTTTTCAATATCTCCACCATTTTATCCCATTTGGTAATTTTATCTTTTCCTCTTCTTCCCCTTTCTAATTGGACCTCTCTCCACCATATTGAGGCATGTCCTTTCAACCTTGGAAAATTTCACTTTATTAGGATCCTCTATCTCCTCAAATTCGAAATACTCTTCCATTTCATTAAGCCAATCTACCAATTCCTCTGATTCAAATTCCCATTGAATGTAGGCACATCCATCCTAGGCCTTTTTTCTATCTTTTATAATTCAATTAATAAATTAGGATGACGAGAAACTATTGTTTCCTCTGCACTTCCTTGGCTCCCAACTTGGCTTCCAACTTGACTAGTATTCTTTGTGCTTTCATCTTCATCATCACTTCCTGGGTCTCTCATTCTTATAAATCCTCTCCTTATCTCTTCTTGTAAAGTCTCAACCTACCTTCTCAAGGCTCTAAAATCATAATCTCTGAAAAAATTATCTCCTCTTCCTCTTCCTCTACCCCTACCACATGGGGCTCCTCTAGCAAACATCTTTGCAACACCACAACTCACAAGTCCTAGTGTAAATTGCCTCTTTCCGACGATCTATTTACACACTCAGGATAAACTTGCTCTGATACCACTACTGTATGGAGCTAAGTAAAATAGTTTAAATTTTGGAAACTAAATTAAATAGCTCTCACAAACCACTGGAAAACACTCTCACATGAAAATAAACTCTTGTGACAAATATTGTAAACCAGTCTTGCAACTTGCAACTGGAAATTTCAAATTTAATCAAACTTTTCTAAATGGATTACAACAGTCCAAAAAGGAAAATGGGGTTGCAACAAGCCCATACAAGACTTCTGAAAATAACCACAAAAATATTTTCAAAAGAAAATAAAAACTTTGCAACAAGGTTTTCTTTAGCACTTGCAACAACAAAACTTTCAAAACAACCTCAACAATTCAAATTTGCAACTACTGGTGATATTCATGGCTCTACAACCAGCCTCCAACCTACAACAACACCATTAAAACTCCTTCACGGAGGTATGCCACGCCTCCTTTGCTTCACCCTTCAAAACTGTGCTTCAAAATTTCTTTCCATGCTTTCAACAACCTCTGGAAACCTCACTACTTGCTAAAAAAAAAAGAAAATTGAATTATTTTTCCTTTCTTTCCTAGGTACACCATAACTTGTGGCAGGAAATTCAAATTCCAATAAAGCCAATAAAGCATAAATTAATTCATTCTTTTAATTGCTTGGTCAAAGAATAGAATATGCATTTTTTATTCTCCACTTTCCAATCTAGAAAAAAAAAGAAGCAAAAAACAGGTTCTGAGTGCCCACCTCAAGTCCCTACTTTTTACGAACATGATTCTTGTGCTTTAAATCATCCATTATCCCATTTTCAATTCCCATTAAGATTTTTTATTTATTTTGTGTAATTGAAATTTTTTATTCTACTTTTTTTGTTTTAAATCCCACTAGTCAACTTGTCAAAGTTGCACAAGAATTTAATTGACAAATTAATTTAATTGCAAATAAATATTTAGCCATCCTCACCATATAACTCAAGCCAAAAATTAATCCACATCAAAAAATCAAAAATTGTATAATTAAAAAATTCAACCTTATTAATGGGCAGCAACATATGCCCTTCACATAATCTGAAAATTAACACAAAACAAACTCCAACAAAGAAATAATAACTGTGTGCTTTATCAAAACCTACAAATTTGCACTTTTCCTCTTCCAACAATCACCTGCAACTCATCAATTCTCAATTATGGTGACTTCAATGTTCAATGGTTGCAATAACCCTTTCAACTTGCAATAAATCACTACAATAACCTCTTGAGAAATTCCATTCCCAACTCTCCAATCTTCAATATCTACAGTGACAATGAAAACCCAAAAACTGCCAACAAAACCCTTCACCAAAAATCTAAAAAAAGTTAGATTTTTCCCTCCCCTTGGAAAAATCACGACCACCTCATAATGAATTTTTTCCCCAATAGAAAAATCAATAAATGACTTTTACTTGCATTTTTTAACTCCCAACCCCAATGCATAAACTTGCCTTTTTCAGATTTTTCTAGAAAAATGCAATTACACCTCCACAACCCCACCAACCAACTTGCATTACAAAAATAACATTTATTTAATTAAATATATTTATTCTTACTAATTCAAATTAACCTCCTAAGATGAAATTATCCCCAAACATGCAATTCAAATACAAATTTAAAATTTAATTTTTTTGTTGATGCTGATTTCACTTTCACCTATGATGCTCCTGCATTAGACACCGAGGGTAGGAAAATTTTGTGAATCTAGATTCACAAAATGGAGTTGAGTTTTAGTACCACCCTTTTGGATTTCAAGCAATCCTCAACAAAATCCATCACTAAAACATGTGCAACATAAATCTTTTCTTTTTTCCTCTTTTTCCAACATCTTGTCGAAACAAGATTCATGCTCCTCCAATCACTAATGGATTTGACCCCAATTTCTGACGGCAGTTCGTCGAAATTTCGATGATCTATTGTCGGCCGACCAACGAATCGCACAAATCAGTGTCGTCGCTCAATTTTCGTCTATACCCTGATGGACAATAAAACGTCGCCCTCCCGACGAACGATCATCGGAAAACGACACCCATTTCATCGAACACATGATGAGTAGTGGCTGGACCGCGGGTGGAACACCGTCACCGAAGCGTCAGAATAGCGTCATACATTCGTCAGAACCACGATGGAATTTTCATCGATCTAGAGACAAAAAATGTCCAGAGCACGAGCGGCATACCGTCGCTGAAACGTCAGAGCATCGACATACATTCATCGGGATGGAGATGACTGTATCATCGGTCTACCAATGAACAGTACTTGAAGAACGTGTGGCATACCGTCATTGAAGGGTCGGAGCAGCGACATATAGTCATCGATCTACCGACAAGCAGAGCCCAGAGCACGTGCGGCATACCGTCACTGAAGGGTCGGAGTAGCGACATATAGTTGTCGATCTACCGATGAGCAGTGCTCGGGGCACGTGCGACATAAGAGCGTTGAACATGTGACGTGATAGGCAAGTCATTACAGTGAAATTTCATCGCACTCACGATGAAATAGGCAAGTCATTATGACAAAATTTCGTCGGGTACATAGCAAGGTCATCGGGCGTTTTTGCAATTCGTCGCAATTTCGTCGGAACAATGCAGTTTTTTTTAGAAAAAAATAATCTGTTCATTGAAATGTAGGCATATCAGGGTGACTTTGGGCGATATATAAAAGTCATGCAGTAGGCTCCAAAGTGCATCCATAGGGATAATGACAAGACATAAGGTTAGGTCAATCAAAGAGAGAAAGTTGATGTGCCAAGACGATGAGCATTTAATAGGGGCAGTAAAAGACAAGATGGAATGTCATCAATGCTCAGATTGGAAGACTTCATTACGAAAATTTAGATCACAATATGATTAACCCTATTTGGACAAATGCAATGACATTAGTGTCAAGAGTTAAGAGGCCATTCAACTTTGCATTTCAATAAATTATTGTATACATTGAGTAAGTGTTCACAAGGTAGAAAAAGGACAGTCATATGACTATTTAAAATATCAAACAACATGTCAGTTGTTGTGTTTAATTAGGCTTATAGAGATAGGGATTTATCAATTTTTGCATACAATATCTATAGTCCAAGCTCTAGGTCTGCATTATTTGGTTACTAAGTATGAGAAATGAGAAATGAATAATTGTAGAATATGGAGGCTATGGATGATATTATGATGGCCAAATTTGATGTTGATCAACAATTGGAGCAAAATATAATACCTATGATGAGTCATGAGATCAAGGGGACTGTCATGGACAACAAGCACAACCTATGAACTGGATTCTAATTTTTCTAAAAAATAAAAAATCAAACTAGTGAATATTAAACTACACACTAGAATCTAAATTTGTGGAAAATGAGCAATTTGGTGAGAATGAGTACCTGCAGTGCGTCTTGGATACTTAGCTAGTGTATTAAAAAATAGGATTGCAAACCCAAAATTATTCTCTCTAGAAATTCAATAGAAAAATACAGAATGTTATCCTGGATACTTAGCTCTTAGACAGTTAATAAAACAAAATGAGCATGATTATGAATGGTTTTACCTGGTCCCACTCTTGATCTCTCCATGTTTGAGAGCCTTCTCTTTAAGACCCCATGAATCCAATTTGATCCATTGCTACCAAAAGAGATATTAATGTGTAAACAAGGAGCCACATTTAGCAAATTGGTTGTTGATTTATTCTAAGAAATTTAGAGACTACAAAAAGAAGATACTTGATGGGGATCATGTGGGCTTCCTAGAGAAAGCACTGCAATATGGCTTCGAACAACAATGAAAAACTTTGGATTAGCTTCACAGTAAATCCTAACAACATGACATTGAAAGTTGCTCAGGTACTGGGTCCTCTCCCCTAGATTAAATTAAGGAAAACATTATTGTAAACACAATATGTATAGAAGAATATGAATGTAAAGGAAAATGGATATTAGAAAAACATAAATGTAAATAAAAGTAGTGTGAGCAGAAAATGAATCTAAATTGGTCTTGAACAAATAAAATCATACCCAATTAGCATTAAGTTATACTGACCTTGTACTCATTGCCATTGTCAATCTTGAAGGTTACTTTGATGCCTTCTACAGAAACTCTCTGGCCACGAGGCAAGAGAAGGCGGGAAAACCAAGTGTATACTGATGAATTCCTAACAATCAAAAAGAAAGAAGCAACCAGTCAACCCTATTAGAACGGAATAATCTTATGAATTGATTTTATTTGTTTTACTGGCTAATGGATAGTGAACCTAGTTCTCTTGAATTGAGATACTACTAAGATGTGTTGACTGGTGATTTTAGACTACCGATATTCTGCTTCAATCTCTATAAGTTACTTTTGTCTTAAATATATTCAAGATAACTCTACAAAAAAAATCCCCGATCTCTTAGAAATTATGCAGATTAATTTGTTAATACTTCTCCATTTTGATATTTTCTTTCAAAAATTCATAGAAAGATATGTAATGCCATATTTGAAACTTAAATATTTTAATTTTATTACATATGCTGGATGAATGAAGTAAACTATGCAATTGGCAGGTGTAAAGCCAAATTCCTTAACCCTTGCCAGCATCCTTCTTTCCTATTTTAAAACATGTGCTTTGGAACAGGGCATGAAAATCCATGTAAGTATAATGAACAGGAGATTTTTGTGATCAGATATTAAATTACAGTAAGTTGAATGAATGTAAGTAGAGATATTTTAGCATACCTGCAGATGGTACAAAATTTCATGGTTAAGTGGAAGCCTCCCATCAACAAAAAGATCCAAATATCCGTGTATCTATCTCAATTGAGCCTCTAAACCCTTCAGAGCTGTCAAATTTTCCACTAACCTGTTATGCACAAAAGTCAAATTTTAGAGACCACTAAAATAAAAATAAAAAACATTACATTATGATCCAAATCCACACACAACACAATGTTCATAGTGAAAAGTTAGCACTTTCTTTCATCTTTGCATATTGATTTGATGCTTCAAACGATGCATTTCTTATATTGAAAAGTGCATTTCTTACCTTATTGAGCTTCTCTTTGTTTTGAGAATAGTTTAATATTCTCTACTTAATAGGGCCAACCACGTGAAGGTGGAAGCTCATTTGGCCCCTCCCTCCCCCCCCTCACATCACTCTCAATTCCCCATACCTGATCATATAACATTAATCATTCATTCATCCATTAATAAGTTAATAACATATAACATTCATTCACTCATCCATTAATAAAATATTACATTCATTCATTAACATATAATATTCATTTTTTCAATTTTTAAATATTATCAAAAATATGGTTGTCAACTTGTCATAATATGATTACAATCACTTCTTTTTTTGTTTCTTTTTTGCAGCTAAATAAAGCTGAAGTGGAGTATCATTTTCAAAATCATCTGTCCCCCCTTCAGTTGTTCCGAGCTCTGCTCGTGATCTTAATGTATGCCTAGTTGTGTACTCACAACGTGGATGCGACTGCAAGGGGGGGTCTGTTGCAATAGCAAAGAAATGTTAAATTGATATGTTTTATTATTATTGTTACACACATTTCATTAATTAAAAGAACATCAGAGTGGTGCTCTTTACCTGAATTGGCCACATCATGTTCCTGATATTGTCTTATAGCCTCATGCTGAACATGCTGAACACCCTCTAAATCCTGATCTGGAGTTGAAACACGAAAGATTACATTAATTAATACACCAATTGCAATTAAAGATGTTTTATTGTATTAATTCATACTACGTTTTGTATAGCACATGAATACATCTAGTACTAGGATGCACACCACGGCCTTCATCGGTAGGTTGTGCTCCACCCTCACTAGGCTGCATTCCAGTGTCATGTGCAGTATTATCATTGCTTATCTGTGTAAAACAAATAGGCACATTATTATGGTAGAAATTAATATTGAACATATTGCACAAGTATTCAATTTGAAATAAAATTTATTGAGTTTATTTACCTGCGTGTTGGATGCAGTGGAAGATTGTGTTTGCCCAGTCGAGACTCTTAGCTATTCAGTCAGGGCTCCATAGCCTTGGTGGAAGGAAATCTTCAGGTCCTCTTCTGTGGGCACTCTGTTGAAATCAAAGCCCTGCATTTTTGCATGTGATCATGAATTTTGCTTCCATGGTGTGATAAAACCAAAATTGTTTGCAATTTATTATTTGGATGCAATATTTCATTTATTGATACTTACAAATCGTGCGGTTGTTTTCATATAACCACCAGAGCCAAGTTTGTGGTGCTCGTGTTTTTCTAGTCTTGCCTTTGTTGCCTTCGATGTGTTAGGTAGCCTATGAAAAAATTGAAATACGTTAGATTATGTAAAAAGAAAGAGTAATTAGTATATAATTAAATTGTTGCTAGTATCACATACCTTGCTTGGCCCAGTGGTGTCTTTTCTTTCTTCTTTTTAGCCTTCTCCTTTCCATCCGACACCAAGTCCTTCCACTCCCTTTCTGGAATCATGGGGGGACGCTCGTACTTTCTGTTCTTCTCTAAATGTGACCTATATTGGTCCCTCACATACTTTAGATAGGTACCAACTTTCTTAAGGACCTTGGTTCGGTTGAATGTTTTATCACCGAACAACACAACTAAACGGTTAATGAGCTCATCATTTAAATCTTGATTTTGGGCATTCCACCATGTACGTATGGTGGGCCCGAAGAGCTCCAATCTAATATCACTTAGATGTTTATAAAAAACATCATTTCTTGCAAAATGATCATGGGATCATTAGTCTTTAAAGAGTGATCAATAAGTAAATTTCAATTGGATTATATATAATAATAATTAAAATATTTCAAAGTACCTGGGACCTTCTCTATCTTTATGGGAAGGAAATCCTCGGTCACCACAAATGTGACCAGCAATGTTCCCGTACTAGTAATACGAGAAGATCCAGGAAATGCTGCTAAAACATCACCAGTACTAGCGGGCTCTGTATCCATAGGTACTGACACATGCTGTGGCATGTGTTCGCTGCCAAACGGTGGACTATCGAATGCCTGCATGGTATGTGTTGCCAACATTTCAGTCGACAATATAGGCATGGATGATGGGGCCGGATAAAGTGTTGTATGTGCAAGAAGATCAGGATTGACACTTGTACCATCCCCTACTTCCTGGGAAACACTTGCAGTACCTTGATCATGGCCAGCAACATGATGAGGATGCAAATAATCCTGTAAAAACAACACATATTTTAGTTCATGACATAAAAGAGTACGAAATATAAAACCATGAATGAACTTATGTTATAATTAAAGATCTCATGACAGCTTACTTGCAAGTTCTATGCTCTCTCAGACAATAGTTTAACCCTTTCTCTTATCTCATCTGTTTGAGGCACTACGAATACCAACTTAAGGATTTATTGATTGCATTTTTTTTGGGCCTTCCTCATCATATCCACAGGGTTTGTGGAAAATGTGATGTCATCATCACATAATAGTGACTCCACCTCCATATGGATGTTCTCTTGTACTGCTGGTGCCTTTCCCCGATCAACCGACTGCAACAAGAATATTAAAAAAATTATTGAAATTAACCCAATAAACTCATGAAAAAAACATAATAATAAAACATTTTGCTTGTATCTAATTTGTACAATTATAATGAGGTAAACCTGTTGGATAGGAGTGCCTGAAGATGGATCGTGATCTGCGCTCTAGGCCGGAGCCTTCCTTGTATGATCAATGTCCTGCTGTGAAAAAAATTAAATATAAAAAACATTACTGAAATGAAACCATTAGACTTACAAAAAAAAACATGGTAATAAAATGGTATATTGGAGTCATTAATTGGAGGTTGGGTAGAATGTTATATAGTACATACCACCCCCATAGTAATTGTCTTTGTATCTAAGCGATTCAAATTGTAATCGATTAGCAACTCTTCCCCTGCAGTTATTGATTTTATCGCACATACGAATACACGATTTCCCTCTCGCGCCTCGAATATACAATTGGGTTGTTTATTTGTTGACCCAGGTCGTGTACTATTTATAAACCCTGCAATATTCCCTGATGCTTTTGGCCTCCCATCAATGTACCAAGCCACTCCTTTATTTCGATCCTTATCTTTTAGTTGTATATAATTTGTTGATAGTGCATACCTACGCATACTTCGTGTATATCGAACCAGCTGCATCCAGTCTTTGTAACTGTAACAGGGTCCAACATACTCCATCAACTCAGTAACTTTGTTGTAATAGACCTTTATGTCATCCATGCAAAATAGGCCCAAACCATGTAATGATGATGGTGCTATGTGATATATCCTCTCATTGACACAAAGATCAGTGTTTATTGGAGGAAGTTCCTTGGGTACCCATTGTTTCCGTAGATGTTTGTACCTCAAGGGCACCTCGATGTCGCCTATGCTCTCATCATCATAAGAACATGACCCCCCTTGAGCAAGAAAAAATTCCATGCGTTTACGGAATTTTCTTCTAATCTTTTGACCTCTAGTTGGTCTCCCTCTTTTAGACCTACTACATGTCTCACTTTCCTCTTCTCTTCTTGAATTTCCCTCGCTCGAGGAAGACAAATCTGACAAATACCTATTTGGTGGCACCTACACTCATAAGGATGTTGGATGAAGTTCTTTCATGGTGATGTGATCCAAAGGTGACATTATGATTAATCTATCATTTCATCACTAGAATTTGATAGGTTATAAGGTAATCAAGTCTTGATAAATTGCAAGTTATTGTTACTACCATCCAAATGTGTCCATCACAAATCAAATCTACTTAACGTTTTAACTCCCAAACTTTGTAACAAGTGTTAAATGTGACTATGGTCCACCAGTTACACAACCAAGGCCTCAAATGTATTCTGTAATTGTGATCAAAGGACTTTTGCTCTTCATTCAAGTAAATAAAGTTGAAGGGAAACACCACCAAGTGGTTTATTGGACACCTACATGACTAAAAATAGCAGCAAATTTAAATTTAATTTCCATATGTCTAAGTGGTGAACAGGGAGGGAGTGTGTACTAGGCTTGGTAAAGTCATCATAAGTTTATCAATGTTCTAATTCTCTATGACAAGGTTTCAACATCTTCAAATAGTGAAAGTTAGTGCTCATAGTCATTTGAAACAACAACATTTTGATTATGTATGATGGTAGGATTTGATAACTTAAAAGAATTGGCTACCCAACAAACTTAAAGTTAAAAGAAACTTTTTCAGTTTAAGGGGTTAGCACTTTCTTTCATCTTTGCATATTGGTTTGATGCTTCAAACGATGCATATTTTATCCCACTTCTAAACCTATTGTATTCCCATCCCATTGCAATTGTTGGAGGAGTTGATACCAAAATTTCATATCAGATACCACATTCTTGAAGCAATTTTCTGTGTTTTTACAATTTTTCTGAAGTTCTTTTGTGTTGTATGGATCCATACAAGCTTGAAATGCTCTGAGATCATTGGTGTAGATAAATATATGTCTTCCCTTTCATTTTCATTTGTTTTGAAGTTCTCAATCACTGTTTTGTGGGATTAAACAATCAAATACAGGGACTACCATGTTGTGCCTGTGTAAGGGTTTGAGGGCTAAATAGAAATGACATCCACCAATCCACCCACTGTCTTGGAACTATAACTCGGTGGATTGGTGTGCATCATGGTAGATTTGATGGAGTTTCAAATCTTGTTCTTTGAATTCCATTTATGTTTTTCCCTTGTCGTGGCTTGTTACATTGTTTGGGAGGAACCTAAGGTTGGGTACGTTTTACCTTGGCTTTCGTAAATTAAAGGACATTTGATGCAATCATATGCCTTGTCAAAATTTTAACTTAATAGTAAAGGCATCATGAGTAGTTCTTTGGGCCCATTCAACAATCTCCGATGCAAGGATTGAATTGTCTAGAATGTATCTACTATCAAGAAATCCAATTTGTTTACCTCTATGACTATAACTCAAGCAATAGGTTTAATTGTGATGGAAATCATATTGACAAAGATTTTGTAATCTAGGTGTTGAGAAGCATAATTGGCCACCATCCTAGGAAAGATTCTTCATTCTCACTTTTAGGTGTTAAAATTTAACAATACGTAGATTGATGAAAGAGCCCAAAGAGCATTTCCCCTTGTTATCCAAGTACACATAGCAGCAGTCTTCTCTTATACGGTTGGACATGATTTGAAGAACTTAGCTAGGAATTATTCATTTAACCTAAGGTTTTCTCATAATGCCATCATTGGAAAAGTATGATCAAATTCTTCTATTATGAAGAATTGGTCTATGTGCCTCTAGTAATCACTATAAAAATGTGAAAGACTAAGCTATTTTATTTTTTGTCTTATCTTATACCATTTTATGAGAATGGGGGGGCCAATGTACGAGAATATCTTTGGAAACTAGGCATGAAAATTGCAGGTTAAAGAGAATGGGGGTGCCAAACTTACAGTACTCATTGTCCCTTGGTTGTCGATTTTTCCTGAGTTCCCTCAACCTCGTCCTCGGTGCTGGTATTGACCTTTTTGTAGCTCCAAACTCTTTGTCGGCACTGGTATTGACCTTGTTTTCACTCCTTCAAACTCTTCCTCAGCACTGGTATTGACCTTTCACTTGTCCAATTTGATGAGCTACAACCTGGTTTAGTTAGGTTTTAGAGTATGTTAATTAAATTAAAAATTATGGCGCCTTTGAGAGTAGTGAATATAAAGCAAGAAAAGCCTATTATGGTGCCATTTAGAGTAGTGAATATAAAGTAATCCAAGCCTATTATAGTCATGAGGGAAATAATAAAACTCCTAGGATACTTTGTGAAACCATTTTCCTTGGTTAAAGGGAGGCCATAAAATATTCCTTTGGATTTTTTCAATCTTCAAATATGAGGATTTGCAAGGTTGTTAGCAACATGAGTAATGGAAACGTGTGCAACAAGAATTTTTGAACACACATGGAATCTCCTTGCCAAAGAAAGGGGCTTCATAATTTAATATGATAATTTTTCTCAGCTCTAGAAATGATATGTTTCCTTAAAGAGGAAGGAGATACCTAAAAGGTAAAAGAGATGCTTAGGAATCTCAACACTTCCTTATGATCAACCCCCTTCTATCCATAGGAATTGAACCAATTGGGCTTGGCTAAGAATGATTTCCTATAACATTGAGTTTTATGCCACTATATATTTGACCTTAAAGCTTTCCAGAAAATATCTAGGCATTGAATATCCTAAATAATGTCACGTTTGTCCTCCAAGAGAGTGAGAAAGGAGTCATTAGAAAAATGACCATTGAATAGTTGGGCTAGTGATGGCAACGTTGATAGTGAGATGGGTGGTCATAGAGGTGGCCTACAAGCTATATTTGGAAAAAAAGAAGGATAGAAGCCATTGATTGGAGTAGTGAATATTGACATTGCCGGTGTTTCCTTGTCCAACAAAGGGTCACTATGAGAAATGGTGTTGGATTTGGCATTGGCATTTACTCTTTTCTTCTAACAAAAATGGTGATAGGCTAGATGTGTCTAATACTAGAAATATTCTCCCCTTCCTCCCATGAAAACTTTTATGGGAGAAGGAATACATGATACTTTGAATTGTAATTATGAAGAGTCAATGCAAAATAAACTACTCCCTCTACTATCATACATGTTTATGGGTTTATTCTTTCATTCTTCACGCTTGGAAAATTGCTCATTTGGAAATGGATTAAACAAGTGGAAAAACTTGAGCATGCATATGAGCTTATGAATTGGAACCTAAAGGGTATGTCGTCAAAGGAAGATTTCCCATTTCTAACACTTTGTTGTTGACGTGAGTTTAATAATACTATGGCTCGTTGCACCATAGAATTTGTTAGAGGTTTCCTATTATGACATCTCTATATGATCCTTGCTTAATTAGTTGTTGACTTTTATCTTTTCCTTTTTCTATTAATGACTTATTATATGATTGCATAGATGATATTTTTAATGTCATTGGGCCATATTAGTCTATACGAAGTTGCTTTACTTCTCAAAGTATTATCAATAACCTTGTTAATGAAAATAATGAAATTGTCATTTAATGGGTGCTGGGGGAAGGGCATTGAGTTTTACCCTAGTGATAATTGTTGGTGTCTATGTATCATATGGCTTTGGCTCAAGAGGGTTATTTTTATCCCTTGTGATTATGTTTGAGGAAGTTTTCAAACGGATGCTATTTCCTTCAACCAAATTGATGTCATTAAATAATCTTGTTATGAACCCCTTGCAGGTTTCTTGGATAATGTTAGTATTGGTAATTCTGGTCCTTCTAATTATTATGCCCAAGCTTCCATAAATATGCATTTACTTAAAAATAATGATATAGTCACTTCAATCAAGTCACTTATGGTTGGGAGGTTTCTCCATGGTATGATCGTATGAACAGGTTAGTTTTGCATGATAGTGAATAAGCCTCAAATTTTTGCGAAGCCTATTCTCTTAGGTGAATGCTTGTGTTTTCTTCCTACTAAGTTCCAAATGTATATTTCTTAGTTTAATATTTTTTGCAAGGGTTTAGATACTACAGGGGGTATATGATGCCACACTAAACTCACATCCATTAAGAAGGTGAGAAATAATGCCATACTATGACATTTTTTTAAGAGGGTAGAATTGCTCCCTACTTTGAGTCCCTATGTTGCTCTAGTCAAGTCCTTTCAAAATAATTTTCTGCTTCATAAAAGGATAAAAAGGTTATCATGGGCGGTGTTAGATTTCTTGTTTCAAAGGAAACTGTCAGAGCTGCTACTAGGTTGAAATCTCTTAGGTAGGAAGGTCATCAATAGGGAAAAATGATGGACATGGAAACCATCAACCAAATTTTGAAAAGGGGAGAACTCATCAAATTATAGAATGGTTTTGAATGATGATTTTAGTAGAGTGCCAATTAAGTACTTCAGTGTTGAAGGTTGTTTTAAATGTGTTTTTCATTACCATTTCTCGCATGACCATCTTAAACATAATAATATTGCTTGTTTTCCTTATTTTGTCCTAAGTTCTCTTAACTGTTTAGGTAAGGAGGTCTTAATGGATAAATTTGTGATGCCTCTACACAAGGGGTTAATTTTTAGACTCCATAAGTCCACCTTGCTACGTTCTCTTAGAATTCCATTAGCTCTCTTATTTCAAAGTCTAATCTATTCCCTACCCCTATTCTTATCAAAGCTAAAGGTGGGAATCTTAGTGATTTGCATGATCCCTCTCCTCCTAAGGGTAAGAGAAAACCTATCAAACATTCCTCATTCCTTGTCAAGCAAAAAATTACATTTGATGATGTGCCTAGTAAAGTGGTGGAGGGAAATCTTGAGCTTGGTAAAGTTGTGGCTGATTATGATGAATTGGGTTGCCCTAATCTTTTTGCCATTGGTTCTCTATTGAAAGTTGCCTCTCATATCCATGTGGACATTCATAGTGATGTTGACATCTCCAAGACTAAGAGTAAAAACCATAAATTATAGTCCTCACTTGTGGGCAACAATGACTAAGGTTCTTATTGTTGCTATTGTTAATAATAAGATTGCTATAGGAAAACCTTTTAAGGGGAACATTGTAAGAAGATCTAATAGGTTGGTGGCCATAATTTCTACTACCCCTAGCACTACACCTAATGTAGAATTAGTTGTTTCTAATTAACAACAAAGGCTTTCATGTTGATCACAAGGACGATGACTGCATCAATAGTGGGAACAAAGACTTCAGTCATTGTCAAGACTTCATGTAAGAGGAAGATGTTTCTCTTTCCAATGATTTTGGTGTGAACCTTTTTCAGAAATGAATGTTCTTTATGACACTAAGTCTTCTAACATAGGGGATGATTGAATTTAGTCCCTAGAAATGATATGGTGGCCATGGACGATGTCAAGGGTAAAGGAATTTAGGTGGAAAATAAGTTTGATCTTGTGCATTTATGTTCTCATTGTGGCCATAACACCAATTCTATTAATTATTTGGAGCAAATTCTAGAAACTTTGGAGGAAAGAGTCAATAATGTGCTTAATTTTAGTAATAAGGTGATCCATAGGTTACTTCTATGCTTCTACTCCAGAATGTTGTGTGGGAGTTCTAGAAAAGAAGGTTGAAGGGTAATCTTGATAGTCTTGTTTTAAAGAAGGATAGAAAGAAATACCCTAAGGATGATATTTTTTCTTTCCTTTTTGAAGATTGGGGATATGTGACTCCCCAAAAGACATGCTGCAACTTGTAGTTTTTTCTTGTTGTTTGTTAGTTATTTATGTGCTATTTTTCTTTGTTCTTCTATTAATTATTTATAGTTAGTTATTTTTTGGTTTTTCTTTCCATATCCTCCGGGCTTGCTATGTAATAGGGTTGGGACCTTGGTTTCCCAATTTTTATATAAAAAACAACCAAGTCAATTTATCCTTTGCAATTATTGTGATAAAGTGAGGATTTGGCATAGTTTAATAAGACACCTCACTATTTATTGCTAAATCTATTATATTTGCTTAAGATATCTTAGAAAGAATTTATCCATGTGTAACACAATAGTTTACAAATATGGATAGTGATGCCTAGGTTAACTTAGATTTTCACTTGGAATCTGAAGTAGATCGACCTTTAAGAATTAAATTTGGAATCTAATAGACTATGTCAAGGCTTCATTAACCACATCGAAGATAAGTATATTCCTTTTAAACTACCTTACAAGCTAAAATGAAGTGGCCACCATCGGCAATTGTGTTCATTCATTAGTGTCAGGATTGCAGGGAATGGTCAGGATCAACTGATGGTTGATCGACGGTCATTAAAAGATCGTTCCAACATCTAGCTCCCTCGATGACATCATGTCTGGGAACTAACCCATGTTGGCCGTATTACTGCATTCACAGGGTTTGGTATGTTGGGTTCACCACAAATACCCTCACTTCATAGCTAGGGAAAAACGAGACTTCCTCACTCCTAAGACTATGATGAACACCTGAGTCACTATGGGAATCGAGGTGGGAGCTACTTCTTTTCGCTCCTAGAAGGAAGAGTACTGGAACACCCTTTCCATTTGGTGTTTGACTATGGACTCTCGGTGCAACCCGGTTGCATCCCTATGGTTCTCCTTTCCTTTAACAACCATACCTCCCTATATAAGTTATTAGTCCAAATACTAGACATCGATAGGATGACACCATACTCTGGACCGACTCCCCCATTTCTGACTTCTCATCACCAGTAATAACCCATGCATACGGACCTTCGACCCTTGATTTGCAGACTCTCCCTATCCTGGCTAACATCTTGATGAGTCCAACTCACCTTGTAGAGATGCCTTAACCTTGCAACCTACCTTAACTCACCATGACTTGGCACTTCTTTATGCTCCATGCTGCTATGCCCATGCTACCCCGGGTAGCTCGGCTTCAAAATTAGAATCATGTAGATATGCCTGAATATAAAATATTTAATTAAATTGGTAAGTATGAATTTTTATAGAAGGAAATATAATAGAATTGAATAAAAAATATTGTAATGTAAAGTTATCAAAGTTAGCAATTTCAATCCAAAACTCACCTCCAAAACTTTGGTTACTATTTTTTGGGAATGCTCGTCGAAGCCTGGAATCTATGTTTTCAAGCAACCTCTCCCCAAAGAAACTCATTTCATCTATCAATATGTATCTGACATGTGATATTTCTTCTTGGAAATTTGTAAGTAGTCTTGTCCCTTCTAGTTCATTGAAATCTCTTATTGGAATTCTTCTCTTTCAATGAATGGTTGAAGCACCAATGTTGAATGTTGCAACTCCAGTAGGCGTGAATAGAAGTAGAGGAGATTGTTTGGGAGAAGAATTCTTTTCTAGTGCTAGGTTATGTGTTAGGTTATATAAGGTTAGGTTATATAGTGTTTGAGCCTAGCCTCAAACACTACAATTAGGGTCGGGTTAGGTTATGTGTTTTCTTTAGGGTTAGGTTTGGGATTAGGTTTATGGTTATGGTTAGAGTTTAGGGTAATCTCTAAATTTAAGTTTAAGTCATAGTTGATTATTTTCCCACAAAAGGAAATCAGATCCATTTTTTCTCATGTTCATTATAGCCAACTATGGCTTAATCTTAAATTTAGACCTTTTCTTGAAACCTAACATCATATCCCTAATCTAACCATAACCCTAACCCTAATCATAAGATTGACTCATACCCCAACCTTAACCCTAGCCCTGACAATAAACCTAATCCTAACCCTTACTTGGAAACTAAACCATCATTTTCTCATTAATGTAACCTTGACCATAACTTTAACCCTAACACTATTTCTCAAAACCATAATCTTAACCATAATCACAACCCTAAACATAAACATAACTCTAACCCTAAACTCTAAACCATGATCCTAATTCTAATCTAACCCTAACACTAGCCTTAACTCACACCCTAAACTAAAGACAAATGGTACACCCTAAACTATAATCCAAATCTTAAACCTAGCCCTGACACTAATCGTAACCTAACCCTTTTTCTCGAAACCTTAACCTTGACCCTAACCCTCACCTTTATCCTATCTTTATAACCCTAACCACAACCAAAACTCTAACCCCAATCCTAACCCTAATTACCTAACCCTAAATATTTTTTCTTTTATTAATTAGTTGCATTCACTCTAATAACCCTAAACCTATCCGTAAACCTAACCCTAGCCCTATCCCTGGCCCTAATCCTAACCCCAACTCTAAGCCAAATATAAAAACAACCCTTAATCATAACAATAACCCTAAAAATTAATTCTAAATATAACCCTAATACTATAATCCCTAATTGTAATCCTAAACCCTAACCCTATTTTCATATCTAATCCCAACCATAACCAAAACTATAAATCTAACCCTATTTTCATATGAAGATCAAAATTACATGCACATAGAATGAACCATAGTTTAGTTACAACACTTGGTCTCTTCAAAATAATTAGAGAAGATTAGGGAGAGGAAGGAATGCACACCAAACTACAAAATAGGGGTAGTTGTGGCTTTGTTAGTTTTCTTTATATAGTCTACTTGTTTCCTATAGGGATAAATAAGCCGTAACTATATAAATGAAAGATGGTTGATTATCTACTGAATATTGTTTTGTGTGTTTTGAAATGGAAGATATCTATGTTGGAAAAAAAGGGTAGACAACTGAGAGGGCGGGTGAATCAGTTGTTACAAAATTGAAACTTATTTAACCTTATTAACCTTTAATCTCAAATCTGATAATTAACAGTGAAAGCATGAATCAACAACACATTAGAAACACACATAACACCAATATTTTTGTGTGCAAACCTTGTTAGGGGAAAAACCATGGTGGAGGTTAATCCACAATTTATACCCTGTTCAAAGTATAAAAGAAATGAATAAGGAATGCACATGCATTCAGGAACACTGCCTAGAGCTCACTGCTCAAAGGGAAGGCTCACTGCCTTACATAAGGTAATCAAATTAAATCCATCTGATGAGGTTGAACTAAGAAATTGGCTTCTTCAAAAGCCCGATGACAATTTCAGTTAGGCACATAAATACTTCTTCATACTTTGCATAAACTTCTTCAGACTCTGCTCTGCATTCGAATGATCTAATCTTTATTCACACATATCTCACATACACTTCACATACATTATCTCTAAATGAATAAAAGAATCGCTCTTATATATCCACTTCATGAATTTACATTAACAACCCTGTCGGCCAAAAATAAATAATAGATGAATACAAACTCTCGGCCCAATTCATGAACAAATCTCAATGCGCACCAACCTAAATCGGTCACAACATAACAAAGACCTAAAGCAACATCCTCAAACATGCCAAGCATTCAAAAATTAATCCACAAGGATCTACAACACGCTACCACCATCATGTCAACCAAGAACATGAAAACTCGAACATGGAAAGGAAAAATCTTTGATCACGAGCACACTAATCAACGTGGACGTACCACAATAATAGAGTATGAGATCAAGAAACATCAATGAACATCTCAAGAGCATACACAACAATTAAATTCACTAGAATTAAATTCTCTTCTTTTAGAAACACCAACTATAGCAACAAAATAACTGTAGGAACACAAAAACTCATAACTCGCTCCAATCTTGATGCACACCTCCGAAACTTCTAGAGGATATACTAGATAGGCTCAGCAACAAACCCTTTAATACACGACTTCAGAATACCAATGTATAGAAATTTTCACCACTCTGATCTTCACAACTTCATAGACTATCTGCAACATATTTATTCTAATTTTCTCAATATCCTCGACATATACAACCTTTAAGACATTAATGCTAATAGTGTTGACATCAATGACAACCACATATCATGAGCAACACAACCACAACATCCAACAATCTACATCTCTATAAAAATTGGTATATGCTAATAGTCAACTTATTATCTTATTTATAGCATTTCCTTAGCTTTTTATACTAAAAAATTCAAGGTAGAGGGTAACATGATTCTTTGAATTGGATACTACATAAAAATTTATGTGTTATAGTCATTGCTTCCATTGTTTGCATTTTCACATTAGGATGCATAATTTTTACAATCAAGAGTCTTTTAATGTCTTGCCAAAATTAATATTATTAATAATTTCAAACTTTTATAAACATGTATGGAAAATAAGTACATAAATAAGAAATATATTGTAATAGTTTCTTCAACAAAGGATAAAAAATCATGTGGACCGTACAAAGATTGTGGTGGGACTTAAAATTTACTACCCGTGTGGTATTACCGAGGGAGATCAATAATAATCCTTCCTCACGGATCTCGCACGATTAGATTAAAGGCCCCTGAGGGTATTGCGAGGTCTACGAAGAGGCGACACATGGCCTAGTTCTTGAAGCGACAAGGCTAGGTGGGACCCGCTATCCAGTTGCAACCTCGTGTTTTCTTGGGTTGTGATTGGGCACGGTTCTCCCAGGGCGCTGATGTGGATTTTCAAACAATTGTTGACTCAATCTGAGTCGTCCAACTTGCCATGTTCGATCCGCATTAACTGTTCGATTTTTCTTGGGTTCTTGTTCATCCGCGTTGGGAGTTCTTGCTCTCTGCAAGTTGTCCTCATTAATGGCGCGGATTTTTTCAGTGGATCCTCACCTGAATTTCCTGTGTGTGAACACTGTTCTCCTGATAAATGCAATGATGGCTTGTACACCATGCCTTCGCAAGCTAGGAATAATTTATGGTGGCTACATCAGCCACTAAAATGCTTGAATGCTCGTGCTGCATTCAAGCAATTAATATTCTCGACCAATTAACTCTATAAATGCTCATTGTGTTATTTGGTATTATCATTGCATTTTGAGTTGTCTTGTTTGCAGGTGGTCGAAGCTCTCCTATATTTTGTGAGGTGTTCTTTGCAATAGACCATTTGGTTGTGCGCAGAAGGACCAGACTTGGGGTGAGAAATTTGCAGCCTGACGAGGTACAACCTATCCTTAGCAAGCCTGAGGTTGTCCATGATGCTAATTTTAAAGGGACGGGGAGCTCCAAGTCCCCACTGGTGTTGTCTTCTAGTTTTGATGGTGATGGGTCTGAAATTGACTCAGACTACCAATGTTACTTGGCGTCCATGACCGAGTTGTTGGGGGTCAATGAAGAGCCCCTCATAGTTTCCCCAATAACTGTGATGGCGTTGTTCCATGCTACTAGATCATGTGTTAAAGCAGATAAAAGGAAGCTGGTCTCGCTTCTTCCTGAAGCGAGGACTAAGAGCGACCGCCTCTACCAGGGCCGTGTGTCTTGCAAGTAGTTGCAATTGTTGGGTGTGTTACTTTTGGGTGGTGTGTTGATGTGGACATACGCGTGCCTACCACGCTCTTTTTTCTTTAGCTCTGGTTGGTTACAATGGTATAACTATTTTGATTCCTCGAACTGATTATGGTTTTTTCTAATGATGGGGAATGTCAATTTCAATTTCATTCTAAATAAAATTCAATTTTGGAATGAACAATGTAGCCTATTGCTTTGTTGCTCTCCTGTCCTATAAAGGAGATTTGACGACTCATTGTTAAGGGTTGTTTTTTTTGGGTCCGAAGGCTTAGAATAGGTACAGTTAGTGGTAATGCAGGATTTTGAAGGTATTATGTAGGAAATCATGTTGGGTTGGGAATAGTATGAAATAAGTATACTATGCTTTTGTAATTACTGATATCGAAAGAAATCTAAAAAAATTAAGACATTTTGCTCTCCTGTGTATGGGCCATGGATTATGAATGGATTTATCAAGGGTTTGTTCATTCAGTTTCAATGGTGTCATTGAAAGTGTAATTTTTTCTCTTGCTTTGACTTAATGAGTTGATCAAATGCTTGAACACAAATTTCATGTTTATGGTTATATGCTCAGGATTCACTAAGGAGTAATGTTTTAATATACTGACAAATCTCATGGTAGCAAAGCACTATGGTGATAAGTTCAATTTCATCTGAATTACATTTTATATGACTCCCACCCAATGGATGAGGCACTGGATAGTATTGGTAAATTCCTTTCAGGTATAGGACTGTGACTCTAAGCACAGTGATTCAATACCCGAACATTTTAACAAATATTAACTGCTATCTCTTTTTGGGATATAGATCTTATGATAATTTTTAGTCTCCTTGCTTTGGGATATCTGTACTTATTATTCTTTGGTTTTGCCACAACCAGAGTAATGACTGTCTATTAGTGTTAGTGGAGACTGCATCTGTAAGAAGAAGTGTTCTTACCAATCATGAAACATTCTTATGAACACACTTGGGTTTACCCACCTTGGTTTCACAGAGCCAAAAGTGTAGGAGATGTCAGTCTTTGACTGACTCTTGTTATTTGGCCACTAGCCTTTGCAGTTCTTTATAATGGAGGTTGGCTACCTCTTACAGAATTGAAAATCCTATGTGGAAAAAAACACCAACAAATTGTAATTAAGATATACACAAAATGGATCTACATTGAAAATTTGGTAGGAAAATTCAAGCAAATACAAATGGTAGATGCAAAACCAAATAAAATGTGAAATTGTGGACTATAATGATTGTAGAATATACATAATGGATTTTTTTAAAAGGTTTTAGAAACTTTCAATCAAATGCAATTGGTAGATGCATAGACAAATTTCACAACCTTCACCAAAATCCTTGTCGATTTCCTTAATATGGGAGATTTGGAACAAGGTATAGACATCCATCAAAGCATAATATGAAGATGAATTTTCTCAAATGTTGTGGTTGTACACTCCATTTTCAAATCTATGTAAAATGTGGGAGGATAGACAAATCTTGTGAACTATTTGACAAAATATCTCAAAGAATTGTAATCTCATGGAATACACTCTAATTAGAAAAGTTGCATCACTACCCTCATAACAATCTCTCAATTTGTTTTAGTTTCTATTGTGTTACTCAATTTGAAACTTAATTGTGATACATTAAGTTCATTGTCAAAATCCAAAATGATCAATTATTAATAAAATCATGGATCATGTAATATTGGGATGGGTGACCTCCTAGAAAGGCCTAGTGCTTCATCGTTTTGAGAATCATTTAGATGCAATGAGTGCTAAGTGGACCATTCATTATCATGAGAGATGGGTTCTTGTGAAACACTACTCATGAAACATGGGTCAATGAGTTTGACTTGTAAAACTACATAATTGAATCCTGATAACAATATCAAAATTTGAAACAATGTGAAAAATGCTTCCTACTTGTCAATAGATCATGTTGTCAAAATCTAGAATTTCAAATTATGAATTCTTTGTAATTACTCAATAGATCATGTTGTCAATTGAACCTATTGGCATTTTTTTACTGCAACCCACACGTGTTTCCTAGAAGCTCTTATGAATTCCCCACATTCAATAATAAAAGACTAGGAACAGTATGGCCAACTTTATGAGAATAGCAATAAGGCTAATTCTCCTACACTTCGGACTCTGTAAAATCCAAGAGGGTATTCCCTAACATGTGCTATTAACATACATCATTTAAACAATTCATTTAATTTGCACACAGGTAAGCAACAGATAGATTCCCAATTAATGTTAAAGGATCAAATCCTTCAAGAAATTGGCTATTCCTTAAAAAAGACTCATGTCCATTTAACAGAGAATCGCAAACTTACATAAAGTAAATTGATAGGAAATGTTTGACTAAAATATCCTGATGCCATAACACAAAACATACGACAATAAAATGTAATCAGAATTCCAGTGCCATATCCCAGTGCAAGGAGTCAAAAGAGAAAACTGAACTATAGGGTAAATTTCATTTTGAACACTTATGATCTATTATGAATTGCATTACAACCCATATATCCATACCTGAGTTTATTACTCCTTTATGAATCCTATTTGTTATATTGCATGAATTTACTGGTTAACTGAAGCATTAAATCGATCCTTTGATCCAAAGCTGTAGTTAAACATAATTCATAGTAAATAATAAACAAAAATCAATGAAAATCATCTTTGATCGATATTTCATTAATACCATGTAAAATAACACAATAGGAGACAAAATAAACTCCAAATATTCATGAGTTTGATACAAACATGCTCAAAAACCCCATGATTAACAAAGTTCTCTAATCTGACTCAAAACTTTTTAAAACCTAGACTTACAATTCATACTCTCTATATTACTAGACTCTTATTTCTCATATCTTGGGTATTTCAACTGACCACTCTCTCGGACCAGAATTCCCTTTTATAAAAAAAGGGAGCCAACAAGCTTTAGGTAAAAGAGTACACATATCCATTTGTAATTGGACCACTAACTCCTGATTCAGTTACAATTCTACTATGCAAGAGGAGAGCATAAGACAAAGATCATCATTAGTTGATAAGGAGGAAAGAAAACATCGCTCCAAAGGCCGCTCCCCATACATCGAAGGCATGCTTAGCCGTTATAGTATTAATTCCACCTCAGCACCCTGTACTTGGAGTCAAAAGGAGAATGCAATTTTAAAATATAATATCTAAGGCCAGACCTATATTATACATGACCAAGTTGCAATTCTCGACTATAACACTCATAATTCTAGTTCATCAGTGAACACCTTTTTCCATAATTCAAACTCCTCCTTGGAAGGCCACTGGAAAGCCACAACCTGATCAACCTTGTTTCGATAGGGAGCATACTTTACCATTATCGATGTGGCCTTTTTATCAAAGCTCTCTAAGAAACTTATAACAAAATACAACTTTTCCAATGTATTCTCTAGCATGCGGATGTCAGCTTTTTTGCATATCTCATGTGTTTGAGACATCATTATATTGTTCATTTGCTCCTTCCAAACCTGCAAGGGTTTGACTTCATCCTGACTATGTAAAATATGAGGCAGTTGGGTCAGGTCCTTTCCATCATACACATCTTTCAACAATTTAATCTTGGATTCCATTGGGGTGGAAAATCCCTGAAACTTCTGCTCAAT
This sequence comes from Sequoiadendron giganteum, assembly GCA_007115665.2. NCBI lineage: Eukaryota > Viridiplantae > Streptophyta > Pinopsida > Cupressales > Cupressaceae > Sequoiadendron > Sequoiadendron giganteum. The sequence goes on along the minus strand of CM021106.1, from coordinate 625,370,272 downwards.
AACTCCCTTGACCAATTGATATGTTGCAATAATAGTAGAATATTTATCACCATGCTGTTTTGCCCTACTGCCATGAATCTCAACTTCTCCATTCTAGGGCTCCATTTGTTTAGCAATGAGATGGCCAATTCTTTATCTCTTGGAAACATTTTTAGTGCTTGCAACATTAGGACATAATTTTCATGAACACTATTTAGCTTAGTCTGGACCGTTCTGTTTAAATGTTTCAAAACAGTGTCCACTATCACTGCATTGTTTCTCCCTGCTGCATCCCGGATTTGCTTTACCATCTCCTTATATTCTTCAACCTGATGAATCAATTTCTCCCTAGAAAGTCCCCCTCCAGGGCTAGTAGCCCTCTCAATAGCAATAGGCACTTGTCCCATATTATATGGAACAATAGCCAGAGATTGTGCTTGTGCAGGAGGTTGAGACTGCTCTACTGGTGGGTCGGGAACAGTGTGGCTAGAACTGGCCTACTTTTGAGATCTCATGGTATCCATTAGTTGCCTCAATAAATCCAATTCAATTTCTAACTCCGCTACCTTTTGTTGACTCTTATTATATTCAATAATAATGTCATTATATTGGCCTCTCAGAGTATCCCGCTCCTTTGTCAAATCTTCAACAGTTGCTTTGGTGAATTTGGCAACATTCACGACCATATCAGCAACTTCCAATGTTGGGGTGTCAGCAACTCTCCTCACAACCAAGTGACCACTGAAGTCAGAAGGTTCTGTAACAATTGGCTTTTTAGAGCCAGTAGATAGGGACCAGATTGTCAATGCATCCCATTCCTCACTAAAGGCCGATCCCTTGAGTGCCAATGTAGCCTCCTCTTTAGTAGCAAGAAGTGGCTTATTAGCCCTTCTTATTGTGTCAAACACCACAACATCAGCAATATCCCATTCTGGGAGTAGCAATAGTCCACTTTTTTGTACCAATTCCCGACCCTGCTCTGGTGTTATTGCTTTGAATCTTTCTCTCATCTGTTCCCTGACCTTAGCTTCAATTACCTTCTCTGGGAGCTCTGGATGTAGACTTCTCTCATGTGCCACCTTCTCATCATATAATGCAGTATGTGCTCTCCATATAAAATCTTTAAAAGCACCAGTTTGAATAAAAGAGTCATCCATCATGAAATCTATGCAGGCTTCTATTCTCAAGTCATCATTGCTTGTTATTCCTTTGATTTCATCTTTTCCTAACCTCAAAGAAACTGTACCTGAACCTGTTGCAATGTCAACTGGGTCCAATGGCATCTCAAGATGCATTTCATCTGGAGTGACAATAATGTCATCATCTTCATCACCATCACAATCAAAAATCTTTATCCTTTCAACCCTCTGCCTCTTTGGTGATGGTGGGCAACCCTGTTTAGAAAAACTTGGAGGAGAATCCAAATCAACAACATTTGGTACTGACTGCCTTGAAGAAGATGGTGCAATATTTTTAGCAACATCTTCAGCCCTACTTCCCTTTCTTCTAAAAAAAATCCTTATCTTATTTTGGGGCTGATAAGTAGACCTCTCCTCTTCCTTTACCTCAGGGTACTCCTCGATGGTTTATGATTTTCCCCTTTCTTCCACAACCCTTTCATCTTTCAAAACCCCAACCAAACTCTAAAAATTATCAATAGCATACATTGCCCTGCTAAACTCATCTTTAGCATTAGGTATGGGATTGAAACCAAGTATTTTCTCCTGCTTACTTTTTACCATTTTAGAGTAGGAAATGTATAGTGCCTTTCTATCATCTTGTAATTCCAAATCAAAAATATTCCTGATGATGTCCTCAGGAAAGTAGAAGTGGTGGACAAAAGCTCTTGTCCGATGTTTTGCCTTCATTTGAGAGATAAAACCCTCAAGATCATGATTCCTTAGGTGCACAGTCCTTAGCCTATAAGGCCCAATTAATTGATGCAACTCCTTCCATCCTCCCTTTTCCATAACAAAATCAACAAATGTTGTATATTCAGGGAAGAAAGAACCTTTCTTCTGTTCAGCTGGCAAGTGTACTTCCTGAGCGCCCCCCAACTGCCTCATGATTTCCAAAAATCCAAGTCTAAGGGGCACCTCCCTTGGTAGAATCTTTGGATTGACATTAGTGCCAAAAACCCTGAAAATTGTGGTATTAGGATAGGGGATAATGTCTCCCCAATTGTGCATTATGTTCAATTCAAGCCTTCTCTCCATCGGCCTCAAGAAGTCATGAATTTCTTTTGGGGTCCTTGGGGGGTCATGAACCAGAGCCTCCCTTAATTTAGATCCAAAGACATTATGGAAAGTTACATAATCAAACTCATGATCATGCATGTCAAGAATCCTAGTCCAATATTGGACAGGCATTTCAATGTTTCCTTCCTTCTTCTTTAATTTCATATCTTTTTTGAACACAGCCTGACCCCTATACAGAAACATGTGGATTAACAAGGAATACCATCTTAATCCAACCCAATTTTTCCCCTCCTTTAGGGCTATCAGACCCGTGTGCATCTTCTCTACCAAATAAGTGGCAAAATCATATATTACATTAAAACTTGGGTGCTGGAGATTTACTGCCATATACATAATATCGGTAGGCAAGGTTTTCTTTAAGCTAAATCCCATAACTTGACATAAAGCACAAACAGTCTTCTTGAAATAACTAGTGAAATAGCCCATAGGAAAAGGTTCGAGCTCATTCCTGCCAATTACTACCTTCTTCTGATTTTTTCCTCTTCCTGAGACTGCCAAATGAGGTATTAAGAAGGATGTTCTGAACAAACCCCTAGTATTTCTATATTCTTGTCTAAAAACCTCCAAGTTGATAGGAACCATATCTTGACTCCATTCATGCAATTTGAAAATCTCTGCAATTTCTTCTTTGGTTATCTTAATCATCTGCACACCAGCATGTGTTCTGACAATTTGGGCCATAGGGTCATATCTAGCAACAATGTCCTTTAAAAGGTCTACATCCATATAAACATTAGGAACCACCAATTTACCCAGGTCTAACCTCCAGGGGTTACACAAAGGAACTGAAAAATTCCTATTCCCAAACCAATTGGAGAACAACTGCCACCCAGTGTATGGTAGCTCGACATCTTGATTGCACATTTCTTGTCTGTCAATCCTTCCAAGATTCAATGCCAATAGAACAAAACCTTTCCCTCCTGCTTCTTGCTAGTAGAGGGTTGTAACAAATCAATAATATCTTGGGATAAAGACCTGGTAGTGGTTTCAGAACTAGAACTTTGGGCCTTGGGTGTCATTTATACTTACATATGATAATGCAAAATAGGGTTTGCTTATTTTTAGATAGCAAATAATTACAATTTTCTCCTTTAGCCTTAATAGAAAATTCTTTAATATTCAAAAAACCCTAGCAATTATCTAGACAAGCTCTAAAAGAAAATCTATTCAAACAATTCTTCAAGAACAGAGACAGGAAACAATCACGAATTGCCCAGCAAGCAACCATAAAATATTCTAAATTTACAAGAAATGGTGTACGTGCTACTTACAGTTTCAATCGCAGAACATCCAGGGCAGCGAAATTGAGAAATCGTAACCACAACTTGCTTCACTCGATACCAAACAATTCTTCCTCAATGTAGAGATATAGAATTGAAATAGTAATTCACAAATTTTAGCATTTAATTATACAGGAAGAGTCGAACTCGGCCAATACTATTCACTCGCATGAGATAAAATGACTATCATACAATACCAGTTTATTTTTAAATATGAGCCGTTGATCAATCGCAACGTTGGCCAGGAGAACGACTCAGATTTAGTCAAAATAGTTTGAAAATGCCACGTTCTCCCTCTAGTCACCAAACGGACAGGATATTCACCTACCGAGTACCACATCAGCACAGAAATGTGCCCCACCTTTGTTATCAGCTCACAACATCAGATTCCACGCGTCACCAAATCGCACACCTCACAGCATTATTGAAACTACAGTTTTAATTGCGCGAGGTCAGTGAGGAACGACCACGATGTGTCGGTACGGAAACAACTGTCGGCATCAGCCTTCATAATCGATCAGCGAGCAAAACTGGTCCCCACCATCAAATGTGATAGATGGCAGAATCTCGCAAGCCTCACACCATATTTGTGATGCTAGCAGAAACCTTGTGAGGTCTGCGAGCAACGGTCAAGATTGAAATCACTTCATTCGACGACCGCGCAATCTGCACATGCAAAAATGGTATTTCACCTGACTTTTTAATAGTTGTTTTATTTTGTAGGGGGTGTTTTTAATGACCGTCGATCTTCCTACGATTGATCCTGATCGCTCCCCGCGATCTCATGATGACATCACTGTTGATTGTTTGGTGATTGCGATATCACGGGCGAGCGCCACATGTCCCAAGTTGTCGATGCCGAAAACAGATTAATAAAGCATTTAATATTTGTGTCAGACTTAAACACATTATAAAGTGGGTTACTAAAACAGCTGCGAGATCCACGTGCTCGAGATCGACGGTGATGTTATAATCTTGGTAAAAAGTTGCTCAACGGTTATGTTTGGTGCTGCTGACTGCTGTGTTTTTAATGACCGTTGATCTTCCTACGATTTATCTTGACCGCTCCCTATGATCTCGCGATGACATCACCACTGGTTGTTTGGTGATTGCAATATCACGAGAGAGTGCCACGTGTCCCAAGCTGTCGATGCCGAAAAGGGATTAATAAAGCATTTAATATTTGTGTTGGACTTAAATACGTTATAAAGTGGGTTACTAAAATAGCTGTGAGATGCACGTGCTCGAGATCGACAGTGATGTTATAATCTTGGTAAAAAGTTGCTCGACGGTTATGTTTGGTGCTGCTGACTACTGTGTTTTTAATGACTGTTGATCTTGCTACGATTGATCCTGATCGTTCCCCGTGATCTCCCGATATCACCGTTGATTGTTTGGTGATTGCGATATCACAGGCGAGCGCCACGTGTCCCAAGATGCCGATGCCGAAAAGGGATTAATAAAGTGTTTAATATTTGTGTCGGACTTAAATACGTTATAAAGTGGGTTACTAAAATAGCTGCGAGATGCACGTGCTCAAGATCGACGGTGATGTTATAATCTTGGTAAAAATTTGCTCGATGATTATGTTTGGTGCTGCTGACTGCTATGAGTGAACACGATCACCGATTGTAGGAATCAACGGTTGCCTACCATCGCGTGATCCAAAGATGCAGGATGTTTAGTGATCGCGATATCACGGGCGGGTGCCACGTGTATTCCTTTAGCGTTGCTTCTGCGGTGGGCCCTCGATGTTGACATGAAGATTTTGTCAGCCCTTTTGAAGATGGTCATTCGATAATCTGACAAAAATAAAAGATCGACGGCTGAAGTTTAAATTTGCATCAAATACGATTGGAGCCGTTGGGGTGGCATACAAATGAGCTTTAATGGCGGATGAGATGTCTACTACCTCAATTCAATTGACATAAAGTATCTGCTCTTTTTCTATCTTCATCACAAAAGCATTCAAGTATTTTCCAAGCAGTTCAAAGCCAAAGATAAAGTTTTTCGAGCGATCACTGTGAATTTTGGTTCTCTGCATGGTGCGAAATCCCGTGAGTTATTTTCTAAACTGTTGGGTTAATTTGATTGTGTCTTTGCAAAGGGTTCTATTGTGCTGGTCAAGGGGTTTTGTTAATTATTGTCATAGGGTTACTGGTTCATTTAAATTATTGGAATTGCACAATTGTGTTGTATTTTTGTGTTCTGGGTACCCCTAGTTTCTTCGAGGATTTGATTTTTTAAAAGAAGCCCTAGTTGTTTAAGATGGCACCACCGAAGTAGCACTCTGGCCATGTTGATTATTTGAAGAAGAATTTATATGATGAATTCCTAGATCAACTCCCATTGTCAACAAATGATAGGAAGATTGGTTTGGTTTTAATGAATGGAAAGACCCTAGGCGAAGGTCTACTGTGCAAAAATTATTACATTACGAATGCCAGCATTCCTATGACTGGTCTTGAAATGTTTAGGCAGTGGTATGGACAGCAAAACTTACCTCACCCCTTCTCTAATGCCTGGAGATATGACATGGGGAAACTAATAGTGCCAAATGTGTTCCTTGATGTTGACTTGCATAAAGCAGTGGCAGTACAGTATGATCTTGTGACAATGGTCATAAGGGATAATGATGGTGGAATTCTGCTAAGCCTAAATGCAGATGAGATTCGACAGATTTTTGATTTGACTGAGTATAGCCCTTTCTTAGTCCAAATAGATTTTGAGAAGATGAAGGAGGAGTAAAAAATGTTAAAGCCTCTTTTCAGATTGAAGTTGCTTCCTCTTCACCTGGCCGGGGCAGGCAGTTCAACAATTATTATCAGCCCAAATGACCAGGAGCCTTTCAAGCTGAGCTGTTTTGCCAGTCATTTCCTGGCAACATTTTATTCATTGTACAAGATTTTAGGGTTCAGCCCTAATACTGTGATGCCAGTTGTGTACATATTTATGGGAGCCCAGATTCAGCATCCCAACTTCTCTATGGTATATGACTTTGCATCATTCCTGTCAGAGAAGATGCATGAGGGTTTGATGAAGCTGCATGTGGGGGATACTGGCACTCCTTTTTTTTGGCACTCCCTGTTGATGCATATGTTCCTATACAAGAATGTTGTTTTCTTCTCAAAAAACATGGAGTTGAGGCAGGAGGTGAATGGAGAAAGGTTACCAGTACAGGTGTGGAGTGCAGATTTGTCTTACATTAGGGGAGGTGCCAGCTTTGTGCAGTTTGATAATTGCTTTGCCTCTAGACTCAGGGCTCGGTTGGTGGTAAATGTGCCAAGAGTCCCTGAAGATTTGCGTGACTTCCTCCGATCGAAGGTGAGGAAGCCTAATTTAAAAGTGTGTCACAATTGGGGTGATATCATCTTGTACCCTGTAAGCACTGTCTTGAGGGTGTATGGTTTCCAGGGAACCCCTCATATCCTCCCCTTTAATGTACCATCAAGGATGGGGTTTGCCGAAGTAATGTGGCAACTAGGTTGTATTCATGAGGACAACCTAACAAAGAAAGGAAAAGGGACTTTCTTCCCTGACTACACTACTGTTTCTGATTTTGTCTATTCCAAGGGAGGATGGGTCCACTTCGGAAGGTTTTTTGATGACTTCAATTTGAGGAATGGTCCTAGGAGATAGCATGACCCTGAGGGATTCTTTGCATTGTTCATATAATGAATTAAAGGTGGCAAATTTGCACATGAATTCAACTTTCCTAAGGACCTAATTAGAAATGAGTTTGATTTGAATAGGCAGGAGTTGAATAAAGAAAAATGGATTGCATATGAAAAGTTGTTGGCTATAATACATAAAATGGATCCAAAATATGATCCATTAATGGAGTTCACTCCATTTCACAAGAGAATAGACTTCTTAATGGCTAATTTCAAAAGTATCATGGCCACCTTGATGACCAAGAGGGTCAGTTTGGAATTAGATTTTGGTATAGAAAGATCGGATGTGAGGCCTGAAGAAACAAGGCCAGCTTATCAACCACCAGTTGATAGGCCTCTATATAAGAGAAAGAGGAATGCGAGCAGTGTTGAGGATGAAGGGGATAAGAAGGGAAAATAAGTCATGCAAGCATCATCACAACTAGGTCCAAGGATCAGAACACCTGGAGGGATAAGGATTGTGGATCTAGATTCACCACCAAGAGGTGATCCTGCAGTGTTACCATCAGAGCCAAGCCCTAAGAGGCAAAGAGTTGATGAAACACAGGAAACTCTGATGGATGAGATAATTGTGATTGATCAAGACATGCAGGTTGGTATCCCTTCCCCTCCTAGATCAACACAATTGGTGCTTTCTGACATGGATGTAAAGGGGCAATGTGAAAAAGATGCTAGGATGGAGGCCTGCAAGGCATTCTTGGACGATGATGCATTTGTAAAGACTCTTGTATTCTTGCAACTAGTTTGGAGGATGAAACTAGAAGAGTACCAGAACAAATGCAAGAGTAGGAGAGAATCGAGACCTGATAGGTCTGAGCAGGAGAATGATGATGAGGTCAAGGCCAAAATAATGGAAGAATTCAAAGGCATCACTCATGAGGAGGGAAGAAGGCTTGTGACTCAGGCTGGTGTCTTACTTTTGCTTGAATGGGACATAGCTGATGCATTGCATTCAATGCTATCTTACAGTCCAAGCACCCTATACAAAATAGTGAAGAAGAGGTTAAGGCAGCTCTGCACGACTCTGCCTTCAGTGAGGAGTATGAAAATCTGGCCATATGGGCATTGGCACTCAAGGGTAGAAAGCCAAATGTAACTGATATTAGCCCACACCTAAGGGGAGGGATAATCATCAAGAGAGCTTCTAAAACTTCAACAATAGAAGCTACAAGCCTGACAATGAATGTGGCCAAATTGGCCCAAAAGACAGCTGAGAGAGAAGAGGTTGAAAAGAAGAGTCTGATGGAGAAATACAAAATGATAATTGCAGAATATAGTAGGATGCAACAAAGGAATGTTGAGCTGCAATCTGAAGTAGATAGGTTGAAATATGGGTAGGTGGGAGAATCCTCCAGTTCTCAAGACTTCAGAACATTACCTTCTATTACAGGATCGATCCCCCATACTACTCTAATTGTTTCAACTCCGGGGTCCCCCATCCAGGCACCTGCTATCAGTCCTACACCACGGCCAGTTGAAGAAGAACTTGAATATTCTGTGGATCCCACCAAGAAGCAAATGTTGAATAGGATCACAAAATTGCAGGCTGCCTTAAAGGCAAGTGAGGATGATGCAATTGCCAAAAAAAGTGAGGTGGTTGACATAGTTTTGAGGCATCTTAATGAAAAGTTTGATGGTAAATTACCATATGTACATTCTTTGTATTCTTTATTCTTGGATGGAATAAAAAATGTCAATAGGGATCGGGAAATATTTTTGCCTTTGGTTGAGAAATGGATCCCTAGGGCAAAGGATCTGGATATTATGTACAAAGATTCTAGGTTTGATGTGGACAACAGGCCCCAGTCATTGAAGCCTACTCTAAACTTTGTAAAATCATTGAGCGGATTCCAGGCCCTACCTGATGATTTCAGTAGAAGAATTAGGGAGCTGATAAAAAGATTTGATGATTGGAATGATACATTTTTGCCAGACATTATTGATGCACAAGGAAATGTTAAGACATTGCAACAGTGGCAGGATGGGGCAAAAGAAGTTATCAATGCACAAATCAAATCGATTTGTGATGATTCAAACTATGATTTGCTAGTAAATAGTATGGATAAGATAATTAACACCAGCACATTCTTAGATTTTTTTGAAAGGGAAGCCAATCGGGTTGTAGTGAAGTACACACCTTACAATACTAAGGTGAATGAGGTTGTGAAATTTCGCTGGCCAACAGATGAAGAGTATCAGAGATGGGTGGACAAGTACTTAACCGAAGAGGAGTAAAACAATGTCTATTACCACAGGATGGATGAAGGAATGCCAGACAATGATGCAAACAATTCTGGAGACAGGGCATGTGAACAGAATGAGAAGATGTTCTAAATGGAGCTAGCCATAAGGAATGCACTGGAGGATGCTGATACACACAAGCGGCCAACTTACCGAGATTATCTATCAAAACATCTATTTATGGCTTAATAGAGCATAATTTCTAGTTTGTTATTGTTGTTAAGCAAAAGACATTTCTCAAAGGACGTGCCCTTTCACAATTTTGATATATTTATATTTGTTGCATAATGTAAAACAAATATAGGCAGATAGGAGAAAGATACAGTAATGAAACTTTCCTTTAAAAGACTTTGATGCATGTATGAATTTTGATGAAGTTGATAAAGATGTCTGAACTTGTGGCTTGATCTTGGTATCAGCTGTTTGTGGAATTATACAGTTATCTGGTTGTCTCCATTTTGATGCTTTTCTATTGTCTAAATTGATATATGAAGCATATAAATATATTTAGTTTACTGATACACATTTGCTGTATTTATGTGATGTGATTATTTGGTTCTTTCAAGTAAAGATTAAACCCTTCTAGTCAATCATAGTAACTGAAGAGTATTAATTGGATCAATAAGAAGAGTCACATAACTAGGATTGTCATTCTATTTCAAGTAGAGTTTGTCAGTCATTTACTTGCACATTTATACAAGTTATAAACTACATCTATGTGCCAAACACTTTGAATTATTGCCATCATAGATTATACTTTTATAGATCTTCATTAGAATCCATACACCCAACAAGGTAGTGGTCTCACACTTTCATCTTTTGGTTTATCCATTTTATTTTTTACATCTGTTACCTGAACATATTCTAATATAATTCAAATATAATTAAAATTAAAAACATCATAAATTAATTATGTAACCACATAAATCAAATATAATTCTATCAAGAAATTAATATCAAATAGATAATACAATCACATAACTCATACATTTCAATGTCATTGATCTTCTTCTTCATCCAACTCTTTGTCTATATCATCTGATCCGGATTCAACATTGTAAGGATTGGTCATATCATCATCATCGTCATTGATATCAATTTCGATAATGTCATCATCCACATGGATATCATCTTCATGAACATTAACTCTAGCATCATCATGATCTAGTTCCTCCTCTTCGACATCTTCGTCAGGCACATCATCAACTAACTGTTGATCCTGATCATCATCTACATCGTCTTCTATTTCTTCAGTATCTTCTTCTTCCACCACATTATACTTTACTGGCCTTCCTCTTGGATCATGTCTAACAACATATGACCAACCCACTTTACCTGGAACCTCTGAGTAAAATACCTGCTCACATTGGCTTGGAAGAGCATAGGGCTCATTTCCAACTCGCTCAAAATACCTTGTATTAACCATGGTAAATCCATTATCATGTTCAATAATAGTTCTCTCAAGATCATTTTCATTCAATCGTAGCTTGTACCATAGGACAACAAACAAAACTAATTTGAAGGACTTAAAGTCACACTCAAGTATATCATCCAAAATCCCATAGTATTGATTTTCTGAGACTTTTGGATGTATGTCGCTTCTAGATGAAACATTAGTCACCTGGAAGACTGCAGTTATCCCAGAATCACAAGTTTTCTTCGTGTCATCCAACTTTTTGATTCGAAATTGACGACCATTGCACCACATAGCCTTGTGGTGTTTCACCTGCAATATGTCAAACATGTAAAACTTATTGCAATATCGTTAGTTGATAAACATATTTATTCTTGGCCGAATGTATGCAAAGAAAAAAAAATCTCAACATGTATATACATCAATATAATTGAAAATAATTAAATAATATGGGTGATTAATATATTTATACATACCTGTTTATCTCTTAAACCATATGCTAAATCAATTTCCCTTGGTGTAACATTGGAGTCTCCATTACGATGAGCTTCTTTAACCAATGAAGCCACACCTTCCCATGTTAATGTGCGACCAGATTGTTGACATCATTCAATCCATACCATCATCCAATCAAGATTGTTTACGACGCATAAATGTAGTGCATCCCAATCTCAACCAACTATATTAAAAAAAATTGAAATTCACAAACAACGTATAATTAGTTAATTACCACGGTATACGACCTTAATTTATAATTGATGAATATTGAAAGATTAATAATTAAATAAGCACAATATACATAAAAACCAAATGTAAAATGTATTTTAATTAATCTCCATGACCATCTTATAATTACCTATCACTTTCCTCAATCTACCTTTCCCCATCAGGTACTCCCCTTCAAATTTTTTAATGGAGTTGGGATCCCAAATGCGATCTACATGGATCTTTGCTGCAAACTTAGGAAGATATTCAGTAATGTACACCATGCTCTAGTATACCATGTATCCCTCCACCATAGAACCCTCAGGATGTGCTCTTTGTCTAACCAAAGCCTTCAAAAATTTCAAGTGCCTCTCAACCATCCACATTGACCTTGTGTGTACAGGTCCACACAATTCAATCTCCTCAACTTGGTGTATGAGGTAGTGTTCTTGTGCATTGAAAAATGTTGAAGGTAGACACTTTTACATTTCACACATTAGATGAGGAATTTTTCTCTTCCAATAATTTATATCTTCTTTATGGATTGCTTTAGATGACAACCATCTACAAATGATTCAAGGCACAAATATATTAATGAGATTTAACAAAAATATACAACAAATTGAACAAATATCGCTACTTACCTCATGTATTTTACAAGATCATATATAAATTGCTTGACATTGTTGTTGAAGTTGTCTAGGAGAGATAGAGGTAGAATGTACTACAACAATTATAAAATGATCTTTTCATTAATATTTTTCCAAAAGTAGTAAACATAATACACTGAAAAGTACATGTAGTATACATATATATATATAATATACCAGAATAACTACCTTAATGAAGGTATGCCAATCATGTGTTTTCATCCCTGACCCAAATTCACCTTTCTTTGTTATGATATTGTTTATGTTCGCAGCAAATCCTGTGGGAAATCAAATTTTTCGTATGACTTGTTTTATAACATTGCTTTGCTGCTCCGTTAATAACCAAGGAAGGGAACTTATATTAATTTGGTCTCCATCGCTATTTAATTGAATGACATTTTTCATTGCATGACTAGCTTCCTGAATGTCACTACAAATTTTGACAATTTTTTCTTTGTCATGCCTTCCATCCAATATTTTCCATAACGTTTCTGTCATATTCTTTCCAATATGCATTATATCAAACAAATGCACAATTTGTAGCTGCTCATAGTAGGGCAACCTACTAAATTGTCTAGGATAACTTTTCAATCCCTGTGGAAGCTGACCATTAATGCCTTGATGACCTTCATGAAGCATATAAGTTAAAAAAATTAACAACGACAATCATTGTCAATTATAGAATGAGTAAACACAACACAATATAAAAATATAAATTCAAAACATATCATAAATGATAGATAAACAATTTGATCCAATGTATAACCTTGACAATTAATTCTATTATATTCCAACTTCCATAGGCGAGGTGTCATTCTTCGTGGTTTTGATGCAGTCTCTTCTTTCCCATTGAAAAGATGTTTTTTAGTAGTTCGATACTTATAATTTCTGTGGAGGAAGTGCCTATACTCATCAAACACCTGCTTTCCTAAACTTGTTGAACAACGAGATTTCATCTTTGGACCAAAAATTGGACATGCAAATTTTCCCTTTGTTTGAAGACCTGCAAATCATATATAATTGGATTAAATATGTCATTTTTTATAATTATATATAATGAATAGATTACTTAAAAAACATGCATGATATCTACTTCATAAAATTAAATATCGTTAAAGTCATGCAGTCGAACGTTATAACATACCAGAAAAATGTGTTAGCCCTGGGGCATCATGAATTGTCCATACAAGCATTGCATGGAATTGAAATTGTCTTTGTCCTATTGGTCTAGATACGTCATACATAGTGACGCCATTCCATAACTTTAGTAACTTGTCGATAAGAGGCTCAATATATACATTCATATCTTTAACTTGGTACTTACCTAGTTGAATGAATATAAACATTACATAATTATTAGAACCATTTTACTGCAATATATATAAATTTGTGTACATGACTATTAAATGAAAAAACATATAAGTCATTATGCAACAAATAAGACAAATGAGATGTACTACGTTAAAGAAAATTGATGTAAACAAATACCTAGAACAATCATTGCCAACATTATGTGCTCCCTCTTTATTGACATCCATGGAGGAATGTTATTGTTGATAAAAAAAATAAGCCACACCACGTAAATAGATCTCAGCTCTCCAAATGGATTGACACCATTCGCTGCCAATGAAAGCCTGAGATTACGAGGTTCTTCTTTAAAGTGTGGCCATTTTTCCTCCATGTCCCTAAATGCAGAACCATCCACAGGCATTCGAAGAATCCCATCTCCACTTCTATTATATGCATGGTAATCCATAAATTGCACTAAGCTTTCACACCTAAATAATTATTACATACGTGGAATAATGGGAATATAACGAAGAACCTTGCGAGGCACCTTTTTTGTTAGTTGATCTGTTCGATATCTACTGATATGACATTCTGGGCATTCTGTTGCAAATTCATGTTGTTTATGATATATAATATGATCATTGGGACATGCATCTATTGCTTGATACTCCATTCCAATATATTTCATAATGCCAGATAAATCTCGGTATGAACGAGGTAAAATATTTGATGGTGGTAACAAAAATTCACCAATCAATCTACAACAAAAAATAATTTCTTAATATAAAGAATATTAATGGTACATACTTCATCCTTTATTTACTAGCGATGAACTAACAACAATTAAAATAGATGAAAAAAGATGACATATATGACATACCTTAACATCCATGAGATTGCTATGTTGGATAAACCATTCATAACCTTCAAGTTCACCAGCAACAATACAACAGAGAAAAGAGTTGTTTGGGAGCCTTCATAAAGGGGCTCGTATGCCTTCTCAAGTACAGGTAAATCATGAACATCATCAAAGTCATCTCGATCAACATGATTAGATGTGCCACTACATGTGTCATGGATCAATGTATTTGTACCATCATCTTCAATTATGTTTTCTGGTGCATGATCATCTTCTTCCATAGGGTCATTAACTTCATCTTCGATATTCACAGCTCCATGTTCCTCCACTTGCAAAACCACATTCTTTGAGCCATGATAATTCATATCGTGTGCGCTAGGGCGCCCTACCTTTATAATAATGACAGACACAAATAAACCATGATCATGATCAAAGTGATTTTTTATATATATATCAAATGTTCAAACAATATAAATATTTGCAAATTCAATCAATATAAACACATATAATGAACAACTTACCAATGGACGATAATCATGCCCCCCTTCAACATGACCATGCTGCCTACAATGTTTCTCAGCTGTTGTGATTAAAAGTCTTCTCGTCTTTAAGCCCTTGCAATTATTGCGTGGACAATAACATTTCCCGTCACCCTTTCTTTTCAATATAGCCCACAATCTAGCAACTGTCTCTTCATTTTGTTCTGGACTAATATTATCTGACATGATTTTTCTTTACCAAGCTTGAATATTTAGATCTTCAAAAAATATCAAACTCACACTCCAATAATTTTTAATTATACACAGGTAACAAAATATAATAATTATGATATTTTACACCAAAAAAATTCGGCATGCAACCACCCCTACAAAAGAGAAGATAGTCTGAAGTTAATGACCCCAAAAAACACTTTCAAATGCTAATTCCAGAAATTATTAAATTCTGATTTTACTATGATTTCCAATTGTTAGACTCCTAAAATTAGAATATTGAACTTGAACAACAAAATCTCAAAATGAAAATCTCAAAATGCAGTTAATAGGCCTCAATAATTAAGGCCTACTCAAGACTTTGTGAAGTCACTGCAAGGTTTCCAGGCCTTACCTGATGATTTCAGTAGGAGGATTAAAGAGCTGGTAAAGAGTTTTGATGACTAGAGTGACACATCTTTACCAGATATTGTAGATGCCCAAGGAAATGTTAGATCACTACAGCAATGGCAGGACAAGGTAGATGAAATCATCAATGCACAAATCAATTTGATTTGTGATGACTCGTATTATGACATGCTGATGAGTAGTATGGATAAAATCATTAATTCACTAGCACATTTTTTGAATATTTTGAAAAGGAAGTGAATCAAGTAGCAGTAAAGTATACACTTTACAGTGCCAAGGTAAATGAGGTGGTAAATTTTAATTACCCAACGAATGAGGAATATCAAGGATGGGTAGAAAAGTACTTAACTGAATAAGAATAGGACAGAGTCTACAACCGGCAGTTAACAACTCAACGGTTATGGTTATAACAAATTTTGGCTATTTCTTGGTGGCAGTTTTGGTGCAAGTTTTTGAAGTTTGGAAAATGCAACAGTTATTCTCCAGTGGACGGGATGAACAAGAAGGTTCTCCAGAGACTCAGCTGTTGTAACCAATTTTTGAAATGTCATAAGGTGGTCCAAGTGACCAGTGACAGGTGTATTTCTGGTCTGATGCTTTTTGCTCCTTCATTTTCCCTATAAGAAGGATTTCAGGACCAAAAATACGGGTTAGCAAGTTAGATATCTTTAAATCAAGTCTAACTAAAGTTGCAGAGTGAATTTGTAAAGAGCTTGATATTATAGTGAAAATACTATTCTTAGGTTTGTTGTCATTCTGTTGTAGGTTTTAGTTTCAAAGGTACTTAATTTTCAAGATAGTACTTGCATCTGAATGAAAATTACTCATTTCAAGGTCATGTATCTCCATTGTATGAATATATTATTATCTTGAATAAAATGATCAAGGGTTATTCTATTCATCTCACTGTTATGGTGTGTAATTCTCATTTTGGCTTTAATTCAAGGAATTAATTAAAATGCTTGAGTGAGGTTATAGGTGACTATGTTCATATAAGGATTTGATAAGTAGTATTGGGTTAGAATATAGATTGATGGTATTGTATGGCAGTATTATCTGAGGTTTTATATGCTATGTGTCTAGAAGATTAACTTGGTTACAGTAAAAAACAATCAACGCCTTTGATATTATCTAGCTATGGCTCCCAAATCTATTGCAAATTGATCATTAGGGTTAAAATTGAAACCTTGCAAATATAATCTTTGTCCAAATCCATCAAGAATTTTCCATCAGTTATAAACAATTCCCTTATAAAGAATTTGTGAAGCCAGGTCTAAAATCTAGAAATGAAATTCTAAAAATGCACAAGACTAAAAATGAAATCTGATGAGATGTTGCTTTAAAATATGATTTTCAAACCTAGAAGTACAAATCTGACTTCACAAATGAATTATGGAAAAAGACAATGACTACCCTCAACCTAGAGATAGCTTCTTGAGTTTGTTCTGATTTTCCCCAAGAAAATCGTCGAGCAAAACACTATCGCAATAAATAGTCGAACTCATTTCAATTTATGCCCACCACAATTTAACTTTGTAGGTTCATCGCAATTTTGGCGAAAGATCTTCATCGAAACGTAGACGAAAAAAATGGTTCGTCGAAATTCCGACGAACGTTGGGGATAAAAATTTTAAAAAAAGAAAATTCACACAAGTGGCCGACGATACATTTGATTATATAGATTTCGTCAGAAATTGGGGTCAAATGAGTTAGTGAACAAATATGCACTTAATGCTTCTCTCCTCTCATGAAATCATGTCCACCATGAACTATCCTTCTCCTCCTAATACCATAAATTCTCCTCTTATCTTGTGGGATTCAACCCACCACAAATCAACCACCTCCACCACGATTCATCTGCAACATCCTCTATAATTGGTACATGCAAATATGCACTATCTATTGGTTGTTTTTTAAAAACCAAACTTAATCTCAACTACTACCTATTAATTTTTCATAGTTCAATGATCAATAATGGTGAGGATTGGCCAATGAATAGGTAAAATCTTGTTAGGCTTTACCTTTTCTCTTTGGGCTCTGCAAGACCAAGGAGGGTGATCACTACAATATGCTAAATAATACTCTTGTGCCAAATTACCACAAAAATTATAAATATAGATACATTCCTATAAACTACAAATTAGATAAAAATCCTAAATAATTTGGCTACTTCCCTAATAGATAACCATCTAAAGCGAGGAATGGGTAATTTCTCATGAAACTTTACAATACTTAAAGGTGTATGAATGCTTTTCTTTATGATTGTTCTTTGACAAGCAGGGCCGACTCATTTACATCAAAGATAGCCAAATTAATAGATCAGTTCTTTATCCATGGGCAATGAATTTTAATTTTCAACAAACTATAATACATCAATAATTAGACTTAACATTCATAAACTATTGTGATATTGCCCTACGATAAAAAAACTCAAGATCTCTCAAAACAAAAACTACTTATTCATCCTTGTACTCGATCACACAAACCTATGATTTCATCAAAGCATTTAATTAATTCCTTGAATTAAAGCAAAGATAAAACCATACATTCAACCAAAATTATTGAAGAAGAATAAAAGATCCTTGATCATTTTATTGATAATTTGAGTAACAATATACAATAGGAGAGAAATTGTTCCAAAATTTTCACTTCTCATTTAAATGCCATTACTACTATAAAAATATTATGCCTATTACAAACTAGAATTTATACCTAAGACTCAATAATATTTTATTCCTTTGTGCTTGACTTACAAAATTCTCATTACATGAGTTCAGAGCCTTTTCCAACCAAAATACCCATGCAATTGGCCTTGAATTCCCATTTATAGAACATGGGAGAAACAAGCTTCGAGCCAAATTACACTTACAGTCACATTTTACATTTGACATTCATTTGAATTTGAATTTCAAAACATCCCCAAGTGGTTACATTTGCATTTCCATGAGGGGGAAAGCATATAAGACAAAACTTATTTCCATTTGCTGAAGAGGATTTTCTTTCCTTCCAAAATGCATCTTTCATCATTGAAGTCCCTTCTAAAACATCTTCTTCACAAGAAAAATTGTCTTCCACGTGTGCACCCATTCAACAAAAGATAAAACATAAAACAATAAAAGAAGAACAACAAAAACCACATCCAAGTCAGCATTTTATCATCAACCTTCATGACTGAGAGGATACAACATTTTGCAATACTTCATCTAAGGATTATTATGTAAATTTTTTGAGCCATGTGTTGTAATCCTCGTCAATGGGCCATTGGATATCTAGTAACTCCCACACCTTGGTGTTGTGCTGGTTGTACCTAGCATGAATCAAAATGGGGGTCTCTTTAATAAATGCATCCATCCTTATCTCAATTACAATCATGTTATCAACTACAGGGTTCAACGTGGTGTAATTTGTAAGGCTGACTATTTTCTTAAAGTGTGGGAGTAAACCTCCTAGCTCATCCTTCCATACAACAAATTACTTCAGTCCACCTTCATCATTTAATATTTTTTGCAAGAATGGAAAGAGGAATGAAAGTGTTGTCATTAATGTCAACCAGTCAACTAGCTATCTACTAGTTGTTGTTGATTGTATATGTTGAGGATATTGAGAAAATTGTATTAAAAGAAGATTATAGGTATTCAGTTGTTGAGGATGTTGATCTGATACTTATGAACTATATTTTTTAGTGTTTTGGCTAAGTTCAGGGAGAATTGTTGCTGGTTCGGATTTCTCTTTGTTGAATTCTTATGACTTACGGTTCTAGACTTGTGTTGCCTTGGTTATATTGAAGATGGTTTCAACATTTGGAAGTATCGAGCTTAATTGATCTATATGTTTTACATTGGTGTGGTTGACCATGTGTCAAGCACTATCTTCAAAGTTGATGAAGCATGTTGGATCTATTATGGGTCTCGATGAAGTGTGTGTTTGGGTCACCCTCATTCTAATTCCACCCTAGGATGTTTGGCACTGACCTGATTTGAATTTGAAGTTGGATGGCCGAATTTGTATCTTTTCAAGGTTGGAGATAGTATAAATACAGAATGTGCTAGCAATGAAAATTGTACATAAGAAAAAAATGAAGATAAGTGAAAGAGTAGACACGACTTTGATGTTATTTTGAAAGTGTGTGAGTTATCTGTGTAGTTGATCAGTGTGAAGCTTAACACTAAGTTTTTGGATGTAGTGAGCAGAAGGTGAACTTTGTCATTCATGCAAGTTAATTAGTGATTGTGGTGGAATCCTTTGTTGCATTGGGATTTTTGTCTCTCTATAAGAAGTCTTCTTTTTCTTCTTTGTATCTCTATGGCAATGAGCCGTCTGGGTTGTATCCTTGTGGATAGTGAGTTCGAAGAGTGAGTCCTTATTTTAGGCGGCAAGCCTTATCTCAGGTAGTGAGCCTTTTTATAATCAGTTTTAATATTCTCTATAGTGTTAGTTAATCCTCCCCATGGTTTTTCCCTCATTGGGTTTTCCACATAAATCTAGTGTTATTATGTTTGTGCATTGGAATTTGATGGTTAATCACTTAATCAATTTACGTGTTAGTACTGGTAATTGAATTTAAGGTTATAATCTATGACAACTGATTCACCCCCCCTCTTAGTTGTCCTATCTAACAATTGGTATCAGAGCTTGATTCCTTGGTGAAGAACTTAACTGCTTGAGGAAGGTCCAGGATGGCTAGCAAAATGGTCTTTTATCCAAGGTTTGATGAAACTAATTATGGTATTTGGAAAGTATTGATGGAAGAATACCTAGAATATAGTGGATATGATGTAGAGAAAGCTTATAAGAATCCCTACACTCCTCCTGCTAATGGTTTGAGTACACATGAAGAAATTAGAGCACATGAAGCAAATAATAAGGAAAATTTTATCTTGAAGAATAGTTTGATAGATTTCAATTTGATTAAGGTTTAGAATTTGAAGACAACTAAGGAAGTTTGGGATGCTTTAGAAAGAGCACACGATGGTGATGAGAGGGTAAAAGAGGAAAGATTACAAAATTTTGAAACATAGTTTGATCTTATACATATGTCTGAAGATGAGAATGTTAAAGCCTTATGTACAGAGATTGAATGAGGTAGTTTCTAGAATGTGATCTCTTGGCGCTACTATAGATGAAACTAGAATTGTAAAGAATATTCTTAGTACTCTTTCTGATGCTTACAGTGAAAAGGTGAGTGCTATTGAGAAGACTATAGATTATAAGACTTGTACTAAGGATCTACTACTAGGATTTTTTAAATCTTATGAGATGAGGAAGTCGAATCTAAGAAGTGGAGGTAAAATAGAGACTGCTTTTAAAGCTACAAAAAATGAAGATCTGGATGAAGAAAACTTTAATGAAATCAAGGCTAACTTTGTAAGAATAATGAGAAAAGGCTCCGGTAAGTATGAAGGTAAATTTCCCTTTAAGTGCTTTAGTTGTGGAGAAATTTGTCACTATGTTGCAAAGTGCTCGGAAAGAGCTAAAAATAATAAACAAAGATATGCGAAAGAAAAGAAATGAAAGAAGATTAGCAAATCTTATTATGTTAATGAGAATGCTAGTATTTCAAATGAAGATTCAAAATATGAAGATCCAGATGAAAATGAATGCTTGATCTTGGCGATTAAGGATGAACCTACTTCTACAAATTCAAAAAAATAGTCAAAGGAAAGTCCTCCAGAGAAGGAGAAGGAGAAGGAGAAGGAGAAAAATTAAGGTACAGTTATTGTCTGCCTCCTATAATGTTTTAACAAATAAGCCTTTACAGCTATGATTCAGGGATTGGACATCTAACCTGAATAGCTATGTCAATCATCATGAAGGTGCATTTAAATTGTCAACCTAGGGACATAAACTTAAATGGGTCAGCATTGTATGTGCACTAGGAATCCAAAGTAGCCATATTCATCCTATAGCTAAGAAAGACATAATACTGAAAGTAAACTGCTTGGAAGGAAATAACATAAATGTTGAACATCAACCAATAACTAGACTAAACTGAAATTCATGACATAAATGAAAATTTGAACGAACAAACATGAAACTACTCTGTCTGCTTTGGTTGCAGGAACAGTTAGTGCCAGATTCTTAATTAATAACTGAACAAAAAATAACAACTAAACTAAACTAAGATACGAGACAAAATACTCACCAAGTGGGCCCCCTTGGATAGTTATTCCCTAAAACTAAGACAAAATTAGATACACAAACTTATATCTTCATTTAGTTTATTGGAAAACATGAGTACAAATGAGCAACATGATTGTATTGTTGAAAATCGTAAGAGTGTGAGTACATCATCAAATTAAAATTCTTCGATTGGAAAAGAGGGAGAGAAAGAAGGAACATCAGAGCCCTATTTAAACACCTATCATGATAATCAACTCCAGCAAATGCGAAGGACACCACATTAGGGAAAACATGAAAAAAGAGCAGGGGCGGCTACGCATGCATAGAGTCTGTTAGACATGCTTTCCCTAACACAACTCTAGCACATCAGTAATTCCAATGCTTGCTCAACAAAATTTAAGACCATTACAAGGCGGTTACACTTCAATTTGCATGAGGAATCTCCAGCCGTCAAGAGTCTTCCCTGCATTAAATGACCACCTTGTTAACCGATATGGCACACGGCCAGTTGGTGAAATCTTCTTGAATTGTAGGCCTCAAATTATTTGCATGACAATGCTAGTATGCACAAAAAATGCATTTCCATAATTATCTTAAAGTGGCATTCATTAATCACATGCAAAATTAACACAATCAGCTCATATAGCATGTCAATATCATTTGAAAATTATGAAAATAAGTTCATGTCCAAAGTCTATGGTTTCAAGGAAAAATTATGAAAATATCAACTCCCAAATATCAAAGTCTTATGACAATTGCAAGAAATGGACAACAACCCTATCAATAATTAGACCATAAACTAGACTCATCATTCCCCCCAACCTAATATCTTGTTGGTCCTTAGCAAAGGAAGAGTTGAGCTTTTGTTTGGTCAATGCCCTGAAGTTGGCAACTGCAAGCTATCCTACATTTGTTTCTATCGTGTATGAATTAAGATCCCAATAGAACCCTTGTTGTCTATCTAGCCCGCTCCATCTCTATCATTCATCAGCTATGTCATACCTGTAAAACTTGTAGTTTGGCACAAGCCACAATAGGATAGGTGGCTAAAAAATTAGTGGAAGTCAGAATTTCCCTTTTGTTCTTCCAATCTACATATACCTCACAGCTCTCTTAAGTGATGCAACATAGTTGTGCGTGGAATGAGGTTCAAATTGCTTCAAATCATCAGATAGGCTATTCCACCTCTATGATAGATATCCCATTACAGATTCTCCTATGGTTCTTTCCATCTCCTCATATTCTTTATACACTAACTCCCTCTCAGGAAATATCCTACTACCATAGCTTGGTCGGTATAAAATTTTGTGCCAATCCTTAAAAATATCTCTTGGATGTCTAGATTCAATTCTAATGGGTAGGGGAATGTTGGGTTCATTTTGCCTATAAGCCCTGTACGGCTTTCCCCAACTTACTTCATTCTGTATCCAAGACATGAATGCCCTCAATTGGACATCCCCAACATATAATAGTGGATTCTAATCATGATCTTTGGTCACAACATAATTATGTAAATAAAATTCACAGAACAAATTTTTCATCTCAGGAGGAGCAAACCAAAAAGCATTGAAAAATTCATTAGGGGTCTCAATGGAGGGGTTCAAACCTAAAATAATTCTTGCCAGCTTAAAAGAAAGATGCCTTTCCTTTAAATACAAAGCATAGACCCACAGAGGATCCTTGCACTATTAAAACTATGGCACTAAAGTTGTCATGTCATCCACCTTCTTCAAAACAACAATTTCTTCATTCTCATCCTCAATTTCCTCATCTCCCTTTTCAATTTCCTTCTTTAGCCTGCATTTTTTTGCTTTCCATTCTTCTTTCCTCCTTTGTATTTCTTTCCATAAATTCAAGATTACCATGTTCATTGAAAAATTAGAGGGCCTATGTACTCCTACCATCATTTTACCTGACACTTGTGTTTTCTCTTGGTAGAGTACCAACTACAGGGCTTCTTGTTCTTGTTCTTGCTCATGCTGTAGGAACTCTTGCTACAGGAGTTCCTGATTTTCCTCATATGCCTGGTTTTTAACTTGCTTTGCAATATCGGCAAGGTTTTCCAATGTTAAATTTGTTGCTTCCTCAAACATGTCCTTTTCTTCAACATTTACTTGCTCCATTAGAGCTTTTGCATCTTCCTGTGGCATTTTCCCAAGCCTAGGGCTTTCCTCTAGAGGTACACTAAAGGCTGGCCCAGCTGATCTTGATTTTCTTGGAGGCCTTTCATGTTTTTCCTTTGCTGTAGGAAGAACAGTGTCAACCTTTCATTTCCTTGAGCTTGGCACTTATTTTTTTGTCATTTTCTTTTTAGATTTTCCTTTCTTTAGTTATGGCTTCCTCTTATGTTCCCTTGTTCTCATTAAGGTGCCAAGAGGAACATCATTATCAGAATCAAGAGAGGAACTCTCTTTATCTGAATGATTTGCCTCAGAATAACTAATCTCAATAGTTTGCTTGGCTGCAGGAGGGTTTCTACTAGGGTTTGCATCAGAAGTTGAGGCACTAGGAGTGGCCCCAACATTTCTCCTTCTTCTCCCAACCCTACGAGGTTTGGGAAAAACCCTAACTCACAAATGATCTGGTCTAATTTGATCAATATTTAAAAATTCTTCCCAAGAAATATCAAACACATCATGCAAAGACTTTTCAACTAATAATTTGATCAGACAATGGTGGGGAATGGAATTGTCCCTACCTTTCTAGGTCTCGGCCACCATGATCAAAAGAAGGTGGTATAGTATGTTGGGCACATTCATTCTCCTTCCGTGCCTCATGTGGTTCAGGAGTTTAAAATGCACGAAATGTAAATTCGATTGGCGACCTTTGCAAGTGTATAATTCACAATATAAACAACTTCTTTCCTCCATAGGTCAGGTAGAGAATTCCTCTTCGCACCTTGTTTGTCTATACTCAATGGAAGATCATTAGGTTTTGTAAATTCGGCCCTAGCCAGTCTGGCATCTTTGGCAGTAGGGTACTGCTAATCTTTAGTAGGCAACCCTATAACTTGTGCAATTATTTCCTCTGGAGCTATGACTTCTAACCCTTTTACTGTGGCCTTTCCTTCAAATAATGTCTGGGCGAATTCCAATGCAACATCTTCATCAAAACCATTTAGATTTAAGAAATAATCTATCCATCCATAGTTTCTAAACTTGGCCAGGAAAGGTGCATCCTGTAGCAATACATCGTGAACTGTGGGTTCATTTCGAATTAACCCACCTCCCATTGTCTACAATCAAACAGTTACTCTGCAAAGTTTTCCTTCCTGCAATCCTTGTCTGAACGCTAAAGTTCTCCTTCCTACAACTCTGCTAAATTTCCAATGCTGGTGTCATCTAAATTTTACCTTTTGGCTTAAGATTATGATAGGAGCAATTAAAGCAATAAAGGAGTAATAAATTTAGGCTATGATTAAGGAAAATGGTGGTGATGGATTGTGATTTCACACATACGAGTCGTCATCTCACTCATAATTCAAATTAGCTCAATAACTTAAATTTTCCTGATATGAGCCAGCATAGACAGACATGCAGGCATGGTTTTGACATGTCCCCCCCCCCCAACCTAAATTTGCACATGTGTCCTCACATGTGAGGTGGAATTTTGATTTGACAGGGGCAGGGAATAATTGCATGCTATAGCGAATGCCTGTATTAATTCACAACAATTAAATAAATGTAATAGAAGAAAATTAAGATATAACAATTGATGAGCATGTACCTAAATTGGTGGAAGATTTATTGCAAAGATCATGGAGAAAGTACTAGTCACTTTTAAAGAAATGAGTTGAGCAATGAATGAAAATGGAGTGGAATAATGTGGAATGAAATGAAATGAAGTGAAATGATTGTGGTGAGGTGGAAGAGAGAGAAAATTAAAATGAATGGACGGATGGGTGAAGAAGTGGACCCCCACAAAGTGGGAATATTTATTATGAGAAGTTACATACCTTAATTAGATGAAAGAAGGGACACTAGGTCTACTTCCTTCAGATATAGAAAGTTCGTGTGCTGCATGCTAAATGAATTATTGCAAGAAATATTCCTTAGAAGTTGGCTTGTGATACAATCTCAGGCACTAACCATTCACCAACAGTTTAAACCTAATAGGGTCAATGGTAGTAAGCTAAACAAATGCATTGGAAAATACTTCAGCCACCTCATAAGGTCTGAACCACCTTGTCTATAATTTTCTTGTATTATCTTGATATCTTGAGTCATAGAGCAGTGCCCAATCTCTAGGTTGAAATTTATTATCCTTGATGAATTTATCATGCCACTTTATTCGCTGATTCTGCACTACCTCTATGTGATGTAAAGCTTCCTTCCTCATCTCATCCAAAGCATTCAGCTGCATGGTTATATCTCTTCGTGCTTCAGAAATATCCATTCCTAATTCTATTGCAGTTATAAGAGTCTTATGCTCAAATTCAATGGGCATCATGACTGTATTTCCATATAATAGCTCAAACGGAGTGAATCTTGTAGTATTTTTCCAGGTGGTTCTGTAAGCCCAAAAAACTTCTAGTAACTTGCTTACCCAATCCTTTTTATGGATAGCCACTATTTTGGTAATAATGGCTTCAATTTATCTATTGGTCACCTCAACTTGGCTATTGGCCTGGGGGTGATAAGGAGTAGACTTACTGTGCCTAATGTTGTACTCATTAACCAGTGCTATAACAAGGGTTGAAGTGAATTGAATCCCTTGATCAGTCACTATCTCTCTTGGAACCCCATACCATGTGAAAATTTCCTCATACAAAAATTCTACAGCCTTATTATCTCTTACATGCTTCATGGATTTAACTTCTACCCATTTAGTTACATAATTAGTGCACACAAAAATGTAGGATTTACCTTTTGATGGAGGATCAATGGGTTCTACAAAATCTATTCCCCACTTGTCAAATGTAGTGATTACTACTTGGGGGTAAATTAAAATCTCATCAATTTTGGCTGGCTAGCCCATCCTTTGGCATTTGTCACACTTCTTTGTATATCTCCCTACATCCTTGCGGAGTGTTGGCTAGTAATATCCTGTGTTCAAAAATCTTCATTGCTGTCCTCTTGGCCGCAAAATATCCTCCATAGGGTTCATTGTGACATGCATGTAAACTATCATATGTCTCATCTTCTCTCACACATCTCCTCATGACCTGGTTAGGTCCATTGTAGAACAAACATCCAATAATCCATGAGAAAGGAAAATATTTTTCAATGAACACTCTCCTCTCTTTTGGAGAGAAGTGAGGAGGGGCTCTCCCTGTGACCAAAAAATTAGCTATGTCAGCATACCAAGGTGTTTGCACACTAATGGAAAATAAGTGCTCATTAAGGAAAGAATCATTTATGACTTGATTGTCCTCTCATGTGGTTAGCCTTGAGAGAAAATCTGCAACAACATTGGCCTTCCTTGGTTTATCCACAATGGTTATGCCAAACTCCTGCATCGGTAGTAACCATCTTGCTAGCCTACCTGGAATACAAGGTTTATTCATGAGGTATCTAATGGCTACATGATTAGTGTGCAAAAAGATTTGGTAGCCTGTTATGTAATGTCTAAATTTGTTTAAAGAATAGATCACTGCTAACATTTCTTTTTCTATCACTGTATAGTTGAATTAAGCTCCTTGCAGATTTTTCCTAACAAAGTAAACGACATTTTCAATAGCTCCTTCTTTCTGTCCTAGGACTAATCCTATATAATAGTTTGATGCATCTGTATGGATGTGAAAATGAAACTCCCAATTAGGTCCCTTGAGCAAAGGAGTATTAGTTAAATCTGCTTTCAAGTCAAAAAATGCCTTGTCACAATCTTCTATCCATTGGAACTCAGCATCTTTAGTTAGGAGATTATACAATGGTGCTGCCATTTTTCTAAAGTCCTTGATGAACTTCTTGTAATATCCTGCATGTCCTAAGAAACTCCTGACATCTTTTTGTTTTGCAGGGATAGGAAAATTGGTAATCACCTCAATCTTTGCAAGATCTACTTGAATTCCTTTGTGAGAGATGTAGTGGCCAAGAACTACACCTTCTTACATCATCATGAAGCACTTTTCACTATTTAAAGATATATTGTGGTCTTCACATCTCCGTAGGAATCTCTTAATATTTTGTAATGCTTCATTTAAATCAACACCATAAGTAGTGAAATCATCCATATAAATTTTCATGCAATCATGAGAGATGTCTAAAAATATGCTAATGATTGCCCTCTGAAAAGTTGCAGGTGCATTGCATAAACCAAATGGAAGTACTGAGTAGGCATAGGTTCCCCACGGATAGGTAAAGGTGGTCTTCTCCTGGTCCTCTGGTGCAATTTGGATCTGGTTATAGCCACAAAATCCATCAAGAAAAGAAAAGTATTGCTTTCTTGCAAGTGAGTCCAGAACTTGATCTATGAACGGTAAGGGAAAATGGTCCTTTTTGGTGGCAGAGTTAAGTTCCCTATAATCAATACAAACTCACCACTTTACTCCTTTTTTGGGAACAATCACCAATGGGGAAACCCACTAGCTATCTAAAATGGGGTAGATAAATCCCGCATCTAGTAATTTTTGTAGTTCCCCTTTTACTATTTCTCTCAATGGAGGGTTAATTCTTCTTTGTGGTTGCCTCACTAGTGTATAATAATCTCTTATGTATATCCTATGAGTGCAAAGTTTAGGATCCAATACTTTCATGTCATGATAGTCCCATACAAATGCATTTTTGTGGGCCCTCAGTAAGTTTTCCAATGATATTTGTTGTTCTTCAGTCAATTTACTTTTAATATTCAGATATCTCCCTTTTGACACTTGCACTTGTGTAGTTAAATCTACCATAGCTAATTCACTAATGATTGGTACCTTGATTTCATGTGGTAGTAATGCATGAAACATACCTGTTCCTGTAGAAAGGTTGGCTACAGGAAGAACATCTGCAGGACAAGCGACTATAGGAAGAGAGGCTGCAAGAAGGGTGGGCAGAAGTGTTTTCACTGTATTAGCAGAATCAGATACATGAGAGGATGATGCTTCCTCTACCTCATAATGGTTCTGAATTATTATAAACAATACTTCATCTTCATCTTGAAGCTTTAGGAAAGGAATTCTACTGAACATCATAAGCTTTGCCACAAAATTAACTTCCTCAACCTCTTCACCAACATGTGGCCATACTAGATCATCCTTATCATGGGATGGATGAGCAGGAGGGTAAAGAGCAAGCATTTTGACTCTCTTTCCATCAGAAATGGTTATGTCTCCTATTTGGCATCCAATATAAGTGTTTTTTTTGCTAACCATGGTCTTTCAAGATTAATGGGGTACTCGCCTAGTGTGGCCTTAGGAGAAAGAATCATAAAATCTGTTGGGTACTCCCAAGAGTCTAGAGTTACTACTAGATCTTCCACTATACCATCAAGGGTAACAGTAGAACTTTCAACAAGATGCAGGACAGTAGGAGTAGGTCTCATGCTTACAATATTTAGTTGTTGTAGGATGTCCTTGGCCATCACATTTATTGTTTCTCCCAAATCAATCAGAGCATTCTTTATCTGCATCCCATTTATAACAACTCCTACCACAAGACTCCCTGGGTCATTATACTTGGGGACATTCACTTTCCCAAGCATGATATCAGCAAGCTATCCCACCACATGAACTGTAGTGGGGTCTTTCTTCTTCCTTCCTGGCTTCTTAAGGAATGCTTCCTTGATTGCTTTTCCATATATGGGAACATCTTTTATGGCTTAAATAGAGGTATTTGGACACATATGCTTCAGTTGATCTAGAATGTCAAAAGTTGTGTCCTCCTTTTCTTCCTTTTGTTTCATAATTTCTAACCTTTGGGGAAATGGTGGTTCTGACTCAGTCTGCTTGACTGGGACTGGTTCAAGATTTTTAGGTGCAATTGGCTGAACAAGGGCATTCAGAGGCTCCTCCTCTTCCACAGGAACTCAGTGATAATAGGTATGGAAGGGGTTCAAAAATTAGTTCCTGAATGCAAATAGATGTCACTTACACTCACAAAATATGGAGGGAATTGATTTGGATCAACATAGTAAACTAGTTGTTGCTATGGTTTATTATTTGGGTTAGGTGTGGGTTGGGATGGTAGCTGAGTAGGTTTAGGTGCATTTAAACTTAGATTAGTAGGAGGAGGCATTATAGCAGGTTGTTGGGGCTAAGAAGGTGGCTACATGTAATTGGTTGTCTGGTTTGGCCATTGCTGTCTTCCCCTCCATTGAGATATTTGCTGCCAGTTTCTTGGAGGTGGCTGCCAATTTCCTTGAAACTGCTACCAATTCCCCTAAGGTTGCTACCACTGGGGTGGATATTTTTGGTGATTGGGCCAAGAATTTGGAGGGTTATTCCAAGGTTGTGGTGGATATCCTCCATAATTGGATGGATATGGGGGTTTCCATTGATTACTAGATGAATAAGAATTAAAATATGGCCCAACAAAAGATAGTGAATCTGATGACATACCCTGTCTTGGAACCCATGGCCTCCTTTGTGCAACATAGTAGAATTGATCATCTTCACCCTAGATTGGCTTGAACTTGGGTTCCATCTACTTGCTGTCAATATTATCTATCATCTTGCATCTACAATCGTTCTTCTTTTTTCTGCAATGAGGGTAGTATTCTGCCAACATTGCCTATGCCTCCTCTTGTTTCTTTTTGGCTTGAAGTGAATCCAGCTCAGTAGCCAGATTGTTTATAATGTCTTGCTTTAATTCTTCCAGTAAGTGAGTAATCTCCATCCTTGAAACTCCACTGGTAGATGACTTACCCATAGAAAATTGGTAAGCTCTCCCCTTCTTTGAAGCTGCCCTAGAATAGTTTTGACATATCTTCTTGATATCCTCCCAAGGAACTTGGGTGATATCTCCTCCTCCCATCAGGTCCAAGGCATATATACAACTATCATTAATTCCTTTCAAGAAAATTAGCTTATGTGATTCTTCATTGAGTGTATGGTGTGGAGATTTACGTAGGAAAAATAGAAACCTTGAAATGTAATCCTCCAAGCTCTCATCCACCTTTTGTTGCATTCTAAAAATTTAATCTCCTCTCATGTCACTGCCCCGACAATACTCTTTATATTTCTCAAGGAACTTTGTCTTCATGTCCTCCCATGTCTCCACAGTATTATTAGGCTCATGAACCATCTTAATGCAACTTATTTCAAAGTGGTAGGGAATATCTTAAGCCTATGGGCATCAGTGGTATAATCATAACTTATTTAGAGTATATAAAACTCAAACAAGAATGTATCAGGATCTTCTATGAAAAGTCCATAGAAATTAGGAAGGAATGAAGCAAGGATATTTTTGAGGTTGTCTACTTCATTCTGATGAGCAATGGGGAAAGGAAAATCTGGTCGATTAGGCTTGTTAGGTCTGTTTCCATTTGCATCCCCCATCCTTGCCTGATGAAGTTCCAAAGCAAGGGGGTCTTCAAATAGATTTTTATCTTCAAAGGAAACTTTAGAATTGGTCAAATCTAGAAATGTATTAGCAAAGAGGTGTGACTCTTATTCTTCTTCGTTTCTTGGTAGGTTTTGATACTCAACTATGTGGAATAGATCAGGATTCTTAGGAAGGAATCTCCCATGGGCATCTCTTCTCCTTTCTCTATGCATATAGTATCAACCCAATATCAGCCAACTCACACAAAGAATTGAAAAAAAAATAAGGGGAATCATAACTCTTCTAAACAAGAGGTATACTAAGAACAAATTCCAAAAATACTACAACAAGAAAACTATCAATGACTCCAAAGAACTTCCTAGTTTGGCACCATCCCCAACAACGACACCAAAATTTTTTGCCTCCTATAATGTTTTAACAACTAAGCCTTTACAGCTGTGATTCAGGGATTGGTCATCTAACCTGAATAGCTATCTTAATCATCATGAAGGTGCATTTAAATTGTCAACCCAGGGATGTAAACTTGAAATGGTTCAACACTGTATGTGCACTAGGAATCCAAAGTACCATATTCATCCTATAGCTAAGAAAGACATAATATTGAAAGGAAATTGCTTGGAAGGAAATAACATAAATGTTGAACATCAACCAATAACTAGACTAAACTGAAATGCATGATAGAAATGAAAATCTGAACAAACAAACATGAAACTACTTTGTCTACGGGAATAATCACATAATGGAATTCTAGTGGCTACAGTAATAGTCAGTGCCAGATTCTTAACTAATAACTGAACAAAAAATAAAAACTAAAATAAAATAAGGTACGAGATGAAATACTCACCAAGTGGGCCCCATTTGATAAGTATTCCCTAAAACTAAGAAAAAAATCGGATGCACGAACTTATATCTTCATTTCATTTATTGGAAAACATGAGTAGAAATTGTTAGAATTGGCTATGGCTTCCAAAATCTTGAGACCAAATGGAAAGCACAAAAAGAGAGAATGGAATGTGACAAGAATAAACTAAATTCTCATCAATATGATTCAATAATATGAGATGATGTGATTGTGATACAATGAGAGACCCCTTAGTTATATAGCCAAGGTGAGAACATAGAGGGGCATATGATTATGACAAGTGTCGTAATCTTATGAAATGAGACAACTATGAAAATCTATCACCCCACCTAAAGTAGAAAAGTGATAAAGTGATAATCACCACAAATGGTGGATCACCCACAAAAGCTGGAGAGGTAATCGCATGATATGTCCATGAAAGGTGGATGTGATAAAATAATAACATGATAAGTCCACCAAAAGTGGGAAAGCCCCAACTACCTCCTATGTGGTCCCTAAGTAAACTTAACTAAGGTGTAATTATGACCTAGGACAAGGTACAACACATTTAATTACACCAACACCCCCCCTTAAGTGCAACTTAGGGAGAATGTACACAAAAGAAAATAATGCAAGATGGATCCTGACAAATAGGCCATGCTAGGTACCCATGTACATATGCAAAGAAATCTCTCACAAACGGAGAAAAGGAGAAAACCCAGTGGGACAAAACTCCTCCCCAAAAGAGAGATGAAATACAAAAAAATTTTATCTCAATGAAGAATGAGAAGGTAAAAACCCCATGTGAGGAAAAAGACCCCCCCATAAGAGAGAAGTAGAAGAGAGACAAGGCAGCCCCCCCCTCAATGTTGAGTCTCTTGCAATGATGGTAGAAGCTCGAGATTGAATGTTGAAGATGATCCAATCTCGCTGAACAAAATTCCTCCCCTTAGGAAGAAACAAAACCATGGATGTATGCAAGATGTTTGGAATATGGATGATGGATGATGTCTTTGAAGCATTCTCAAGTGTCTCCATGTTGATGTTGAAAGCTGACACTCTCTAAACATGCATTCTAGGCCACACTGCTAAAGAGGACAATCCAAAATCTAGTAGAGATGAATGTAGAACATTATCCAAAGACAAGGATATCCCCTCTAAAGACAAAGAAGCCTCATCCAAATGTTGTTCAAAAGTATCCACACTCATGTCAAAGTGCAAGGAATGATCATGTAGAGAATTAACAAGAGGGTCAGAGTGTTCCCTCACAACAACTGAAGAAGGATCATCTTCATCAAAGAGAAGATGCATGCTATTGATGATCTCCCCCAAATCTGCAATATGAGACTCCACAAACAAGTCTGAAATACCTGCCAAGAAGCCATCCAATGTAGCCATATTTGGAAGACAATGTATATCCTGCTGCACTGAATTACAAGGAACCCAAACTGTGGAATCATAGGCATCATCAACTACAACAGTAGGTGGAGGAGATGAAATGCATGACTCAAGAACTGGATCTGATGTGAGTAATCCCAAGTTCAAGTAGCCAAATGTCTCCTCTAAATCATGGTTATTACAATCAACAACCGAAGTAACAATGTCATCATCAAAAGAAAAATCTATAACGGTATACAACCAAGATGAATGATCAACCACCTCAATAGCAATGATCTCTCTACTCTCCAAGTATCGAATGATGACTGAATCAGGTGTGAACTCCACAGTTCTCCCATCTCCACCATGTGTAATCTGATATATGGAAAGAAGATTGTTCATCAAATGAGAAACACACAAGACATCCTAGAAAGTATTGTCCCCAAAACTAATAGATCCCTTCCATATTACACTCATGTATGTATTGTTTCCCATCAAGATAGAAGACATAGTACAAGGCTGAAATGAAGAGAATATAGAATGTGAAGATTCTATATGATGAGATGCTCCTGAATCTGGAAGCCATCTCCCTAATCTTGGACCTAAAAAATCACAAAGAGCTTGACCTTTATTTCCTGATGTAGATGCTCGAGCTTTGTCCTTTTTAGACTATTTTAAAGAAGAAGGAGAAGAAGATTCAAACATTCTAGAAGGCAAATCAATGTGATTCATTTTGAGAAGATTTTTCAACTCATTAATATCCTTCTTATAAAAATAGTGTTCTTCATGTCTATCCTTCTTGCAATATGCACAAAAAGGTCTTTCCTTCTTTGATGATTCTATTTTTGAAGATTTTGATTCTTTATGTGGCTTTTTATTTTTCTTCTTTTGCTTCTTATCAAGATTCCCTGATTCTTTTTGTCCCTTAGACTCACTTGCCACCAATGAATGCAACTTTGAAGAATTGATTAGACCCATGTTCATTAACTTAGCTTCCTCTTGGATTAGGAGATTTGCAAAGTCATCAAACTAAGGATGAACATATGATGCTCCCGTAGAAATTCGATGGGTATGAAAATTAGAAACAAACACTAAATACTCAGGACCAAGATTGGATAACACATTCAGAATCAATTGTAAATCTTCTTTATCAATGCTGCATTCTTTCAACTGTGTTCTTAGTTACTTGATTTTGGAGATGTAGTCTTAGATGTGGTCAAAAAATTTTGGATCAAGATTCATCAAATCATTATCAATATGATATCCCATAATCTTATATGTTTTACCATATAATTTTTCAAAAGTCTCCCATGCTTTTTTAGGTGTTCTACATGATTCAATATGAAATTACAAATCAAATGAGACTAATGAACATATGCATCCAAGTGTTTTCTCATGATCAATCTCCCATTTTTCCAATTCTTTAGCATCGGTAGGTTGTTGAATGGTGTCCTTTAGATGACCTATTAGACCTTTCATCATGAAATAGTTCCATACTGATTTTCTCCATGTAGCATAATTATGTGGAGTTAGGAGTTCAATTTGAGATTTCCCCATTGCAAGAACACAAACCAAGCAAAGGAATGCAATCAACCACTGCAAGATTACCCCCCAAAATTACTCAATCATGAGACCCCCCCAAGAAATATCTGATTTGGCACTTTATATTTAGTGTGTTTACAGTTGCCACTTGCCAAAATAGTGAAGTGGACTTTTGATCTTGGTACATGCAAATGCCAAAAATAGGCCACAGAATAAAGTAAAATTTTTGGTATCTAATGAGATCAATTTGATCATACCAATGAGAATTATATGAAAAATTATGCACTTTCAAAAAAAATTGTACCCAAAAATGTTACCGTAGGAGCAAGATATGAGCTCCCGAAGTTCCCAAAATGAGGATGAAGTAGCAACACCTGTGAGAATCTGAAATTTATGGAAACACTAGACACCGAAACCAAAAACTAATAGCACCACTATGAAGAGTGCAAAAAATTAGCCCAAATAAAAAAAAATTGCTCGAAAAAAGGAGTCAAAATGAGCAAGATATGAAGCTTCAAAGTCAGACTAAAAATTCAAAAAGACCAATGGTGAGGGGGGCAATTTTTTTAAGATGCTGATGTCATCACCGATGTGTTGATGAAATCAACATGTCACACAATTAAATTTGACGTCTTGGCGCCTGTCACTGGAAAACGTGCCCCTCGACCAGAATTGACACCGCCAAAATATTCTTTGAAAATCGAAATATGCTCTTTGGGGATGTCAATGCTGAAATATTCTTATATTCTGGAATCTTTTGAATTGATTGGCCAATTTGATTATTTTTGCCCGATTTCACTTTATGCCTATTGGATTTTTTAAATAGTCATTGGGTTTCTTTTTAACTGTCACCGGTTGCGTTAAGTGGGGTTCATGCAAGTGGGAGGTGGCGAGTAGTGGCTTTGCCATGTGGAGAGATGTGGGCCTGCCAAGTACCATGACCTGTAGATCAAGTATTCTGTACCTGGTATTGCGAATTTAAAAATCCGCAGAACTTTGTTTTTTTGCGTTTGTTTTTATTTTTTATTTTTAAATAAAAAAATTTCACAATGCAAATTTAATCGACTGATTTAAATTTTTCTAAAAAAAATTCTAAAAAATATATTTTTTCAAAAAATCGTACTGCCTGCAATAATGACGACCTAGGGGGCCTACGGCTCCCTAAGAATTTTTTTTTTGCCTCACCGGACAACTGCTCCGATTTGGATGAATTGATAGTAAATCTTAGGGTTTTTGGCCCTTCTAGATGCGATGGCATGGTCAGATTTGACCCAAAATGCTCCAAAAATGCAGCTACCTTCTAGATCTGGCAACCACTCTTCAGCTTCGAACCCTAATAGATTTGTCCTTGTATGTCTGACTTGGACAAAGCAAAAGGAAAAATCAACTTTCTCGAACCTTCCAGATGCAATGGTGAGATCAGATTTGCACCAGAAAGCTCCGATATTAACCTGCAATAAAGAGCCAAAAATGGAACCTCCCCAAATCTGGTATCTCTCTTCAGAAAAAGACTCTCCAATGACACCAAATCCGCTCTGATACCATGTTAGAATTGGCTATGGCTACTAAGATCTTGACACCAAACGGAAAGCACAAAAAGAGAGAGAATGGAATGTGACAAGAATAAACTATATTCTCATCAATATGATTCAATAATATGAGATGATGTGATTGTGATACAATGAGAGACCCCTTGGTTATATAGCCAAGGTTGGAACATAGAAGGGCATAATATTATGACATGAGACATATATGAAAAACTATCACTCCACCTAAAGTGAAAAAGTGATAAAGTGATAATCACCACAAATGGTGGAGAGGTAATCACATGATATGTACACGAAAGGTGGATGTGATAAAGTAATAAAATGATAAGTCCACCAAAATTGGGAAAGCCTCAACTACCTCCTATGTGGTCCCTAAGTAAACTTAACTAAGGTGTAATTATGACCTAGGACAAGGTACAACACATTTAATTACACCAACAAAAATGAGCAACATGACGATATTACTAAAAAGCTTAAGAGTGCAAGTACATCATCAAATTAACATTTTTTGACTGGAAAAGAGGGAGAGTGAGAAGGAACATCAGAGCCCTATTTAAAAACCTAGCAAGGTGGTCAAATCTAGCAGATGCAAAGGACGCCACATTAGGGAAAATGCGAAAAAGAGCAGGGGTGCCTATGCATGCACAAAGCCTGTCAGACAGGCTTTCCTTAACATGAATTTGGCACAACAGTAACATTAGTGCTTTATCAAAAAAAATTAAGACCATTACAAGGCGGTTACAATTCGATTTGCATGAGGAATCTCTAGGCGTCAAGAGTCTTCCCTCCATTAAATGACCACCTTGTTGACCGATATGGCACATGACCAACTGGTAGAATCTTCTTGAATTGCAGGCCTCAAATTATTTGCATGACAATGTTAGTATGCACAAAAACTGCATTTCCATAATTATCTCAAAATGACATTCATTAATCACATGCAAAATTAACACAATCAGTTCATATAGCATGTCAATATCATTTGAAAATTATGAAAATAAGTTAATGTCCAAAGTCTATGGTTTCAAGGAAATATTATGAAAAGATCAACTCCCTAGTATCAAAGTCTTATGAAAATTGCAGGAAATGGACAACAACCCTATCAATAATTAGACCATAAACTAGATTCATCAATTATCTCTGCCCTCCATGCTAAACATGAAAAGAATTTTTGGGTAGTTAATAGTGGTTGCTCACCTCACATGACTGGTGAGAAGAGTAAGTTTGTGAAACTTGAGAAATATGATGGAGGTCTGGTTATGTTTGGAAATGATATTGGTGCCAAAATTTGTGGGATAATTTCAGTAAGTTTTGATGGCAAGCATTATACTGACGATGTTTACTATGTTAAAGGTTTAAGTCATAATCTATTGAGAGTTGGTCAGATGTGCAGAAACGGATATGATCTTGTGTTTAAGGATGAGAAATGTGAGATCCAGAAAGGATCTATAACATTGATTGCTATAGGAAAGAAATTTGAAGGGAATATTTATCAACTTAAAGGTGTTGATGGACGATGTTTTATGACTCGAATAAATGATAGTTGGCTATGGCACAGGAGAATGTGTCACATGAATCTCGATAACTTGGAAAGGATCAGTACTATTCAGGGTATGAGAGATCTACCTAGAATTACAAAGCCTGAAAATGCTATGCAGGAATTGCCAGTTTGGGAAGCAAACAAGAAATCATTACAGACCAAGAGAACAATCTACTTCTGGATTATTGGATTTGGTTCATACAAATCTTTGTGGTTCCATGAGAGTGTGAAGTCTACTTGGTGAAAGGTACTTTATGCTTTTAATTGATGATTATTCTAGATATACATGGGTTACATTTGTAAGAGAGAAATAAGATGCATTAGATAGATTCAAGGCATTCAAGGCTATGGTTGAAAATGAAGTGAATTTGAAGATAAGATTCTTGAGATCTAATAGAGGTGGATAATTCACCTCCCATGAGTTCAATATGTTTTGTGAAGTGCATGGAATAAAGAGACAATTATCTACTCTGAGAACCCCTCAACAAAATGGAGTTGTTGAAAGGAAAAATAAAATGGTTCAAGAAGCTGCTAGGTCAATGATCACTAAAGCCGAATTACCAGAAGTTTACTAGAAATAAGATATTCACACTATTGTATATTTATTCAATCAAGTTCAGGCAAGAGCAAATAGTAAAAAGACTCCCTATGAGCTATGGCACAAAATAATTCTTACAGTTAAATATTTCAAGGTATTCTGAAGAAAATGCTATATCAGAAGAGATGAGGAAACTTTGGATAAGTTTGATGCAAGAAGTGATGAAGGAATATTTCTTGGATACTCTACTAAAAGCAAGGCATACAAATATTTCAACAAAAGATTGAGGAAAATTGTAGAAAGCTCAAATGTAAAGGTTGATGAAACAGTGAAGAATTCTATTGATATTGATGGATATGTGTTTGATGAAGATGACTGTGAAAGAATAGAAGAAATTATGGAAGAATAGGATAAAGATGAGAAGAAAAAGTAGAATGAAAAAAATGAAAGAGAAGAAGATGCTTCAATGATGTCCCCTAGGATACTAAAATATGTACAGAGGAATCATTCAAAAAGTCAGATTATTGGAGACAAGATAAAAGGTGTGTTAAGTAGTAGCAAAGCTGCTGCTGAAGTAAATTTGTGCTTATTCTCTGAGATTGAGCCAAAGTCAGTAAGTGAAGCCTATGAGGATGAATATTGGAAAGAAGCAATGAAGGAATAACTTTTGTAGATTGGGAATTGGTCCTAAGACTAGCAAACAAAAATATCATTGGATCAAAATCTGTATTCAAAAATAAGCTGAATGAGAATGGAAAAATTGTTAGAAACAAAGCAAGGCTTGTGTGTAAAGGCTACTCACAAGTGGAAGGTATAAATTTTCAAGAAATTTTTTCTCCAGTAGCAAGAGTGGAAGCTATAAGGATGTTCTTGACATTAGGGTATGTGTAGGATCATCATGGAAAAAACAGGCCCTTAAGTGGCAATAAAACTCAGAAAATCAGAGTTAGGCAACTTGATGTAAAAATTTGAATAAGCTATCTATATTATTTCAAAAAAATGTAAAAATTGAATCTATAGAAAATTGAATGTAGTTTCTAAACTACTAGACCTTTATTTTTAAAAAATAAATCTATTTGGTCAAAATTTGAAATTTCAATACAGTAGAACTTAAATTTCAGGGTAAAAATAAGAAGTAGGTGTCTGTCTGACCACCCTAACCACAATAAAATGATAAAAAAAATTTATAATATTTTAGATATAAGTAGAGGACTCATGTCCCGATGTGATGCATATTTTTTTATAATTTTTTTCCATGTAAATAATTAATTATGATTTTTTTATTACAACTTTTAAAAAATATAAAAAATCGTCTGTCTAACCACCTTAACTTGGTCAAAACTTCATGAAATTCAATTTTTTTAATTTTAATACTATATTATGTGAAGCATAGAATGTGACGCATGTTTTGGATTCAAAAAATGTGATACCATTTGAAAGTTATCAATTTTTTTCAATCAGCCTATCAATCAAGACTTTTTTCGTAATTCAAATAGAAAATGAATAATAATTATTTATTAAATTCAAAGTAAAGCATAATTTCTATGGATGGAAAGATGATAATATCCTTTAAATACCATTTTCGTTTCATCAATTTTGGGTAAAAAAAAAGTCGTTAGCCACATGGGTCATCATATCACTTACATATCGCCACTTTTTGGCCCATCATGATCCTGCACATACCCATTAGCTGCATATAAAGATTTTAAAGTTTATCAAAGGGATGTCAAGTTAGCATTTTTGAATGGTGAACTAGAAGAAGAGGTCTACATGGAACAACCAGAAGGATTTCAGTTAAAAAATCAACCGAACATGGTGTGCAGATTGAATAAAGCTTTATATGGATTGAAGCAAGCTCCTAGATCCTGGTATGCAAGGATAGATAAGTATTTGAGTCTGCAAGGATTTAACAAAGGCACGATAGACAATAATTTGTATTTCAAGACTGAAAATGACAAAATCTTGATTGTAGTTTTATATGTTGATGACATTATCTTTGGAGGAAATGAAATATGTGCAAGATGTTTGCGGAAGATATACAAAAATAATTTTAAATTTCTATGTTTGGTGAGATGATTTTTTTTCTTGGGTTACAAATTAATCAATCAAAGAAAGTAATTTTCATTTCACAATCTAGTTATGTGAAAGAGATGTTGAAAATATTTGGGATGGATGGTTCTAAACCGGTAAGTACTCCTATGGTGACTAGTTGCAAGTTGGGTAAAGATGATGATTCACCTAAGGCTGATCAGAGCAAGTATAGATCTATGATTGGTGGACAACTATATTTGACTGCTACTAGACTAGATATTATGCATGTGGTTTGTCTTGTAGCTAGATTTCAAGAAGATCCAAAGAAAACACATGTTACTGTAGTTAAAAGAATATTCAAATATTTGAATGGCACTCCAGATTATGGATTATGGTATCCTAAAGACACTAAATTTACACTTAGTGCTTATACAGATGTAGATTGGGTCGGAAGTATAGATGACAAAAAGAGTACAAGTGGTGGTGCATTCTTTCTTGGATGTAGATTGGTGGCATGGTTGAGTAAGAATCAAGATTCAGTCTCTTTGTCTACTGCTGAAGTTGAGTTTATTGCTGCAGCATCTTTTTGTACATAATTCTATGGATGAAACAAACATTGAAGGATATCACAGTGCTATATGATGATCCTATTTCTATCTTCTGTGATAATACAAGTGCAATTAACATTTTGAAGAATCCTATAATGCACTCGAGAACAAAGCATATATCTATCAGGTATCATTTCTTGAGAGAGAAGGTCATGGAGAATGAAGTCAAGCTTGAGTATATTTCAACAAAGGATTAGATTGTGGGTATATTTACAAAGGCTCTTCCTAAAGATACTTTTGAGTATCTCTAGGATAAGCTAGGGGTTATTGCTCCTCCTTTTACAAACTAAGATGCATTTGGAGATGCATCAATCCAGTGGATTCATGGTTCTATCTTTTTGGATTGATGTTTTTTGTGGCTACCTATTAGGGGGAGTAGGAAATTTTAAGTGTTGTCATTATGAGTATTTTGTTTTCATGTCAAAGGAAGTTTCAATGAACATATCTTTTTCCTTTGTTATTGATGGAAAATGGGGAGAGAGATAATGTGAAAAAGAGAGAGATAGATAAAGCATGTGAAGAGGAAAGAAATCTAATAAGAGAAAGTAGGTAATAAGGAAGATGATCTTCTAAGGGTAAGAAGCAAAAGGAAAAATCTTGAGAAGTATTTTCAAAACTTGTATGTTGTCTTTGATGGTTTTTCACATCATGTGTTGCCATCAATGACAAAGGGGGAGATTTTTGAAAGAATGGAAAGAGGAATGAAAGTGTTGTCATTGATTTCAACAGGTCATTTGGTTATCTACTAGTTGTTGTTTACTGTATATGTTGAGGATATTGATAAAATTGTATTAAAAGAAGATTACAGTTATTCATTTGTTGAGGATGTTGATCTAGTACTTGTGAACTATATTCTTTTTGCTCTAGCTGAGGTCCAGGAGAATTGTTGCTGGTTCGGATTTGTCTTTGTTGAAGTCTTATGTCTTGCGGTTCGAGAATTGTTTTTCCCTGGTTCTATTGAAGATGGTTTCGACATTTGGAAGTATCGAGCTTAATTGATCTATGTGTTTTACACTTGTGTGGCCAACCGTGTGTCAAGCACTATCTTCAAAGTTGATGAAGCATGTTGGATCTATTATGGGTCTCAGTGAAGCCTATGTTTGGGTCACCCTCATTCTAATTCCACCCTAGGATGTTTGGCAACGACCTAATTTGAATTTGAAGTTGGATGGCCGACTTTTTATTTTTTCAAGGTTGGAGATAGTATAAATACAAAATGTGCTAGCAATGAAAATTGTACATGAGAAAAGAAAGAAGATAAGTGAAAGATTAGACACGATTTAGATGATATTTTGAAAGTGTGTGAGTTATGTGTGTGGTTGATCAGTGAAGCTTAACATTGAGTTTCTGGATGCAGTGAGCAAAAGGTGAACTCTGTCATTCATGCAATTTGATCAGTGATTGTGGTGAAATCCATTGTTGTATTGGGATTATTGTCTCTCTGTAACAAGTCTTGTTTGTCTACTTTGTATCTCTGTGGAAGTGATCTATTTGAGTTGTAGCCTTGTGGACAGTGAGTCCTTATTTTAGGTAGTAAGCCTTATCTCAGGTAGTGAGCCTTATTTCAAGAAGTGGGCCTTTTTGTAATCAGTTTTGATATTCTCTATAGTGTGAGTTAATCCTCACCGTGGTTTTTTTCTCATTGGGTTTTCCATGTGAATATGGTATTATTGTGTTTGTGCATTTCCATTTGACGGTTAATCACTTAATTTGTTTATGTGTTAGTTCTAGTAATTGAATTTAAGGTTATAATATGTGACAACTAATTCACCCCCCTCTCAGTTGTCCTATCCAACAATATCTTGGGTATACCATGCCCTTCCATGTCCTTAAACATTTTCAACTTATTCTACAATTGCATTCCTAACATTCCATGAAATGCTAAAATTCTTCCCAATAAGTCCACTGGCTTCAATACATCTGATATATTTTTTGAGGCCTCAAGATCATCTTTCATGTTAGGAATAATTTCTTTGATTTCCCTAACCCTGGTACCCAGGTTCTCTAGTCATTCTAGAAATCACTTTGAACTTGCACATATCTTTCATGAGCCTCATGGATACTTCTATATGCCCCCCAAACATTGTCATCTTTGTTCACTAACTTAGAAAACCTGTGCTTTAGAACTTCAACAAAAATATCATCTACCACCTTGGTCATCTCTTT
Source organism: Sequoiadendron giganteum (assembly GCA_007115665.2). NCBI lineage: Eukaryota > Viridiplantae > Streptophyta > Pinopsida > Cupressales > Cupressaceae > Sequoiadendron > Sequoiadendron giganteum. The sequence goes on along the minus strand of CM021106.1, from coordinate 625,327,066 downwards.
CTTAGCTCTCTTGACATTATCATTTTTTGTTTCCACATTCAAATTCTAAATTCTTAATGCCAAGGCCTCCTTGTCCTGAGCTGATAAATCTAAAGAAGATGAGGAGGGTGAGGGTAGGGCTCTTATTTATTGACTAGCTTGTTCTATGGCCCTTAATTTTTTACACTCATCCAAAACAATGTTACAGTCTTTCAACAATGCATCATATTTCTTCTATGATATCTATGCAATTTTAGAACTTATCATGTCAATATGCATGATCAACTTCACAACTTGAATTGGGGTTATGTTAATGGATCTCTTTACCACAACTGAACCAATAACATCCTCAATTGACTTTAAAACCTCAAGTTTTCCAGTATTTGGTGCCATCGACCAAATTGCAAGAGCATACAATCTTGGACGAAAACCTAATCCAAAAACATGGTTGGAAAAATGCTCTTTTGATATAGAGGCCTGAGGGTCCTTTCTAATTACATCAAGTCCAATAGAAGAATTAAGAGTCCACCCTAGGAGCAAAATTATTCCACTCTCCTTAACAATTTTCCTTGCATCTATAGGAGCAATCACTACTATTTCTTCCATTATCTTTTCCTCCTCTACCTTCTCTGCATCCTATTGTTGAGAAGGATCTACACTAACCCTAGCCTCTTCAATTCTCTTCTTTATGTCTTGAATTCTTTGCTGGATGATGAACTCCTTAAACTCCTTGGTCTGAACAAAGGTATCATTGTCAAGAAACTCATCACAAGCTTTGATCTAGGGATCATCATCAGTTTCTTCATCATATTGCCAAATCACAATTCTATCCTAGGGAGCATGAGAATCAAGAGCATCATTTCTTTTAGGGGAAGGGAATCTCATCTCCACCTCCTCATCACTAGGTATGTACTCTGCATATTTCTCTTCCCCAATTATTTTAGTATCTCCTCCTTCAACCTCCGAAGGCTACTCTATAATATCCATAGCTTCATGTTGTTTCTCCAAGAGGGCTTGTGCCTTTTAAAAAGCCTCTTTAATCTTTACCTTGAACTCACCATTTTGATCATCCTTTAACTTTGTCATAGCCCTTTCATAAGGGTTTTCAATCTCATCATATGGATTGGTATAAAAAGAATTTCTCTTCATTATATCTTCTTCAATTTCACAAATAGAAATCCATTCCTTCTTCCTTGATGTAACCGCCCAATCAATTTTCAAATTTATAATCACATCATTAGTATATAGAAATTGATGAGAAAATCGAGACAAACCCTTCTTTATTTTCATATCATTCACAAAACCTTCTGGATCAAAATTTCTAACCTCATCAACTGGAATCCTAAGATTATTCAACATTATTCCAAATTTATCATAACCTTCTTTTGCAGTAGCCTTGAAATAAGAAAATGCACATTGCAGTACTATTATTGAACCCTTCCTAGGAACCCGAAAATGGTCCTTATCCATGAAATCCAACTGCCACATAAGCACCATGAAGGCTAACCTATTAGAAACATATAGAGGCAAGCAATGAGGTGCAACCTTAGCTCTTTAAGATCTTATCAAGGTGTAGTGAGTGTGAAAAAACCAATCACCCTAATTGTGAGTCTCTGATGTTCCTTCTACCTCTTTGGGGTGTATAATCTCTCTGATAACCCTTGAAATTATATAAAGAGGCTCCACACCCATATTCTCTAAAATATTGAATGTCATAACATTACAGAAAGCCAAATAATTTGAATGTGGATAGTTTTGGTCTCAAATGTGGGTCTACATTTGGATAGGTAGATCATTTCCTTCCTCATCCTTCTACCTTAGCTTAATCTTCTTCTTCTTCCATTTATCCTATCCAACATAAAGAATCATGTGCATCAATAAAGAATAGTTTGGGAAAGACAATGGGGCACTTCCATCCCTCAATTCAATCAATCCCTTGTGCATTTATTCTGCAATATACGCTGCATAGTGAAATCCCCTATTGGAGTTCCAATTATGAATATCAATGATCGTTGCCAACAAAGAAATTGGTATCCTTGCATTAAAACTACAAGCCAACACTTGATTCAAGCAATAATATATGTTCTTGAAGTAATTGGAAAACTCTTCACACTCAAAAGGTTCCAAGTCCTTACGACCGGAACCACCCTTATCATCATTCCTGTGCCTTGCAAGAACATGTTTCCTATATCCATATCTGTTATGTTCATACTCATTGCACAAATCAGAAAATTGATGTTGACAATGTAATTGGGATTCAAATTTAACACTTCCACAATCTTGTCCCTTGTTATGTCAAGGAGCAAGGTCCCATTCTCGCTTTTTATTTTTCTATCCTTGACATCATAATGCCTTGCCAATTCTAGCATCAAATCTACTTCAACAAATACATTTGGCACTACCCACCTTCCAAGATTCAAACCCCATAAGTGAGATGCTAGAAATTTGGTGTATCCTCTATTGAAGGCATACAAGAACAACTCCCACCACTATGTGGTTGAGAAAATTCTCCAATCACACCAGCCAAATAAATCAATCTGCTAGTTACTACAACCTGCCCTATGGGTCTTTTACCAACTTGGGCTCATCCCTCAATGATACCTTTAGTTTCACCTTCCATGAATCTAGCAAGAGTTCTCTTTTCTCCTTTTGAATTTTCAAATGCCTCATGCACCTCGGGCTTAGGTGTAGGTTTACATCCTGGGGTTTTGGTCTTTTAACCCTTTTTTTCTTAGGTTTCCTTTCAGGTTGAATTCTAGATTCATTGGGTTCACTTATTTTTACAGTGTAATAGAACTAGGATTTATTAATAACTGAGGATTACAATTTAAACTTAAAATTCATAGGGTTTAGAGTTAATTTCAACAAATTTTACTCTCCAACCCACACCCTACATGAAAGAATTGTAATTCCTCTTCTTAACAAAGAAATAAAACCCCAAATACAAACTTGTTGTGCAGTTTTGCACACACCCCACTGAAAGTGGGTACCCTCTTTTGCCTAGCCTTTTGGCTCTTTTCTGTGGACTTTTCCTTTTTTTAGATTGTCTTTGAAAATATTGAGTTTTTAATTTTTGTCTTTTGGTCCTTTGGTCCTGGATTTGTGCTACTTTGAAATGTTCCTTGATGCCTATCTTTCTTGTAAAGTGCCCCTATTACGCTAACACTTTGAAATTTTTGATTCTTTGGGTCAATCTCGGGTTTTTCCTTGTTTTCGGGAATTTTCCCTTTGAGCGGGTTTCCCCGGCTACCTTGAAAGCCTGACCAGGCTGGTTCTGCACTAATTTTAGAGATTTCAATGTTTCACAGAATTTTGTCTTCCCTGGATTCCTCTGAAATTTCCTTCACCTCTTTGTTTTCCCGGTTTGTGCTTTTTTTGGTTGGTTCTACTCTGTCTTCGGGGATTTTGGTGCTTTGCGGATTTCCATCTTCCCCAATTTTTTTTGACTTTTCCTTCATTCCTTTGTTTCCTCAGTTTGCATCTTTGGGACTTTTTACCGCCTTACTGTGGGGGTTTGCACAATGAGTTGCGGTAGTGCAGGGTTGGTTCATTTGGCCCGATAGCACGGTCATACCTCCTTACCGCGAAGACTTTGTGTCTTGACCTCGGTTGGGTAGTGTTACTACCTTACCATGGGATTCTTTGGTTGGTGGTGTGGTAGCATGGTTTACCTTGATGTTGCGGGTGTCTCCGAGCCTATCCATGGTTGTGCGGTTCACCGCCATACTGCGGGGCGTTTGTGCTTGGTTTGCGGTTACCACGTTACCTCAGTGGTCAAATGCCTGGCTCGTGATAGCACAGTTTTGGTCCTTTTGGGGGCATTGGGAGGTTAAAATTGTCAGTCAACGGTGTGGGAATTATGTTGACTTTTTAAGAATCTGTTGCCTTTGGAAAAGCCCAATAGTCCATCTTTGCTTCATTTTTCTGGATGTGCTAAGTATTGCAAGTTTCGGCAATTTCCATCCCTGTCGGATTTTTTTGAATTTTGTCATTTGTCAAAGATTGACAGGATTCATGGCCTAGTTGTTTATGGTTCTAAATTGCAAGATGGATTTGGATAATTTAATGATATGTGCAGACATTTTTTTGAGTGATCGACCTTTTGGTGATTTTTGTGCTTCCCTCGATAAAGTTTGCCTGACCCAGAATTTCCTGAAATTTCCTTCCTGACCTGAATTTCGTGAAGGGGTGAATATCTCGAGCTTTGAGAAAGGCTGTTTTAATGAAGTTTTAATTGATTATGGTGGTTGTTTTGATTTTTTGATGATTGATTATGTTTTTCATGATGGACTAACTTGGATTCTCATGCTATATTGGTTACTAATTGTGGGTCTTTTAGTGCAGGTTGGATCGAGCAAGTTGGTGTTGTTGATGCTAAAGGGGAAAAGATGCACGTTCTTTGAGGGAATTGTAGGATCTACGAGATTTAGTTAGGTACACTTTGCGACCGAGGGTAGGTTGAGCTCGCTTGTACATGGCCATTCTTCTACTTCACGCGGCTGAGGCATTAATGGCAAGAGCGAATCACAGGCTTGTTTTGTCTATACCAAGGTTTGTAAAGTCAAAGGCTGATCTTAAGGGGTTCCTAATGTATTCAATCCAGGGTGGTGATTTATTGTTGGCTGTCTGGGTCGATATGATGGGCGATTGAATTTCTCTGTAACCCTAGCTCGGGCCAGCATGAGCAGGATTTCTATAAGTATGGCCTTTGGCCTCATTTGAAAGGGTTCATGGATTGTTGTTATTATTGTAGTTAGACAGAGTTAATTAGATAGAGAGGATAGGTTAGTTGGTTCGAAGTTAGAAGACCAGATCTTGTAAGTAGATTATCAAGTAGAGAAGAAAGTTAGAATTAGGAGCTAATCATATTTCAAGCAAGCGTTGTAACACAAAACATCAAAATTATTGTCATTACTAGTGATTCAATGCAAGTGAGGATATTGTGTTATTATTGGTTCCTTCTTTGGATATATTTGTCTTGCATGGTTCTTGTCCTATCTTGGAAATCGCTTGGAAATATTTGAATGCATTTTAGATTTAGAGTTAAACAACTTAATGGTGCTTGTGATTTAATTATTAGAGTGTTGTAGCAATCTTCAGTTCATACTTTGGGTAGCTTCTTGATTGTGGGATTGTTGTACAAGGTCAACATGTACTTGATACTTGTGTGCTTAGTTCAATTGTGGGAATTTATCTAGTTCCATTGAATGAATGTCCATAATCTGAAAATCTTTAATTCCTTAGAAGATTGCACTATTTCTGTAGGATTGCAGGTATAGCCTAGGTTGAGCATAAATTAGTTTTGATGGATTGTTCCATTCCAAGAATTTCATCATTAGTATTATTGATTTTAGGAGTAACATTAATCTTAGGATTTCTAAAACCCTTATCTTTTTTTATTTCTTTGAACTTTGGTTAGAACCAAGAATTTGAGTATCATTTTGTTATAAAATCTGATAAGTTTAGAGCTTCCAACATTTATTTGTAAGGTCCCTTTGTGATTACCAACATTTTTGCATTTATCACTGAGTGGTTTCACAGCATGGTCATGACCTCACACCCGAGAGACCTTGGGGTTATCTCTTTTCTCATAGAGATCAACCTTTCAAGAGAGATAATATATTTTGTATTCTGTTTGAGTTGTTGCTGTGCAAAACAAAACCATCAGGATTGGTGCTAGAAGGAGGGCCCTGAATAAGCAAGCTAGAGCATTTTCTAAACACCCTTTCTCTTGAGAGGCTCAGAAGGAGAACCAAAGCTACACTAGGACAAGAAGAAGAGTTTCAAGAACTTCCACCTCTAACTAGGTCAAGAAGGACCAAAAGAAGGGAGGAGGAGTCATCCAATCCATTATTTCCACCATCTTCACCCTCATCCACCTCATCTTCATCCGATTCTAAGGTTGGTTCCATTCAACAACCCCAATCAGTCATCAATCGACCTTTACCACCTCCACCTCCACCAATGGATTTCTTGGAAAATAAACCATCACCTCTATCCTTCAACAACTGCAATGTTATGCCCATGAACCTTGAGCATTTTTTCTCTAAGTTTCACACAAGTGATCCTAATAGAACGAAGGAGGATCATATTAAGATTTTTTAGACTTGTTTGAGAGATAGAGTGATTAATCATGAGGATGTTGCATGTAGTCTTTTCCCTTACTCTCTAGGAGAGGAGTCTTTTTATTGGTACAATCATTTACCTACTGTATCCATTCATAATTGGGTTGAACTTGAGGCTGCATTTCTATAGAAGTTTAAAATTCCCATCAGTTCCAATGAGCTCTACATACAGTTTACCGGAGTTAAGACAAAGTTAATGAGCCTATAGGATCATTCAACAATAGGTTCCACCATGCATACACTAGATTGTAGATACCTTATGCTATGGATGATGCCACTACCTTAGAAGTCTATTTTGAGGCCCTTGACAACCTTACATCCACCTTCCTTAAGTGGAAAACTAATCCCCCAACTACCTTGCTCACTGCATATACAGAGGTCGTTAAGGTCAACACTGATCTGAGACAACATTTTTCAAGACCCCTGCCATCTCTGGGATCAGCTACTCACCCTGGGAAAGTCCAAGCTCTTAACCAAGCACTGACTAATCACACTCCCATTATGAATCCCATTCCACAACTACCTTTGGTTCCACACCTAGGTCATCCAATAAGTCAGGCTCACCCAATGCCCAGTTATCCGCAACAGGGTGCCAATCAACCCCTTTATCCACATCCACAAGCTGGTTTCCCTAAATATTTGTAGAACTCAGAAGTTTTAAATCAGTCTGCGGGTCTTAGAGGAGTGTCAGGATACCCCCCAAACAATGTGAATTCAATGCCTTACAATAGTCCTGATAAGGAAATCTTGGATGAGCTAACTGAGAAAGTAAATAAATTGAATATGGAGGTAACCCACTTGAGGAACCAGAATCACCAACTCAAAGCTACTCAAAAGAGCATGCAATCAAGTTACAATAGAGGGAAACACTCTGACAGAAATTAGAACTTCGATAGAGGACAAGGTTTTGGTCAGAAATTTGATAGAGGTCAACAAGGTGGACAAGGATTTGAAAGGAGAGAACCACCTAGGAAGAATAGGCCATGGAATACTGGACCTAATAATGGAGGAGTCCCCACTCGACTCGATCAACCATTCAATCAAGAGAAACCTCCGAGCAGTGTATACCTAACAAAAGTAGCTTTGTTAGGGTGGTGCAGACTTCACAAAACAAGTCAACACTCTAAGCTTGATTGTCCTAAATTTCAAACTGTTGCTTCTATCTTTCAGTATGAAGTTGAGAACAACTCCACTAGTCAGGAGTTGGTACCCTCAAATCCATATGATTCCCCAATTTTGGTGTTGAATCATGCTCCTTTTCCTAGGGATAAAGAGAATGAACTAGAGGAGGAGTCAAGTAGCCAAGATGAGGAGGCTAAACAAGTGCTCAATGAAGATGAAATCTCTCAATTATTTAATGAGGGAACTGAGAATGATAATGGTCCCTTAGATGAAGAAGAAGCTAGTGTTGAAGAAGTATAGATGTTTTGGCAACCTATAAGAAAGTATGATTTGAGGCATAGGACTAACAGGAATCCACGAGCTGGAGGCCCATTTACTACATCTATTCCTCTAAACAATTTTACCACTCCACCAAACCCACATGCCAGCAATAATCCATCTTACCCTCAGGTGCCAACATAGTACTTTGCAAAAGGAGGACAACCTGACATGTCAAAATGAAGCAATGTTGATGCAAAAAAAGATAAGCATGTTGGTCATTTCGAGGAGACCCACAATGACATGAATATGTGACTGAAGAACTCAGGAAAGTAAAGGTGAATCTCTCTTATTTTGAGTTGTTAAGGGTTCCTGAAATCAGAAATATAGTCCTAGGGTTTTTCAATTCAAGCACAACATCATTAGGAGTAGCATTCAATGAGGCAGTTGCCATGCCTCCTAGCTCACAGGCACCTAAGGGTTTAAGTCAAGCACCACTTGGAGATAGAGGGAAAGAAAAAGATAAGAACCAAGTTGCACAAGATGACACCCAATTGAGTTTGTTCTAAGGCAAAGTGGAAACCCTCCCTTTCTGATTTCTGTTCATATCTTTGGGAAGAATCTGCACAATTGTCTATTGGATTCAAGGGCATCCACAAATTTTATGCCTTTTGTTTTCTATAGGGCTCTAGGCATTACCCCTGTAGCCTCCCAAAAGAAGGTCACCCAATTGGACAAAACATAGGTAAATATAGTGGGAGAATTGAACATGATTCCCATGCAAGTTGCTTCGGACCCTAGAATGCAACAATTTCTTAATATTCAAGTGGCAGATATTCCTGACACTTATGGTTTGATCCTAGGTCAATATTTCACCAAGGCACTAAATGGATATACATCCACAGATCATTCTCGCATGTGGCTCCCCTTAAAAGGAGTCCCAAATCAAATCAGAATTGAGCGAGAACCCATAATGAAGTATGTGATCACTAAATATCAGAATACTTCAAATGAGATATTGGTGTCAGAGGTCAGCATGGGGAACTATATCCCAACTGCCCCTATTTCAGATATAGAAGAAGTCTTTATGTTGCAAGGCTTCTCTGATGAATCCACATCAAAAGCCAGTAGTTCTGGAGCACTACTTGAACAAATAGAGGGACTTGATGATCAAGAAGATAGACATCTCAGCTTGTTGGATAATTTCCAGGATTTTATCTAGAAATGTATGGAAGATCAGATTCAGTTAGGTAAAAATATGAACTTTGAAGAATTTCTTCTTCCTAGTTGGTGCAAAGTTCACAATGCCCCTCACTCTGAGCTGGAATGTTTCCTCTGCCAAGCAGCCATGGGGCAGGTGCAAATATGTATTAATCCAACCCCAGTTGTCAAGCTGGATATACAAAGCATTCAAAATGATCTAAAAAGAAATACCCCAAGGCCTCCTGAAGAGCCTCCTAGTAGTAGCAAGAACAAGGTTAGTTCGAAGAAACCAGGAGCCGATGGTTGCTGGATATTGAGATTTGATGGATCCAAATCAAAGTAGAGTGCTAGAGTAGGACTTGAGTTGATCAACCCTAAAGGTAAAACCTACTTTTCTGCTCATAGGCTTCAATTCCAATGCACCAACAGTGTAGCTGAGTATGAGGCTCTATTTCATGAGTTATTAAAGGCCTCAAGAAAGAAAGTTAAATTTTTTCAAGTGTTTGGAGATTCTGAGTTAGTGGTCAGGAAAGTAAGGAAACAATACTCATGTCATGGCCAAAGGATGACTAATTACAGACATCGAGTATGGGATCTCATTGAAGGATTTGATGCCTTCAACATTCAGTTGATCCCTCGAAGTAAGAATCAAACTGTTGATTCTCTAGCACAAGGAACAAGCACACTGCAGCCTTTGTCACTTTCAGGCTTGAAGAATTTTACTATAGAACTCACTCCAGTACCCTCAATGCCTGACAATATCACTAATTTCTAGGTATTTGAAAATGATAAGCATATTCTTGATTTCATCATTAGCTGTGATGTGTTTTCTTCTCAAGTGATTGATGAGGTAGAACCTCAAGAGGAAAAAATGGACGTAGAACGAGTCATTAACCTGAAAACTAACACTATCCCAAGAGGTATGGTGTAGTTGGAGAGGATCTTTGATCTGGATAAGATAAAAGATTGGGAACAACAAGTGAAGAGGGAGTCTCTCAGTAGTCAATGTGAAACATATAACATGGGAACTTCGGAAAATGCAAAAAATGTCTTAATTGGTAAAATGTTTACTCCAGAGGAAAGGAGAGGAATTATTGATGCCTTACACATATATCAAGATGTGATAGCATGGAGTTATGATGACTTACATCTGATACTTCAATCATTACACATACTATTCTCCTAAAGTCAAATGTTAAGCCATTCAGACAAAGACAAAGGCCAATTAATGCTCTGTTGGAGCCCATCATTCAGAGGGAGGTGCAGAAGCTACTTTCAGCACAAATCATATTTCTAGTAAGACACTCAACATGGGTTGCAAACTTGGTTCCAGTAAGGAAGAAAAATGGAGAAATCAGATTGTGTGTTGATTTTAGGAATCTCAATAGGGCATCAGAAAAGGATAATTATCTATTCCCTTCACTAGATTAAGTACTTCATATTGTTAATGGGTTTCAAATGATGTCTTTTCTAGATGGGTACTTTGGGTACAACCAGGTTATGGTCCAATATGAAGATAGGCACAAAACTGCCTTTACTACAAAATGGGGAACATTTGCTTACAGAAGAATGCCCTTTGGGTTAATCAATGCCGGAGCTACATTCCAGAGAGTAATGGATATTGCTTTCAAGGACATTATTGGTAAGTGCATCATCATTTACATGGATGATTTCACAATCTTTTCCAAGAGGAGAGGGGAACACATTGTAGATTTATGCAAAGTATTCCAGAGGTGTAGGGAGTTTGACATCTCACTTAATCCAAATAAATGCATCTTTAAAGTCACTAAGAGAAAGATATTAGGACATGTCATCTCAGAATAGGGTATTGCCATTGATCTAGAATGGGTAGAGGCTATACTGAAAATTCAACCCCCTGCAAGCAAAAAGGAAATGAAATCATTCTTTGGGAAAATTAACTTTGTTAGAAAGTTTATCACTGGATTTGCAGAAATAGTGAAGCCATTGAATGCAATGTTGAAACAAGAAGCAAATGTTGAATAGAGTGCAGAAGCTAGGGAGGCATTTGCAAAAATCAAGAGAGCTATTGTTGAGGCTCTAGTAATGATAAGTCCAAATTATGCCAAGCCCTTTTTCATGTACTAATTTTCTTCTGATCACTCTTGTGTTAGAATGTTAACTCAAAAATTCGATCAAGGGAATGAACATCCCATAGCTTTTATGAGTGCTCCTCTAAAAGATGTAGAACTGAGATACCCCAATGTGGAAAAGAAAGCCTATGCCCTGGTCCGAACTATGAAGAAGTTCATACATTATATACTAAGAAATAAGGTATTTCCCATAGTGTCTGATCCTGCAGTCAAGCTGTTGTTGATGCAGAATGAATTGGGAGAATGCAAAGCCAAGTGGGTGACCATGTTACAAGAGTATGAGATTGAGATCCAACCCTTGAAATTGGTGAGAGGGAAAGGACTGACACAAACAATGGCTGAGGTGGGCCGTGACCTCACAACTTAGCAATATCACCTCCAAGAGGCATCCCCAAGAGTCTAGTATGATGAAATTATTTACTACCTGTTGAACCAGCAGTGTCCTGAACACCTTAATGTAGTACAAAGGAGAGCTCTACATTTGAAAAGTGGTAGTTTTATGATGAAGGGAGTTGTTTTGTACAAGAGAAATCATGAGGAGGTTTATTTGAGGTGCCTAGGAAAGGAAGAGGCTGGAAGGGTGATGTCTGAATTTCACAAAAAATATGGCATAGGCCATGGCTCAGCACCTTCCACCACAAATCAGATCCTAAGGGCAGACTATTATTGGCCTACCTTGTTCAAAGATACACATAACCATGTGAGGACCTACCATGAATGTCAAACTATAGCAAGTAGGGAGAAACATGCAGCCCTTCCACTTCAACCAGTCATAGAGGTAAAACCATTTGCACAGTGGGGAATGGACTTTATAAGTCCAATAAATCCATCTTCATCTGCGGGCCACAGGTATATTCTTACTGTAACTGATTAATTTACTAGATGGACTGAGGCTCTTGCATGCAAACAATGCACTTTAGAAGTGGTAATCAATTTCATTGAGTTAGGTATTATTAATCACTTTGGTTGTCCATTGGCTCTAGTTTGTGATAATGGTCCTGTATTTGCATTATTAAAGTTTTCTAACTGGGCTTATGATCATGGAATTGTCATAGAATTTGCATCAAATTACAATTTGCAGGGTAATGGTTTGGTTGAGTCCTCTAATAAGAACCTTTTGACAGTCATCTGAAAGCTATTAGAGAATAACCCTAAGGATTGGCACACCCAACTTAGATTTTCTCTCTAGGCAGATCGTACCAGACAGAAAGCATCATTAAGAACCTCTCCTTATCACTTAGTGTATGGTTTGGAACCTGTATTTCTCATCCAGCTGAAGATTCCTACCCTGCAATTAATCAATGAATACTATGATGGCGAGGATAAGCGTGAAGCCCACTTAACTGAACTATTACACCTTGAAGAGAGAAGGGATGAAGCCCTAGAAAACTTATCCAAACATCAAGGTGTAGTGAAGAGGTGGTTTGATAGGAGAGCCAAGGTAAAAGCCTTAAGAATCTAACTTGGTTCTCTACTGGGACAAAGCCCATGAACAAAAAGGGGAGCATGAAAATTTTGACAAACTTTGGCTCGACCCTTATCAGATTGCAGAGATTCTAGGAGATAATTCTTTTTGTTTGAAAACCCTCACTGGAGAAGATATCCCACTGCCTTTCAATGGGCAGTATTTGAAGCATTATTTCCGGTCCTGAGCTGTGTACAGTTTTTTCCTTGTACATAGATAGATTAGGATTCCCTTTCTATCGTTCTATTTTTCTTTGGTTAGCTTAGGGTTTCCTTTGTTTGTTTTGCTCTTTTTCTGCTTTTGGTTAGGGTAGGTTTGTTTTGGTTGGTTTTTCTTTTTGCTCTGCTCCTTCCTTAGGTTTTCTTGCTTTCTTCTGGGCTTGTTGCATCTGTATGACTGGCTGCTTGTCTGGGGTTGGTCTGGGGATTTCTTTTACAAACTCTAATCATCTTTTCAAAGTCAATTGAATTGGTGGAATTCCTTCATCTGATGTTGCATGTACTAGGAATTGGAGTCACTTGATTAAGTCAAATTCTGGAATGTATTTGGGTCTTATATTTTCACACAAATCTTAAGGATTCCAAGGTTGCATATAGTCTTTATGAGGTCTGATTGGGTGAAAAATCTTATATTCTACTCTAGTGCTATTGTGGTTCTCATCCTTGAGTGCAGGATTCATTGCTTGCAAGGTGAAAAGAAAAGCTTAAAAGGAGATCTCAAAGAGAATATCAAAAAAGAAAAGAAAAGGAAAATCAAATATTGAAAATCAAAAGAAATGCTCACTTTATAAGGGGTATCCTAGTATCTCTACTGGGGCTATGGACGTCTGGCTAGCAGTAGAGCTATGCTAGGGAGGGTCACAATGATAACCTCATCGGGGCTATGGATGCCTAACTGGCAACGAGGCTCTATCTAGGTTGCTTTTGGAGTTGGAATCCTTATGTAGCCCTATAAGACTAGGTTTGGTACCTATTGCAACTAAGGAAAGGGAAATGAATGCATGCGCACACACTTCGACCCTGGTGTAGGAAAGGTTTGCTTGTTTGTGATTTATGAAACCTTGTCCATTGGTAACCTAATGCTTGGATTGAAACCAGAGACTCTGGGTTCTTGATTCCAGTTTGTCATTGAAATGCTCTAGAGAATTTCCCTAGTGGAGTCACCAATTGTTGTGCAGTTTTGCACACACGCCCAACTAAAAGTGGGGACCCTCTTTTGCCTAGCCTTTTGACTCTTTTATGTGGCCTTGCCCTTTTTTGAGCTTGTCTTTGAAAATATTGAGTTTTTTTATTTTTGATCTTTTGGTCCTTTGGTCCTGGATTTGTGCTACTTTGCAATGTTCCTTAATTCCTATCTTGCTTGTAAAGTGCCCCTATTATGCTAACACTTCAAAAATTTTGAGTCTTTAGGTCAATCTCGGGTTTTTCCCTATTTTTAGGAATTTTCCCTTCGGGCGGATGTCCCCCGACTGCCTTCAAAACCCGACCAAATTGGTTATGCACTGATTCTGAAGATTTCAATGCTTTGCGGAATTATATCTTCCCCAGATTCCTCCAAAATTTCCTTCCCTTCTCCATTTTCCTGGTTTGCGTTGTCTTCGGGGATTTTGGTGCTTCACAGATTTCTATCTTCCCCGGTTTTTTCTAACTTTTCCTTTGTTCCTTTGTTTCCCCGGTTTGCATCTTTGGGGATTTTTACCACCTCATCGTGGGGGTTTCAACGATGAGTTGCGGTAGTGTGGGGTTGGTTCATTTGGAGCGGTAGCATGGTCATACCTTGTTACCGCGAAGGCTTTGCATCTGGGCCGTGGTTGGGTGGTGGTACCACCTTACCACGAGAGTCTTTGGTCGGTGGCATGGTTTACCTCAATGTCACGGGTGTCTCCGAGCCTAACCATGGTTGTGCGATTCACTACCATACCATGGGGGGTTTGTGCTTGGTTTGCGGTGTCGCGGTTACCACGTTACCTCGGTGGTCGGATGCCTGGCTCACAGTAGCACGGTTTTGGTCATTTTGGGAGGTCAAAATTGTCGGTCAAAGGTGTGGGAATTATGTTGACTTCATAAGAATCCGTTGCCTTGGGAAAAGCCCGATAGTCCATCCCTGCTTCATTTTTTCGGATGTGCTAAGTATTTCCAGTTTCGACAATTTCTGTCCCTGTCGGATTTTTCCGAATTCTATCATTTGTCAAAGACTGAGAGCATTTATGGCCTAGTTGTTTATGGTTCTGCATTGCAAGATGGATTTGGATAATTTAATGATATGTGCAAAATTTTTTTTGAGTGATCAACCTTTTGGTGATTTCTATGCTTCCCTTGATAAAGTTTGCCTGGCCCAGAATTTCTCAAAATTTCCTTCTTGCCTGAATTCCGTGAAGGGGTGAAAATCTCGAGCTTTGAGAAAGGCTATTTTAAGGAAGTTTTAATTGATTCTGGTGGTTGTTTTGATCTTTCTCATGATTGAGTATGTTTTTCATGATGGACTAACCTGTATTCTCACGCTATATTGGTTACTAATTGTGGCTCTTTGAGTGCAAGTTGGATCGAGCAAGTTGGTGTTGTTGAGGCCAAAGGGGAAAGGATGCACGTTCTTTGAGGGAATTGTAGGATCTGTGGGATTGAGTTAGGTACACTTTGCGGTCGAGGGTAGGTCGAGCTCACTTGTACGTGGCCATTCTTCTGCTTCAAGCGGCTGAGGCATTAATGGTGAGAGTGACTCACATGCTTGTTTGGTCTGTACCCAGGTTTGTAAAGTCCAAGGCCAATTTGAAGGGGCGCTTGATGCATTCAATGTAGGGTGGTGATTTATTGCTGGTTGTCTAGGCTGATATGATGGGTGACCAACTTTCTATGTAACCCTAGCTCAAGCCAGCACATGTATGATCTCTATAAGTATGGCCTTTGGCCTCATTTGAAAGGGTTTTTGGATTGTTGTTATTATTGTAGTTAGATAGAGTTAGTTAGATAGAGAGGGAAGGTTAGTTGGTTTGAAGTTAGAAGACCAAATCTTGTAAGTAGATTAGCGAGTAGAGAAGAAAGTTAGAATTAGGAGCTAGTCATATTTCAAGCAAGTGTTGTAACACAGAACATCCGAATTGTTGTTATTATTGGTGATTCAATGCAAGTGAAGACATTGTGTTATTATTGGTGCCTTCTTTGGATTGATTTTTCCTGCATGGTTCTTGTCCTATCTTGAAAATTGCTTTGAAATATTTGAATGCATTTTAGATTTAGAGTTAAATAACTTAATGGTGCTTATGATTTAATGCTTGGACTGTTGTAACAATCTCTGGTTCATACTTTGGGTAGCTTCTTGATTGTGGGATTGTTGTACAAGGTCAACCTGTACCTGATACTTATGTGCTTAGTTCAAATGTGGGCATTTATCTAGTTCCATTGAATGAATAAACATAATCTAAAAATCTTTAATTCCTTAGAAGATTGCACTGTTTCTGTAGGATTGCAGGTATAGCCTAGATTGAGCAGAAATTAGTTTTGAGGGATTGGTCCATTCCAAGAATTTCATCATTAGTATTGTTGATTTTAGGAGTAACATTAATCTTAGGATTTCTAAAACCCTTATCTTTTGTTATTTCTTTGAACTTTGGTTAGAACTAGGAATTTGAGTATCATTCTATTATAAAATCTGATAATTTTAGAGCTTCCAACATTTGTTTGTAAGGTCCCTTTGTGATTACCAACATTTTTGCATTTATCACTTAGTGGTTTCACTGCATGGTCATGACCTGACACCCGAGAGACCTTGGGGTTGTATCTTTTCTCATAGAGATCAAACTTTCAAGAGAGATAGGATATTTTGTATTCTATCTAAGTTGTTGTTGTGTAGAAAAAAACCATCAACGAAACCTTAGCAATCTATTTGATCCTCAAATTATCCAGTAATATAGAATTATTCACAAAGGCATGAAATTGACTTACCCAAGAAAACCAACGATTTATTTTTCAGCTTATCTTGACCTAGAGCTCACCTTCTTCTTCTCCTAAATTCGACCAATTCATCTACACTCCAAAATTTGCAATTCTGAGGATAAATGAACTAACAACCTTCTTTATGGTTGAGGAAAGGAGCGTATAAACCATTAATGGCTCATAGAAAGCTTGCATAAGTGAACCGACACTTAGCCCTTTAAGTTAAAATTCTAGACATCGATCCTTTGTTATTAAAATATCATCCATGGCTCTCCTTCATCCTCACACTTTCTCCTTTTTCTTTCAACGATGCCTTTTAATGTTGCCACATCAACATATTTTTCCTTAGTCACCTTTCGTAAAAAAGCCATCACCCATTGCTACTTTGATCCATTCTCTCCTAAATAAATCCATGATACTTTAAGACTTGGGGATGAGAGGAATATTCCATCGAATATTCTATCACTTATCATTGATACGTTCCTTATATCTTAATTTGTAATTGTGATAGCTTAAAGTGACATGATGGGCATAAAACTTAACAGTTTATCATTTGCCACCAATACTCCTTTTGCTTTATGCATCTTATTGGCAATATGAACCATATACGCGATGAGATCTTAACCGTCAGATCTGAGTCCTCCTATGACTTTATTCTTCATCCATCGCTCATCACTAATACATATCTTAACAGCTGAATCATATCAGCAAGGGAAGAATAGTCATGATGGTTCAAGAATTGTCCACACGTCCATATTACAAGATCAAGGATAATACAAGAATCGCCCTTAGTAGCACTTCAAATTAGCGATGGAACATTGGGAGAATAAAATTCATTGCTCATCATTGATTTGAAAAGGATGAGAAAGCAACAATCCATGATGAGCAATGAGATAATAAATACAAATGGTCATTAGATTATTGTGCATCATTGATTTAGAACATAAAGGTTTTGATCAATTATCGATACAAAGGAAGATAGTGATAGAAAGAATATGTTTCACATTGTGCATCACTAATATGAAACTCAAAGTCCAACACCTATATGTGATAAGCAATACAAAGGGAAAGGTTCATCACTCATTTCTAATTGAAGACAAGAAGTCATTAAGCAATTCACGATGAGCGATGAGCTAAGTGGTAAGCGAGAACTTAAGTGATGCAAATTAGCACATGCTCTGGAGTTGTTTTAAAAGGGGGATTGACTAGGTACAATGATGCATAAGGACTAAAAAGGACTTAAGACCATTTTAGCAAAGGATGTAAAGGCCAAACAAGGCCACAATTTTATACCCAAATATGAAAATATTATGTGATGGGTAAATGGGAAAACCTTAGGCATAAGGGGCCAGTCAATAAATGGACACAAA
This sequence comes from Sequoiadendron giganteum, assembly GCA_007115665.2. Lineage (NCBI taxonomy): Eukaryota > Viridiplantae > Streptophyta > Pinopsida > Cupressales > Cupressaceae > Sequoiadendron > Sequoiadendron giganteum. The sequence goes on along the minus strand of CM021106.1, from coordinate 625,309,504 downwards.
GGACTTAAGTTGTTTTAAACCAAACGAAAGTTGACCATATCAAGTCAATGAGGGATTAGACCAAAAGACAAGGGTTTAGACAATGGGAAAATATTCTACGTAAAACCCACAGGCAGCATAAAACCCTAAACTCCTACTTCATTTTAGACCAAGAGGCCACTCAAGTAAATGCATTTAGACCAACAAAACATGAAATTTTGAAGGTTCCACTAGTGGCTCCAACTAGGGACGCTTGCCTCTCATAGGCATGGTGAGATTTTAGATCTCATAGTTGAAGCATAGCAAGAACAAGGACACTAAAAACCAAGGACCTTCCTGAACAAGGCAAGAAGACCAGACCTAATCAAACCAGCCTATGTACAAAATTTGCAGGACTATACAATGTACATGGAGCAAAACATATTTCAAGAAAAATATGGCTTTAAGGACTATCCATGTACTAGTAGTTCAAGAAGTTCACCTATTAAGCTTTGGAGAAAGTATGAATCCTCACCATGTGTATTAGACACCAGATAAGGGCCTAACCATAATGCCTCAAACTTTCCATGTTTTCCTTTATCTCAAGCTCTTGCATTCCACATTAATACCATGCTTCCAACTTCAAACTTTTTGGGAGAAGCTTTTTTATCATACAAGTTCTTAACTTGCAGCTGCATCTTGGTGTTTTTATCATGAGCTTCTCTTCTAGATTCATCAAAATATGTTAATGCATCAAATCTATATTACATTTCATCACACATGTCATCATCATACTCTTGCACAAACTTGTACATCTTTAGTATATTTTTCTGAGGTATTCTAGCATCTAAACCATAAACCAGACTGAATGGTGAATGTCTAGTGGCTTTCTTAACAGTAATTCTATCAGCCCATAGTGCAAGCTTCAACTTTAAGTACCATGATTTCTTAATATTCTCTATCACTCTTTTGATGATTTTCATTAAAGTCTTGTTACTAGATTCAACTTGACCATTCCCTTGAGGATGGTAAGGGGAAGAATAATAAATATGTATTCCATGCTTATCACAAAAATCCTTGAACTCATCATATGTGAAACACATGGCATTGTCTAAGATAATATTTTTTGGGACTCAAAATCTGATTAGGATATTATTTATCAAGAAATCAATTACCACTTTACTTGCTTCCTTCTTGGTGGAGACTGTTTCCACCCATTTTTTAAAGTAATCAATTGTGACAATAATCCACGAGTGTCCCCCACTATATTTTTTTTTGATATTTTACCAATGAAGTATATACCCCATTGTTGAAAATGGGCATGAACTGAAATAGGTCTAAGTGGTACTATATTCCTTGAAATTTTTATCTTTCCCGAGAACCTTTGGCAAGCATCACAAGCCTTTACAAACTTGTGGGAATCTTTGAAAATTGAGGGCCACCAAAAAATTTCCCTCAAAATCTTATGAGAAATGGTTTTAGCCATGTAGTGGCCACCACATACTCCATTATGCATTTCTTGTAAGAGCTCCAATGATTGTTTTCCATCAACACACTTGAGAAATGTACCCTCAAGACTTCTCCACCAAAGCTCATTTACAATGATGACATACTTAATAGCATGTAACTTCAAAGTTCTTCTCTCATTGTCAACTATCTTCTAGAAACTACATGGTTTCCAAGTATTGAAAAATCCTTCTATACCACCCACAAGTCTACATGTCATAGATGGGTACAACATCAACACACTTGACTCGATTTATCTAATTTTCCTCCAAGTTGGTTTCAACCATTAACTTAGCTAGACCTTGTCCTCTTACCAACTTGGTAATCTGCACATCAATGTTAAACTTTTGGATCATGTTGATCCATTTTCACCTTCTACCTATGGTTTCTTGTTGAGTGAAGATATCCTTCACTACAACACTTGGCACAAAAGCAATGACTGTAGCTCCCATTAGGTATGTTCTATTTTTTTTCGCAGTCTTCACTAGAGCATAAGCCTAATTTTCAATCATATCATATTTAAGTTCTTTGGCCTATAGAGACTTACTAAAGAATGCAATGGGCTATTTAAAGCTCTCATCATTTTTCTGCAATAACACAACAACAATTGTATGAAAAGAAGCAAAGCAAAAAATATGCATAGGCTTGGAGAAATCCAGATATTTCAACACTGGAGCCTCCTTAATGGCTTGTTTTATACTTTTGAATGCATGACTGGGCCCCTCACTACAAACCACTTTCTCTCCTTTCTTTAACATCTTAGAAGTAGGCCTAGTAATCTCAGCAAAGTTAGTTACAAACCTTCTCAAGAAATTAATCAGACTAAAGAATGATTGAATTCATTTGGCATTCTTTGGCTATGGGATTTTGTCAATGGCTGCCACTCTTTTAGGATCAATCCCGATTCCATATTTAGACACAATATGCCAAAGTAAATTACCTTCCTTTACCCCAAACAAAGAATTTTTTGATTCAATGAAATTCCATATTCTAGTGCCTTTTTAAACACTTTCTCCAAATGAATACAATTATCCTCTTCCTTTTTACTGTATGCAACAAGGTCATCTTGATATACAACTAGAAATATGTCTATGAAATCAAAAAATGCCATGTCCATGGATCTTTGGAAAGTAGCCCCTGGATTGTAGCCTGGGAATCCATCCATCATGGATAACAACTCACAACTAGTTACCTTTTGTAACATTCCTTCCATGTTTGGAAAATCATAATTATCCTTCAATGATGACACATTCATATTTCTAAAATCAACACATTCTAATGTCACTGTTCTTCTTCCTGACTGGGACAATATTTGAAACCCACATTGAATGTCTAATAGGCTTAATAATCCCAACATACCTCAATTTTACAAGCTCTTCTTGCATCTTAGGTTGCAGTGTGGGATTTATTGGTCTCTACTTTTGCCTGAAGGGATTTGCATTTGGCTTCAAAGGTATTTCATGCTGAAATAGCTCTTCCCTGTATTCCTTCAGATAATCATAAGACCATGCAAACACATCTTGATACTTTCTCAACAAAGATATCAACATTGCTTTGACTTGGGGTTTCATCTTCTTCCCAATGTAAACATTTTTTGGAGCATTCTTTTTTCCAAGAATTACTTCTTCAAGGTCCTCTTTGTGCATGGATGTTTTGTTTGCATTGCTTCCATCAGGGCCATCAAAAAACCTTTCCAAAGCTACCATCCATTTAGGAATTTTATTAGTTTTCAACAGAATAATTTCATTTCCAAATATTGTTTCCTTACCATCCACTTCCTCCACAAAGGCTCCAAAATTTATTTCTTGACCTTCATATTCATCTATGCACTACAAGAATCTCAAGATGTCTTCATCATCATTAAACACTTTCCAGTTCTTTATGTTTTTCAGGAACTAAAGGTCTGACTTGCACTCCAACCTTTGAAATTCTAGAAAAAGTTATATCATTTGGTAAGAGAGCAATATGTTTTGTTTGCATTGCTTCCATCAGGGCCATCAAAAAACCTTTCCAAAGCTACCATCCATTTAGGAATTTTATTAGTTTTCAACAGAATAATTTCATTTCCAAATATTGTTTCCTTACCATCCACTTCCTCCACAAAGGCTCCAAAATTTATTTCTTGACCTTCATATTCATCTATGCACTACAAGAATCTCAAGATGTCTTCATCATCATTAAACACTTTCCAGTTCTTTATGTTTTTCAGGAACTAAAGGTCTGACTTGCACTCCAACCTTTGAAATTCTAGAAAAAGTTATATCATTTGGTAAGAGAGCAATATTGGCAAGTAAATCTGCTACTCTATTATTGCTCCTATCTAACCAATCAATTCCAAATTCATCAAACTGTTCAATTGAATCCCAAACAACATTACTATACTATCTTAGTCTAGTATTCTTTGATTCATATTTTCCTCTAACTTGAGAAAAAACAAGTTATGAGTCTCCAATGACTCTTAACTTCTAAATTTTATGTTTCTCAACTAGCTTAGTCCTAGCAGTAAGGCTTCATACTCAGCTGCATTGTTTGTACAAGAAAATAGTAATAAAAATGAATACTTAAAAATATTACCACTAGGAGAGATAAGTATGACCCCTGCACCATCTCCTTCTTTTGAACAAGCTCCATCAAAACACATGTTCCACAAGTAATCATTGTTAGCTTATTGCAATACTTCTTTCTTAAGGGGTTCAGGTTATTTTTCTTCCTCTTCTTGTGACTCTTCAACTCTAAAGTTATCTATGTCAGTGTCCACAAAATGGATTCTATTTGATTTTCGCACAAATTCAATGATATGTCAAACTCTTGGTTCCCTCACAAGTTTCATATCCTTTCCTTCAATAGGAAATGTTGCAAAGGACATATCACAGCGCATGCTACCTCCCATGGAGGAACTCCACTTTCTGGATAATAACATACCATATTTGGGTGGGATGTCCACCACAACTATGCTCATGAAAAATTCCTTATTTGGAAAAGCATCTAATCTCTATGGAACATCTTTAATAACTCCAATGAATGGGATTTCTCTTGAGTCTATGGCATAAAACTTGCCATAAGCACAATTGATCTTCAACCCCATTTCTTTCATGATCTCCACCGACATGATGTTAGATGAGGCTCCTTAATCAATCATGCAATTCTTTAGGATCTTACCATTAACAATCAAAGTAAAATAGAATGGATCAATGTTATCTAGATAAGTTGTGATAGTACTTCCCAAATAGATCTGAAGGATCTCATCAATGTCTCCATCCATTGTTTCTTCACTCACTTGGATTCTACTCACTTTAGGCTAAGTAGTCACCTTCTTATCTTCATAGGCCTTAGTGACACAATTTATAAGGGCCACTACCTTCTTCTTATGTTCATCAATTCTCATCATTTCCATTAATGGAACTGTCACCTTGACTTGAGAGAGAAGCTGAAACATATCAACTAGATTATACTTTGGTAGTTCATAAGGGACCACACTCTATTCCTCAACTTGGACCTCTTGTTGCTCAAATTGTTTCTCAGTCTCTTTCTTATCTTGTTTCTTTTCTTGATCAACACCCGACTTTTGGGTTTTAACTTTAACAATTGAAATAAAAACTTCATCAGGCTTCTTGCCTGCAATATTTTTCTTAGCCTAAATTATAGGCCCCTTAATTTCTTTGTCTTTGACCTCTCCTTTCTTAAACTTGATCAATTCTTCTAATTTAGTTCCCTCTTTTCAACACTTTTCTCCTTCATGAACATGCTAATAGGCTTACCTTCATCACAATTAACAACTCTACTTCTCAAGTTGTGAGTATTTCTGGCTTGCTCCACCAATGCCACTTTTATTTTCTTGTACTCTTGATTAGAAGGTCTTCTCAGGGACACATCCATTTCTTATGTTTCCATAACACAAATTTTGTCCTCAACCTCTTCATCTTCATCAAGGAAATTTTTCTGATAATAAGTGTGACTGATGGAATAGTATGTGTTGTCTACACTTGTTCCATGAGGATACAAAGTATATTCAAGAAACTAAACATCAGTCTAATAAGATCATTCAATAAAAATACTAAACTAAGAATCCATTAAAACTAACATATTAAATCATGAAAGATTAAAAGACACCTATTATAATCCATTGAAACTTATCCTATTGGGGGAGTGGTGTCACATTGATCTAGAATGGTGACCCTTTCCCAATCCCGTGGATAAATGAGCCTGTTCTGATCATTTCTATTGAAGAGAATTAGCAAAACTAATGATAGATGTGTGTGAAAACATAATTTGAAGATAAATTAACATGATGAAAGCTATTTTAACATGATCTATGCTAAGATGATCAATATGGGTGTATACAAAGATAATCTAAATGGAGTTTAAGCTAAAAATATTCAAACCCTAATTAAAAATATGCTAATTCTATGTATCTAAGTTACCATGGAAGCCATTAATGGAAGCTAAACTAATGATGCAAATAAATTAAGCTAAAAAGATGATAAATAAGTGCTAAATATGAGTGCAAGTGAAAGTGATTTTAATAGCATAATTTTTCTCTTAAAAGATGGATCCATTTGTCTCCAAATAGTGACCTATTTATAGGAGAGCAAATGGGTTGAGATTAAATAGGTTAATCAATGGTCAAAAATGGAGGAGAGATGAAACATGGATCATGGATTCTCATCAATGGATGATAATAAATAATCACATGGATCAAGGAAAGAATCAAGGGTCTGTATTCTTCCAAACAAACACACATTCAAAACTTCCACAAGAAGTCTTGTAAGTTAACTTGTACATGAAGTCTTGTAAGTATGTAATGAGGGAGAATATTTCTTTTTTCAAATGAGTGAAGAAAGAGAATATTCCATGGGAATATTCCTTTTGGAAGAATGTGCAAAGGAGGAATATTCCCTTGGAATATTCCTTTTCAAGTGAGGGAAATAGATTTATTAGTAATTTGATAATTAAATAAAGTTTTAATTATGCAAATTAGGGAAATTAAATAATATTCATTAAATAAAATGATTTAATGAAAAGGGGAAAGTGATATGATATTTAATTAAATAACTTAGGGTTATTTAACTAAATAAGAGGACTTAGGGATTTAAATTAAATAACTTGATGTATTTAATTTAATAAGATGAAATATTAGCATGAAAGGGGGTGAATTAAACTAATTAGGTCAATTAGATTAATAGATGAAAATGATGCAATTAATTAAATAGATAGGAAAATTTAATCAATTAAGTGAAAAGAGGATGGATTTTAGGATGAAACAATGTTAGTATATTTGATTTGAGTGTGTGATATCATTTAGGAAATTTTTAAGTGTCTACAATAAGGGTGATTTTTTTTTATAGTCAACGTCCACTTCTTGTGACTCTTCTTCTAAAGAACATTCTTCATTATCAAAATCTGACCTGTGCATGAGCACATGTACTTATACATCATTTTCATTCATTGGCTCATAATCATCCGATTGAGCTTATTCCTCTTCAATCTATCTTTCTATTGAACATAGTTGAGCAGCATGTTGTAGTTGGAAAACAACACACCAAGGTGTCTCATCAGTAAAATTAACTATTTTTTTGCAATGGATCTGGAGGAACTTTATTTTGAGCATTTTTTTGATTGTTTGGAACCGGTTTTCCATTATGAAAATTAGTATTATAGGGATGGTCTTGTAGTTGAGGAGGTCTTTCATTCTTATAAAAATTAGGTCTATCATTTGTAAGACCCTTTTCTTGCCTTGCAAGCCTATAATTGATATCATTCATAGAATTTGCAACATTTTCAATCTTGTCTTCAAGAGAAGATCCTTTTGCTCTAGAGTTTTTGTCTTCTTTCTTTGGATTCTTTAGGATTTTAGCATCACCCCTCTTGCCAACCTTACTAGTTTCTCTTATGATATTCTTAATGTGGATTGCGATCTTGAAATCTTCTCTCAAGGTCTGAGGATTTTTATCTAGCAGGAGATAGCTCATTTTTGCATCAAATGTATTATAGTAGTTGACCAAGAACACACTATCATTGAGTCCCAAGTGTGGAGGTAATCTATTCATGGATTTCTAAAATATTACATTGAAATCAACAACTGCTTCATTTGAACCTTTAGAGATATTGTTAAATTGATTCAAGAGGAACCTTGAATCAATCTTATCACTGTACTATTTTCTAAATAGCCTCTTGAACTCTTCCTAGGAACCAGTAATTTCAGCTGGTAGACCTCTATACCATTCCTTGGCATCTTCAATGAGTGACTGCATGAAAATTTTCATCATCACATCCTCAGCCTCCACTTCAAAATCATCCATTACATTAGCAAATGCCTTCAAATGATCTTCAACACCTATGGAATTGTTATTAGAAAACTTAACCAATGCCTAATATTCTCAAGGATATGATTTGGATAGCCTGGGATTCCAGCAAAACACAATTGCTGATATCTTTCCACTTTCATTAGCCTCCTAGTAATTTGGTCTATATGATTGTTTTGAGGCTCATTATCCTCTTGGTCACTAGATTGGTTATTACCTTTTCCATTTTCACCCCCACCATTTTCACTGCCACCACTATTCTTCCCACCGCCACAACTTCCTTCTCCATCTTTAGAGTAGGTATTCTTATTCTTATGGTTACCACCACCTCCACCACCTTGATCTCCACCACCACTTCCACTAGGAATATGTCCATTTGACTTGGTATTATGTGGATCACAATCAGTGTGTCGAGAGCTTGAAGCTACTGGATCAGGTATAAAGATCTTGAGGAATGACATCTTCCTTGCTAGTTCTGCATTTGTAGCCTCAATCTCAGTTTTCTTCAATTATTACTGCAACTTGTCATTTTCTAATTGAAACCTTAATATCTCAGGATCAAGAGGTGCACTTGATGGAATAGAATTGGTTTTAGCATCTTTGGTGGATGTATTGATAGCTGAAGTTTTTGTATTTGTATTGGTGTTGGTGTTTGTAGTTGGGATGGTTTTCTTGGACTGGCCTATAGGCTTCTTTCCATGATCTATAGGTTGTGATTTCTTAGGAGAAGAAGATGGATCTGTGACTTTGGTTGCTACAATAGAAGTAGTATAAGTACTTGCAGTAGAGGTTCCCATAGGCATGGTCACCTTAGGAGGATTAGGGGTTGCCTTATTAGTAGATTTAGAAGGAATTTCAAGAATTGGTTCTTCCTTCAAAGCTTCCTTCATCTTCTCAATTATTTTCCTCCAAGAATCTCTTTCTAACATTTTTACCCTGATTCTCTCCTCTTTCTCCTTTACTTTTTCCTCCTCCAACTCCTTGAGTCTAAGTTATTCTTCTTCCAAAGCTTGCATATCCTTGTTTATGTCTTCTTCATCTTCTAGGACAAGGTTAGACTCACTAGGTTCAGGAGTATAATAGGTAAGGTTTGTTAGCTCTCTCTTAGGGGAATGATGTGAGGCTATACTATGGGATTTACCCCTTGGTCTAAAGTTATCATCATTAAATATAGATCTACGACCAAGGGCTCCACCACTAGATGGGAATTTTTTATCCTTTTCCCAAAAATTCCATCTCTCTTCTTCCTTTGACATCTCAAGGTGACTATCAAGAACTTCATCGATGGGTAAAATATCCTCATTTATACCAAGAACACAAAATGCATGTGCATCTTGATTTAGATTTTCATTATGAAAATTTGCATATAAATTAGGAGAGGTAGTAGTAGGATTTTCAACAGACTTACCCGCTTCATCATTCTTCTTTATCCAAGATGACTTCTTTCTTTTGAGCAGCTCAAATTCCAGCTTTTTCTCAGGATTCTTCTTCATTTTTCTTCTAGTTCCATGCATGGCTTCATATTTCTCCTCACATCTCTTCTTCTCACTTTCTCCTTGGAATTCTAACTTTGCACTAGAACAAGAGACTTGAAAGTCACCACCCATAATATTGGGGAATAACAATTGATTATACTTTGGAAATGCACTCACAATTTCAGAGAAGACTTAGAACATAACTTGATAGGAAATGAAAAATGGACCCAGAATATGATGCATAAAACTGGACTTGAGCTATTGATGATAATTTGAACAAATTTTTCTCCAAACAATGAAGAATAGTAAAAATATTTGACTCTAACTATACCAAATCTGACCTAGAGACATTGGACTAGCATTCTCCCCACCAGAGTCGCTAATTTGTTGGTTGTTTTTTAAGAACCAAACTTAATATCAACTATTACCTATGAATTTTTCATAATTCAATGATCATTAATAGTGAGGATTGGCCAATGAACAAGTAAAATATTTTTAGCCTTTACCTCTACACTTCGAGCTCTGCAAGACCCAGAAGGGTGATCCCTACAATGTGCTAAATGATACTCTTGTGCCAAATTACCATAGATATTGTAAATAATAGATACATTCCTATAAACTATAAATTAGATGAAAATCCTAAAGGATCTAGCTAATTCCCTAACAAATAACTATCTAAAGAAAGGAATGGATCATTTCTTATGAAACTTTACAATACTTAAAGGTGTATGAATGATTTTCTTTATGATTTTGTTCTTTGATAGGAAAGGTTGACTCATTTACATCAATGATAACCAAATTAATAGATCAATGCTTTATCCATGGGAAAAAAAATTGAATTTTTAACAAACTATAATACATCAGTAATTAGACTTAGCATTCATAGACTATTGTGATATTTCCTTGCAATAAAGCAACTCAAGCTCTCCCAGAATAGAAACTACGTATTCATCTTTGTACTCCATCACAAAAACCTATGATTTCATCAAAGAATTTAATTAATTCCTTGAATTAAAGCAAAGATAAAACCATACATTCAACCAAAATTATTGAAGACCAATAAAATATCCTTGATCATTTTATTCATAATTTGAGTAACAAAATACAACAGGAGAGAAATTGTTCTAGAATTTTCACTTCTTATTTAAATGCCATTACTACTGTAAAAATATTATGCCTATTACAAACTAGAATTCATACCTAAGGCTCAATAATATTCTATTACTTTGTGCTTGATTTAAAAAATTCTCATTACATGAGTTCAAAGCCTTTTCCAACCAAAAGACCCATGTAATTGGCCTTGACTTCCCATTTATAGAACATGGGAGCAACAAGCTTCGAGCCAAATTACACTTACAGTCACATTTTACATTTGACATTCATTTTAATTTGAATTTCAAAACATCCCCAAGTGGTTATATTTTTATTCCCATGAGAGGGAAAGCATATAAGATGAAAATTATTTCCTTTCGTTGAAGAAGATTTTCTTGCCTTCCAAAAGGAATCTTTCATTGTTGAAGTCCCTTCCAAAACATCTTCTTCATGAGTAAAATTTTATTCCACGTGTGCACCCATTCATCAGAAGATAAAACATAAAAAAATTAAAAGAAGAACAATAAAAACCACATCCAATTCATCATTTTATCATCAACCTTCATGACTGAGAGGATACAACATTTTGCAATACTTCATCTAAGGCTTAGTCTATAAATTTTTTGAGCCATGTGTTGTAATCCTCCTCAGTGGGCCATTGGATATCTAGTAACTCCTACATCTTGGTGTTATGTTGGTTGTACCTGGCATCAATCAAAATGTGTGCCTCTTTAATAAATGCATCCATCCTTATCTCAATTCCAATCATGTTATCAACTACAGGGTTCAACATGGTGTAATTTGTAAGGCTAACTATTTTCTTAAAGTGTGGGAGTAAACCTCCTAGCTCATCCTTCAATACAATTAATTCCTTCAGTCCACCTTCATCATTTGATATCTTGGGCATACCATTCCCTTCCATGTCCCTAAACATTTTCAACTTATTGTGCAGTTGCACTCCTAACTTTCCATGAAATTTTGAAATTCCTTCCAATAAGTGCACTACCTTCAATACATCTGGTATATTTGTTGGGGCCTCAGGATCATCTTTCATGTTAGAAATCATCTCTTTGAGTGCCCCAACCCTGGCAATCCATTTTCTCCAGTCATTCTGGGAAGCACTTTGAACTTGCATGTATCTTTCATGAGCCTCATGGATACTTTTTATGCACCCCAAACATTGCCATCTTTTTTCACTAACTTAGCAACCCCATGCTTTAGAACATCATCAAAAATATCATCTGCCACCTTGGTTGTCTCTTCCTTAGCTCCCTTGACATTATCCTTTTTTTTGCACTTCCTTCTTCAAATTTTGAATTCTTAATGCCACAGTCTCCTTGTCCTGAGCTGATAAATTTGAAGAAGATGAAGAGGGTGAGGGCATGGCTCTTATTTATTGACTAGCTTTTTTTGTGGCCCTCAATTTGTTACACTCATCCAAAAAAAATTGTAGTCTTTCAACAATGCATCATATTTCTTTTGTGATATCTATGCAGTGTCAGCACTTGGCATGGAAGCATGCACGGTCAACTTCATAGCTTGAATTGGGGTTATGTCAGTGGCTCTCTTTACCACAACCAAACCAATGACATACTCAATTAACTTGACAATCTCAGGTTTTCCAATATTTGGTGTCATCGAAAAAATTATAAGAGAATACAATCTTGGACTGAAACTTGATCCAAAAACACGGTTGTCAAAATTCTCTTCTGATACGGAGGCCTGAGGGTCATCTCTAATTTCATCAAGTGCAATAGAAGAAGTAAGATTTCACCCTAGGAGCAACATTATTCCACTCTCATTAATAGGTTTCCTTGCCTCTAGAGGAGCAATTGCTTCTATTTATGCCATTATATTTTCCTCCTCTACCTTTTCTACATCCTCTTATTGAGAAGGATCTACATTAGCTCTAGCCTCTTAAATTCTCTTCTTTATGTCTTGGATTGTTTGTTGGATGATGAAATCCTTAAACTCCTTGGTCTACACAAAGGTATCATTGGCAAGAAACTCAACACAAGCTTTGATATGGGGATCATCATTAGTTTCTTCATCATATTGCCACTTCACAATTCTGTCTTGGGGAGCATTAGAATCAAGAGCATCATTTATTTTATGGGAAGGGAATCCACCTCCTCATAACCAGGTACATGATATAAATATTTATCTTCCCCAATTATTTTATTATCTCCTCCTTCAACCTTTGAAGGCTACTTTGGAATATCCATAGCTTCATGTTTCTCCAAGAGGGCTTGTGCCTATTTAGCAACCTCTTTAACCTTTACCTTGAACTCACCATTCTGATAGTCCTTTAACTTTTTCATAGCCCTTTCATAAGGGTTTTCAATCTCATCATATATTGGACTGGTATAAAAAGAATTTATCTTTATTATATCTTCTTCAATTTCACAGATAGTGGTCCATTCCTTCTTCCTTGATGTAACTACCCCATTAGTTGTCAGATTTCTAATCACATCATTAGTATATAGAAATTGATGAGAAAATCTAGACAAACCCTTCTTTCTTTCCATATCATTCAAAAAACCTTTAAGATCAAAATTTCTAACCTCATCAACTAGCATCTTGAGGTTATTCAACATTATTCCAAATTTCTCATAACCTTCTTTTGCAATGGCCTTGAAATAAGAAAATGCACACTGTGGTACTATTATTGAACGCTTCCTAGGAAACTTTAAATGTTCCTTATCCTTAAAATCCAACTGCCACATAAGCTCCATGAAGGCTAACCTATTAGACACATACAATGGCATGAAATGAGGTGCAATTTTAGCTCCATAAGCTCTTATTAAGGTGTAGTGAGAGTGAAAAAACCAATCACCCAAATTGTGAGTCTTTGATGTTCCTTCTACCTCTTTGTGGCACATAATCTCTCTAATAATCCTTAAAATTCTATAAAGAGGTTCCACACCCATACTCTCCAAAATAATTAACCTCATAAAATTATAGAAAGCCAAATAATTTGAATGTGGATAGTTTTTGTCCCGAATGTGAGTCCACATTTGGATAGGAAGATCATTTCCTTACTCATTCTTCAGCCTTAGCTTCATCTTATTCTTCCATTTCTCTTATCCAATATAAATAATCATGTGCATAAATAAAGAATAGTGTGGGAAAGACAATGAGGCACGTCCATCCCTCAATTCAATCAATCCCTTATGTGTTTTTTCTATAATATATGTTGCATAGTCAAATCCCCTATAGGAGTTCCAATTCTAAATATCAATGATTATTACCAACAAAGCAGCTGGTATCCTTGCATCAAAACTATGAGCCAACACCCGATTCAAGGAGTAATATGTGTTCTTGAAGTAGTTAGAAAACTCTTTACACTCAAAAGGTTCCAAGTCCTTAGGACCGAAACCAACCTTATCATACTTCTTGTTCCTTCCAAGCACATGTTTCCTATATCCATATCAATTTTTTTCATACTCATTGCATAAATCAAAAAAATTGATGCTAATAGTGTAATTTGGATTCATCTTAAACACTTCCACAATCTTGTCCCTTGTTATGTCAAGGAGCAAGGTCCCATTCTCACTTTTTATTTTTCTATCCTTGGCATCATAATTCCTTGCCAATTCTAGCATCAAATCTACTTCAACAAATACATTTGGCACTACCTACCTTCCAAGATTGAAACCCCATAAGTGACAAGTTGTATGTTTGACCAATATTTTTTTAAGGCATACAAGAATAAATCCCACCCACTCTATGGTTTAGAAACTTCTCCAATCACACCATCCAGATAAATCAATCTGCTAGTTACTACAACCTTCCCTATGGGTCTTTTACCACTTTGTGCTCCTCCCTCAGTGAGACCTTTAGTTTCACCTACCATGAATCTAGCAAGAGTTCTCTTTTATCCTTTTGAATTTGTAGATGTCTCAAGAACCTATGGATTAGGTGTGGGTTTTTCATCCTAGGTTTTTGGTATTTTAACCCTTTTATGCTTAGATTTCCTTTCAGGTTGAATGGTAGATTCACTGGGTTCACTCATTTTTACAGTGTAACAAAACTAGGGTTTATGAATAACTGGGGATTATAGTTTAAACTTCAAATTCATAGGGTTCAGACTTAATTTCAACAAATTTCACTCTCCTTCCCACACCCTACATGAAAGAATTGTAATTCCCCTTTTGAACAAAGAAATGCAACCCCACCTACAAACCCTAGAAATCTATTCGATCCTCAAACTACCCAGTATTATAGAATCACTCACAGAGGCATGAAATTGACTTACCCAAGAAAACCAACGGTTTATTTTTGAACTTATCTTGATCTAGAGCTTGTCTTCTTCTTCTCCTAGAATTAACCAATTATTCTGCACTCCAATAGTTGTAATTGTGAGGAACAATGAGCCAACAACCTTCTTTATGACTGAGGAAAGGAGCGTATACACCATTAATGCCTAATAGAAAGCTCACGCAAGTGAATTGACACTTAGCCATTTAAGTTCAAATTCTGGCCATTGATATTTTGTTTTTAAAATATCATCCATAGCTCTCCTTCATCCTCATGCTTTCTCCTTTTTCTTTCAAGGATTCCTCCTGATGTTGCCACATCGACCTCTTTTTCCTTAGTCTCATTTTGTATGAAATCCATCACCCATTGCTACTTTGATCCATGCTCTCTAGAATAAATCCATGATGCTTTAAGACCTAGTGATGAGGGGAATATTCCATTGATCATTTGTGATATGTTCCTTAGATCTCCATTTGTAACCGCGATAGCTTTAGGTGGTGTGATGGGTGTAAGATTTAGCAGTCTATTGCCCATCACCAATACTCCTTTTCCTTTATGCATCTTATCAATGATATGAACCATATATGCGATGAGATCTTAGCCATCAAATATGAATCCTCCTTTGAATTTATTGTTCGACCATCACTCATCGCTGATACATTTCTTAACAACTGAATCATATCAGTGATGGAAGAAAATTTACAATGGTTCAAGATTTGGCCACATGTCCATATTACAAGATCAAAGGTAATACAAGAATTTCCCTTAGTAGCACTTGAAATTAGCAATGGAACTTTGGGACAATAGACTTCATCACTCATCACTCATCACTGATTTGAAAAGGATAAGCAAGCAACGATCTGCGATGAGAAATGAGATAGTAAATACAAAGGGCAATTAATAGATTATCGTGCATCGCTCATTTAGAACTTAAAGCTTTTGAGAAATTAGCGATACAAAGGTAGCTAGCAATAGAAAGGATATATTTCACATCACACATCTCTAATATAAAACTCAAGGTCCAACACCTATTTGCGATGAGTGATACAAAGGGAAAGGTTCATCGCTCATCGCTAATTGAAGAGAAGTGGTCATGAAGCAATCCACAACAAGTGATGAGCTAAGTAGTAAGTGAGAACTTCAGTGATGAAAATTAGCACGTGCTCGTGAGTTATTTTAAAAGGGGGACCAACTAGGTACAACAATGCAAAGGACTCAAAAGGACTTAATACCATTTTATCAAAGGATGTAAAGGCCAAACAAGGCCGCATTTTTAACCTTATAAATATATTCACCCCGGACCCAAATATGAAAATATTATGTGATGGGTAAATGGGGAAACCTTAGGCATAAGGGGCTAGTCAATAAATGGACACAAAGGACTTAAGTTGTTTTAAACCGACCATATCAAGTCAATGAGGGATTAGACCAAAAGACAAGGGTTTAGACAAGGGGAAAATATGCTAAGTAAAACCCATAGGGAGCATAAAACCCTAAGCCCTACTTCATTTCAGACCAAGATGTCACTCAAGTAAATGCATTTAGACCTATGGAACATGAAATTTTGAAGGTTCCACCACTATCCATAAACTATTTTGCAACTACATCCTCTACGTTCATATTTGCAAATAAATGTAAACTAAACTCAAAATTTCTACATTTACCTCATTCTCTTTTGCTACCCCAACATATTTTTCTTCATCCTTTGCTACAATGATAATATTTTCCATCCATTCTTCTTCTTTTTTTAACAAATCATCTTCATATTTTCCATTCACCGCAACATCCTTGCACTCCATCTCTACAACTTCAAGTTCCATAATTGCATCTTCATTATTCTCATTTTCGTCACCCTCTTCTACATTATTCTCTTTGATTCTCACTTCTTTCACTTCCTCAATCACTGTTGCAACATCTTCTTCATCTTCAATTTTTGCACCTTATTTTTGCCTCTAAACCTTTGCTACACTTTTCTCTTCCTTATTTCTCTATTTCTCTATACCTTCCTCAAAGCATACTTCTGAAATATTCTCTCCCTCATGTTCACCTACATACACAACTACAAATTTTTTTTTCTTTCTTCTTTGTCATTTCGTCAAACACTTACCACACACTCTCAATATTCAACCTCTCAAGTATAGACTACCTCACATTCAGTGATCGGTCTACATGCTACACACATTCTACCCCCAGGTCCTAGTGCAAACTTCCTCCAATCAGTGCTTCTACCCACACACTCAAGAACTCCCGCTCTAATACCACTGATGATGTTGTTGCACATTGGAGATTTTTGGTAGAGGCATAAAAATTTGATGCACGAGCTAAATAATCTATCAAATTGAAGCTAGTGCTAGAAGGTGAATATTCACATTATTTTATACCACTAAATATTGCAACCTCCTAGCTTGGCTTCAAATTTAATGATATTTGATGAAGCTACAAATAATTTGAGGAATATCATAGGATAAATTGATTTTTTGTTCAAACTCAAATAAACTAATAAAGATAAATTTGAATTAATAGGAATTATCCATAGCTTCATCAAATATGAACTTAGATAGGATGGAACCAAATATGTGGCATTAATGCTCTTTAGAATTCCATGAAGCCTCACAAATTCTTTGAAAAATAAATATGTAGCATTCACAATGTCATTAGTCTTATGACAAGGTATAAAATGTGTTATTTTAGAGAATCTATCTACCACAACAAAGAAGGAACCATTTGCTCTTTGTGTCCTTGGCAAGCCAAGAACAAAATCCATACTTATGTCCTCCCATGGCTTCTTTGGTACTGGTAGTGGCTGATAAAAACTAGTGTTTTAACTCACTCCATTTGCCACTCGACACACCCTACAACCTTGCACATATTTCTACAATTGAGGCCAATAATATTTTTCTCCAACAAGTGCAATAGTTTTATCAAAACCAAAGTGTCCTGCAAGTCCACCACTATATTTCTCCTTAATTAAATTTAACCTCATGGAGCTTATAGGAATACACAATTGGTTATCTTTGAACAACATACCATGTTTATCCTTAGTAATAATCCAACCATTTGGTTCTATTTTTTGTAATAGGATCCTTACAAGCCTTCCATGCCTCACCAAATCTAAGTCTCCTTCATACATTTCCTTGAGCTCATTAAAACCCACAACTTCAACCCACATTTCAATCAACAAGCGTTGCCTTCTACTAAAAGCATCCATAAATGTGTCAGACTTCCCACTCATATGTTTAAAAAAAAATGCATAATGTTGTAAAAACTCGACCCATTTCATGTGCCTTTGATTCAACTTCCCTTGACTACTTAGGTATTGGAGTGCTTGATGATCGATAAACAAAACAAATTCTTTTGGAAAAAGATAATGTATCAATTGCTTAAGTTCTTGAATGATTGCATAAAACTATTGAGCATAAACTGAATACTTTTTCCTAGCATCATTTAACTTCTCACTAAAGTAAGCAATAGATTTACCTTCTTGGCTCAAAACAGCCCCAATAGCATACCACTTGCATCACAATCCACTTGGAACACCTTGCTGAAATATAGAAGTGCTAAAACAAGTTTCTTTGTCACTTTACTCTTCAACAAATCAAATCTCTTTGCTGCCCCTGTAGTCCACTTAATTTCCTTCTTATCACCCCTCATAGTTTTCAATTAGTGGTACACATATGCTACTAAAACCTTTGATTAACTTCCTATTAAAACTTGCTAAACCATGGAAATATCTCACCCCGGTTACCATTCTCGATGTAGTGTGATTCCTTTTCCTATGATTCTTGTTTGCTTGATACTAAATTTTTTTTATGAGTCAAAATCATGAAACATTTCTTTTCTATCGTGGGTGTCTGATGCAGGAGCATCCATGGTAACTAGTAATCCTATATCAACAGAAAAGGTTGAATTTTTTAATTATACAATTTTGGATTAATTTTTGGCTTGAATTATATGGTGAGGATGGCTAAATATTTATTTGCAATTAAATTATTGTGCAACTTTGAAAAGTTGACTAGTGGTATTTAAAACAAGAAAAAGAAAAATAAAGAATTTTAATTGCAAAAAAAAATAAAAACTCTTTATGGGCATTGAAAATGGGATAATGGATTATTTAAAGAACAAGAATCATGTCCCTAAAAAGTAGGAACTAGAGGTGGGTGCCCAAGACCTGATTTTTCCTTTTTTTTTGCTTTTTTTGGATTGTCAAGAGGAGAATAAAAATTGTACATTCTATTCTTTGACCAAGAAATTAAAAGAATGAATTTATTTATGCTTTATTGGATTTATTGGAGTTTGAATTTTCTTCCACAACTTATGGTGTACCTGGGCAAGCAAGGAAAAATAATTCAATTTTCATTCATTTTTTGAACAAGTAGTGAGGTTTCTAGAGGTTGTTGAAAGCATGGAAATAAATTTTGAAGCACATTTTTGAAGGGTGAAGCAAAGGAGGCTTGGCATACTTCCAAGAAGGATTTTTAATGGTGTTATTCAGTTGGGTAGTGTGATAAGACTCCCCAATCTTGATTTTCTAGGTGTTCAAGGTAGCCATGAGGGCTACATAATGAAGTTATTAATTATTTAAGGTTGTATAAGCTACAAGAGTTGCAAGTGGAGTTGAGGTGCTAGAAGGTGAATAGTTTGCAAAATATCACATAGTCAAAATCCAAAAAACTTGAAAATGTCAAAATCTAAAAAAATAAAAAAACATCAAAATCCAAAAAATAAAAAGTGTCAAAAACTTTAAAAATATAGTTTATGTTAGTCCAAGTGGTCGAACAAAATTTCCTCTATGAATTCACATAGGCAAGGGAATCATCGATGATCCCACAAGGCTTAAGTTAGTCCCTTAGGTTTTGTCATAACAAATAGTTAGTCCATCACTATCCACATTTCATAATAACCTATCCATAGGCAAGAGTCGGTCAAACATGTTGTAATTATGCTTTACGTAGGAAATTCCATCATCAATGAGCCCCCACTGCATTAGGGCAATCCCTTAGGGTTTGTCATAACAAGTTCTTCATCCATCCCAATCATCCATCTGACAATAAACTATCCCTTGCTAAGGTTGAAATTTGAGCAGACACAAGTAGTTATCAAACAAGAGAACTGAGCTTATCCAAATTATGAAACAACAAGAAAACTATCCAATCAATCTTCAACTATCAATAGATCAATTTTCTAAACATAGGTACCTATCAAAACATTAGCATCAAACATCAAACAAAAAACAATCAACAATTCTTATCAAGCTATCAAACAGTCTTATATAATATGTAGTATTATTGAGGTCCTGGGGCTTATACGATATGCTACATTTCTGAAACCAAAATTTATCTAGCAATCTGTTATGTCGTAAAATTGCACCCCTTGCAATTTCACATACATTCTTGTGTTTTCTTTAGTGTCCACTCCCTTAGCATCTTGTGTAGGATAATTTTAGCCCCTACATCAACCTTTTCCCTCTCAAGATGCTCAAGGACCACTTTTTAGCAACTACCCTTCGCATGTCAGCTTTGCATCAACCTTGTGCTTTTCTCATTCTCGTCATTTTGTAGTGTGATGTGTCTGAACATTAGCACATCATGCAGATGTCTATGCATCACGCTAGGATCCTGCAACATTTCAATGTTCAAACAACCATTTTTGTGCATGTTTGTCACTTGTCATCTCATTTTGTCGATGGTAATGGTCCGTGACACCCTAAAACAGCTCAAGAAGCTTATTTTCCTTCCTTAAATGATATATTCTCCATCCATTTGTGTCTCTTCTACCTCTAGCTTACTTCTAGCCTTGGCTCCTGGATTTCTCTCTTGTTATAGTAGCACTCTCAAGCCATTACAACATCCTCTACAACACTCTTGGTTCTTGTAGCTCTCTTTGTTTCCCTCCTTTGCTTTCTAAGCCTTTCATGTGATATCTAACTTGTGCCTTGCACCTTTGAGCATCTTGGGATTTGTCACATCCCCTATCTATTGCATCTACATATTGTGATATGGGTTCTCCTCCTTGAGCGGGGATTTCTTTAATCACTTATACTTGGTGGTGTGCATTCTACTCCTGAAGTGAGCTTTTCTTTCACCACATGCTTTATCCATTTTGGTTCATTTCTCTCTATCTATCTGGCTATTCATGGAGGTGGGAACACCAAAACGAGGGTTTGACTGAGGCAATCCCCTATACAACCACAACATTCTCTCTAGATATTAGACATGCAGGTTTAGAGATATTCATTTGTTGGAGGCCTCATCATTTGTGTGGTTGTAAGCATTTCCCTTCTATCTCTTATTCTCTTTATCATCTATTTCACTTTATTTTAGTTCTATTACATTTTGTTAATTTATCGCATTCTATAAGTTATTAGCAATCAGATTGCTAGCAATCATTTAGCTATTTTCTATGATAAACTTACTTTTTGGTTTATACGGACACCAGCATGCCAAAGAGATGCTAGTGCACTGCGTTGTTGTCCTTTGGCCAAGAGCTTCTTAGTTTTCCCAAAGAATCTTTGTGACCTACTCTTTCTGATTCTAGAACTCTTGTGTTTGTTCCTTGAGGTAGTTTAGGGTAGTTTTCTCTGTGAGGCTCTCTGAATGAAGAGAACTCGTGAGCTGTGAATCACCCTTCTCTACATTTTGGTGAACCTGATGTGAACCATAGTATTTTTCAAAAAACTAGGAATTTATTTACCCCAACTTGGTGGGGTCATAACTTTTGACTCAGTGCTCAAAATTTAGAACCGTTTACAACATTGGAAAGGTCTCCAAGAGGACTAATTCAATCCCAAAAAAGTGTGCCTTTGGAAACCCCTTTTTAAGGACCGACACAAGTTTCAAACCAAAATTATACTTCGAAGACCTTTGAAAATGCAAATTACTAGAACCTAGAAAACACCAAAAAATCCAAAAATCTAGATTTTCGATTTTTCTTAGTTTTGTTATTAGCTAACTTGTTTATTCATTGTTTATTATATTTATCTTACTATTTTCAAAATTAATTTATTATCCTCTTTTATTAGTTTAGTTTATTATTTTATTCAAAGTGATAATGATGTTCCATTTCATGAATGTGATAGTGACTTGCCTTTTCCCATGTCACTTTGTATCTTTGATCCTTCTCATGAGATTCCTCTTTCTTTGGAGGATATCTTGTTGCAAGAAGATGAAATAATTGATACCTTTCTTAACATTATTCTACCTTCTCTTCATTCCAATGCACTCTCTTCTAGAGATGATGCATTTGTGAATGATGAATCTCTTCCTCATTCTAATGCACTCTCTTCTAGAGATGATGCATTTGTGAATGACGAATATATTCCTTATTCCAATGCACTCTCTTCTAGAGATGATACATTAGTGAATGATGAATATCCTTCCACATATGATCCTCCTTGGATCAATGTTTAGAATTTTTCTTCAAATAATTATTCCACTAGTTGTGATGAGTCTGTAAATGTAATATATGTCTCTGCTACCCCTCAAAGGCCTAAGAGACCGATCATTTATTTGACTCCAACTAGTCCTTCTCATAAAAATATTTTTTCTATTGATGATGTTCCATTTGATAGTGATTCTCCTGATCTTTCTAAGGCTCCCTCTTATAGAGTGGTAGCCCATACTTATGAGAATAGAATGAATGAAAAACCAAGCCTTCCTCAAGCTCCTAAACCTAAAACTGAAGCACCTGGTGATTATGATCTTGTCGAGAACCTTCAAGTTACTCTAGCTAAGATCTCACTATGGGACTTGCTTCAGTCTACTCCGGTTTATCAAGGTATGCTTTAGGAAGCCTTGCAAAAGATCCTCTTGCCTTATTTTGTTAGGTTGATAGATGTTGATGAGTTGATAGCTTGTATTCGTGTAGATTCACCGAATATTGTGTTCTATCCACAAGAACTCCCACCTCTAGAAGTACAGAAGAAATAAGACCCTTTAATGATTATAGTTAACATTAATATCATAGGAATTAGATGTACTCTCATTGATGTTGGTTCAACACTCAACGTATGTAGCATTGATCTATTTCCTAAGATTAATATTGATTCATCTTCTCTTAATGCTTCTTCTATTGACATTCGTGGGTTCGCTAATGTTGGTCGGCAACCTTTGGGCATGATAGTCTTGCCTTTGAGGTTGGGACCCATTACCGTACCCACCCATGTATATGTTATTTAAAAAAAATTACCATATAACCTTATTCTTGGTAGACCATGGATTCACGCCATGGGTGTAGTCCTGTCTACCTTGCATAACTAAATTAAGTTCATTTGCAATAATCAAGTAGTTATAGTCAAGGTTGGCCCTAATACTATGCACTTATGTGGAATGGCAGCTGTCAGTTAGGTTTTGGTTGTGCTTACTCTTATTCCTTCAATTTCCTTGAATGTGTCGATGTTTACTCTAGTAGTACCCACTACAAAGGATACTCTTGAGATAGATGTCCCTGAAGAAGATCCTTCTGAAGCAAGAAATCTTAAGTCTTCTCCTTCTATCTCTTCTCAAGAAAATGCATGTCTTGGTGATGATTAGGTTTCTCTAGACTTTACAAAATCCTTCATTGGAGAACATAAAGTTGACCCAATCCACTTAAACCTTTTGATAGCATCATCCCCACCCACTGTCAAAGATGATTATTCTTTTATATCGCGGGGTAATGTAAGCAATAATTGTATTTCTCTTAACGTTGATCCTCCCCCTTTTGGGGGAGATGATCATGCTTTTGTTAAAGAGGATAATGTTAGCAGTCCTATTAAAGAGGATGATGGTGATCCCATAGAGGAGTGTGGTCCCCATTGCTAGAACCATGCTCTCTATGAATATCCTCTTCCTTCTCAATATCAACAAGTGTGATATGACCCTAGCTTTAAGCTTGTATCTAAATATGGCTATGGTCATAAAATTTGTGGGTGTAATGAACAAGGCATTCAGGTCGCTTGGTTGCTCGAATGAACAATCTAAATAGAAACCATGGTTGAATGTTGATATGATGTCCACTCAACCTTGTTCTCATGAATTGGTCCCTCCTTTGTCTTCTATCTTCGTATCTTCTTCTTGTGAGCAGTAAAACTCTTCTCCATAAGAGAAAAGGGTTTCTTCCTACTCCTCATCCTTTTTTTGAGGGAGTGTATGTTGTTGAGGCTTCTTAAAGCCCACCTAATTAATCTTCCTCCTCCTACATGCAATAAATATCATTAAAATAATAAATAAAAACATTCTTTATGTGCATACCATCGAGTGCTTGGCCATTCCACTAGTGAATGTAAGGCCTTGAAGGATAAAATACAACAACTTCATGATTCAGGTGCCATCACCCATTTTTTTTCTGATGCACTTGCCTCTTCTTCAAATGACAAGTGATATCAGGGTTTACCTCTATCCTAAATGTTCTAAGTATCTTGCATGGTTCTCCTCCCTTGTATGTTGGGGCAATGATAACCTATTTCGAAGATGTGCATCCTTCTCAAAGGAGCCCCTCTCTTCTCTATGTCTTTTAAATGAAGTGTCCCTTGAGTGGACCCCTCTTTTCTTTTGAAGGGAGCCCCCTTTGAAAGATATTATCTTGAATGAATTCTATGGCATCTAGCTTGGGGTAGCCTGACTAGACCTCTCTTTTTAAATAGTGTGTCCCTTGAGTGGACCCTTCTTCTTTTGAAGGGTTCTTGAGGGACCCCTTTGAAATCCTTTCAACTTGTCGATGGTCTGCGTGACTGTTTTCTTATTTGCTTGCGTGGCTGCTTTGTGTTTCTTGATATGTTTTATCTATGGATCAACATGTTGCTTCATAGGTGCACCTATGAAGCTGCTTTCCAACTCTACGGAGCCCTCTTTCATCGGGTTTCCTCCATGTGGGAGATCTTGGGGGATGCCTCCTTACAAGTCTGTTGGCTTGTAAGGTGCATATTTTATCAGGTTTCCTCCATGTGAGAGATCTTGGGGAACTCCTCCTTACAAGTCTGTGGGCCTGTAAGGTGCTTACTTATTTGGGATTCCTCCATGTGAGAGATATTGTAGGTCACCTCTTTGCAAGTCTGTGGGCCTGTAAGGTGCTTACTTCTTTGGGCTTCTTCCATGTGAGATATCTTGAGGGATGCCTCCTTGCAGGTCTATGGGCCTGTAAGGCATTTACTTCTTCAGGCTTCCTCCATGTGAGAGATCTTGGGGGTCGCCTTCTTGCAGGTCTGCGAGCTTGTAAGGCACTTACTTCATTGGTTTTCCTTCATGAGAGAGAACTTGGGGGTTGCCTTCTTGCAAGTCTATAGGCATGTGAGATGCTTACATCCTACAAGATTTATCCATCATTGGTCTGAGGGCCTTTGGTGTATTTTGTGCAACTTTGTAGTTTTGCGAAGCTATGAAGTCCTTTAGTTCAAACCTCCTTAGGAGAGAGTTCTTGTGGATCCATCTCTCTTGGAATTTTCATTCATCCTTCTTACTCTCTCTTGAACCTTTTTGCTTCTCTTCTCTTCTCAAGTTGTATATAACGAATCGAAGATCTGCATCTTCTTCATCCTAAGTATATGCCCTTCCTTTCTTCATTTTAGAATTCTTCTAAGTGTGTTATTTCTTAATTTGGGGATGATTCATAGTACTGATACAACCATTTACATCAAGGTCTCTTTCACTTTTCTAACTCAAATCCTTTAGTTTTTTGTGTGCTAACATTGTTGTCTAGTGCATATTTTTCTTGTCTAATGCATCTATTTTGAAGGTCTTCAACTTGGGGGCATGTTTCCTTGGTTTGAATATTTTTATGTTTCCTCTAAAATATCCTTTTGGCATAATGATGTTATTTATGTTTATTAGAATTCCTTTAGCGTGCATATTAGTGTAGATTCATATGCCCGCTAAAGTGGGGGAAAAATTTAATATCGTAAAATTGCACCCCTTGCAATTTCACATACATTCTTACATATTCTTTAGTGTACACTCCCTTAGCATCTTGTGTAGGCTCATTTTAGCCCCTACATCATCTTTTTTCCTCTCAAGATTCTCAAGGACCACTTTTCAGCAGCTACCCTTCATGCATCAACTTTACATCAACTTTGTGTTTTTCCTGTTCTCGTCATTTTGTAGAGTGATGTGTCCGGACACTAGTGCATCGTGCTAGCATCCTGTGACATTTCAATGTTCAAATGATTTTTTTCATGTATGTTTGCCACTTGTCATCTCATTTTGTCAGTGGTAATGACCTAGGATGCCCTAAAATGACTCAAGAAGCTTCTTTTCCTTCCTTAAATTCTATCTTCTCCATGCATTTGTGTCTCTTCTACCTCTAGCTTCCTTCTAGCCTTGGCTCTTGGATTTCTCTCTTGTTATAGCAGCACTCTCAAGCCATTACAAAATCCTCTACAACACTCTTGGTTCTTGCAGCTCTCTTTGTTTCCCTCGGCTTTCTAAGCCTTTCATGTGATATCTACCTTATGCCTTGCACCTTTGAGCATCTTGAGATTTGTCACATCCCCTATCTATTGCATCTACATATTGCGATATAGGTTCTCCTCCTTGAGTTGGGATTGCTTTTATCACCTCTTTTGTGATACAAGTTCTCCTCCTTGAGCAGGGATTTCTTTTATCACTCATACTTGGTGATGTGGGTTCTACTCCAAAAGTTGGTTTTTCTTTCACCACACACTTTATCCATTTTGGTTCATTTCTTTCTATCTATCTAGTTTTTTGTGGAGGTGGGAACACCAAAATAGGGGTTTGACTGAGGAAAAACCCTATACAGCCCCAATATTCTCTCCAAAGCTTACACATGCAAGTTTTGAAGATATTCATTTGTTGGAGGCTTCATCATTTGTGTGGTTGTAAGCATTTCCTTTCTATCTCTTATTATCTTTGTCATCTATTTCACTTTATTTCAGTTCTATTACATTCTATTACTTTATCACATTCTATAAGTTCTTAGAAATCAGATTGCTAGTATTCATTTAGCTATTTTCTATGATAAACTCGCTTTCTGGTCTGTATAGATGCCAGCACACCAGAGAGATGCCAATGCATTGCGTTGTTGTCCTAGACCCGCATTGCAGTCCTTTGGCCAAGAGCTTGTCAGTTTTCCCAAAGAATCTTTGTGACCTAATTTTTTTGATTTTAGAACTCTCACGTTTGTTCCTTGAGGTAGTTTAGGGTAGTTCACTCCATGGGGCTCTTTGAATGAAGAGAACTCATGAGCCACAAATCCCCCTTCTCTACACAATCCTATTAAACTATCTTATACAGGTTGTTGCAACCTCAAAACTAGACTTGACATCTTATACGAGGTATACCATTCCTAAAACCAGACACAAACCAGTCCATTTTCTTATATAGGACATTGCATTGTTAGGCTCCATGGGCTTATACAACATGCTTCCTTTCCTAAAACCAGATGTTATCATTATCCAAAATTTGATCATATAATGTGGAAAAAGATCTAAATGGTTGTTGAGTCATTTGTCCAATTTATCTTATCTTTCATTGATTTATCTTTGGTCATGTTACTATGTGCCTCGAGGATGTCCACAAGTGATGAGAGGAGCGATGATGGATCATGATTTTTTTTCTCTTTGATTTATATTTGTGGTTTGTCTTGATAGTACGACTAGGGAAACTTGGTTCCTTGTGTGTGATTGGGGTTCCATTTGGCATAATCAAAACATCTTATGCATGGAAAAGCTCAATCTAACACTTTCTTGCATCAATATCAACATGCTCTATGGTTACTTCCTCACATATTCCAACAAGGTTCTATAGTTACTAGTTTGATTCATGACATTCCTTGTCTATCACATGTCTATTTTCACAAGGGATGATCTATCACACCTTGGCCTATGTCATATATTAATGTTCGTCATCCATTGCCACAATAAGTTCTATGATGATAACTATGCACTAAAATAAAAGCTTGATCATTTGTTAGCAAGATCTCAATATATCAATCCCAATTCATTCATTTCATTTTTCATTCCTTTCTAATCTTCTTTCTGCACTAACATTTTCCTCTCACTAACATTTTTTTTTTCAATCCTTGCGTTCACGCCTATTAAATTAGCTTATTGGTAAAATTGCCAAAAAAAATGATTTTTTTGAAAATTTGTCAATTTTTTTAGGGAGCATCATCCTATCTTGCATCCACTAGGGCATTTCAAGATAACTAGGGCAAGCTTTGAGCCAATTTTCATTATTACTTTGACACAACCCTCAAACTCACATTGTATCAAAGGGGCAAAATGTAGACACTGAAAATGTCCTGAGCCTGCAAGAAACATTTTATTACTAATTCACCTTCTTCCATGCATAATTAAATAATTTTAATTATTTCCTAATGTCATTTTCTTCTATTAATTAAATAATTCTTAAATATTTAATTATTTCATTTTATCCCTATTCCTCTTTTGATTAATTTAAATAAATATCAATTTTACTTAAATTACGTCACTAATTATCTTTTTCTATCCTTAATTAAATAAATTATTATTTATTTAATTATGTATCACTTTCTTTTCTCCATAATTAAATAACTATTTTAATTATTTAATTATTTATCATTTCCCTCTTTCTCTTATTAAATAATTATTTTTAATTATTTAATTAATCATTTCCCCTCTCTTAAATTAAATAATTTCCATTATTTAATTTGAATTTCTTCTTAGCCAAGCCCTAAATCTCAAATAATTTCTTGAGTTTTGGTCCATCCTTCTGTATCCTTGTCTCAGTTAATCTCATCCATTGATCACCATACATCATCATTCAATCCTAACCCTTCATTTGAATTGGGATTTCTATAAAAGCAATCCATCATTCTCATTTCAAGGTTAACCACAATCTTAAATATTTTGCTTCTCATATCATCCATCTTGAATAACCAAAATATTTGAAGTTTTTCTATCTTGAGATCTAGCTATCTTGCTTCAACATCAAGCTTATCATACAAGTTGCATACTACAAATCTGAGAACAAACAAGGCAAAATGGAGAAGAGAAATGGAGGAGAATCAACTATGGCATAGAGATTGAGGTTTATTGCTTTATTATTTGTGATTTCTATGTTCATTTGTGCTTCATTATTGGATTAGGGTCTTCATAGCTTGGATTAGATAGTTTTGTGGTTGCTATTATATTGATTCATGCTTATTTCCCCAAATTCTAACCTTGATCTACAAGATCCATTTATATCCATTAATATATTCTTTATGAATCTCTCCAATGAATTTTAGTCCCTACTATTGAAAGGGAAATTCAACAAATGATTACAACAAAGTAAGAACACGATCATATTTTTAATTTCCTAATTTTTTGAAAAGAATCACATTTTTTGATCATTTGGGAAACATCTTTAAATAGTGAAATACATTAAAAACCTATCTAAGTATAATCTTATGTGCAATGTTCTTGACATTATATTTTACTCCACAAACACCATGGTGACTTTCTTTCATTGCTTCATTAGCATACACACTGTCTAAATATTTGAGAAAAAATCCCTCATGCTTTCTCTACACTATCTCGCCTTGGATCAACATATACCTCTACAACTCCAACTTGAGAGTTCTCTTTTGGATCTCACCCATGAACAATGAGAAATTCATGTTTTTCAAACATAAAAAACATTTTTGTACCACAAATCCTCATATAGGACACATGCAACAACAACAGGAGCATTACCATTCACCTCATTTATTTTTTCTTTATCTAGATTGGAATTCACCATTATCTTGGCTAGGACTTGACCTCTAACAAGTTTAGTAGTTTGAATGCCAATTTCATACTCTTGGATTTTATTTATCCAATACATTTTCCCTAAAGCTTCCTATTGTGTGAAGATGTATTTCATGGCCAAGTGTGACACATGCAATTAGTTTTTCACATACCAAGTATGATTAAATTTTTTTATAACTCATACCAAAGCATACGCATGTTTTTTCATTTTTCGATTATTTTAGTTTAGCTACTTGCAATGATTTTCTAAAGAACGATATCGGTTGCTCATGTTCATATGTGTTCTTTTGTAATAGCATTATACCAATGGTATAAAATGATGTAAAATAGATTAGTTGGAGTGGCTTAGAATAATTTGGACTCACCAACACTAGGGATTTAGAGATTTATTATTGTATATCCCTAAATTCTTTATTTGGCTCTACACTCGATTCAATTTCCTATCATTGAGAATTTAATATTTTTCTCAACAAAGTTCAAAACAAACCTTCTAACAAATTTTATTTTCCCAAAGAAATACTAAATTCATTTCACATATTTTGGCTAAGGAATAAGGCTAATGGAATTAACTCCTTCAAGGTATATTCTCACCCCTTCCTTTCACACAATGTTCTCAATAATTTTAGCTTCATCAAAACCAAATTTACATTTTTTGGGATTTAAAGAAATACCAATCTCTAAACATCTTTAAAAATATTGTTGAGGTGTTTTTGGTGCTCACCCCTTCCTTTTGAAAATGTAGTCAGGTCATCCTACTAAACTATCATAATTCAATCAACGAGACCAATAAAATCCATATACATTACTGTTTAAAATGTTGAACCTGAATTCTTGAGTCCAAACGACATCCTCACATATATGTATGTACCCCATGGATTAGTGAATTTCATCATGCGTTTCCCTTATTCCTTTACAACAACTTGGTTGTAACCTAAAAAACCATCCATCATGGGCATTCATTCTAATCTAGTGACTTATTATAGCAAGTGGTCCATGCTTGGAAAAAGGAAATTATCCTTAAGATATTTAAGTTTGAGGTTTCTAAAGACAATGAACAACCTTATTTATCCATTCCTTTTTTCTTATTGAGACAAGATTATACACTGAATCAGAATATATAATGGATTTTACAATTTTGACTTCTTTCATCTTTATTAAGTACTTATGTATCTAAGGAATGCGGGAAGGGTTGATAGGTCTCTTATTTTTTCTAAATGAATTAGATTAAGACTCAAGAGGAATGGTGTGTTAAAAAAAATCCTCTTTATAGGCTTTCATCTCATCATAATATCATGAAAAGTATTTCTTAAACTTATGCAATAAGGAAATAAGAATTTAATTCTCATTTGTTTTTAGCCTCTTACCAAATTAAACCATGTTAGGGTTTCAATTATCCCTAAATTTAATCCCTCAACATAATCTTCATGAGTTGATATGTTCATGATTTATAGAAATCCCTACTATCAAACATATTTTCCTAGGCAACCAACCCTTTGGGAATAGTGGTTGTTTTAAGTTGTATTATTTCATTCCCAAAAAAAGTTTATTTTCATCCTCTATATCAACCATTGGTTGCTAGCTGATGATTTGATTGTCAAATTCATCCATACTATTTAAAAATTTGTATATATGTTGGCTATCATTAAATACTTGCCAACTATAAATGTTGTCTAGTATAGTTGGTCTCACTAGTACTTCAACACTCTATTTTAAAAGAGGAGATTTGTAGTTAGATTATATTTTTATTCTTCAATAGCAAGAGCATCAGACTCAAAGTTCTCACTTCTTTCCAGACGTTCAATTATAATGACATCAAATAATTTCATGCTATCCTAGACAACATTCCTATACATTTTGAGTTTTTTTCTTTAGTTGCATATGCACCCTTTGCCTAATACACTACTAGCTTAGAATATCCATATACTTTTATGTACCTAACACCATTCTTATGAGTAATATATAACCCCAAAAATGGGACTTCGTACTTATTAGTGTTATTTGTGTATGGAAAGGTCAATCTAAAAGAAAATTTGTGTTTCTCATCCTTCAGAGATATCAGCATGTAACACCTACACCATTACCTTCCCTAGAGAAGGATCTGTCAAATAACATGGTCCAAATACCATAATTAATTTCCTTGTCAGCATTAAGTGGAACAAGGGTAGTCATCTCACCAAAAAACCCAATTATATGATCAACATTGGTATTGAATATGTATCACTGATTAGGAGACTTATACCTATCATCAATGTTGTCTTGGGATCTTTTTCCTCTATCAAACCTCGAATTCTCACCATGCAATGGAATGGTGGCATATGAAAGGTCCATATATATTCTTCCACTAATATAAGCTACCCACTTGCATGATAACAACATTCCCCACTTGGGAGGACATTACACCACTATAAAATTCATTTTGAATACTTTATCTAGATAAGCAACTAGCCTTACTTCAACATCACTTACCATTCAAATTATTATTATTTCTCTAGAATCCATGGTAAAACACTTACCGTAAGACTTTGTCACTTGCAAGACAAGATCATTCAGTATTTCAAGTGGCATGACATTATTGGATGCACCTAAATCTAGAATAAATTTATGGAGAATCCAACCATTAATAATTAACGTGTCATAAAATAGCTCAACAATAAATTGGATATTTATTATTGAGGAAACGAGGTATCCTCCACTTTATCTTGTTCTTCAATTGGAACACTGGTTGGAAAATATTTCACAACCTTTGAAATAAGAGAGAAAATAATTTCCACTCTTAGGGATTCAAAGAGCTTTAGAAAGAGGTAACAAAACTCTTACCTGACTCAAAATTAATCCCATATCGATCGAGATGCAATGAAAAAGAGGTTTTTTTAACACTATGGTTACTAGATGGGTGTTTTATATACATGATTCCATCTAACTAGAAGAAGGAATAGTTGAGTCATTTCTTACATCCCTTTCTTATCCTTTATATTTCCCAAACTCTTTTGTATTTGTTATTGGTAGTTGTTGTCATTGATTTCAACACTGATGGTTTTCATTGATGAAGATTGTTGGAAGCTATTGTAAACATTTATTTTTAGTTGTAATTGATGTTAGTCCTTGGAATCAGTTGTCTTTGTTACATTTAGTTTGGGATAACATAGGTTGGATGCCATGCCTTATCAAAGAAGAGAAGAATTGAAGAAGTTCATGGTTGGATTTCATGCCTTATCAAAGAAGAGAAGAGTTGAATAAGTTCATGGTTGGATGTCATGCCTTATCAAAGAAGTATAATTTTTTATGTTCATATAATGTATTATGACTATCAATAGAGTTTTTTCCATGATAATATATTAAGATGAGGATTAGAAGCATGAGAAATGTGGGAGAGATGTTGAAAAAGGTCTACAGTCTGTCTCATTCTCTCTCCTAATGTTCCTAATAATATATGTGTTGCTAAAAGGAAGTTTTGGTCTATGCAAGTTGCTCAAATTTTTCTAGTCCAGGAAACTACATTGAAGTTTTTCCAGGAGAATGCTTCAAATTCCTTCACTATTGTAGTTTTGGTCTTGCATTTTGGTATTCAATGTTAGTGATTTGTGTACATTACACTCCTATATTTTTAAGTTACTTGTGTTGTTGAGGAGGTTTCAGTGAATTGTAGAAGGTTGGTTGTGTTGCTAATCATTTGGACTAGTCCAAGAAATGCTCTACATTTATCCACTTTGATGTCTCTACTCCTATAGCTTGGTGAATATGTTCAGTACATCTATGCAATGTCTCAGTTCCAATATCATATTCTAAAGTAGTTCACAAGTTGTTCTACAAATGTTACATCATTTGGTTATGTATTTTGTGTTTCCTAAACAAAGTTTTCATTACTTGTTTGGTCTGCGGTGGTTGTTGATTTCATGAAAGTATGAAATAAGTGTATTGAAGTGATGTTGGATGTTCAAGGAATATCCCTATGTGATCTATATATTGCTAATTGGCCTCTTTGGTGCTGCATTGTGTATTGAGTTGGATTTCTAGGGTATTTGTGGATATTTGGCTAATAGGTCTTGTTCCTTTACTTGGATCATGTGCTTGGGGGGCTACACATGCAATGGAAGATGTGTCATGATATACTTGGGTCCTAACCTATCCTATTTAGGACCACATCAATTAAATTCAATTGAAAGAGTTTTTATGGGTCGACTGGTTATGTGTTTCAATGTCTCATCTACACATTTCCTTGATGTTGACGTAGGATGATGTGTACCTGCATGTAAACCATTTTAGATCACATTAAAAGAAGTGTTAATATTGTTTCATTCCTCTCTATCCTCAAGATAGGACCACATCATGCTTTGGTGGCCGACCAGTTGAATTTATTATTTTTTCTCTTCCAGTTGATCATTTTGGATGCAACATGCAAGGAGAACTATACACATGCAAAAAGGTGTGTGAACAAGTTGTATTGAATACCCAATATAGATAATGCTAAATATTGTGAAAGGAAAGATAAATTGAGCTTAAACGCCTCAGTCAACAAAGAGTTATGTTGGAAATCTTTGTAATTATCTTATAACTCTTTTGTATCATGCTTTGAGATAGTGAATCTCATTAGGTCATCAGTATCTTTCTCTTGGATTTGGTTGGTTCTTCAGTGTTGCAATTCCTTTTTGTAACTTTCTTTAAGGCAATGGGCCTTCTTGCAAGTCTTTTAGTAGTGAGCCTTATATTGTGAGTTAACTCTCATCATGGTTTTTCCCTCATTGGGTTTTCCATGTAAATCTAGTGTCTCCTTGTGCATGTGTGTGTTCTCTATCCCTTTCTCTCTTTTTTATCTAATTACTGCTATATCTTTCATTTTCAAAATTTATTGAAGGTGTTAAAGATTAAAATTGCTATATTCTTCTTTGTTACTGCTCTGCTTAAAGTTCCATATTTATCTGCTAAAGGAGTGTGATTTATGCTAAAAGTTTCAAGTTTTGAATGGGGTTAAGTTCTGTGTAGACTGATTCACCCCCTCCTCTTAGTCTCGAAAGTGTTCAACAATTGTGACCTTATTTTTACAAACAATTTTATCCTCACTTGCACTAGCAAGCACCGAGTCTTGGGAATACATTTTCTTACTCTTATATTGTTCTATATTTTTTTCCTTTATTATTGGCCTTCTTTTCTAAATCCTATTGTCTATTATCAACATTCATTTTTTACCATTATCGACCTTTTGTGTCATTATGTCTAACTTGTTAGCCCTTTGTGTCTACACTAGAATGGTTATGTTTCTCAGTTGGATACCACTTTAGGCTTTGACTACAATAGCATTAGTAAGATTTATGATATCTCCATTCAAAGGCCTATTCCTCTTATACCTCTATTGCATTAGGGACCTCATGTGCTCAAAATCATGACCTAGAAATTAATAAGGCTACAAACCTATGTGGCCCTCAAGTTAGAATATTTGATTGATCTTATTGGAACTACTATGGCATGGTGTGTTAATTGTATAATCATGGACCAACTTATCAAATTGGTCTATATTTCTTCATCATTCAAAAAATCCTCATTTTTCTCCATAGAAAGTGTGGCAACATAGTTGAGAGGATCATGTGGAATAAAACAAGAATCACACCACATATTATTATCCTGATAATCCATATTTTTTTTGGTTAGAGGATCAAGTATGTTCTTGTCTTGTTTCTTGAAATTCATATGCTTCTGAGTAGGACTTACATTAAATTGTTGTAGTTTTTAGACCAATCAGTGTTATAAGATCTATTATATAGTATTTTCCCTTGATTGAAGTGTATGGATGATCCATGAGGTGACAACCCTTTCTTATTTCTTGTCACTTTTTAAGAAAAGTATTTCATGTATCCCATCAATTTATCTAATTCATCTTTTTTGAGAGATAATTTCTTGCATTTACCCTATGTGATTGTGAAAACTTCACATTTGTTCCTTTTAATTTTTTACCAAATGCCCTCATGTTACTTTTATTGTTTATAGAAGTAGAATATGCCTCCCTAAGGGTTTGAGGATCCTTATCTCTTAAGAAATATCTTATTTTTAAGTCAAAAGAACCACAATAAATCACAAGACACATTGATTCATTAGGCTTAAGATGTTGAGGTACCTTTATCATTGTGAGGATGAATATTCTATTGAAAATAGTGATTATCTCATTTATTCTTTTCTTGATCATGGTGAGCTCATGAAATGGGGACTTTGGATCAGTTCTATCACCATACTACATCCAAAAAGAAGTAACAAATTCTTCCCATGAATAAATATTATTGTCAAGAATATTTATGAACCACTCCCTAGCACTTTCCTCTAGAGAATGAATTAATAGATTCATCATAACATCTTCATCTTTAATTTCATAATCATAAATGATGTTGATTAAATACCTCAAGAATGCGTCTTTCTCCATTCCATTGTTCCCTTGGAATTTTGGAACTTTTCCTCTCATATCACTAGGAATAGGATTGGGATAATTTTTTATCCCAAAAAATCTATCTTCTTATATCTTGTAGCTCCTAACAATTATTTAGCTAGAGTATATCATTGAGCCTATCTCCTAGGATTACCTCCAATTTTTTGTCCTACATTTTTCTATTGTGGTACTTGTTGACCTTGCTATTGTGATTTTTGTTGGGTGGCCAAAGCATAGTCATGTGTTAGTTGATTGATTTTATCTAGAAATTCTTGTCTTCTTATCTAGGCTTCATCTAGAAAATCCAACTCTTTATCGAGGGGTCTTTTTCCTTTCAATAGTATTGATTTGAATATGTTGATTGATTTCATAAAAATACTAATCAAACTAGGAACCTTGATATCCAGTGAGAGAATTATGTTGACGATGATCAATTTTGTAATCACCTCTACCAGTTTGACCCATTTTTTGGTTTCTTATCACATCATACTAATAAAAAAATATTTTTTTCTTCTAATTACATGATATGCATAATCATTAGAGGTATACTGGAATTATTCTCTTAGGTCAGCAATTCCATCACCTTTGCCTGAGATACTAACTTATTTAGTAACATTTTTCCCAAATGGATTATTTCCATCCTTTATCTTCCATTTACTATGTTGATTCCTTGTATTTACTTCAACATTTCCTTGTGTAGGCAACTCATCTCTTTGTCTTCTTTTATCTATGATAAATGATTTTTAAAAAATTGGGTTTCTACATTAGTTCTACCACTCCCTAAGGTAGATACAATTTTCTTTGAAGTAAATCTCACTAAGGTAACCCAAAAAAGAAAATTTAAAACACTTGTCAATTTTGGACTTCTACAAATGAGGTTAAGAAGTTTTAACGACTACTATCCCTAGTAATGGCACCATTCTATTAGGTCTCAAAATCACTTTTCCACTTCCTAGAAAAAATTCTACTCACAAGGCAAAGGTTGTCATCATGGGTAAAATGGTCATCAACAAAATAGTTGAGGGTTCTAAGATAACTCAAGATGTGTGGGTTTTATCTTTTTCACTTTGAGCTTAGCTTACACTCAAGAGGGTATTCCTAAGGGTATACTTAGATAGGTATTGAAATCACTTAAGATAAATAATAATAATACAAACGATAACTAAACCCAACCTATGTGTTTATCCCCAAAGATTGTCACTAGAATAAACAAAATAACTGTCACTAACCCCTATATAGATGATAATGTACCTTAAAAAAAATGTAAGGTACATGAGCTGAATAATTCAAAGATAATATTTTCTTTTATTCCCTAAAAAATAATGATATGATTGATGCAATTCTAGAGGAATAAAATCACCTATCTCAATCTCACTTAACAAATCTCAAAACCTTCTTTGCAGGTTACTCATCACTTTATCACTTCTCCCTCCAAAAACACTTAACTTAAACACTCAACCATGCAATTAGAGTTCCAAATCCTGCTAGGACCTTCAAAACACCTTTAATATCTTTGGCAATGATTGATTAAAACCAACTGGACTCTCTCACACATTAGTACAAGACCACCTCTTTTCAAAACTGTCCTCAATGGTACTCTTTGTGTGCAATCACAAAATTTAGTCTTCAAGGAACAAACAATCAGCTCAAGGTCTTAGGTACCTTCATTATGGCTATCACAACAAAACTTCACAAGTCCCAAACACACTGACCACTTGTTTGTACTACACTTCCTACATAATCTATCCTAATTGCTTGTAGGTCTGCCATCCAAACTATCAGAGATAACTCCTTCTACAAACCTTATCCTCAGATTGTAATAATATTTTTAGATACCCTTTAAGGGTTTTCAAAACATATCAAAAGATCAACATAAGTTGCTTTGTGAAATAGTGCACAAAATTGGACTATCCACGTTCAATTATGCCAAACTAGGCTTGATATAACAGGGCTTATTGGATATACTATCTGCAGGCTTAATTTCACCTTGACACCACCTGGAACACATCACATTAGGTCCATTGAAGCTTAAAAGTTCATCAAATGTCCACTCCCACAAATGTTTCTACAAACCCTAGGTCAAATCCACATGCTTAACTTTGATTTTCTAACTGTAACCAGATTTGCAAACCTTGACTTTCATTTTCCCCACATCAATCTTAATCATTTGGTCTAAGACTTCAAGAATATGAAAAAATATTCTATTAATATTATTTCCACCTAGTATTAGCATATTTCACAGAATAAAAAGTGAGAAACACAAAATTTACTTGTCACTGTTTACCCTAACTAGGGTTTTAGCAGTTTTCAGAAAATTGACAATATCTTGCTCAAAAATGTACCAAATTGCATGAAACAAAAAGTTTTAGGAAGGTGATTGACCATTATATCACTCACAAACAATTATACATGATTTTTTTTCTATACAAAGGACGTACAATGCCTGGAAACAATGAATTTCTAAACAACATGCATAAAAATAGAGGTTCCCTTTATTCAATCTCTGAATCTCAATCAACCACAAGTTCCAAAATGCATACAAGGCCTTTTTAAAGGCATTCAAAATTTTATTTTCACCTTCCAACTACTTTCCAATGACCTAAACCATAAATTACCTTTCACCTTCTCAAGTTTGCCTCTTTTTGCAGTTTTACATCTTTTACATCTTTTATGACAAATTTTACATTTTGACACAAAAAATAGTTTTGACACCTCCTAAACATATGAAAAATGACTTATATATCCTTCTTTCAATGTGGAGATACCAAAATTTGATAAATCTTCAAGAATTGCTCCATGAAGGGATGTAATGGTCAAGGTTCTCCTACACCAATCATGAACTTATAAAATAGAACTAAATAATAAATAATTTTATGAATTTTAGTTATATATATGACTAGAGCACATACAAGATACTGGTACCTACTCCTAGGCAAAAAATTCACATTCAACAAGGAGGAAAATAAAGGGAAAAATAAACTGGAAGTGATATACTTATCTAAAGCATCAATGAATATAATTCACAGTGTTATCTACTTAGTTATCCATTACTAAATTGCCAAAACTCATATGCAATCACATAGAAGAGCTATTGCAACTCATGAAATAGAATTAGAATCCTGTCAAATTCCTCTAACATTGATTACATTTGCAACAAAATTTTTTTTGAATAAAACATGTCATATTTGATATGATTTCTATGCTTACATAAACAATACTAAAGACATAAAACAATAAATGATAATAAAATATTCTTATAATAGTATGTAAGACCCAATGCACCCCTAAAACTATTGTCTAGTTTTCTAAAAAAAATTGCTTCCTA
Organism: Sequoiadendron giganteum; assembly: GCA_007115665.2. NCBI lineage: Eukaryota > Viridiplantae > Streptophyta > Pinopsida > Cupressales > Cupressaceae > Sequoiadendron > Sequoiadendron giganteum. Next base: position 625,270,479 of record CM021106.1, on the reverse strand, counting down.
TGATTATTCCCCTACTCTCTTGTAGTATCCAATGAATGAAAATGATAGTCAAAATTCCAATGAGATTAGGTGACAAGGAAAACCGTAAAATAGATCATTGAAGCATTATCAAATTTATGCCTAATAAATATTACCCCCAAAACAAATGCATCAAATTAATGTAAGGCATCTGTAATAACTTTAGGTGGCTGAGGGAGCAATGCTATAAATATAGGAAGATGAAACAAAAGCATGGTGAGCACTAATTCTAGTTGTTGAGTTTGAAATTTGCAAGTAAAAAATTTAGGCACCAAGATAAACCATGGAATTATGCCATAAATTATGGTTGGTGGAAGAAGCACCAACGAAATTTTAATTTACCTTGAAAATTATCAGGAAGCAATCATAGACCAAAAACATGAAAAATGGGATAATTGGATCTCTTAGTAACTCAAAAGAATACATTGAAAGATTTTGAGGACCATTGGGATCAACATGGAACTTTCACAATCATTTTGACATAACTAGTTCACCACTAAATCTATGCAAGGTGCACCATGTGGTAAATTGGGTCGCATATAGTATTGGAAATAATTACAGCCCTTTCGGGTTCATGTGAGAACTTCATATACAAGATCATCGATATTTAGGAGATATAGCAGGTTCACATGAAAAATACAATAATCTATTTATATAGCACATCAGTCTTCAATAGCTACATGTGGGTTGAAAGAATTCATTGAGTCACTCTAGACAATTGGTGATGAAGGGTACTCCCCTTATAGACTAAGACACACCACACATACATAGGTTTGCACATTGAAAATGCAAAGAGAATAGTGATATTTTATTAATACTGATATGGAAAACAAATTACAACATTAGAAAAATTATGGGCTTCAATTACAAAATCATCAGTTCAATCATGATGATCGGGGCCTTCCAATTTCCTGCTCCTCGACCTTAGGATACACTTATTTTTCCCTTTCTACCTATGGCTATATGTCATCTTATCTCTCAACCCCTAAATATCATATGTCATGTTTCCTTCTATGTTGATATATCTCTACACTCCCTTTTAGGTTGGTCTTGACATTCCTCCCTCATGTTTTCATAGTATATTTTTCCGTCCAATCAACAATGAAATCTCTAGGCAGTTACCTTGTTATCAGTAACTTCAATCCTTGTCATTAGGTTTACAATTGTTGGCCAATGACTATGTTGACCCAAAAAAAACAATGTGGATTCAACGAGTACTATCATGCCAAGTGTCACTATAATATTCGCTTCCATTTGACACCTTTGACTAACTCTCCTCTCCATCCACCTTTCTGCCATTGTCATGTCGAGGGGACTTCAAATGTTCTCTCCCTGAAACAACCAAGACTCCTCAAAGTGTAAGTTCATTATCATCTCCACTCTGCCGACCTGTTGAAGGGACATACATTCTTGTCAACCCAAAGTGTCACTGTCACCTCAATACACCATATTGCCCCATCGAAGGGACTCCTAAACTACTCACGTCGATAACTCAAAGTCACCACGATGCTTCTTTTTGGTATTTCTACTATCTATCGGGATGCCAAGGGGGACATTAAGTGTCATCCCACTAACATGAAAGACTCACACCAAAGTAACTCCATTGTGCACATAAACTACCACCGTAAACACTAGATGTAAATGTTGCAACTCAAATCCCATGACTATGCATACTTAAACTAACAAGCCCTTATTGAAAAATAAATAAATCAGATTGTTTTATCGATGAAAGATTTCTCTTTGCCCCTGGATGCTCCTGCATCAGACACCCAAGGTAGTTTGAAAATGTTTCATGAGTTGGACTCATAAACATTCATAGATCTTGTGTTTATTCTGGATCCACCTATTCACCTTATCATGATGATCATCCTTTTGAACCTACTTCTACAATTTGATGTCCCTTCCATCCTTCATTACCCCCCTCTTCCTTCGTCTTTTAAAAAATTCCAATTCCCACCAATTTTCACTATGAAATGCTAGAAAATCATAATCGTCAATTTTATCTTCTTTAGTGAACTCATGCATTACCTTTTCCCCTATTACTATTGCAACAATAATTTCATTTTCATTCTCCATTTTTTCCCTGCATTCCTCACTTCCTCCTTCTCCTGAAAAGTAATTCTCAATAGAAAATTCAATGTCAATATCACAATCAAAGTAATTGTACCTTCCATCTCTCTCGCCTATATCCTCATCATTTTCAATAACACAATCAAAATATTATTCCTTGTCATCCTACAATAAATAGTCATCAACTGATGTAAACAGAAGCTCATTAACCGAACCAACATGAAGTTTCTCACCTTCTTCTTTACTAACAACTATAGTATATTCATTCATCAAGGTACTCACTACTACAATACCCTTGTCTACACTAATCTCATTATGCTCACATAGATCAGTAAGAACATTTTCACAAAGAGCATATTTTACCTCTTCTTTCTCCACAAAAACTTTCAGTCTATGCCTTATGAATGCAATCAACACATCTACAAATTTCATGAGATAATCTTGATCTTCATCCTCATCCTCTTTAACTAATTGTCTAACTCCATTAGCCAAACATTTGTCAGTGTTGTTACATACATTTTCAGCTTCCTCATTCAAAGGTTTCAATTTGTGCTTGACTCCATCTTTCGTCAAATAGTAGGTATTAACATACCCATCATGCACTGCCTTCCTATTAAACTACCAAGGTCTTCCCAATAACAAGTGAAAAAAATCCATAGGCATAACATCACACAAAACTCTATCATGGTAATCACCTATTTTAAACCTTACCAGGCATTGTTCATTCACCAAGACCTTACAATCATCCTGCAACAAAGAAATTTCATATGGACTTGAATGCCTTCTCCTTTCCAACTACAACTTTGTGACCATTTCCTCTAACACCAGATTATCAGTGGTATCACCATTAATGATAACATTGAAGACCTTACCTTCACACTTATAGCAAGTGCAAAACAAATTCTTTCGTTGGTCCAGTTCTTTCTCCTTTTTCAACAAGGCTCTTTTGAGAACAAGGGACTCACCACTTTCAACATCTTTAGAATGTGAAGATTGGGTTTATTCATCCACATGGGCAACCCACACATTTCCTTCAATTATTTTGTTTTCCTTCCTTGATGTTGAGGAAACTCATAAGCCCTATGTCCCTCTTCTCTGTATTAAAAACATGTTTCACGAAATCCTCCTCTTCCTCTTCCTCATCCTCGTCCAGATCTTCCTCTATCACTATAATTATACTCACGAGACTTGTTGGAGATTTCATCCATTTCATCTTTGTCATCCTTAATTTCTCTAATCTACTACTCGTCCTCTTTTTGTTGTACATAACTTCTACTTTTCCCTTTCTACTTATTCTCAATTTTTTTGTTCATCCTTTCTTCTACCTTCATTAAAAATTGGTATGCATCCTCAATGGTATATATTCTCACCAGTTCCAATTCCTCTGGTATGCTAGGTTTCAACCCATTGAGATAACGAGCTACTTTCTCCTTATTCGCTTCAAAATGTCCTATCCTAATCAGGATATTATGGAATTCCTCTATGTATTCCTTCATTGTCCTCATTCCTTATCTTAGATTATGTATCTTCTTGAGCAGTCCCAATTCATAATCAACTAGATTAAACTGCTTCTTCTATTTTGCCACCATTTTGTCCCATCTATAAATTTTATCCTTCCCTTGTCTTCCCCTTTCAAGTTGGATCCCTTTCCACCATATACTTGCATATCCTTTTAGATTTGTCTTTATAAACCTAACTCAATGAGGGTCTTCAATCTCCTCGAACGCAAACAAATCTTCCATGTCATTGATCCAATCGATCAACTCTTCGAGATTCAGATTTCCACAAAAATTTGAAACCTTCATTTTAGGTTTCTTTTCAAGGTTGGATATCACCCTCAACAACCTCATTTCTCCAATATCAATTGATCCCATTCTTCTTCTTCCATTTCATCTTTAGTCTCATCTTAAGTTTAATCCCTTTCTTGATGCACTCCTCTCCTATGAATCTCTTTCTACAAGGTATCCAATTGTCTTCTTATGGCTCTAACTTCATCTCTAGGAGGATCTCTTTCTCTGTTACCTCTTCCTCTACCTCTGCCATGCTGGATGGGTCTATGAGACATGGTGATCTCAATCCCACACTCATAGGTCCTACTACAACTGCCTCATGTTCGATGATATGTTTATAGACTCGGTAACTCCTACTATGATACTAATGATGAAGGGTACTCCCCTTCTAGACTAAGACACATCACACATACATAGGTTTGCATAGAAAAAATGCAAAGAGAACAATGATATTTTATTAATATTGATATGGAAAATAGATTACAACATTACAGAAATCATGGGCTTCGATTATAAAATCATTAGTTCAATCATGTAGATTAGGGCCTTCTAATTTCCCGCTCTTCAACCTTAGGATACACCTATTCTGCCCCTTCTACCTCTGGATGTATGCCATATTATCTCACAACCCCTGACTCTCGTAGGTCATGTTTCCTTTTGTGTTGATATATATCTACACTCCCTTTTGCTGAATACCCAAGATATTGAGAGGGGGGTGAATCAATATCTTCTTTAACTTATTGAACAAACACCATCCAATTACTCCAATGCATATAACAACAAAAATAAGAAGAAGCATTAGCAAAAAATAAAAGCACACAACACATGAACACCAATATTTTAACATGGAAAACCTAGAATGGGAAAAACCATGGTGAGGATTAGCTCACAATATAGTATAACCAGTTATAAGATATTACAAAGGGTGGCTCACTACCAGGACTTACTGTCCAAAAGAGAGGCTCACTACCTACAAAAATACAGTAACAAAATGGCTTACAACTAGAATATGAACTAAAAACGTTACACCTCACAAGTGTAAATTTAGTTCGTTTGATGCTCAAAAAATTGCATGCCAAAAAACTTATATTCTCCTCGATATGTATTTGCACATTCTTCATCACCTTCAATCTTAAAACTATCCAATATATATATCTAACTCATCTGTGAGCATCAATTAGGTCAACCTAATTAGATGCAGCCCTTATTCACCAAAAAGATGACTATCGTCTTCAAGCATATACAAAATCTTCCCAAAAATAATTCAAGCGTGTAGCATGCTATATCATGTCGGCTTGGATTGCACATACTTCTTCAATAAAATTTAATCCATTACAACTTCAACTATACATTAGGTCGGCCAGAGATAGAATTGATAACAAAACAATGCCAAGCACCTGTACACAGGAGATTTTGAACTTTCATGCTTCCAACAACCAAAATCCATTTCCCAAAACTATGAGCAGTAAAGATTACCAGAGGGGAGTTGTAGACCGAAATACCAGAGGACATTTCTGCATACTGGTTTAGAATACCGGATCAACTTTGAGTTTGAACTTGTAGTTGCAACTCATATAACATGGTGACATCAATAACAACAAAAAAATGCATTAAGAGATATGTTCTTCTTCATTCTTCCAACAATCTCCCCTTTTGTCATTGATGGCAACATGTGTCAAAAGAATGTATAACCTTTCACTTCACACTTCCCTTTCTACATGAAAATTTCTCCAAATCTTTCCCCCTTTAACATCAAGGACAAAGGATGATCCAAAATATGAATATACATATATACACAGATGGTCCAGAACATTGTGTGACCAAAAGAATCAAAATTCTTAACTCCCCCTTAGGATTTTTTCCCAACATAGTGTAAACTTAAAAACATTACCCAAAGGAAGGTGAGCTTTGAAGCTCCTTGAGAATACCTTGCCAGGTTTTCTTACCATTCTCCCAAATTTTCTTAGCAGATATCAGCATCCTATTGTGATATTCCAATGTAATCAGGCTCTCTTCAGAATCATCTAGAGTATTCGGGGTCAGATTGATCTTGTCCAGTTTTTTTGTATTAGCCAAAGCATTGGCTACCAGAGTGTACTCAATTCTCACACTGTCACCTAGTAGACCAAATTTTTTGATGATATCTTCCTTCTACTTTTGTAACAGAAATATTTTTTCTATTTGAGTAGAGATGGCATTACAAGTTGAACTATCTTTTTCCTTAGATGCATTGTATGTATTAGAAACAACAGTCAATTGAGACTCAATGGATTCCATGAGATCTTTAATGCTCTGTGTGGCATCTGACCACCTTATGCAGTAAGAAAATACAGTATTTTCTTTGGACTCACAAGCCTTCAATATTTCTAGGCTCTTTTCAACATTGGTGTGTGCCAAAGCACATTTGTCATGAAGTGGCAAAAGCCTTTTCTCTGTCGATTTTTCTTCAACCTCTTGCCTTATCTTCTCACCAAGTCTAGAGGCATACTCCTTAAAGGAGTCCAATATAAGTTTCAAATTCTCTACCAAAGTGAGATGTATACATCCATTGAAGCTTAAAATTCCATCAAATGTCCACTCCCACAAATGTTTCTACAAACCCTAGGTCAAATCCACATGCTTAACTCTATTTTTCTGACTGTAACCAGATTTACAGACCTTGAATTTCATTTTCCCCACATCAATCTTAATCATTTGGTCTAAGACTTCAAGAATATGAAAATAGATGGTAGTAATATTATTTCCACCTAGTATTAGCATATTTCATAGAATAAAACGTGAGAAACACAAAATTTACTTGTCACTATTTACCCTAACTAGGGTTTTACCAGTTTTCAAAAAAATGACAATATCCTACTAAAAAATGTACCAAATTGCATGAAACAAAAAGTGTCAGGAAGGTGATGACCATCCTATCACTCAAAAACAATTAGACATGATTTTTTGTCTGTACAAAGGATGTACACTACTTGGAAACAATGAATTTCTGAAAAACATGCATAAAATAGAGGTTCCCTTTATTCAATCTCTGAATCTCAATCACCCACGAGTTCCAAAATGCATACAAGGCCTTTTTAAAGGCATTCAAACTTGTCTTTTCACCTTCCAACTACTTTCCAATGACCTAAACCATAAAGGACCTTTCACCTTCTCCAGTTTGCCTCTTTTTGCAATTTTACATCTTTTGCATCTTTTATAACAACTTTTACATTTTGACACAAAACTTAGTTTTGACACCTCCTAAATATATGAAAAATGACTTATATATCCTTCTTTCAATGTGGAGATACCAAAATTTGATAAATCTTCAAGAATTGCTCCATGAAGGGATGTAATGGTCAGGGTGCTCCTACACCAACTTGGTAGGCACCACTAAAGGAATTCATTTTCTCTTACCAGATCTTGTAGCAGGTCCAGAAGGAGCTGGGCCTTTGCCTTTATCGGGAGCACTAGGTCCAATCTTTACAACTGCAGGGCCAGAAGCTGGTTTTGAAGGAGCAATCCTGTCGGATCTCCTTAGACTTAATGTTTCTCCAGTCTTCTACTCTTCCAACGACCTACTTTGTGCTATCTTCTCATCAGTGAAACTAGACTTTTTAAGCATCTCGTCCACCTTCTTTCTCCTCGTAGGATTGTTATGCTCCAAGTGATCTTCCATAGATTTTTCTGCATATGTGCCTATTCTTTTTTTTTTTTTTGGTTGGTAAATATTAGTATTTTATTAATAATATAGAAAAGCTTCAAAAATTACAGTGCAAAATACAAGGCCATTCAGCATGATATATCTAATGCTCAATCCATTAAATCGGAGAGTGCTACCCTGACATCCAAAAATACCCCATTTTACCCATGATTCAAACAAAAAATTCTGAATTTAGCTGTAGCAACATTTCAAAAAACACCCATTTTCAAAGTGTTGAGATAAAATCAGTTTTCTTTTGAATGTTCTACCACCTTCACACCAAAAAACCGTCACCATCCAACATCAATTGCCTTCCTGCTACCTTTGTGCATACCCATTTCCTTGCATCCATTCACTCCGTTCCCCCACATTTCCACCCCACTACACACCACCTTTCAATAAAGGTTTATGTTTCGATTTTACCATCAATCACCATACAAACTAAGTACCATGTCTAGCAGATCTCCCTCCCCTTGTTCTTCCCCTGCTCACAAACTGTCTTTGCCTTGGTAGCCTATTCAACATGTCACCACCCTCCCACCTCTCTGCCTCTTCTTGCTGCCAAAGCAAATGTTTTAGATTCTCCCATGCCGTGAGAATTTCCAATTTATATTCATCCCTGTCCACACTCCTCCGCCACCTCACAAACGGAATCAGACCTTCTTCTGTGGCTTCATCTACATCTTCAATGCCTTCCGAGATGTCATATCCTTTCCCCGAAACTGCCCATTCTACCAAAGATTCCATCTTCCCAAGCAGCTCCTCCACAAACATAGATCTCATTACCCATTTTACCACTTCGATTTCTTCATTCAATTCCATGCCCCATGCAAACAACATCGAGGCTATATCAGCATTCAAGCGCCCTCGATGGGTGGCCTCCATAAAATGCGGTCCCAGTGTCTCCAAAACTGCTTCTATCACCTCATCATGTGTAATTTTTAACATGTACTTCAGTCTGAACTTCGATACTGGACCAAAGAAACCTTGCTACTGGAGTTTTGTTGAAAATCCATACATAGTTTTCATATCCTCTGCTTTCAGAAAGACCGACACACCAGTCTTCCTCTCACCCCGCACTAAAGCTTTCACCGGATACAAATTTGAAATGAATGCTAAATACTGCACTTGCTTGTAATAAAAAGCCATCACCTCGACTAACTGGCTATACCTCCTATCCGTCCTTCTCCTGTCAAAACATTTAAGACCTATGACGTCAACACCAGATGTGTGATCTTGGACATCATTAAAGATTACTACTTCCAAAGGTTTCATTACAAATTGGCTCATCCGACCATCATAAAGCCCGACGAACATAAACCCGGCTGTGACATCCAAAGCATATCAACCTACTTCATAAAATAAAACCCATTTTTCCTCTGAAAGTACTCCTCATTAAGCCATGCAACTAGCATTCCATCCTCTTACACCGCTCGCAACACCCGCGATGACAACTTCCGTGATAATCACTACCAAAGATAAAGAAACAAAAATAATTAGAGCTAAAACCTTGACATATCCACTTGACAGAAGTCCTCCTTCCTAGTTTCCCCAATCACATCAAAAGGCATCACCCATTTGGATAGGCAGTTAGCTTCTCCATTCCCCGCATGACGAATGTGACTTACTTCAAACTTGTCAAACGTGTTTAGAACCCCTATGATAGCTCGGACAAAAGCTTGCAAATGAAAAGCCAAAGTGCCACCATTGATAATTGCTTGGATTATTATCTGAGAGTCACCCTCTAGATGCAAATTTTTGACCCCCAGCGATTTTGCTAAACCTATAGCCAGAAGGGCCGCCTTTGCTTCCACAATGTTATTTGACCCATCTTCCACTTTCAAGCTCCAAAAGCAACCAGATTTCCTTGACTATCACGAATAATAGCCCCTGCTCCTAAAGGTCCAGGGTTACCTTTTGCAGCTCCATCAAAATTTGCCTTGTGCCAGCCTTCCTTTGGTCTTTCCCACACTACCAATTTCTGCGACAACTGAGCCCCTCCTAGCCCCAACACCATATTCCCAAAATTTACCTTTAGCCCTAGCCACACCCTTTGAAACTTGCTATCCTCCACTGAAAATGAATACTTTTGACGTTGATATTGTGCCACCGCAGCATTCACCACTTCCGTGATTGCATGATCAATTCTGTTTTTGATTATGGGAACTGTTTCTTTTTTATCCTCAAAAATCCTTCGGTTTCGCTCCTTCCATTGTTCCCAAAACATGAGTGACGAGCTAGAAGGGCGTGGCCATCCTTCAAAAACACCCTTCACCAGATTTTTCTAGGGACCTTGCCAACCAAGTTTTAACCGAAGGGAATCCCAACAAGAAGTTGCAACTTTGCAGTGTAAAAGTAAATGATCAGTAGACTCCTCAGCCACTTCACACAGAACACACTTAGTTGGACCAACTAAACCCAATCGCTTCCTCCTTTCTCCTGAAAAAATTCTTCCCTTCACTGCCAACCAACCAAAAGCATAGCCTTGGGTAGACATTCCTTACTCCAACACAAATTTTTTTCCCAAAACACTTCATCCTCATCAGATTCCAAAAGCTGGTATCCTACCTTAACCGAGTAGTTCCCAATAACAAACCCACACCAAACCACTTTGTCTGTAGTTTTTGTTGGGAGTACTTGATGCCCCCTCAAAAATTCCTTCATTTTTTGAATTTGGACTCCAGAAAGCTCGCCACAGCCAACATCTTTCCAACCCCATTCTTGGCCCAAAGGGCCCCGCTTAAGTTCTACATAGTTGCTTACTTTGTCACCCCATTTTTGGATAAAAAACTATCTTAGATCCTGTGACCCTTCAACATCCTTTAGAATTGGATACCCATTCCATGAGTCATCCCAAAAATTCACATCTAACCCATCCCCAATTTTCCAAGTAATGTGGTTAACTATCACCAGCCTACAAGAAACAATAAAGTTCTAAATAGCCGATCCCTTTACTGGATTTCTAATGGTGAAAATCCGGTTATCCACCATTGAATCCAAATATTTTTCTTTTAGGATTTTAACCCATAAGAGATCAGGGTTTGTGTAGATACTCCAGACCAACTTCGCACCTAAAGCTTCATTCATTAAGTGCCAATCTCTCAACCCAGCCCCTCCCTTTGCTTTTGATCTACAAATTTTCTCCCACGCTAACATGGGTATTTTATCTTGATCATTTGCACCATTCCAAAAAAAATTTCGCATTCTCTGCCCTATTGAATTCACCACCTTTTTTGGAATTTTCAAACACATCATGGAGAAAACAGGAATGGCCGAAATCACACTTTTTAACAAAAGTAAACACCCAGTAGTCATTAGCCATTTGCTTTTCCACCCACCCATTCTGTTTAAGCAACTGTCCACCAAATCCTTCCAAATACCAGCTTTATTAGATCCCCCAAATAGAGGAATACCTAAAAATTTACTTGGTAGTGAGCCTACCCGCATACCCAAAGTCTGACATATTTCAACTTATTTTGCTATGGGGACTTGAAAAAAGAAAATCTCAGATTTCCGCCAATTGATACATTGTCCAGAAGCCTACCCATACTCATCTATAGAGGCTTTCATCACCCGAGCTTCTCTAATGGTTGCATCCCCCATGAGAAAGGTGTCATCAACAAATTGTAAATGCGAAATCAGATCAATCCCATCCGCAACAACAATGCCTTTCCACTGCCCACAACATCTTTTCTTTACTATCAAATGCCCTAAAGATTCGGCTAGAATAATAAAAAGGAAAGGAGAGATGGGATCTCCTTGTTTGATCCCTTTACTGGATTCAAAAAATCCATGGGGGCTCCCATTTAACAACACCGAGAAACGAGGAGTGTTGATACAACTCTGAATCCATGCCACCCACTCACTGCAAAAGCCAAACTTCTCTAGGACCTTTAAGAGAAAGCTCCTATTAACTTCATCATAAGCCCGTTTGATATCCAATTTCACCATAAATTTCTCCACTTTTTCCATCCTTACCGAATGAATAGCCTCATGAACCACTATAACCCCTTCAAAAATAGACCTATTTGGAGAGAAACCGCTTTGCTCTACCGAGATCACCGAGGGTAAAACTTTTTTAAGCCTGTTGGCTATCACCTTAGAAATGATTTTGTAAATTGTGTTACAAAGCGAGATAGGATGGAAATCTTCAAACGTCATCAGATCAGTTCTTTTTGGAACCAAAGCAATGAAGGTATTATTCAGGTCCTTCAACAAAAAACCACTCCTCCTTGATTCTTCCACCACTTCCCATACACCTTGTGCTAAAATTTTCCAGAATTTCTAGAAGAAAAAGGCAGGGAAGCCATCCGGCCCAGGAGCCTTGTCTCCCCCCAACCCAAAAACAACTTTTTTTACTTCTCTTAAAGAAAATTTTTCCATTAACATGGTGTTTTGTGCATCTGAAACCATATTAGGAATGTTCTCCAAAATCTTCCATTCATGATTTTCATCCCTACTATTCTCCTTGCATAACCCTGAGAAAAAATTAACTGCTTCTTTGGCTATTAGAGTATTATCTGATAGTATACCTCCTTCACTATCCTTGATTTCAAAATCTTATTGTTAGCTCTGCGCACTTTCACTGAATTGTGAAAAAAAATTGTGTTCTTATCCCCCGCTTTTAATCAGCATTCCCAAGATTTCTGCTTCCAAAAAACCTCTTCGCGTGCTAAGATTTCAAAATAAGCTTTGTTTAAAGACTTTTCCATTTCAAAATCTTCTTCAAACATCCCATTCTCAATAATTCTCAAATGAAGAGTCTTTAACTCCTCATCCAGCCTTAACTTCTCAGAAAAAAATATTTTTGAAAGATTCCCTATTCCACTTTTTTAATTATTCTTTTAAAAATTGTAGCTTCTTAAAAAAGATATAAGCTTTGATTCCAGCCCCTACAGGGGCATTTTCCCACCAATCTACCACTAGCTCCTGGAACCCCTCCACCCGCATCCACATTGCCTCAAACTTGAAAGGACATCTTGCTGGTTTTAACTCCTCTTGAATTCTCAAACCTATCGAATAATGATCTGATCCTGTTATGGGAGTTACCTCCGCTTCACATAATCATTGCTACTTCGCCCAGTCCCCAGCCAAAAAGAAGCAATCAAGCTTTTCTACAATTTTTAGAAAACCACTTCGCCTATTCGTCCAAGTGAAACCCCATTTCTGAAAGGGAGTTCTATAAGCCCATTCTACAGAACAAAATCACTAAAATCTTTCTGGCTTTGACTAGCCCAACAAACTCCACCAAGCTTGTCAGACGGTTGAAGGATGGCATTAAAGTCATCCCCTAAGAGAAATATTATGCCCCTTTCAACATTCAAAACATTAGAGAGCTCCTGCTATAACTGAAACTTCTGAACACCACCTGGAGGGCCATAAACATTAAGAATATCAAAGCTGGCTCTTAGCTGTTTTGAAACAACACTGACCCATTGCCAGCATCGTTCTTGCCTCTCCACTCTGACATTAACTGGAGCATCCTTCCACAAAATCCCAAGGCCACCAGAGGCCCCAACAACCCCAGAGAGACACCCTTTCCACCTTCCAAAACATTTTAGAAAGCTATCAAAATACTTTTCCTTTATTTTTGTTTCTTAAAGAAAAAGAATACTTGGCCTCGTTTGATCAAAACAATGCTTGATCAAACAAATTTTGTCAGGGGCATTGCAGCCCCTGACATTCCACGATAGGATTTTCATGGCTGCCAGGAAAAGGCATTGCCTTTTCCCGATCTCAATTTGCTTTGACCTATTGCATTCCCAGCCATTTCAAGGCGCATCTTATTAGTTTCAGGGCCACACCTACGTTTCTCACCAACCTTTACCTTACTATTATGTGCAGAGGATTGGGCTAGCGACCTTTTCTCCACTAACCCAATTTGATCATCAAAGCCCAATAAATCTTCTCCAACCTCCTCTGAATCCGATGTTGATACAGAGCCTGAAACTTCCAAAGATCCCCCACTGTCTTTGACACCTTCAAAGGCACTGTCTAAATTTTGAATAGGAGAGATTGGAATGTCCTTAAACACTACCCCATCTGAATCACCTAGACTCTCCCCTTCACCCTGTAGCACACCATCCATCTAATCCACACTTCCATTGACTAAAAAATGTTGAGGACACCCATCATCAGGTTTTCAAATACGGTCAAGCCCACTACCATTCGAAGTGACCTGATCCTGAGGCTTGCCTAATTCTTCCCCATAAAGAGATGAGAGAGTTTTAGCAGAAACCTCCACCTTAGTGCTCCTCATTTTGTTTGAGATCATAGTGATTCTAGTTGGGGTTGCAAGAGTTAACTCTATTTCCACATCCTCACCAAACCTTTTAACCTCTCTCGAAATCAATCCAGCATAAACTAGATTTTGAGAACCCAAAACACATTCATTTTCATGACTAAAAACAATTTCCTGTTTTCTCCTAATATCCCATGAAAGGGATTCCTCTTCAGAATCTTGACTTAAACCTTTCATTAGAACCTGCAGAGAGCCCCATTCCTTTGATGCTCACCACTTTTCAACAACCACAGCTTCAGTGAGAGCAATCACCTCCTCCGCAGGTAGATTTTGAACAGCACCTTTCCCTTTTGAAGCCTACCCTCTTGGGACCTCAATGCATCCAGCACCTACCTCACTCCCAATAGCCAGACTATGATCCTCCACCACCAGATTTTGACACCACATACCTTCACCAGATTTTAGCTCTATCATTTTCAGTAAAGGGTGGATTATCTGTCTTAGAATACAAATCCTTGGGAACATACTACAATCCGCTTTTTCCATTGCTATCTCCGAATTTACAAAGATGCCCAGTTTGTTTCCAATTTTCCTTAGGGTTTCCTGATCCCAATATTCTTGCAGAAGATTTTTCAGGCTAATCCAAACTTCAGAATCCACATACTTTTCCTTGTTCGGATCAAAATTTGGGGTCCAGTCTAAAATATACAGACCTCTACCATCCATTGAGAAAGGGCCACTTCCTAAAATCCAGTCTTTATCCTGATCAGTTTGGCACACTACCAGGTAAAACCCATTTTCCAAAGTTTTAACATCACACCCTTTACCCCAATTTGCATCACACCACTCCTTCATTTTTGTGAGTGTCGGCCAATGCCCTCCCCAATGTACAAAGAAAGCACGTGCTTTAAATTTACTCACTGAGTCATTCCATTCATTGTTATCTATCAAAAGAGTAACCATAATAGTGTGAAGAAATTTTTTCATTACCTGGCTTGGCTCTCCTTTTTTTGTCTGGTTCTTTGGCCGCCAGAATTTTTTTTCCAACATTTTGAAATCCACACGCCCCTTCGAGTACATGGAGCGAAACCTTTCACCTCTACCCACCACCAACATGCATGAACGAGAGAAACCACTAGATCCCCCATAACTATCATGTTGATTACCCGGAGCCTGCCAAGCCTTGGCATAACCACTATGCCTCCCTGCATGATTATTACTCCCTCTTTTATTCCTATTGAAAGGCCATCGAGTTTTCCCTCCCTCGTAATGCAAGCCATTGTGCCTACGAAAACCCTGGTTGCTCCGCTGCTCCGCCATTCTTGGTATATGTGTCGATTCTAGGTTCATTGGTATCTTTTGGAATTTTCAACAAAACTTGTACATATCCTTCGGCTTCATCCTCTATAATCTCATACCCCAAAGGTTGAATCCATAGAGTTGAGGGTTTAACAGCTTTAACTATGCACTCATAAGAGGAGACATGAAATATGATATCATCCTTGTATTTCTCAACAACCTTCTTCAAAATTGTTTCTCTCTCGTTCATGTTGCTTTTGAACACAACAAATAATGCTGTCAAGGCATTATCTCTATTCTTCAAATCACCCAAATTATGCAAATACTCAAAAATTTGATGTGCAACCAGTCTGGATGTGTCCCAAATTACCACATCATCCCTTCTAGGAAGCCTTCTAAGAAAATAGAACAAAAAACAAACAATCAAGGAACCAAACTTAAATGCATATTTCTTCTCCTTTGACATCCTCAAATTCTCAAACAATTATTGCCGAAGAAGTTCACACAAATCATAATCAACACCATTTGTTTCCATGTCATATCTAGTGTAAATTTTTGTAGCAGACACTAAATTTTCTCAATTTGTGAAGTAGATTGTGTGTCTGATCATTATAGATGCATACCTCATAGAAAGATTAGTAATATGCTTCATTGCAAGAGCCCCCTTTTCATATGTAGCTCCAGTGAGTTCCATTACTGCTTCATTCTTCACATATTTCAACATTGGTACTGGTTTGGTGTCACAGAGTCTGTTAACTGCCTTAATCATTTCCTTATTTATGAGATGGCATCTTTCAGTCCATAAAAAATTGTTCATTCATTCTTTTGAGGGCTGGTTTTACATATTTAAATCAATAGTGGTGCTAAAATTACGAAAGGAGTTTCATCGATCCAACTTCTTTGCAACAATATTTTAATACTCGGGTTTTATCAAGAAATTATCCCTAGTGAGATCATTCTACCACATTTCTATCAATTTTCTATGATCAAATTCTTCAGTCTTAACTTGAATGTACATCCTAGTGTCTTCAATGGGCATGACACCACGAGGAATAGATGAGAAGGCGCCCAAAGGGTCATCTTCAAAAAGCTTCATAGAGTAATAGGAATTTCTAGGTCTTTTTGATGCTTTCATGACTATAGGGGTTGCCATTTTTCCACACACAAAGCTCTAATGATTTGAGAAGGAATATTTACACAAACCCACAACAACACAGGAGAGTAAAATACCTTTTTTTCTTCGCAAAAAAACAAAACTAGGGTTTGCACAACTCATTATCCGAATCACCTCAAGGATGCTTCAAATCACTCTCCACTTTCTTTTAATGTACGAGTGATTAAAATTCCTTTACACTTTCACTTTATAGATCAATGTGATGCCCTAATTCACATTAAATGTGACATAATTCAAAAAGTTGATAAAAACCTTTCTATTGCACTGAAAAGCCCTAATTTCCTCCACAAAATATCATGCCTACATATTTACTTCTGGTTTCTTTTGCATAACCTTTGCTTATTCATTCCTTACAACATATCTGCATGCCAAAGAATGACACACCCAAAATTTAGGGGTTCGAATAATTTTTTGTTAAAGCTCCCCCTAAGACCATGCTCAGTCTAATTCCCAAAGGAATTTTCTGCACCGAATGGGGGCACAGACATATCTGATGGTTTTGGCTCTTCTTTCTTTTCCATATCTTTTCCATATCTTTTCCATTTCTTTCTTAACCTCATTCTTGTTAACCTTCTTCACTAGTTCATTCTTCTTTACCTGATCAAATTGCTTTCCCTTTTTACTTCTACATACTCTTGAAATATGTCCTGGTTTGTTGCAATTGTAGGAGACAACATTTCTCTAATTTGTTTGACTTCCATTAACCCTTGATCTGCACTAATTTGATTTATGTCCAAACTTATTACATGTATAGTAGTAGCCAACAAAATATTGATTCATTCTACCTCCATTAAACCAATTCATCATCTGAGTTCTGCATTCACTAGCTTTATGTCCAACTTTCTTGCATGCATAACATTGTCTAGAGAAGGAACTAGAAAACTGATGCATCCTACTTCTGCACTCAGTTTCCCTATGACCAAATTTATTGCATGAAAAATAAACACCATTGAAGGATGGGTACCTTT
Source organism: Sequoiadendron giganteum (assembly GCA_007115665.2). Taxonomy (NCBI): domain Eukaryota; kingdom Viridiplantae; phylum Streptophyta; class Pinopsida; order Cupressales; family Cupressaceae; genus Sequoiadendron; species Sequoiadendron giganteum. Next base: position 625,253,237 of record CM021106.1, on the reverse strand, counting down.
GAGCATTTGGTTGTCTAATAGGCGGTCTCCTAGTAAAGATTCTTGAGTTCTTCATCTTGTTTTCCTTTACTTTGATTGTTTTGATTATTCATAGTGTTTGAGGTCTTCATAGCTTTTGAGCTTTCACCTGTTTCTAGTCCCAAACCACTTTTGTCTTTATATGGTTTATGTCCTGCAATCAATTCATTAAGCCTAGTGGAGCTTGTTTTGAAGCTATCTTCACAGAATTTTTCTTTTTCCAGATCTGCTCTCAGGTTTACCACTTCTTATTCAAGCCTAGAGCATTCATCAGACTTTCTTTGTACCACTCTATTCAAATAGTCTTCAATTCTCTTCTTTTCCTCCACTTGCACCTTCAATCCGGTAATCTCTTCATTTGCTTGTTTTAATTTCTCACTAACTTCTTCGTATCTTTCTTTGAATTTCTTCAATTTCTCTTTCAATTTCCAGATGCCTTCATTTGCCTCATCAATATTTTGTTTTAGATCTTTGTTTTCATTTTCAGCTTTGTCAAGATCATCAAGAGTTGTCTGGAGTTCTTCTTTATCATCCATTTGTTCAATCTTTAAGATCTTCCTCAAGTTTTTAGGCTTCTTCATAGGAACAAAGCTCTAATACCAATTGTTGAATACCCAAGATACTGAGAGGGGGGTGAATCAATATCTTCTTTAACTTATTGAACAAACACCTTCCAATTAATCCAATGCATATAACAATAAAAATAAGCAGAAGCATTAACATAACATAAAAACACACAACACATGAACACCAAGATTTTTATGTGGAAAACCCAGAATGGGAAAAACCACGGTGAGCATTAGCTCATAATATAGTATAACCGGTTGTAAGATATTACAAAGGGTGCCTCACTACCAGGACTCGTTGTCCAAAAGAGAGGCTCACTGCCTACAAAAATATAGTAACAAAATGGCTTATAACCAGAATATGAACTAACAAATTTACACCTCACAAGTGTAGATTTAGTTCTTTTGATGCTCAAAAAATTTGCATGCCAGCAGACTTATATTCACCTTGATATGTATTCACACATTATTCATCATCTTTAATCTCAAAACTATCCAATATATATATCTAACTCATCCGCAAGAATCAATTAGGTTAGCCTAATTTGATGCACCCCTTATTCACCAAAAATATGACTATCGGCTTCAAGCATATACAAAATCTTCCCAAAAACAATTCAAGTGTGTAGTGTGCTATATCATGTCAGCTTGGATCACACATACTTCTTCAATAAAATTTAATCCATTACAACTTCAACTATACATTAGGTCGACCAGAGATAGACTTGATAACATAACAATGTCGAGCACCTGTACACATGAGATTTTGAACTTGCATGCTTCCAACAACCAAAATCCATTTCCCAAAATTGTGAGCAACGAAGATTACTAGAGGAGAATTGTAGACCAAAATACTAGAGGAAATTTTTGCATATCGATTCAGAATACTGAATCAACTTTGAGTTTGAACTTGCAGTTGAAACTCATATAACATGGTGACATCAATGACAACAAGATATATGTTCTTCATTCTTCCAACACCTTTTAGGTCGGCCTTGACATTCCTCCCTAATGTTCTCATAGTATCTTTTGTTATCCAATCAACAATGAAATCTCCAAGAAGTTACCTTGCTATCAGTAACTTCAATCCTTGTAATTAGGTTTACAATCATTGGACAACAACAATGTGGATTCAATGAGTATTATCATTCCAAGTGTTGCTATCATATTTTCTTCTATTTGATTCCTTTGACCAACTCTCTTCTCCATCCACCTTTCTGCCATTACCATTTCGAGGGGACTTCAAATATTCTCTCCCCAAAATAGCCAAGTCTCCTTGAAGTGTAAGTTCATTGTCATCTACACTTTGTCATCCCATCGAAGGGACATATATTCTTGTTAGACCAATGTGTCACTGTCACCCCAATACACCATATCGCCTCATCGAAGGGACTCCCAAAATACTCTCATCGACATCTCAAAGTCACCATGATGCTTTTTACTGGTATTTCTACTATCCATCAGGATGTCGAGGGGGCATTAAGTGTCATCCTATCGACATGAAAGACTCCATTGTACCGTTTACTACCAACGTAAATGCCAGATGTAAATGATGCAACTCAAAGCTCATGACTGTGCATACTTAAACTAAAAATCCCTTATTGAAAAATAAATAAATTAGATTGGTTTGTCGATTCAAGATTTCTCTTTGCCCTTGGATGATCCTGCATCAATTGGCCTCCAAGTAGAATGGGTAGAAAATCCAAGTGCATCCACCAAGTACAACAAATCTGGATAAAAAAGGAATTCCTGAAACTAATTTCAGTAAAGATGGCATTAGCATGGGGTCATCAAAGTGGGATGATATGGATTGGGGACTTTGAAAATGATGACATAAACATGACATAAGCAAGGTGGGATTACATTAGCATGATGTCATCTAGGTACAAATGTAGGAAAATAAGGTGGATTGGGTTTGTGGAAAAGGTTATCTAAATTAGATGAAAAAATTGGGAGGGTGAAGTTCATATAAAAAGGAAAATTCCACAAAAGAAATATGTGGAGAAAATAAAGTGAATTGGACAAGTACACTTTAATGGACAATTTCACTTGGAAAGGCCTATAGAAGAGAATATAACATCACCCAAGTCGGGTGTGGGAAGATGATCTACAAAACCTATAGTTCACCTATTTTGGAAAAGTAGATACGAATGTGAGAAAATGATGTACATGTGGAAATGGTTAGAAATTCATCTAGATGTTGAAGCGAGCTAGTTCACATGAAAAAAATGGAAAAACCAAAAGGGGATAACTTTCCTGCAAGGCCAAGATAGTCATTTTTAGCACATAAGACCTTTGTAGGAAAACAAAGATAAAATTCACATTTATAGGGAATTCTAACAAGATGGGACATTACAAGTCGAAAGAACTAAACTCAATGGAGATACAAAATCCACATGAGCATAAATTTCAATCCTTAAACATATTTTTCAAAACTTTGAAAGAAAACTAGGCTTAATTTTTATGCTCTACCCAACTATGCAAAGAAGTTTTGAGAAAGAAAAACCCATAAAAACTTTATCATATCAATTATAAGCTTGGGAAAATAGGGCTAAGGCATAAGAAGGGAAATAACTCAAACAAAAGGGAAACTATAGATTTTATTCATAACATGTCTCAACTACAATAATTTCTCTACTATGTAGGTCTCCAATAAGCATTGAATCAGGTGTGAACTCAATTGTCTTCTTTATACTATTATGTGCAATTTGGTAGATGGAAATGATATTGGAGTATAGTGAAGTAAAATAAAGTACATCATGAAATGTGTTATCATAAATATCTATAGATCCTTTCCCACTATCAATCATATAAGTGTTATTCCCCATTAGTATGTGTGGTGATGTGCAAGGCTCATATGAAGAGACCATACCTAGAAATGAAGCCATGTGATGTGAGGCTCTTGAATCAAGAAGCCATCAGCTGGACTGAGGATTGGAAGATACAAAGAGTACATGAAATTTCATCTTGTCTAATCCACATGCCATGGTGGTTGACTCTAATTATGCAAGTACTAGAATGGAAGAAGAGAACATATCAAAAGACAAATAAAATAAACTGAAAAACTGATTCTTCTATGGAAGGTGTTTTAGCTCATCAATCTGATTTACATAACATTGATGCTCATCATGTCCTATTTTTTTGCAATATTCAAATTTAAGTCTCTTCTTCTTAGATTAATCCCCTTTAGAAGAGGAAGAAGAGGACTTAAATTTATCCTCTTACTTAGTTTTCTTTGAATCCTTGTGTTTATGTTTCTTTCCTTTACCTTTTAAAGTCTTTTGGTATTTGCCTTCTGTTGCAATAAGAGTCCATGGTTTGGAAGACTTCAATGAGCCCATTTATACCAATTTTTCCTACTCCCTAGTGAGTGATGTAGAAAAATAATCAATTGAATGCATAGTAAATGTAGTACCAAGTGCATCTCTAGTGACATAAAAGGTAGAAAAAATATTGAATACTTAGGACCAAGCTTGGCAATAATGGAAAGAATCAATCATGTGCCATATCTCTCTATACCACACTATGCCAACTATAATCCATGATAATTGAGTTTTATGAAGAATTCTTGGATGCTATCAAAACCTATATGATTCAAACTGATAAGTTTATTCTCCAACTAAAATCCTATTAATGTATCATGTTTCCCAAACAAGGACTCTAATTGAGTCCAAAATTGATTGGGTCTAGTACAATATTCAATGTGAAAGAGAACATCAAGATACATATATATGCATAATGTCCCAAAAGCCTCATCATTCCTATTAAATAATTTTCTCCTCTATAACTCTTATTGGTTCATTTTTTGTACTCATGCTCACTTTGTTTAACCCTTATTTCTTCACATGTATCTCCATTTTTTTCTCCACCAATCATAGTTCTATGGAGTGAGTGGACTAATTTTGGTTGTATCCATGATTATTGAATGATAAACTATAAAAACCAAAAGAGAAACAAAAGTATAGACCCTCGCAATACAAGATAGTTCACCCCTTGTTTAAAAAAAATAATCTTTGTTTGCATGTTTTCCAAAAAAAAAATTAAAAATGAAAACTAGAGATCTAATTGAAATAATAGGTACATGGTAATTTTTTTGTAAAAATAGGTTTGATATCTATGTAGAGGACTAAACCAAATTTATGATGCTACCAAAATCATGAAAATATGAGATTTAAGAAAAAAATTACGAGCCTCTAGGAGAAAACAACTTGATCTAAATTTAGAAGCCTATAAATCTCCAATAGTAAAATGTAAAAAATTATCAATACCTAATACTCAAAAATAGCTTTCAAATAGTATATGGTTTGTGAAAAATGGAGATAGGATGCCCAAGTTATACTTGATTTTTAAAAAATTGTCTAATTTTCCTTTTACGAGACCTAGGGGAATAAAAAAGTTAGCTTTTGGTCCTATCAAAGACCAAGGGACTAGGCCACAAGGGGTTGAATAGGTGGTAGAATCTAGTCACCCACATGACCTTGTACCAAGGCATAGCACTAGCCACTGAGAGTGGCCCCAAGTCATAGATATGACTGCAACCATGTGCATAGGAGCCCAATGGAGTGGAAAATAATGATGAAGGTGCAAATCACATGGCAAATGAGCAGTGTCAAGGAAACAATAAACATCCAACATTCGATGACATTATAGGTCTGGTAAAAAAATTAGCCCATCTATTTCCTATGTCAACTCACCAAAAAACCAATTGTTGATGGCAAAAATTAAAATCATTATATTTTTTTAAAACTTGTCATTTTGTATGATATATGAAAAACATTTAGTTAGTCTATAATAAATTGAATAAACTTGGTTCTAAATGTGTAAGTTTTATTTCTAGCTTTCACATTCACTGGGAAACTATGAGATCCATGTATAATATTCCTTTATTTGTATCCTTCTCTAAGATGTAGATACATGAACAACGAATGCTTCCTTCCATGGATCTCTAAAACCCATCTTAGTCTCAAGATTTTTAGGTTGGTCGATCTAAGGGATAGAAAGAGTTAGGTCACCCTAACAATAAATATAAGTGATCCAAGGATAAACCACATAGAGAATAAGCAGAGTCCTTGCTTTCCTTGAAAACAAACTCTGAATCATGTTCATATAAGGTGAATTCAAATAAGAAGGAAATGAAAAATCATGTCTACTATAAAATATTATTCATGAGGAATATTGAAGTTTCATGGGAAGAATATCAATGAGATAAAATATTTTTTTCAAAAATACAACATTAATATTCCCTCCTTTATTTCACAACAATCTTCTACTCCTTCAAAATCAAGTAGAGTTAAAGTGACAATGATTATTCCTTCAATAGATTCTTCCATATAGTGGATTCTTGACTCAAGCGTTTCACACCATATGAGTTCCAACCAAGAATATTTTTCTTCATTGGAGCTTTGTATTGTGCCTTGTAATCTCATCGGTGGTAATTCTATTATGGATGTCATTGGGAAGGTTTTCGTTGATGATGAAAATGGTACATTTAAGGACGTCCTTTGTGTGCCTAATTTTTCAACAAACCTTCTTTTAGTTTATTAGATTACACATCTTGAGAATGGAAAAATTAAAAATTGGATTAAATATGTAATCACCTAATAATTAATTAATCATTAATTAATTATTAGGCCCCTTTTACTTTATTCACTTAAGCTAAACATAGGAAAATATTTTTAATTATTAGATTGAACTTTATCTAGTTCATGTGGTCTCAATCCATAGGATGAGAAAACTTGTCTTAATCTAATCCAATAGTCATATACCTAGTTTTATTTTTTCCTTTTCTTAATTATTCTTCATTCATTGTAATCATTCATTCATGTTATTGCATCAATATAATTCTCACATTGTTGAGAAAATATATCTTTATTTTTCTCTCAAATTGTGACAAGTAATTTCTTCCAGGTGATTTTTGGGAGTTGTGGGGCTCACCATCAACTCCAAAATGGTATTAGAGAACTAAATCTACAACCTCCTATTTAAAATTTGAGAGATCCATCCTTGGTAAAAAAATTGATGTATCTTGGAGAAAGACTAACCTCACAATTGTGTCTAAAACATCCAAAAATGTAAGGAATGACTATTCATTCATCAAAATATAAGAAGGTGAAAATTTGGGTGATATCTAAAACACCTACTCCTTGAGACATCAAAAAAAATCCTTAGTCAAAGGGAAACTGCTTTCTACCAACTTGATTTCTTACAATAAAGAGAATACTAGGTGTAGACACCTAGATTTGACCACCCCCATATGGTCAAATTCACTCTTGTATTCTTCTATCCCATATCCATAAGCCATATTAATTAAATAATTCATTATTTGGTTAATATTCATCTTGTTCCTAATGTCCCCTAAGGTGTTTAATTAACTAATTAAATACCTTACCCCTTCTTCTCTAAATTAAAAAAATAGTCCAATTTATTTAATTTAGTCACTTTAGCCAAATGAATTAAATCAATTTTAATTCATTCATTTTCTCTCTCCTTGTCCCATCCTCAAACATTTCCTTTAATCCTTATTAGCCCACTTAATCCCTAGTTAGGGTGTGCGCATTCCTAATCAAGATTATGGTCACATCCTGCATAAAATGCAAGTGGATGCCTAATCAGGGTTAACACACCTTATATCCTATTTGCACAACCTAAATCAATTATTTAAGCTAACCTAATTGTCATTCCATTTATGGAATCCACCCATAGTCAACCCTATTAATGAATTTATCCTTTTGGAGAAGTCATTCCCATACCTTTTGGAATTTAAAATTCTAATTTATTCCCCCCCATGCATTTTGAGGAATTTTTAATTCCTCACATCCCCCCATAAGGAATTTTGTATTCCTTTGTTCTTCCCCATGAGGATTTTTGAGGAATTTTTAATTCCTCTCTTTCCCTCTCATCACATGAATTTTTACAAATGGAAAATAAACTCCTTTATGATGACATGTTTCCCATTCCCAAGGTACTTACAAGTACCCCCATGTGGCCTCCACCTCATTTCCACCTCATTGCCATTTCACCCTATCTTTGCCACCTAAGCCTTCACATGTCCTCATGAGATGAGTTGAGATGTTTTAAGACATCTCAACCCTTTATCTTTTCCCATAGGGTTAATCTAGCCCTCCATTCTTTTGGAGGAACTTTCCCTAAAAGAAAGAAAAATTGCTTCATTTTCTAACACAACACATGCAGTTTTAGCTCTCACACACTAAGACATTTTGACCTCCATTGTTGCAGAACCTTTTAGCTTCCATATTGCATAAAATCCATCAACCAATTCCACCATTGCATTCTCCATAAAAATCTCCATCATTTGTATATAGTTTTAGGCCATTCTATCAAGCAAATGAGCACACAAATCAGCATCAAAAAGGCCAACCAACTCATCAACTTGGACAAGGTAAAAACACTTTCTTTTTCTTTTGTTTTGTTAAGTTCAACTAGGCTAATCTTAAGGTTTCATTGTGTCTCTCTTTTTTTTCATTTACTTTGGTATTTTTGCATTTTAGACTAGGAAAACACCTTGATCACATTTCTAGCAAGCCTGGTGGGACCCATGTCATGGGTCCTTAACATTTTTTGTTGTTTTTATTTTGCAGGTTTCAAATTTTCTCCACTATAGAGTTGAATCTGTGCAATAGGAAAATCCGCTTGACCTCAAGGGAAAATATAGATGTGAAGAGGTGATTGCACACCTGCCACTCCTTAAAATAGGTGAACTTTCATTCCACATCTGAGAACTGACTTGTAGAGGCGAACACGCCTTTAACACCCCCAAAGAGGCGATCCTGATACCTAAATAGGTGATTTCAATTTATTCATATAGGAAATTACATGTATGCATTTCCACTCAATAGGTGACTTCACTCACTACAGGGGTGATCTTGCAACTAGTACAGAGGCAATCCTAAAATTTTGATAGTCGAACTTGAGGTAAACAAGAGGCTTAAATTTTTTAGTTTACACTTTCACTTGATTCTAAGTTTGGGTACTAATCAACTAACTTGTCTATTTGTGTTTTTTCAAATTTAACATTTGTGTAGCTTTTTAAACGCTTGATGAAGATTAGCAGTCAAATTACTAATGTATCTTTTGCAGGTCGATCGAACAAAGCCCTCAGTTAGTTTGTGTTGTTTTTCATACTAATTTAGGCACATTTCAATTTATTAAAGGGTCAATTTACATTGTTTGTTGGATGTTTGGGGTCTCTTTTTGACGTATGCTCTCCCCTTGCACCATTTGGTGAGCCTGGGGATCAAAAATTATAGATAGATCCAAGTACATTCCAGTCTACCTAGGAGTGATAGCTTGCTCATATGCTCTCCCCTTGCACCTCATGCGAGCTTGGGGATCAAAAACACCTAGAATTTCTTGCCCTTTAGGAGACTTGTTTGAGATTTCATCACCCGATGGACGATCTCAACCACATGTTACTAGTAGGGTATATAAATGGGGAAGCACTAAATTTGTACCCCAATCCAATCATTTTGTGTCTAGTGAAGATTCAATACTAGGGTGATTCCTAGTTAAGAGATGCAGGGTTGGTTCAAGTTTCTAGTACCTTAGTGGGGCTCCCTATCCATGCTTGTGATGGTCTGGTGTTCACGGTTGTACCTCACACACTCTCCTGGTGTATCGAGGATTCATGAGATAGCCTATATAGCCTAGTTTATGACCCATTTTTTAGTCACGACTTGGTGTAGTGCAAGGATTTTGGATGACACCCCGAAGCTACTCACTATGTACTCCCTTAGGTTGAGATAGAAATCCTCAAGGTGAACTACGATATTTCTTGAGGAGAGAGAAGGTGAGCCCATGGCATCTATTTATGACCTTGTTCCATTGTATCTCTACCAATCTATCTTCACGAGAAAGGGTGTTCGCACCTGATTATCATGGAGTATTAACCCCTTGTAGTGGTGGGCCTACATCAAGTTTTTAAACCTTCAATACTAATTCTAGGATTGTGTTGCTTGGCATGTCTTCTTGTGCGATACCAGTGTGCGTCTTCATTCTAGAGTCAGTCCTTGCCCACTATCTTCTTTTTTGTTGTTTTTATCCTTTTCCATAGTCCATTTGTTCCTCAAGGTTGATTCCTCTTCTCACAGAGGAAAATATGCACTATGGATGTGTGATCCTACTCCACGAGGGGCGATTTCACGTATTTGTCTAGTTTATCTAGTTAGTTAGCCCCGATTTCATTCTATGAGAATGTTTAGTAGTTATATTCTTATTACAATCAAATTTTAACTACCATCCATGTAGCTATCAATTATTAATGATGTAATTGTATATGATAAAATTACAACAACATATATCATGCATTACCAGTTTGCAGTGTTTAAGGCTGAAATTGAAGCTATCACCCCTATTGAAGCTAGAAAATTGTTGCATATAGTGGACTAATGTTGTTACCAGGATGCACTAGATGCTATAAGAAGAGATCCTCAAGCTTCAATATTTGAGGAACAAATGGAAGATAAGGTATTTGGATCTGGATATAGTTTGAAGTTGCACACACTTGCAATTTGGTCTATGGCACCTAATATTGGAAATCATGAGGTGGCTCAACCTATTGAGGAGGTCATGGGTTCTTTAGTGGTGAAAAGAGACACATATATAACACCTATCCAAGCTACTAAATTAACTACCCAAGCTACAATGCTCAATGTTGATACTACACAAATAAATTATAAAAAGTATGATTCCTTGGTAAGGAAATATAACAAGTCCCTTGATGAAATGAATAGAATGAGAGCCACTCTCTAGGCCGTTAATTATATTATGGTGAGGGACTCCTAAACCAACAACTTATGATATTACCTTGGATTCCAAAAAATTATGCAATCAGGTTATGTAGGAAGGTTAGCAAGAATAGCCAATTTATATACCTGTATCCTAAAAAATAGATATATGACTCTAAGGGAATGAGAAGAAATGAGATAACCCTTTTATAGTTGCAAACTATAGTTGTAAAGAGTAAAGAATTCTTGGATTAGTGAAAACACTATGAATCTATGTGTATGAAAAGTCACAATTAATTAGATTGAAGTATAAAGTCAATGAAGGAGGTATCCACAAGGGTTGGATATTAAAAAACCCAATGTTTAAAATGTCCAACATAAAACTCCCATTTTAATACCACAAGGACAATCTAAACCTCTGAATAATCCAAAATGCAAATATGCTTCTTTGGTGAAACCTATAGGAATATTATTTCACAAACTCATCAATGCTAACATGATCAAATTATCACAAGAACAACAATTTAATGAGAATAAACCTAAACCCTCATGGTATAGAGAAAATGTATATTATGAATACCACTGTACTAAAGGTCATACCCTCCCAAAATGCATGAAACTAAAAAAATATGTGTAGGATCTTATCAATCATGGTGAACTCATTGTGGAAGGTTCTATATCCTCTTCACCTAATGAGAAATAAAGCATTTATTAGGATCATTTCCAAAGTATGATCAAAATCATCCCTCCATGTCAAACAAAGGTTCATCCCAAAATTCTCATATAAACAATGTAAGTACCACTAAAATTCCCACCTCATATGAGTTAATAGTTAATCATATTGAATAATCCTATCCACAAGTCAATACCATCACAATAAAAAGTCCTAATTGTATCATCACCACTAAGCATGGTTAAATTACCATTTGAGGGGCATCCTAATCCTCCCAACAAGCCACTTAGTATGAATTCCTAGAGCATCTTGAAAAGAATCCAATGTAGATATCTATCTTAGAGATTCTTAGATCATCACCTATTCACAAGGATATATTGGGCCATTCGTTAAGTGAGTCACAAGTCCTTAGCGATATCAAACTTCATGAATTAAAATCCCTAGTGGGTCACTTGTCATCTCTCTATCTCCCTCTCCCTTTTCACTTATTTTCTCTTTCTCTCTTTATATGCTAGTCTCCCTAAGTGTGCAATGGGTACATTGAATATGTCTTAAAGGTGAATTATCATATCCTTAATCAAATGACATACTTCCTCAAGCATAACTCCCCAAGGACACATGCCAAAATTGGATTGTTGACATTAAACAACCAATCAAAGTTAGTTTCTCTTTTCTCTCTATTTTCCTTTGTATATATTATATTTCTCTCTCTCATGCTCTATTTCTCTTCTCTGTCTCCATCTCTCTCTCTCTCTCTATATATATATATATCTATCTAAATTTTTCTCTTTCTCTCATTCTTTATCTTTTGAGTTTCTCTCTCTTAATTAGCCGGTAGGCTACATATAGTGTGATATTTGAGCCTGAAAGAAGTCTCATGCCTACAAACCACTACTGAGTTGTTGGAAAACAAGTTTCAACTGCCATTTAATGGTAAATCGACTACCGTTTAATGGTAAAATCCTCTAAAATATCAAGTAAAAGCCTCCAAAATCTCACTTATCACATAAAAGCCAAAGAAATATTGATTTGACAACTCAATGGGAACATTCTATTTCCATTTGTAGTATTTTTTGTCAATTTGATAACTTTATTTTTTCATTTACATTGGTTTATGTTTTAAACTTGTATGCAAATATTTCATAATCAGATAATACTTAATTTCTTGAAAGAAAAAATCTAGATTTGTCTAAATTTATTTCATTCAATTATTTAGCACTTATTATTAATTGTTTAATCTAGCCACATGCAACTAGAATTTGCAATGCATCCATACACACACATACTCTCTAACATATTAACATGCATATAGTTGTCTATCGACATAATCCTTAAAACTCCTTTAGGCGCGAGTGCTAGTGTATATACCTCTCTCTATATAGAATTGTCTCCCCCTTTATCTCTCTTTTTCCTAATCTCTCCAAAGATCAATTAAACTATCATATTTTTTATATATTAATTTAATTTGTTCCATATAAAAATATATTACTTATTAATTATAATAATTTCATATTTATATTTAATAATTTTTATTATAGAATATACTATATAATAATAAATATAATTATATTATATATAGTTTAATTTGTATTATATAAAATATATATAATATATTAATTTTATTTTGTATTATGTTTATATATTATTTTTTTATATTATATAAATATATAATAACTATAAATTATTATTAATTATAATATTTTTTAATATATATTTAATAATTTTGTTATTTTAATAAACATACTCTAAAAACCCCGTCGAAACCTTATTTTCAGGCTTAGCTCGCCAAATTGGAGAAGTGAAATGTTAATACTAGCGAGAAGAGTTTAGAGGGTGAATCCGCTCTAGTCAATCATATACCCTTTTCATCCCTTGAGCGATCCTTCTTCTTTAAGAGCCAAATTTGAGTACACCCTTCTATTAGCTAGGTGAGCTTGCCTCTTACAAAGAAAATTATACATGTAAGTCTATACCCTCTTGTTTGTACATCTAAAGCAATAGGTGATCCCGCATCCTAGATAGGTGAGTCTCATTCTAAGTTTGTACAATCCTCATCCATACATCTCAAGTAATAGGTGATCCTGCATCGTAGATAGGTGATTTCACATTATGTTAGTACATCTAAAGAGATAGGTGATCTCAATTTTCATAGAGGCAATCTCATTGTCTCCCATCAGTACGTCTTCTTGTTTAGGCGAATCTGCATTCTATTTGGGTGATCCCATAATCTGATCCATATAGATCAAGATATAGGCGAACCTACGAACTCTAGATAGGTGAAACTACTACATGAAGGGGCAGACCTGTGATGTCTTAGATAGGTGAACCTGTGACCTAAAGGGGTGAATCCACCTTACAAAAAGGTGAATCCACTTCTCATACAAAAATAGAGTGTGAATCTTGTTGATTGTGTTTTCATGCACTTCTCAACACAGGTAATGCATAGGTGCATCACCTCTCTTGAAAGACAATCTTCCACAATCAAATTGTAGAACACTATCCCAAGGCCTCTCGGATGTCAGGTCTTGACAGTGCTTGGAATATTTCAGTTGTTTATGTGATTTGCTGGAATCACAAGGCGGCCTTACATGGTTGAATCTGTAGCGGAATTGAGTCAATAAATGGAGTTCTAGAGGTATAGAATTGATATGTTTTGCTGCAGGTTCAAACAGCAGTCTTAGACTCCATTATTTCATTGGATTTGGCTTTATAATGTGCAACGAACCTTGGCACAAGTTGATTCTAAAAAAAAGGGAAAAAAAAAAAGGGTGAGGAAGAAAGATGTTTCCTAGACCTGCAACTACCAATGAACAGTGATCATGGAGGTTCCTATTGTGGACAGTTTCCTTAAACAGGATTTCACTTAATCAAAATTCTCACAATATCATGAAATCTGTGCTATCTTCTAGGGACTGCAGATGTTCATCATTCATTCACTATGGAAACATGAATAAAAGATAAAGTTCAATGAGTAGCAATGGAATCAAGGTCCAGACTAACTTTGCACAGTCACCTACCTTCAGCAAATGACCAAAAGTATGGACAAGAAAAGCATACACACAACAACTATCTCCAAAACCAAAAATAATATACTAAATCTACCAAGTCTAATCTGAAGATGCTAGAACAGCAAAGTAACTGAAAGCAAAAACTATAACTAAAGAGGGAGAGGAATCATGAAACATATTGAGAAACCCAGAAAATACACCAAAAATGACTGTATTTGCTATTTATAATTTCTGCAGCATGCCTTTACAACAACTCAACTCTCTTAAAATGAGAGGAGGAGAGCCCTATTTATAGTTTTCAAAAAACAAAATGAGTGGCCAAGATTCGATTCTATTATGTGGCCAAGATTCATTTTACATTAGTGTTTCACCTACCCCATAATATATTACATTAATAAATACTTTCTTGTCTCTTCCCTATTTCATCATCTAGTGACAACAATGTAGCAAATTTGTCTTTTAGTGATTTGCCCTCTGCTATAGCTATTCTTCAAGGAACTATTCGTCGATGACCGGGTTGCCCTCTCACTTCCTCAACATGACATACTCCATGAAACTTAGGATCAGAGACTGAAACTTCTCCACCTCCAAGATGTCAGCCTTCAAGATCTGGTAACTCCACTCCTAGGAATTGTTACCAAGCTTCTCCCAGTCTGTCTTATACTTAGCATCATTCTCTTTGCAAACTTCTGATTGCATGAAGGCTCGGGCCGCAAAACACATGAACTCGGTGGTGATTTCGGTGGACATCCCATCTTCCATAATCTTCAAGAAGTGGGGCTTGATGTTTTCGGGACTGATCTCGACCATGGGCACTTCGTACCCTGTCATCAGTTTGAGGTACTGAGTACACTCCTCCCTGGACTCCCTTGCCCATTCAATGTCAGGCGCTATCCATTCCAAAATCTACTCCAGCCTTCTCTTTTGGTGGTTATAATCTCATTTCTAGATATCCACCAGCCAGTGGTCGTCATCCTTGAAGGCAAGGTCCTTCTCCCAGATATCACTCGGCAACGCGAGAATGGCCTCAATCTTTGGGTAGGTTGCATCGTACTTCCTGGGGAACTTCTCATAGATCTGCATCATGTCCTCAAGATTTTTCTGAACCTCTAGGAACCTATTTGCTGCCCGGACAACCACGTTGATACCTATGCTCCCTATGTCCAAAACCTACCGGAACCAATTTTTTGTAGTTTTGTCCAAGTTCCGTCTCTTTTCTGGTTTGTCAATCTGTTCTCTGGACAACAACTGAGGTGGGGCCAATGATGTTGTTGGATGATCATCCAAAGACAACCACTGCTGAATATAAGTTGTTAGGTCGGCCACCTACTCCTTTAATTCCTCCTTGGAGATCTTATCCTGCTGGATAAGGTGCACTACTATGGCGACCGATTCCTGGAGATGCTCAACCTTCTGCTCCCTTGTGGCCACTCCCAGATCGATGGTGGAGACGTTATAAGTTATGCCTTGTTCCCCAACCATTGGCATTGCTATTTGCACTGCTCTTAATCCCGAGGCATCCATGGTTATCTTCGATCTAACCCTCGGCTTCTTGTCTTTTCTGGTGCTCACTCGTGCTTTGGCCATGATGGCTTCCAGCCTTGCCTTGGGATCCTTTGACGTGGGAGTCTTTTGCTTGAGTTGTTGCTGTAGCCAATCGGGCATTTGAGGTTCCTCGGCTGGCGGTACACTTTGAGTCCCGCTATCCTTTCCTTCGAGTTTGACAGTACTGACAACCAGAGCCTTCTCATTCGTTCCTACATCTTCCTTTCCTTCATCAAAAATTTGTTCGAATGTTCCATGCCTAGCGGGAGACTCGGTACATAGCTGCTCTTTGGGTGAATCTTTCTTTTCAGTATCCTCTTCCACGTTTAGAGTATCTTGATGCTTCTCAGGGCTCTCTGTCTATTTACTCTCTTGGAGGAAAGTTTCCTCACCATGCTCCAGAGTTTTTCCATGTTCTTCAGTTGGAGACTTGTTACCTTCTGTCTCCGGAGCAACAGTCTCATCTTCCTGTGCAAGCTGATCCTTGGCCTCCTTGTCCTCAATCTCCTTGAGCTATTTGCCCCACTCTACATTGAGCTCAAGAACATTCAAGTCTCAGATCAATTTTGTGTCAAGGTCCTCACTACCCTCACTAGACTCACTACCCTCACTTGAAGATTCATAGTCCACCTTATCAATTTTCTGACACTCGAACAAGGGGTGTTCGTGATATTCAAACTCTTCATCTTTTGACGCCTTCTCAGCCTCAAGCTGTTGTCATTCACGCTCATCTGATATCTGCATGGTCACCTTCATCTTTGGTGATTCAGTAGAGGGGGATGCCATTAGAGTGGAGGCCATAGCCTAAGCTATTGTAGCCTGGACTATTGGATTGGTGAGCATCCCCGAAAGCTCAGAAGGCACATTCTACATATACTTCACCAAAGACTCAGGAAGGCTTGGGGCTGGCGTTGTGGTGGCGGATGATGAATCCACGGGAATGACTTGCGATATTGGAGGAGACTGAGCAAGGTGGACGAAGATATCCACCACAAGCGAGGAGGAAGCAGAAGCTGGAATTGAAGCAAGCAGGGTGGCGGGGGTGATTATAATGGGTGGAGATCCAAATGAGCTAGATACTTTGCTCATGATCCTGAGGGGCGGACCCTTAGGCATCACCATTTTCCCCATGCCTCATGTTGTTTTTCTTTTCTTCTTAGAGGGCTCCGGCTCAGAAGACTTACAGGCATAGACTTTTGGTTTGGGTAATTGTTGGCTAGCCTCCTTTCTTTTCTTGGTCTTCTAAAGTGGTGGGGCTTTAGATGTCTCCCCAGTTGCAGCAGCGGCTTCCCCACCCTCAGAGCCACTTGGCTCACTTACATGTTCACTTGCAATGTCGGTGTATGTCAGGACGACCCCTTGTTGTTTCAATTGGGCCACCTTCTCATCAATCCATGCTCTTGTTTGGGCTTCAACGGACCTGGTGAGCACACTAATATCATTAAGTTCTGGTGTATCCCAGTCGATAGCAGGCAGTGGCAGGTTGGAAATGGTATCGTAAACTGGATCCACAATTGCTTCCTCATCCTCTTCCAACTAATCAGGGATCGAGCATAAGTTCACCCTTCATACATGGATGATGGTCATGCACATATAATATCACAACCGTACCTCAAGATCATCCCTGTAATTGGCCCAAAAGTCCTCAATGTTGTGGAGGTGGGCATATCCATGCCCCAGTGCCTTTCTGACATGGCCATAGGGATCCATCTGTGGCCTTGCTATATATTGTTCAAAATTATATTCTGCCAACTCCCTTTCTGAATATCCTGCGCACTGGGAAGTGTGGACCTTATACATCCCCTATCCAAGGTTCATGGGGTAGATAGGGCCTACCAGATGCTTTTCACTCAAGACACTATGAATGTGTCGTAGCTGCCGAGTCAGTTCCAAGAGAACGATCCGGTCATTTGGGTACCAGGGCAGCTTGTTTGGTTTATCTGAGAAGCCTTCGGCACGGATGTAGGTGAACCTTGGGAACTAGATATACCAAAAGGCATATTTTTTGAGGAGGACCCTGGCACTATGGGACATCCTTCTATGAAAATCTCCTCCCACCGACCGGATTACATGGGCAATGAACGCGTGATTCACCCTGCAGTAGTTTGTTTTGAAATTCCTAAACTGCAACTGAGGGTACTTGTCATATGGTTTGAGCTCTGGCTCTGATGGATCACTTGGAATCACTGTCAAACCTTGATAATGTCACTGATTGGTGAGGGAATACACCAACTAAGAGGTCATGAAAAATCTGTTAGTTTTCTTCACAATGGTAAACTGCTCGTGGAAATAGTTGCTGATTATCTCACCCCAATAGAAGGTGGTACCCTTACCTTAGAGGATCTATTCTATGAAATATAACATCCAATCTTGAAAGAAAACCACACCAGGAAGGCCCCTGACAGCTGAGCAGCATTACCAGATCATGGTAGTCTTTATGGAAGTCGCTGCGGTAGAGCTCCTGAGGGAGCTTCCCAGCACTAGCCCATTTGTCCTTCCACCAGCATTGGTTGATGAGCCTTTTACAATCCAACGGGTCCTGTTCCCACACCTCCTAACAGTCTTCCAAGGTGGGGACCTCCATGCTCTCGAAGGTTGGAATGTGGAAGGTCTATGTTATGCTTGCAGGAGACATATTTGCAAGGATATTCCCCTCATGATCCACGATTGTTCTGGTATCAGATTGGTATGCCTCAACACATGCCATCACCAGTTCCAGGGCCATTAGGGCCAATGGGAAACCTGCAACTTCAGCCAGTCCACTGCTCTTTATCAACTTGGCATTCATAGTTTTTGGGTTCATTCTAACCCTCTACATGAACTCATCAACATCGACCTGACCGATGTTGGTATCTGAGATGTCCCTCCATAGGGTAGTGATCTTAGATTGGATAGGGACCCCTTGGAACTTGTATTTCATTAGGTCTTTATCTTCCTTTCCCCTTGGTGGCTTGGCTGTTCCTTTTCCCTTTTTTGAAGCACCGGAAGTCTCTGGACTGGATTCCATAAATCCTGCACAACAGACTAGAATTAGTAACGATGAATTTGAAAAGAGGTCCACCGACAAATCCCTGCATGTCAAGATTATTCCAACAATCACAATTCATATTTAATAATCACGGAAGCTAGATACTTCACCATATAGAGGGCAATGCAGACAATCTGGAGTTCCTGGGCCGGAAATCCCTTGGTAGAATGCCGCTTGAAAGGGAAAAATGAAAATGGAATTCCCATATGCACTTCCCGAAGTTGGATTTGAAGATTTGAGGTTGGAAATGGAAGAAAACCAAATTCTAGCAAGTGGGTCGAAATCCATTTTGGATTTGGAGGTCATTTGATGCCCCATTTGGAGGTTCGGGCATCATCTGCAGGGAAGCCATTGGAAACGGCGTAGAGGAAAGGCAATTCTGGGTCATAGAATCTGGGTCTTGGATTGCTATTGTCGGGAAGTGACTAGGAGTCAGCCGTGCGGAATGGTGAAACGGAAGAGGAAATCCGGTGAAGGAAACCCGAGAGGAAGCTTTCAGGAGCAGCCAGAGGGTTCGGGACAAACGGACGGCGAACGAGGCGCCAAGACCCAGAGGTCGGGAAGACGCTCAGAGCTCGCCGTTAAGAATGGTGAAAGAGGAACGGAATCCTGAGGAGGGAATTTCGGTGTCCAGAATCCGGAAGAAGCTTGGAGGAAAAAAGACCAAAGGCATGGGGTTCCGACGGATAGCGGACCGGGGTCCAGGATCCGGGAAGACGTTCGGACAGGGCCATTTGGAATGGCAAGAACACTACAGAATCCCGAGGCAAAAGTCCGAGGGAAAGAAAATGGTAAGGGTTTCGACCGGGAGGTGAAACATTTTGTGGTCGGGAAACAGAGTCCGGGAAGCCACAAGGTGGACGCTGTTTGAAATGGTGAGATGAGGATGGAATTCCGGGAACAGAATCCCGAGAATCGAATTCCGGGGACGAATTTGAAGAAAATTGTGAAGTTGATTTTAGACCGAAATGGAGGGTCAGGAAGATGCTCGGACGGGGCCATTTGAAACAATGGAGACACGATGGAATCCCGAGAAGGGAATTCTGGAGATGGGAATCTGAAAGGAGGGAAAAGGTCAAAAATTCAAAGGAAGATGGCAGTACGGATGGTCGCGGGAAGACCCAGGCTTGGAAGACGCCAACGCCGTTCCGAAGAACAGCCACGACGTGGGAAGGTTCCGAATCAATTTTTTCGATGATTTAACGGGGGATTTTCTGATTCTAAGATATGGGTTATGTATGCAGGGGGCAAATCTACTTAGTTCGGGTTTCATTTTACACTTTAACCCCAAGAAAATCCAAAAATTTGCAAAAAAAACAAAACGAGGGTGTGCGGACGGAAAACCTACCTCGAAAATCTGAAGAACAGGCTACTGAATGCGTAGAGGTCACCAAGAAAGCACTTTGAAATCTGACAAGATAAAAACCAGATTCACCGGGAGCTTTTCAATCTTTCTCTATCACTTGAGCCTTTGATAATGATGACCGAAAAA
Organism: Sequoiadendron giganteum; assembly: GCA_007115665.2. Taxonomy (NCBI): domain Eukaryota; kingdom Viridiplantae; phylum Streptophyta; class Pinopsida; order Cupressales; family Cupressaceae; genus Sequoiadendron; species Sequoiadendron giganteum. Next base: position 625,233,164 of record CM021106.1, on the reverse strand, counting down.
TTGGTTTTATAGCAAAAGACAGCCATTAATGCGTCATTAACTCCTCCGTATGGTTGCAGGTTGGGTTGGTGAGCTTCTGAAAATCATAGAGGCGGTGGGAGGTTCAGGGTTCGAGGTCCGAAAAGCCATCATAGGATAGCCGTTGGAAACAACAAAGCTCGAGGGGAAACCCGGAAAGGGAAACCCGGTAGAGGCAATCCGGCGGAGGCAATCCAGTATAGGAAATCCAAAAGGGGAAACCCAAAAATTGCCATCGGTGCCAGAATTTCGACGAGGAAAACCTGGAAATCCCAAGACTAAAAATATGGCATATGGGAAACGTGCTACCCCTGACTCTAGGGCACAAAAATGGGGTACACAAAACGAGGAAAAACATAAGGAACCAAAAAGGAAAGAGGGAAAAGAGGGTCCCTGTTCCGAATGGGGCGTGTGTGCAAAAGGCACAACAAATCCCTTTGGCCACTAAAGTTTGGCCTCATTCAAAGTCTATTCCTGTGATCGAAATTTTTTATAATCATCCAATTTCTTGTAATTTCCATTTTTGTTCATTTGTATTTTCTAAAAGTCATCTAATGATCAATTTAATCACATAGTTGCATCTTAGAACATACTTAGTTAGCATATCAATCATCGATAAATCAATCTGAGTCCCCTAGATGTCCATTCAACATCTTTTTATCCAAATTGGGTTAATTAACTGACCCTAATCATTGTCATCCTTACTCACTTAGGAGCACCATCCATCTTGATTCGGTAATCCCTCACATCCTCATCAATTCCCTTACATCTCAAGGTGAATTTTATGTTGTAATCATCCTTTTCATCCATATATCCAATCCAATCGTTATCATCCAACATCATCCATCTAAACTCTCAAGTCTAGGGTCAATCCAATCAATCAATTCATACAATCTAATCAAATAAATCCAATCCTATCCTATCCAATCAAAAATCCACAATAATCCTATCGATCATCCAATCAATTGGTCCATCATCCTAAGAATCCTTTAATTAATCATCTAAATCATCATCACTTAGTTATATCCTATAATCTCGCATCATCATCATCTTTCGGTCATCCACATTTCCACGCCCATTACACAATCACAAGAAAAGAAAATCATGGAACTATAGTATTACCAATCTGGTCAACCACAATATCCTCCTAATCAACCCAATAATGGTGTATCACAACACTCTAGCATCCTCGGTCAAGATTCAAGAACTGAGGGTATGGTCAACTAACCTGAGTTAACTATCAATGAGTATCTTACCAATCCCACCAATATCCAAATGATTGATCATCTCCTTGTTGATCATGGAGATAAGATCCTTGCTACACTACTTATGAGAGATGCTATACCACCACCTGGGTTTGACATGTCACAGTTTTTTAGCATCATACCTTCTCAACCATAGGATCCTCAAATCTCTCAAGCTAATTAAGGATCGCCAGTCGCTTAGGTTCCTCAGACTACCCTGCAAGACACATGGTATCAACTAGGGTTTGAAAATGATGTATGTTATCGCTTACCATCCCCCTTCATTCATATTTCAGTCATGGGAGTTACACCCAAAGCAATTAACCCACAAGGCTCTACCCCCACACCATCTACACCACCTTGTCCAACTAATCAACCAAATCAATCATCAAGGAACACTAGGAGTAATACATTTAATCCTTTTGCTTGTGAGCCTCCTCATATCCCCCTCATCCACACACACCCATTAAACCTACCAACACCACCATTTAATCCTACTCATTTAGACCCACAAGCATCATCTTATCATCAGCCCCAATCACCATCTCAACATCAACCTCAAAGAAATCCACAACCTCAAGTCAATCCACAACCATAAGATCAACCTCTGGTCAATCCACAAGCTCAAAATCAACCTTAGGTCAATCCACAACCTTAGCAACAACCACGAGTCAATCCATAGCCACAACAACCACCCTGCCATAAACCACAACAAAAACCCCAATCACAACCTCCACATCAACCAAAAATCAGTCCACAGCCACAACAAACCCCTTCGCAATCCCAAGGAAACCCTGCAACACAATATCAATATCAACTACAACCCCCACCTCATTATTTCTCACCTTTCTACCATCAACCCTCACATTATGTGGAATCACCTCCACAAAATACCTATTATCATTTGCCACCTCCACCAAACACTCCTAGACAACAACCTACCGCATCCAACCCCAATCCAAATTATTACTACAATCAAAAACAATTCCAATAAAAACCACCTTACATTAACCCTTAGCAGCCCCTACAGAACACTTACCAACAAAAACCTAATCTACAACCACATCCATACATCCCCTAACAACAACCTACATATAGTTATCAGTCTAATCCATCATATCACCAACAAGAATCATCCCAAAAATAGGGTGCCTCTTCATCCTACTATAAAGTGACGACATCCCAACAACAGGTTTACACTAATCCACAACCCACTTACATGGATCAATACCAACAAATCCATTCATATCCTCCACCATCATATGACTAATCACTCCCACCTCCACCACCATATCACCAATATGATCCCTATGACCAATCTAATTTGATAGGTCCTCTCCCATCTTCACCAATCAATAAAGAATGGGAAGACATGAAAAATGCCCTGAAGGACTTGCAAGTTGAAACCTCAAACTCATTCAAATTCAAGGACATCTGTCCATACCCATTTGATCCATCAATTTCCACAACCCATTTCCTAAAGTATTTTGAAATTCCAAAATTCAACAAGTATAAGGGAAAGGGAGATCTCTGAGACCACCTATAGGAGTTTTACATGCATTGTTTGGAGGTCTTATACAATGATAACTACCTCTTTTGACTATTCACCTGAAGTTTAACAAGACAAGGCTTGGAGTGGTTCTTGCGCATTCCCCGAGGCTAAATCTCCACCTTTGCTAATTTATCAAAAAAATTTGCCACACACTTCTCTTTCAATCTAGAGAAGGACATAGACACCATGGATCTCCCGAAGGATAAAAAACATGATGGAGAGACATTTTCTAGTTGCCTACAAAGGTGGCAAGCTCTAACCAACTGACTTAAGTGTAGTCTTCCTGAGAAGGAGTTGGTAGGAATATTTTTCACAAACTCCCATCCAGAGTTGGCCCATAACCTACATCTCCATTATGTGACTACTTTTGCATAGGCTGTTGAAAAATGGACCACCATTGAAAAGGATCGTATTGCTAAAGGGATTATCAAAATCTTCAACCAGGATAAGGACAAATAATTTGGGGATAGGTCACGCTACTAGAATAAGAACAAGAATGTTGTTAATGATGGTGTCACTGAAACTAAACAAATCCAAGTAGCTAATAATTCTCAGAGGCCACAAAATGCCCCTCAACCACCACCAGTCACCAATATTATATATGTGCCTTAATTTGCACCATGTCATCCTCCTCAATCCAACCAGTCTAATCAAGGGAGCACAAAATGTACATTCACTCCTTTAGGAGAATCATTTGATGCATTTTTTAAATTATTGGTCTGAGCCAATGCGGTTACTTATCCTATCACCAATTTTTTTTATGAGTTAAAACTAAAGCCTAGTTGGTATAGGGAGAATAAGTACTATAATTACCATAGGATCAAAGGTCATTCCATGAACAAGTGTCAAGGACTTAAGGGCTACATCCAAGATCTTATTGATCGAGGAGATATTCTAGTTGAGGGAAGTCAATCTACCTCGTCTAATGCTCAATTAAAAATATTCCAAAATGAATTCCCCAAGCACAATTAGGGTCCTAGCACATCTAAAGCCAACATTGGGTCTAATAAAAGTGGTCAAGATAACCAAACCAATAATATAAGTTACAACAAGGTTCCTTTTAATTATAGTAATAATAGTGTTGGATGCATTTCCCAAGTAGACCCACATGTTTCTATGATTCACGTAAAAGCAAATACCCACAATGTGTTGTGACCACTCGCAGAACCCGTATATCAGTTCCAAGACCTTCTACTTCATCCCAACCAAAACCTATAAGCTCGCAATATAATATCCTTGACCATCTAGGAAATAATCCCACATAGATATCTATCTTGGATTTGCTAAGGTCTTCTCCTACCCATCAAGAGATCCTCACTAAGGCTTGATAGGACACTCATGTACCAAATGATATTGATTCCACTTAGTTTTAGGCTCTTGTGGGACATTTTTCAATCACCTATCAGTTAGGCTTTAGTCAAAATGATATGCCACCCATTTATCCCACTCATAATCATGCCCTCCACATTGAATTCCTTGTCACAAACATAAGGTTAAGAGGGTCTTGGTTGATAATGGCTTTGCCCTTAATTTGTGCACTTTGAAATTCATAAAATAGGTCGGGTACACTCACACCAACTTGGAAAATTAGGTGATCATAATTAAATCCTATGATAATGCATAGAGAGATTTAGAAGGTATCATCTGCCTCCCCATTCAGGTTGGCCCAATTATACAATACACCACTTATCACATCCTTGATCTTGACTTACCATAAAACCTTCTCCTCGGGTGACCATGGCTTCATTCCATGTAATCCATCCCTCCACTTATCATCAATGTTTGAAGTTCTCACATAACAGAGTTGAAATTACTATACATGTTGATCCCCAACCTTTTGAGTATTGTCACGCTCTTGAGGCATCTTTCTCACATTCACACCATTGTCCAAGAATTGAGGTGGGAAATTCCCAACCATCATCCTCTATTCCATCTTCCAATACATCCTACACACCATCTTCCACATGTGACTCCACCATCACCAAAGTCACGATCATTGACAAGGGATGTGGGGAATATGAGATGCATACTACACTTAATGTGAGAATAATTCCTCCCTCTCCCCACACTTATGGTCAACTTTCTAAATCTTTACAGAAGGAAGAACCCATAACCAAGGCTCCAAGAATGTTGGTTCCAATACATTTCAATCTCTAGGTACCTTACAAGATCAAATGGATGAGTACATTAGTAAATGGGTTTATAGAGAAGAACCTGAGCCCTCACCTCCCCTTATTGAATATTTTCAAGTTCACCCATAATCTTCCAAATTGGCATAAAAGTACAATTATCAGGGTGGAGGACTTGGGGTTGATGAACATGGAATATGAAAGCCCATTGAAACACCTATGCATCTGAAACACTTAGGTCTCAGCTATGACAAGAAATAGAAGGGATCTGCTAGATCCACTAGTGTGTTGCATAACGTTAATGTGGAAACTGAATTTCTTGAGGAAATCCCTAAAGAGGAAGCCATCGTCCTCTCCTACGATGATTTAGATGTCACTTCCCTATTTGAATCCACATCTATTTTATCCATCAACCTTTCACTTCGCCATCCTGACCTTATTGATTGGGACCTACGAGGAAACACACCAATTGATATATTTTCTTCAGAGGAAGTATATGTACACCTCATGGAATTAGGAGAAGACCATGGAGTCTACTTTGGGGAGGATGAACACCCTAACTAAAAAAGTAAAAAGAAACAAATTAAAAAAGGGTCATCTAGTGAAAACCTCTTTGAGGCACTTCCTCACTTAGAAAAAGTAAAAACAAAGGGTGTATCCACTAGTGAAAACCTCAATAAGGTTCTAGAGGATGGGGATGTTCATCTTCCCCTTATGGGAACTCACTTTTTTAAGTGGTCTTCGATCTTGATTAAAGAGACAAGATAAATCAATCTGGGAACAAAAGAGGAACCCAAAATCACCTATGTGGCTAAATCTTTGTCTGAAGAGGAATATCAAGTCATTGCTAATCTATTGAAAGAAGGAATTATCAATTTTGCATGATCCTATTCAAACATGCCTAGGCTAGATCCTACCTTGGTAGTCCACCACCTTGATGTGCATCCAAATGCAAAGTTGGTCAAACAAAAACTTCAAAAAATGCATCCATAGGTGGCTTTGTTTGTTAAGGTTGAGCTCGAAAAGTTGTTGGAAAGTGGGTTTATAAGGTTGATCGATTATTCAGATTGGATATCCAACATTGTACCTATAGCCAAGCCCACTGGGTGCATCATAATTTGTACAAATTTTTGGGACCTAAATAAATCTTTTAAAAAGGATGAATTTCCCTTACCCAACATCGACATGTTAGTGGATCTGATAGTAGGGCATGCCATTCTATCACTCATGGATGGATTTTTAGGGTATAATCATATCGAAATTGCAATTGTAGACCAGCATAAGATCGCTTTTACAACACCTTGGGGTACCTTTTTCTATACTATCATGCCCTTTAGTCTCAAAAATACGGGGGCAACATATCAATGAGCTATGAATATCATCTTCCATGACCTTATTCACATTATAATGGAAGATTATGTTGATGATTTATTGGAAAAATTGAAAAATAGGGAAGAGCATCTGAGTATCTTGAAACAAAATTTTGACCGTCTAGAACAGTATAAGCTATGGTTAAATCCTAAGAAACATGTCTTCAACGTCACATGAGGAAATTTTATAGGCTTCATTGTGTCTAGGAGGGGCATTGAATTTGATCTTGCAAAGGTTAAAGCCATCATAGAAATGCCCCCTCCTAAGAATTTAAAGCAGCTATAAAGTCTACAAGGGAAATTATAGTCCATCAAGTGGTTCATAGCCCAGCTTGTTGATAAGTGTTAGCCTTTCATGCATATTCTCCATAAATATATAGTTTTCAAGTGTGATCCACCATGCCAATAGGGCTTTGAAAAAATAAAAGAGTACCTTGCTAATCTTCCTATCTTGATGCCTCCCATTAGAGGAAAACCTCTATTTCTATACATTTCAACTACTACAGCTGCACTAGGGGCATTATTGGCACAACATAATGAGTCCTGAAAAGAAAGAGCCATCTACTACATCAACTAAACATTAGTGGGGTATGGGATTAATTATTTTCCCATGGAAAAAGATTATCTGGTAGTCATCTTTAGTTCACAGAAGCTTCAACATTACATGCTCAACCACCAAATCAAACTAATATCTAAAGTTGACCCACTCAACCATATGTTATTAAGAACACCATTGACTGACCACATGGCTAAGTGGGTTATTCTCCTTAGTGAATTTAATATTGAATATGTAGATCGTAAAGAAATTAAGGGGCAAGTCATTGTAGATCAGTTGGTTGAGGCCCCTCTAGTGGATGCCTATCCTTCAGTGGTGAAGTTTCCAGATGAGCCTGTGTTCACAATTTCAGAAGAAGAATCATGGAAACTATATTTTGATGGCTCTTATATGAAAAATGGGGTAGGTACGGGTATCCTCTTCGTCACTCCACAAGGTGACTATATCCCAAAGTCATTCAAATTGGCTTTTCCATGCATGAACAATATTGTTGAGTACGAAGCTTTAATCACGGGTCTTAGAATTGTAGTCCAATGGAACATAACTCATTTTCATGTTTACAAAGATTCACAGCTTATAATCAATCAAGTCAATGATGATTTACAGACTAAGGATGACAAGATTATCCCTTATAAGTGCATTTTTGATGTCTTCAAGAAATATTTTAGCCATATCCAATTTGAGTAGGTTCCTAGATTACAAAAAAAAATTGTTGATGATATGGCCACTATAAGCTCTCTCATTGATATGCCTCAAGATTGAATAGATTGTGAGTTCCTGGTTGAGAAGTTACTAATCTCGGCCTATGATATTCTAGATGCTGAAATGGTGTGTGAAATCGTAGGTCCCCAATATCCCTAGTATCATAATATATACACCTACCTTCATGGAAACACCCTTCCACCATATCTAAATCGTAACCAACATAAATCATTCATCCAATGCACTTCCCATTATACCATCTTAGGCGACACACTTTATCATAGGGGATATGATGGTACTCTTCTTCAATGTTTGAATGAATCAGAATCTCATGTTGTGTTCAACAAAGTACATAGTGGTGTCTATGGGGTTCATACTAATGGAATGCCCCTAGCAAAGAAGCTTCTCAGAACGGGGTATTATTGGCCATCTATGGAGCATGATGCTTTTGAGTTCGTCAAAAGGTGTGTACTGTGCTAGCAACATGAAGATTTGATCCATGCTCCCGCATAGGACCTGAAACCTATCATTGTTCCATGGCCTTTTTTACAGTGGGGTCTCGACTTGATCAAAAATATCTATCCTCCATCCTCCAATGGCCATACTTTCATAATCACCACAATTGAGTATTTTACCAAATGGGTCCAAGCAATTCCACTCTCCCAAATCATTGGCATCTAAATATCCAAGTTCATCCTCTACCATATTTTCTAAAAATATGGTATCCCGACCACCATCATTACCAATAATGGAAAACCTTTCAAAAACTACTATATATGACACCTATATGAAAAATTCCAAATCCAACGCCATTGGTCCACACACTATTACCCCTAGGGTAATGGATAGGTTGAGGTAACAAACAAAACTTTAATCAAAATCCTTAAGAAGGTTGTCAATAATATTGGTTTCAATTGGCACCTACATCTTAGTCCTGCCCTTTGAGCATACCGAACATCCATCTGTACCCCTATAGTGAAAATACATACTCCCTTATCTATGGAATCGATGCCATTTTTTTGATAGAATTTGAGGTCTCGTCACTTTTTATCTCTCTAAAGAACCTGATCAGTGATGAAGAATCTCGTGTTGCACATTTGAGTTAGTTGGAGCTCCTAGATGAGAAGTGTCTTAAGGATTACAATCATCTTCAAGCTTACCAACATTGTCTTATGAGAAGCTATAATAAGAAGACTCATCCTCGTTAGTTTCAGGTTGGTGCTCTAGTCCTCAAGGAGAATCAACACACTGAACAAGATCAAGAGAAGAAAGGAAATTTTGAAGCTAATTGGCTGGATCCTTATGTCATCACCACAATATATGGTTCTGGATCATATCAGCTTGCAACACCCAAGGGGGAACCCTTGGAGGAACCCATCAATATCATACAGTTGAAATGGTTCTACACCTAAGTTAGCTGGGTTGTCCCACCTAGAAAATACCAAAAAAACAGAGAAAAATCTAGAAAAATACAAAAAACATCAAAATATGTCAAAAAAATCCAAAAATAGTAAAGAGAAATATATTATCTTATGGTGAAAGCCACCCTTGGTGGCACCTTGGATAAGTACAATTGGTGAAAACCTCGCAATAGTCGCCATTCGTAGATGGCTTAATCATTATCTACCTTCCATCTCGCTTTCTTGTATGCTTGTGTCTCCATCATCTTATCCACATATCTAATCCTAGCATCCTATCACATCCATCCTCCATCCACATTCTATCATCTACCCCTTGGTGTATTTTGATTAAGCATTAGATGGCTTATATTTTTATCCTAATTCCTAAGCTTTTCATCACTTGTATATTGGTGTCATGTCATCGGTTTTGCATCCCCATCTAGGACCCTCCATTGTGTCTCTTATCATGTATGTCTCATCATCCCTTATCCATTGTCTTGTCATTGGTCCTTTTTCAAACTACAACACCTCTTCACTTTCCCATAGGCAAGTTCATCTTTGATTAGCCCCCGAGGCTTTTTTCCATCCATTTGAGTCCTCATCATCCTCTTTCTACTTTTATCCATCATTCGTCATCGATCTTTTTATCGAACTATGAGGTCTATATGCTTTCACGTAGGCAAGGCTAATCTTTGATCAGCCCCAGAGAACCTAGGTCAATCCTTAGGGTGTGTCTTGGTTTGGTGTTGTGTCATCAAGAGTGTCCCTATCCAATTGGTTACTAATGACAAAATCCATTGGTACCATGAGGTTTTGTCTATTTCAGGTATCTTGAGTCATGTCGATCAAATAATCTACCCTCATCTATCCTTGGTCTTAGCAGGATGTATCCTTCCTCATATCATATCGCATCAATCCTGTTCACCTATGGGTACTATGGAAAAGGATATTTGAAATTTATTGTGATCTTTTGGTGTTTTTGGCATTTTTTATTATCATTTGAGCTTCCTATTATACCTACTCAGGGTCACCATGATCCATCATATCATGGTGCACTTTGACTGGTAGACATAGGGGTATATCTTGAATTTTTGTGTGATCTTGTCTTCCTAGTTGTCCCATGTAGTACCCAACAGGATCCTTGTGGTCTTGTGTTATGTTGGAGCATCCTTTGCGCTTGTGGTTTTTCTAGCATCATGCCCTGCCAAAGTCCCAATGACTTTGGGATGTTGGGATAATCTTCTTGCTTGTTGTGTTAGTCCTATGCATTGGACACCAATCAGCCTTAGTTCTTCATACCCTGGCATATCATGTCCTATTCTATAGTAAAATTCAGTGTGCCTAATATGATAGAATGACATTAAATTTGTATTTCATTCATCCTCCCATTGTAGTGCATTTATATTGATCCATTTTCCCAAGCATATGGTTATTGATTTTTGGTTGTGCAAATGTTATCTCCCACCTATTCTTCCTATCAAAATCGCTATAGTTTTTGGAAGGTGCACTATATCAACCATCATGGCCCATTTTTATATTTTCATTATCCTTTATGTCTATCTCATTATCATTTCATTACATTGTATTATCCATTTCATTATCATTCCATTAGGTTTCATTACCATCTAATTTTACATTATCATTTTCATCATCATTTTAAGTTTCTCATATTGATATAGATTTGTTAGTCTCAGTATCATAATCCATTGAATTTACATTTTCATTATAATTTTAAGTTGTTTAGATTTTTTAGTCTAAGCATCTTAATCTGTTCCATTTTCATCTTCATTTTAAGTCGTTTATATTAATATAGATTTGTTATTCTAAGAATCTTAACCTTTTTTCATTATATTCACTTCGCTAAATGCATCATGTTACATTGCATTCATTTAGTCCATCCACTGATATTATACATATTCATATTGCATCTAAATTTAGGCCATTTCATGCATTAACAATCAAAAATCATTATTCCATCCTTGAACATCCATTTCATACATAAACACATGTCATAATCCCATATGCATACATACTAAATCACAATCGCATCGCCACCTGCATCAAAAATCATTACTAGCTTATCCATATCATAAATCATAAATCATAAAACATCACAAAGTGCTAGACATAATCCACATCATCCATATCATGCATGCCATCATAAATACATACATCTATCCTAGTCATGTACATCCATCACAATCATAACCATAATCATATATGCATAATAAATATAAAAAACATTAGATAAGCCTCATATATAGAGCATCATCATAATCCACCACATCATATATATAAAAACATATAAAGTCCATAATATCCATCATAACATCCATAATGTCCATAATAAAGTCCATACATATAGTGTCCATCAAATAATAAGTACATGTATAGAAGATTCAAAATGTACAAATGCATATGGGTACACCTGAAAATCCTATATCTTGAATCAGAAAGAATAAAAGAATCTCTAATCCAATCTACCAAAAGAATCTAGACAAAAGAGTTTGTATGTTGATTCCACATCTATATACACTATCTACCATGCATTTGTCAAAATTGGGGCCTTGTCATCCCTCCTATCCTATCACCCTTTTCCTCCTATCCACTACTTCCCACATCTGATTTCTATGGGGAATCAAGAACTCTCTCCTTATCCCTTGATGATTTCTCTTTGTAGGCACTAGTCTCGCCTGAGCCCCTAGTCTATGTGGGTCTTGATCGTGATGGTACTGGCCTCTGTACAACTGCAGGTATGTATGGATCCACCCTTTGTGAAGGATCATGCATGATTTTATAATAGGCACCCATCCAATATCATGCCTCCATCCTAGCATGATCATATTGGGCTTCCTATACCTGTGTTGCATCCCTCTCATGCCTGTACCATTCTCGTTGTTGTTGCAACTTCCCCCTCAACAAATCCAAGGCATCCCATGTTAATCTCATGGATGTCACCTGTCCCTCTACCCACTTAGCCCACCCCACTGCCTCATCTCGCTCCCTCTGCATGGCCTCCAATAAGCTTTGTACTCTCTCTACCTACTCGCTCTTCCAACCCCACCACCTCATCTCTCTCCCCCTATGTAGCCTCCAACATGCCCTACAATCTCTCTACCTCACTCCATAAACCATATATCTCTATTACTACTCCACCCTCTACTCTCCCCTATCCTCCCTGTATTCTCTCCACCATGTTTTGTACCTTCTCTCTTTGCCTCCATCTACCTTAGCCTCTATTATAGAATGTGGATGCGATCATGTGAACCTGCTAGCCTCATGGCTAGGTGCTCTAGTGGTGGTGGTTGATACACCACTATCACCCTCTCATCTAGGATATCCACCTCCATTGCCACCCTCTCCACATCCCATGCCACCTCCTCTCTAGCTTATCTCTCCACCCACCTCCTCCGGGGCCTCAACTCTACCTCATCTCCACACCCCACTACTACCTCAATCATATCTACTGGATTGATCCTCACTAATCATCTCCCTTGCCACCATGCAATATATCTATCTATCACCCAGAGATCATTTGGTCCTCCTCTCCATCCGCACAACTTCTCTCCCAAACTGTCCCATTCCTACCTTGCCAGGTCAATTGGCACACTCTATCCCTAGCCTCTCTCTCGGGTAATCTGTTTGTACCTCACCTCGACTGTGGTGATGTATTTTCAAATCCTAAACTGTTTGCTGACTCAATTAGGTCTATACAACTCAATGATGAATAAATCTATCCCAATTAGATAACAATGTGTTAACATATAGGTCCTGTACAATTTGTCCTCCACCCTCCAGCCTTGGAATCGCCAATCTATATAGGGCCTCCATTGTATCTGATCATCTGTCAAATCATCAAAAATCCACTACTATTACTCCAAGCTCCACATTTGATGGTAGTGCAACATCCATCCATACTCTCCTCCATACAAGAATGTCACTAGGAGGGAGTCATCTCTCTCTTCTACTATCAAAATATCTAGTCATGTGATTCAAATGTGCTCCCATGTCCACACCTATAATAGGGTGACATGGGTAATACTCACAATGCCTCAATAACATACCAGATGCATATGTATGTATAGCTGCACTAGCACGTAGGGCCCCATGTGAATAAACCTTACCTTTGCTCCACAATATGTTGAACCACCTCAATCATATTGAGGATAAACAATCTCCCACTCCTGTCTAGGAGGAGGATCCCACTAATCAGGCCATCGAGAAACAATGGAAATAGTGCCACAACTCCTATGCAAGCATCTATATCCAACTCCTTCCCCTGGTAGGGAAGGTTTATAGTCCCAAAGACGGCCTGCAAGCTCCACTCTAATAGAAATCTGGCCCCTCCACTAACCAAGTGGCCCCTAATCGATATTCACAAAATCCTCCATATGTCCTCCAATGTCACAATCATCTACCCTATAGGGAGGTGGAAGGTGCAAGTCTCCAAGATCCATCTCTCCATCAGAGTTGTCAATAGTGGTCGATGGGCCCTAATCACTAGATACCCTACCATGTGTAGTAATTCTGCTAGTTGCAATGTGTCATAGTCTATAGGTGTCATTTCCTCTTGAGTACTCACGAGCATGGATTAGTGCCTCTCCCTCATCTGCAGTGTATCTATGCTCTGCATCCACACATGCCATCCATCAAATATTTTCTTGTCATTTTTCTTCTAGTCCCCATTTTTCTTCTTATCTCATCTTTTCAAATTCACCTCTATAGAAAGCGAATTCGCCCATTCCCTCTTCTTTGTGCATTTTCCTATCAGCTTAGCGCATTCGCCCTTGTGTCACCCTATCAGTGACTTCGCCTATTTCATTGGAAAAATCACATGCTCCTTTCCTTAGGAGTGATTTCATCCCTTTATCCCTAGTGGTGAACTCTCATTTGCCTCTATGCCCAAATAACCGCATCAGGCAAAATCGCTTTCACCCCTTTTTCTGTTAGGAAAAATCGCATTCACCCCTATCTTCCATTCCTCTCATTGGGTGACATCTCTTTCGCTCTTCCACCTAATGGGTGAATTCACATTCGCCTTTGTCCTCAATTCCATTCGTTGGGGAATTTCACCCTCACCTTTTTCTCTCGAGGGACAATTTTGCAATCACCCCTCCAGTTGTGCACCCACCTCTATAGAAGCACATCCACCCACCCCTTGAGAAGGGAGATATCACAATTGCCCCTATGAACACACGTTCACCTATTCCCCGCCACGCATTTTCTTGTATACTACAAAGCCAAATGTGCTTTACCGAAAGGGTGAATCTAACCTCCCGTGGCATGCCCATTTCTTCCTAACCTATCCGCCCATCCCCAAAACCATGCAAACAGGTGCAAAAATCGAAAAACCCAAATGAAAAAGCTTGGCTTTTGAGGCCTACCTATCGAGGAATGACCAAGATGTGGTAGAACTTGTGAACTGTGTCTACCTGATGGATGATCTCCTTGTTTTCCATCTAGCTCGCTCATCTAATCGCCTCTCGCTCTATCACTCACTCACCTATTGACACATGTGCATAATGAAAGCAAGGTGAATAGTAAATTTTCTAATTTACTATTTATAATTACCTTTTGACCCTAATTAGCCTTGCTAATTTTGGTCATTTTTAACTTTTTTAAACCTTATTTTAATCCTATTGGTGGTGCTTCTATTATGGATGTCATTGGGAAGGTTTTTGTTGATGAAGAAAATGGTACATTTAAGGGTGTCCTTTGTGTGCCTAATTTCTCAACAAACCTTCTTTTAGTTTATTAGATCACAGATATTAGATTGAACTTTATTTAGGTCATGTGGTCTCATTCCATAGGATGATAAAACTTGTCTTAATCTAATCCAATCCTCACATACTTGGTTTTATTTTTTTCCTTTTCTTAAGTATTCTTAATTCATTCATCTTATTGCATCAATATAATTCTCACATTGTTGAGAAAATCTATCTTTATTTTTCCCTCAAATTGTGACAAGTAATTTCTTCCAGGTAATTTTTGGGAGTTGTGGGGCTCACCATCAACTCCAAAATGGTATTAGAGCACTAGATCTACAACCTCCTATTTAAAATTTGAGAGATCCATCCTTGATAAAAAAAATCGACGCATCTTGGAGAAAGACTTGATAGTAAGCAATCCACCAGGAAAAACTGAAAGAGTTTCTGGTAGATCGGGTGAGAACTTGAGCTACAAACATATGAACTTTTCATAAAAGGGAGAGCCAACAACAGTGGAAAAATGAGTGCTATTACGGCTACACCTCCTAATTTGTCAGGTATACTGTGAGGAATGGCATAGATTGGTGGGAAATACCATTCTGGCACAATATGAGGTGGGGTGGCCATTGAATTAGCAAGTATATAATTGTCGGGATGCCCCAATACATTAGGAGCACAAGAAATCCAAATGGAAAAGAAGATAGCAGAAGCTACCCGACCTACTAGATCCTTCATGTAAGAATAGGGATAAGAAGCGATTTTATCCATCTTTGAATGCACACCCAATGGATTATTCGATCCATATTGATGCAATGCAGCTAGATGAAGAGGACTGGCACCTACTGGAATAAAAGGGAGTGGATGATGAGGACTAAAGAAATGATTTAAGGTGGCATTATCCACAGGGAAACCACCCCACGACCAAGTCACGATCGTATCTCCCACTACGGGTATGGCTCTAGCTGAGCTTGTAATTACTGTAGCTCCCTGAAAGCTCATTTGACCCTGAGGTAGTGCATGTCCTATAGAAGCAGTCACAATCATTAATGGGGAGATGACAACTCCAAGGCACCAAACAAATTCCCTAGGACTGTCATAACTCGCATAATACAAACTGCGAAAAATATGGGGGTAAACCACGATGGAAAACATACTTGCCCCATTAGCATGCATATAACGAAGCAACCAGCCCCCTTCAACATCTCTCATGATATGTTCTACGCTATTGAAAGCTAGATCCACATGTGGTGTGTAATGCATAGCTGGAAAAACGCCGGTCACTATCTGAATGGCTGGACAAATACCAGCTAACGAACCAAACCCCCGCCAATGACTCGGATTGCTCGGGGTCGGATAATCTATCAAATGTTGGTTCAGTGTGGAGAATATGGGTTGTTTGAGAATGGAAAATCATTGTGTCATGTCTCTGTCCCCTCAATTCGACTCCCCCTCAATGGAAATTTCCGGGTGCATTATCACCAAGAAATATTTGCCTTAAAAAGCTAATCGGCATCGACTATAGTTTCTCCATCCCATGCAGATTGGGCTTGTGTAGGTAGATGTGGGGAATCGATGCACCTAGACTCCCCCGATCGGGCTTGTCTATTCAACCTAACTGGTAAGCAAAGCATGGTAAACAGCTAGCTAGACCAAGTTTAGTACCAGATACACCAGCAACATCTAAGGAAGAGGTAGCTACTAGAGCTACAGCAGTCGTTGAAGCCGTGGATTCGGTTGGTTAAGCAACAGCAAGAAGCTTTGTTCTGGCAGGAACCCCTATCTATCCAACTCTATCCCATAGAGTTATTATTACCTAAAGATGAAGGCTTAGATGCTGGTTCTCAAAATGTGTCGGGATGCAAGTGGAACTGGAACAGTAGGCTCTGAGACAACTAGCTTTGACTCTACTCTTGCTACCTCTGCCCCCTTCCCCACCATGGGTGGACCTGATAGGTGATCAACTACCTTATCGACTAGAACTAGTTAAACCCATACGACTACCTTTCAAGAAAATAATGAATAATCATTCAAGACCGCACTGCTTCACCCCATTAGAATTGTAGGGGGTCCTCACTTTGTTGCTGGACAACCAACCAGGAATGGCCTTCTCCAGCTTTCGATGAACTCCTGACGCCTCCAATATGATATAAAGTAAAACACAAATAGATGAATAACTTGCATCTGACGTTTCACTTTAACCATAAGTCAATGTCTCCCGAGACGAGCTAGGAAGAACTAATGAATGTCAAACTTCATGCTATAGCAAGTGTATTAGGGGGAGAAGGGGACATCTCTGGAGCTTGGAATGCCTAAAGAAAGAATCAATAAGGTCTTCGATGCCCTTTAGAATAGTAGGGCGGCCTGACCTTCGTATTATTCCATCGCTCATCCCGGCATTTCTGGATAACGAATAGGGCCATCGCTCCGATAATATAATTAAAGGGCGGACAAACAAATAACCGATCAATATGTTCATCGCTAAGGGATTCGACGGTCGGCCCCTAGGAAATGAACAAGTAGGAGAAGGGCCGGGATCTTGCCTTTGAGTCAATAATATTTGGCTTCGACCATGAGAACATGTGCCAATGAAGGATCCAAGCTCGCATCTGGCTATCATAAGTAAGGAGATCGTATATGAAAGACTGGTCTCAATCAAACATAGAACGATCGAACTGGAGGTCAAAGATCCTTTCCACCCAACAGATTCGGGCCATATTACTCTACTCAATTACTCCAACGGCGGATACTACTGGGTTGGGTTAGCTTTGATCATTCCAATAACAACCTTTCGCCCTTCCGTTGGGGTTAGGGACCAGTCACAGCAAGCCTTCGACTGTTGTCATTTCTTGCTCCCAGGCAGAAATCGCCAACTGCCTCCTGCCCACATTTCGATCACTTTGATTCGATATTGGCCCTACGGGTGAGCGGTGATCAATTTGTTGTTAACCTAATAGATCAAGTATCACGGTGGGAGTGGAATTGCTGGGAGCTCAACCCTACTATTCTAAGGGGTCTCTCATTCCTCGATACTCATTGAAGACTCTTCTTCGATAGAAGTATCGACCCACAATTAGTACAAGTTAGCTTAACATCGATGAGGTGCACTTCTCGCCCATCGGAGTCCACCTTGTATGAGAGAGAGTATGGAGAAGGTAGGCATGAGGCACAGAAAAGGTCCTGGAGTGCCACCTGAAATAGCGACCCTACAATTCTATGGGCCGAATCAACTGAGAAAGTTGATCGGTACACCGGCCCAACCCAGTCGGCTCCTCGCAGTTCTCTCTTTGACACCAGGATAAGTTCAATTCATGACTGCCGAGAAACCCCCATAGAATTGTAGGGCTTACTCGGTCCTCTAATAGCATCTGTCGGTTATTCGTGCCTGTCCATTTGGTAATGCAAGCTGACCTATCCCACTTTCCTGTCCCGCCCAGTAGCGGTCCCACCTTTCACAACCACTGGATGGCAGGATATCAGGTCAGGCCGTTATCAGGTCAGGAAAGCCGCTCGCTTTCATTGAAATCCTGAGAACCCAACCCTACCTGATCACACTTTATGGGCGACAATGCTGCTGGTCATTATATCTATCATTACACTTTAGCATTGGGTCTCATTATCGATCCATAATATTCCAGACTTTCCTCTCCTCTTACTCCATTATGGAGCTCCCTTTTCTCCCTCTCTCGTTGGTAGCCTATTCACTCTCTAGTTATCGAAAGCATATGAGCAGGTCGCCCCTTCATAGATAGTGAGAAGGTGGTAAGACCTAATGAGATAATAATGTAGATAACCTCACCCTTGAGTAACGTAGATATCTCAAGGTCCTAAATCAAGTAAAGGAAGGAAAGTAAGGTCCTGATCCCGATCCTTACTCAAGCCCTGCCAACCTTAGGTAAGGTGATTAGAGAGAGGTCCTTTCTCAGGGCCTCAGGTAAGGCCCTGAGATAGAGGTAAAGGCCTGGCGACTCCCAACCACTCTCCCACTATCCATGACCCGGTTCGAACCAACTGACTTTGGAAGGAAGAAAGGGGGATCGAGTTATCGTAGCTCTCAAGAAGTACTTGGTAGGAGATGTGCTAGAAAGAAGGGTTATCCCAACCCAGCCAGTAAGACCGGCCCATTCATTTCTAGAGATAGGGTGATTGGTCCTGCCTCTCAATGATCGGGAATGGGGCATAGAAGCAAGAATGCGGCATAGGGGATGGGGGTGGGGAATGGGGCATAGATGCGGGAATGGGGATAGAGGTCAGATCCTGGAGCAAGGAGGGTTTGGGGCCACTAGTTTATTTTTAGCCACCACTACTCCCCCTGCCCTTCGGGACCGACCCATTCACCACAAACCCCACTGACCATGCCCCTTCGGGACCGACCATACTAGCAACTACTATAGTGGGTCGGTCCTGAAACAAACCCCACCGACCATGCCCCTTTGGGATCGACCATACTCGCAACTACTATAGCGGGTCGGTCCCGAAACAAACCCCACCCGCTATAGTAGTTGCCAATATGGTTGGTTGCCAAAGGCATGAACTACTATAGCGGGTGCGAAGCACGCAAGGGGCTCTGGGGCTCGAACAATCGATTGGAAAGAATATTGATCATAGAGATCTCTATTGGATGGAAAGAAGATGAGCAAGCTAACTCTTTCCCTAATGGACCTTAATGGGAGGGATGCGAGAACGGGAAGGGCGGTGCTTCTTGCAAGAACGGTAAGAGAAATGTTGCTGGAAAGACTCCTTGGTGTATCCCCATAGAATAGTAGGGCTGCTCGATCCTTGGATGGGAGGGACAGACCAACCGGACCCTACCTGAGGAAAGCGGCAATGGGCCCCGACTGTTGCTTTGGCCCCACTGAGCCTCACCTCACATGGACCACGATCCCTCCCTCAAACCAGCTATTTCTTCTTTCCTGAGCAACACCTGCCCCTACTAGATATAAGGAAGGAAGGGTAGCCGACAAAGAGGCTTGAGCAGGTCATCGCTCCCCCTACTATATCTAATATAAGGCAGCTATTCGAACACATAACAGAATCAAGCCCCCATACCATATATATTCAGGGAGGCAAGCCTTTTCTTGGTTGGCTAAGGAATCGTTAAGGCAGCGTGGTCGTCCCCCCTCAAATGAAGTTGTAGGATGTTTCTCTTCACCTATCTAAACTTAATAGGGAGGAAGAGGTTGCTTCTTTCTGACCCTCCTTGCGCTTACCTTTCTTCTCCGTATTTGTTCAACATGAAGAAGTCAAGGGCGAAAGGGCCAACGTAAGCCTCCTTTCGCTCGACCACCACCCTTCAAACCAAAAGGTAAGTGCCTGGGGTATCCGAGCGAGTAAGGATCTCAATACCACCATCCATCATGATCGGCGTTTCTGGTCAAGGTCGCCGATGTTTACCCCATTTTTGGTTAGTCAGTCGATGTACGATCTTCCTTCTCTCCCTTGCCTCTTTAGCAGCCGATCCAATACCAGTAGATCCAATAGCATCAGTAGTTTCATCGGAGAACCCATAGAATTTGAGGGGGCCCTACAATTCAACTACAATCCCCACCCAACCCTCTCCAGTTGGTTCTCCAGTTGCTTATGATCATGATACAGATTCAGAAAGGAGGTTCTAAATACGTCTTTGTATTATTATATGATGCACCTATAGCATATGATGCACCTAGCTCTGCTGCTATCCTTGCTTAGTCCTACCCCTGCAAGAACTATGGGATCAACTAGAAAAAGGTAAGCTACTACCTCTACTGGTGCTCCTACGATTCCTGTCTTTGCTATAGGTGCTGCTTTAGCTGAATCAACTGCTTCAAAACCCGAATGCCCCCTTAGAATAGTAGGGTGAACAGAATGCCCTACTATTCATAGGGCCCAACTCCACCCCCAGTAGACCCCCTTACCGAGAATCAAACCGACCTTGCCCAGCCCCTACTATCTA
This sequence comes from Sequoiadendron giganteum, assembly GCA_007115665.2. Lineage (NCBI taxonomy): Eukaryota > Viridiplantae > Streptophyta > Pinopsida > Cupressales > Cupressaceae > Sequoiadendron > Sequoiadendron giganteum. Next base: position 625,212,556 of record CM021106.1, on the reverse strand, counting down.
TAGGCAAACCCCCTTTATTCTTGACCAAAGGACGGATGCCGTAGGACCGATCCTGCAGGACCGATGCCCGCCCCGGCCTAACAACCGCAACTGGAACTGCTACGAAACTGCTAGTAAGCTGGAACTACTACGGAACTACTAGTAAGCCAGAACTGCCTTAGGTAGGGAGACCCTCTCTTTTCCTTCTCTACCTACCTTACGACGCCTTACTATTCTAATGGGCAAAGAAGGGTTGAAAACAACGAGAATTGACTCTGGCTCACTCCGGTCTGACCTTCCCTTGAACTCCCAGCATACCAAGCAACCACAAACCGACAAACAACCAGACTCATCATAGGGAGGTAAACAAAACACCCTTTCTTTTCACCGACCGGAAGGACGGATGCAAAGCAACCGCCTAACAAACCCAAGCAGCAAAACAACCCCTTTCTCTTTACCCGTCGGGCGGATCGAAGTTCGCCTCTCTTTCCGGATATGCCCTCGAAGAACTCCTTTCCGTCGATGATTCACCAGCTTGACAAAACTAGGTGGGGGGGAGTAATGCCAGAATAGTAGATGAAAGCATCAATCCATTCTCTGATCCATGCATCGAAAGAGTAGAAGGCCATGTCACCTCTCCACCCTCTGATCTTCCCGAGTGGGTTGGTAGGAGATAGCTGCATGACCTGGATCTGAACCTGATGAAAGCATCCTTCCTTCCCCGCTCAATTCTAGTTCCCCCCCACCCAGGACTGGCGTGATACAAAGAGAACTATCCGGGAGGTGGGATTGGTATCCGGTTGACCGGACCCAGCAGAGGATCAACTAGCCCTTGAATCGACCGAAGACTCCACCTGATTGGCATGTGAGGAACCGACTGTGCATGTCAACAAGGAAGAGATGGATCAGATGAATTAGATGGGTCACCTGCCTTGGTTCAGCCTCTATACCCACCACCGGGTGGGTGAGAATAAGAAATGTTTTTCATTCAGATTTTAGCTTTAGTCGTCAGGTCACGCTCTCTTCCATCTCCTACCGCTGAATCCAGTTCAATGGTATTGGATCTTCATTTCGATTGATCAACCGCCTCTGCCTTTGAGCCAGCCCCCTCCCGAGCCGGCGAATAGAAGGGCGAGAAGTGGCCCATCCTAGCATTAAAAGATTTCATTCCCCCAACTGATCTCGCTTATCCCTCCCTCCCTACCCGTGCGGGGGAGGTTCAATTTCCTCCTCCCACCCTGCGCTTCACCATTCCCGGTGGGTGGGTCGGGCCTTGCCCTTCGAGACCAACCCGTGCCAACTCACTAGAATCTACCGACTACCATAGCCCTACAACTATGATTCCCCCCCAGGCCCCTCCCCAGTCGAATAGTAGGGATCTTCCTCAATTAGAAAGGGGGGTGGGAGGAGGGGCTAAGGTAGGCTTAGAATAGTAGCTTGATTCATTTGCCATAGTAGGGGCTCCCACTTCTAGAATCTACCTCCAAGCAGGGGGGCCCGGGTGAACCTGAAGGGCATGGTCGGTGGGTAAGGCCTGCCTTCGACAGCTGACCATATTGCAAACCCCACCGACCATGCCCCTTCGGGATAGACCATACTTGTCGCAACTACTATAGCGTCAATCCCGAAACAAACCCCACCCACTTGCCAATATGGTCGGCTGCCGAAGGCATGCCTTGGTTGGGTGGCAATAAAGTGGTCCCGAAGGGCTGGAGCTGGGACTCACTAGACTCAAGTGTGGACCTCAGTGTGCCTTATTTCCATCCCTTGTCCCTCCTTTGCCCAATCTAAATCTCGATGCACCCCCCAAGCCCCTCTCTATATATGGTTTTGGTGGGGTGTGTTTTTTGTGCGTCACTCTGACTACTGCCCAATGATGTTAGGCCCCCCACCCCTATTGAAGCTGGGGTAGTTGGTTGGGTGGGAAGTGTGGGAATGGATTGTGTCTATGGGGATCCCTGGATTGGATTCCCATAGTAGAGGATTGTGGGAAGGAGTCCCTCATGCCAACTATAGTTGAATAGTTGAATAGGGTAAGAGCGGCGAAGAATTAATCCCCCCACTGGGTATGTTTGATGGGGGGCGGGCACTGATTCCTCCACATCCGCTGATTATTTCTCTTTTATCGACCACATCATTTAAATGGAGATGAAGGATGTGGGTAGAGAAAGGACGTGGGAGTGGAATGGAGGATGTCTTGTCGGTAGCTTGGGATCGTTTGTACGAAGATGTCTCCATCATCGAAGAAGGCCAGGATGGTATTCAAATTGTGCACCGCATCGGCTTGTGCTTTTTCCTGGCCTTTCTATCTATCACTGGAGGGTCTTTTGGTAGATCATCTTCTCAATGTGCATGGAATCATCTTGCGTGGATTGAGCGTATAATCATCTTGCCAGTCTTGTGAAAGGACTGGCTGAGTAGGGTAAGTAGATGAATCCCCCCTCCCCCTGCTCTCTCTGCGCTCCCCCTGATCTATCTAGTTGTTCGCGTGGAGTGGTTGGCTGTAACTAGTTCCTGTGGAACTAGCTAGTAGATTAATTCCCTTTCTCGCAATAGTTCTGGTGCATTGGGAGGGCCTAATTTTAGGGCGAATAGTAGGGGCCCTACAACTAGAGTTGGGGTGGGTGGGAAATGATGACTATATCCTCCTAAGTTCCCACCCCAAAGGGGATTCTAGTTGAATCTTCCATTCGAAATCACTTGTTGAATCAATGCCCCTTGCTCTTCGCTGCCTCTACTTGACTGGTAATCCTAATACAAGATGTGGTGGCAAAATCCTTCTCATCAATACCAACAACTTATGGAGGGGGCGATCGATCTCTTGTAATAGTATTAAGAGCTCGATTCATTTCCCTCATTCATATAGCCGTCCCTACTCTATAATGGGGGCCCCGACAGAATGAGAAGGCAGTGGCTTCGATGGCTACTACACTACACTACACATGGGCGGGCTCTCATCTCGTATCCTTATCGGTTGAGAGAAAATGCAATAGGCTTCGCTCTGAATATGACTAAAACAAGGTGGTCCCAAGTTGCCTATAGATAGTAGGGGCTTCAGTAATCTCATTCCTTGGCAGTAGGGTAGTGGGCCCTACTATATATAGGGCCCCCTCCACCCCCCCGGCACTATAGCCCTACTATCTATAGGGGGGTCTATAGGGCTCCAGGGATTGTATCTATCCCTTGGTAATCTTTGTCCGAGGAGCCCTCCCTACTATCTGGGTACGCCCTTATATACACAGGGGCCTCAGGAGTCCCTTATATACATAGGGGCCTCAGGTTCAGAGTCCCTTATGTACATAGGGGCCTCATCCTAAGGTTCACTTTAGATGCCCATAGAATATATAGGGATCAACCCAAAGAAGCTCGAGTCACTCCGCCAGTCATGTTCACTAGATCTCTAAGTAGCCCTGCCCCCTCCCCTAGCTAGATATAGACTTAGTCAGGGTGAGCAATAGATATATAGGGATAAAGATGCTCCTCTCCTTGAAGCCATATAGATATATAGGGTGGCAGTGACTATAGATACATAATACAGGGTCGTTGGCGTCAGTCGAGTGCCATGGATAAGGCCATTGCCATATCTATAGAATCTCCCCCAGCTATGAGCAAGCCAAGCTATATAGAGTGGGGGTAGGGGTATAGTCCAACCAACGGAGATGACTTTATCAACCAGTGGAGATGACTTGTAGTAAGAGCGCATATCTCTCCTGCCCCTACTCTATCTGGGGGCTCGACCTACATACTCATACTCATACTATATAGATCCCTGCACCCAGGTATATGTATGTCACTAACTGGAATCAATCGGGGAATTCAATCAAATTGAGGGATGAAGGAATCAAGGAAGGGAATCACTTGGTGAAATGAAGGAGCCATATAGAAGATAGATATATAGGGTGCCTCGATCTCCTCTCCTCATATCATATTCATATCTCTATCTAGATCAGATCATTCCACATGCATCTCTGAATCGGGCATTGCATCATGACATGACATATATAGATAGCTGCCTTAGGCCTCCCAAAGAACTATAACTCCTACAGTTTTGATCTATAGGGTAGGGTTCATCAGGGGAGACCCCCAAGATATAGATAGGCTTGTCCTCCCGAGCATGGAATTGGCATATAGAGTAGAGAGTTCCATCGGCAGGAGTGCTTGCTCCGTCGGGGCCGTAGTCCCTTCCCCTCCTCCATCAGGGCCTCTTTCTAGTATTCCCTTCCCCTCCTCCGTCGAGGAGTGCCCAAATAGAGATAGAGACATAGGGGCAGGGGAGTGCCTCCTCCAATAGAGAGATGGGAGAGTGCCTCCTCATTTTCTGTCCATCGAGGGATAGCCTGGCTATAGACTATAGCCCAACTATTATTGCTCTCTTTCTTGCCCTCCCCTCTATCTATGTGGGAGATGGGTCTGCCAACTCCAATCCCAACTAATATAGGCATAGGCTTCGATCAGTCACCCCAACTATCAACTAGAACTATTGGGTAGGGGAAGGTGTGCTTGCTCGAGGATGTGAGATGAGTAGCGACTTGCCCTATATATGGATGGGGACTAAGTGGGTAAGATAGGGGATCTGACTGGACTATAGTCGCCCTCGACTGGAGCCCTATATGGATATATCCATGAATCGCTTATATAGCTCTCGACCATCATAGCTATAGAGAGGAGAACTCCGTGGGAGCCAACCCAACCCCAACTAAACTAGATATAGCCACCCTTGACCCCTCTCTATATATATGGGGGATAGAGGGGGGGCTCAACCATATGTAATGAATGATTTTATTCATGTACAACATTCCAACCTAGAGTGGGAGTGGGAGATGGGAAAGATCCAAGATGGGTGGGGTGGAACGCATCGACTCGACTGGGAGATAGTTAAGAATCTATCTCAAGAGTTCTCCCGAGGGCGAGGTCCCCGGGGAGCATGCAACTTCTAATCCCCCCTCTATAGATATGGGTCATCCCGCCAACCCCAACTATCTATATACAGTGATGGTGCTCTCTCCCGATGACCTACTATACTAAAGAGATGCCCTTGGTCCCAACCTTTCCCCAATGCGGATTAGAAATTCCTATAAATGAATAAATCCTATAGCCACCCCCCATAGATATATAGGCCTATCCCTATCGCCTATCGGCCCTCGCCCTCCCCAGATGACTATAAAGAAAGCGAGAACCAAATGATATGATTCTTCTCTTCCCGTTGGCCCTGCCCTGCCGCATTAATATAGAACAGATAACAGCTGAATGGGGATGCCTTTCAATTTATAGGGGAGTAGTTAGAGAAGAGTATAGTTTCAAGTATCTAATCCGATCGAGATGTATTCTGATCGAGATGCTGACCAACTTCCCCATTCCCTCTCCCAAGCATCGGCTATAACTAGAGTTGTCGGCTATATAGATCTAACTACCCCCACCCGAGCATAGCAGCCGAGCACAACATATAGAATATGCTCTATTCCCCAGATATATGAGTTGTGGTTGAGGACTCTCTCTATATATGGCCAAGCCGATCTCCGGTTGAGTCATTTCGGTCATTCCTTTTTATCGCCCCACCCTATCTCTACTCTACCCTATATTCATCTCATCTCTCAACCGGTGATGGCATCTTATCGATCAATCAACTGGTCACACATCCATAGTTTGGGAGGCCCCAGATAGTTATAGGGGGGATTGATTGATTGAGAAATCAAGGGCCCCTATCCATCTCTATATACCAATGACCCCATACATATAACTGACTCGACGCAACTAATAGATGGGGTTGGGGTTGAGCTTTTAGGGTGGGGGAATAGCGAGTAACTAGACCCGCTGGTCGAGCGCATATAGAAGATACAACTATGGTCTATAGGCGCCTAGAGGTAAGGCAGATGAGATGGCTAGTCCTCAGTGGTGGGCTCAGGAAGCAAACCCAATCCTAACCTTGCAATTGTGTCTAGAACATCCAAAAATGTAAGGAATGACTATTCATTCATCAAAATCTAAGAAGGTGAAAATTGTGATATTTTAAAACACCTACTCCTTGAGACCTCTCAAAAAAATTCCTTAGTCAAAGGGAAACTACTTTCTACCAACTTCATTTCTTACAACAAAGAGAATACTAGGTGTAGACACCTAAATTTTACCACTCCATATGGTCAAATTCACTCTTGTATTCTTCTATCCCATGTCCATAAGCCATATTAATTAAATAATTCATTATTTGGTTAATATTCATCGTATTTCTAATGTCCCCTAAGGTGTTTACTTAATTGATTAAATACCTTACCCCTTCTTCTCTAAATTAAAAAAATAGTCCAATTTATTTAATTTAGTCACTTTAGCCAAATGAATTAAATCAATTTTTAATTCATTCATTTTCTCTCTCCTTGTCCCATCCTCCAATATTTCCTTTAATCTTGATTAGCCCACTTAATCCCTAGTTAAGGTGTGCACATTCCTAATCAAGATTAGAGTCACATCCCCCATAAAATGCAATTGGATGTCTAATCAAGGTTAACTCACCTATATCCTATTTGCACAACCTAAATCAATGATTTGAGCTAACCTAATCCTCATTCCATTTATGGAATCCACCCATAGTCAACCCTATTAATTAATTTCTCCTTTTGGAGAATTCATCCCCATACCTTTTGGAATTTAAAATTTCAATTTATTCCCCCCCATGCATTTTGAGGAATTTTTAATTCCTCACATCCCCCCATAAGGAATTTTTTATTCCTTTGTTCTTCCCCATGAGGATTTTTGAGTAATTTTTAATTCCTCTTTTTTCCTCTCATCACATGAATTTGTACAAATGGACAAGAAACTCCTTTATGAGGACATCTTTCCCATTCCCAAGGTACTTACAAGTACCCCCATGTGGCCTCCCCCTCATTTCCACTTCATTGCCACTTCACCCCATCTTTGCAACCTAAGCCTCCACATGTCCTCATGAGATGAGTTGAGATGTTTTTAAGACATCTCAACCCTTGATCTTTTTCCCTAGGGTCAATCTTAGCCCTCTATTATTTTTGAGGCACTTTCCCTAAAAGCAATAAAATTTTCTTCATTTTCTAACACAACACTTATGCAATTTTAACTCTCACACACTAAGCCATTTTGACCTCCATTGTTGTAGAACCTTTTAGCTTCCATATTGAATCAAATCCATCAACCAATTCAACCATTGAATTATCCATCAAAATCTCCATCATTTGTATATAGTTTTAGGCCATTCTATCAAGCAAAGGAGCACACAAATCAACATCAAAAGGGCCAACCAACTCATCAACTTGGACAAGATAAAAATACTTTCTTTTTATTTTCTTTTTTGTTCAAGTTCAACTAGGCTAATCTTGAGATGTCATTGTGTTTCCCTTTGTTTGCATTTACTTTGGTGTTTTTGCATTTTAGACTAGGAAAACACCTTGATCACACTAGGATTATGATTCTTTGTGAAGTTCCTAACAATCCTATGCTTTTTTTTATTGGTAAACCCTCTTACATTCCAAGAAAATATTTTCATCTCATAGAGTTCAAAGAAAGAGAGGGCCCAAGAACCTCCAAGGTTCTATAGGTACCTTTTGCAACATCCTTTATCTCTTCACTAACCTAAATTGTGTTACTTTAGTTTTTTTAAAGAGGGGTAAATGCTTTTGACATGAAGCTATGAACTGATGAGGTCACAAATGGGGGACCTCATCCCTAATATAAATTCTCAATAATTACACCAAAATGGGGTTTGAGCCTTGATGGAAAGAATAACAACACAAAAACTCAACCATCATACCATGCAACTATTGAAAGATTTTGTTACTTTGTTATTATCCTTCCCAACATCCATTTTTTAGAGATTCTTATTTTCTCAAGGATAAAATTTTGGCTAGGGGAAACCATAGCTTGGAACAAGGATTGAGAAGATACTCCCCCTTCCCACATCTTCTAGGAGTAAATTAGCATATATTTCTTAGATGGAGAGACCAATACATTATCTACCACTAACTCTGTTGAATGCATAAGACAATTGAGAGGAGGGGTGAATCAGTTGTAAATTAAAATATCAAAACCCTCATTAACATTCAGATCCACATCAATTTTAATAACCTTTAAACTGTTAGAATGATTTATTATGAAAGCAAGTAACAAAAACCAAAACACATCAACACCATGCACAATAGAACACAAGATTTACGTGGAAAACCCGAGAAGGGAAAAATAATAGTGATGATTATCTAACAATATAAAGTAATTGCAACACCGAATACAAAAGGCTCACTACCCAAAATAAAGAAGGGCTCATTGCCTATGGCTCACTGCCAAATTACAAAAAAGAAGAAAAGAAGAATGGTACAGTGAGAAATCCATCTCAATGCAATAGAAAATTCCACCACAACATCACCAACATATTCACAGCCTTTTTGAAGATTGTAGACACCTTCTACTCAACTTCTAGTAGTCTAACTCATTAAATGTTGCACTGCACTTCACAAATCTACAATCCACATCATACTCTACACACTATAATTCTCTATCAACACAAGACTTATTTATACCTTATTCAACCTAGAAAAGATTCTCCAAGGTCATCTATGCACCTCAACCATGCAAATTAAAATTAGGTTGACACCAAAGAATTCCCATGGTGGAAATGAATGAAACAAGACCACATCACACCTTAGCTCGGACCTAAATTCATTCATACATGCCAGGCCACACTTCCAAAATCATCGAAGAAAATCCACAACTAGTGTAAACACCCAAGGTCGATTGAACCCATGTAAACACCATTAAAAAATTAAGTACATGCTTCCTTTGATCCAAAAACTTGTGGATCACACACAAAACTTAAAAATAGTCTGGAATATTCCACAAACACCTTGAAATCCAAAAAAATCCTTTGCAACAACTTTCACCTAAAGAACAAACTCATCATGTTCACCCAGATAAACTTTCACACACTGCAATTCAAGAAATCAACTTGCAGAGCACCAAACCATGAACAAATTTGACTGAAGGTAGATACAAAATTTATCAATACACTTCCAGAACCACATGACCATAACACAAATTGCAGAGAAATGCAAAGCAAAACTATTTCTCCTAGACAACACTACAACATAGTTCACACACCAATGAACACAACTTATTTTGCACAATGATCCAGAACAAGAAATTTTGGATATAACATCTATGAACACCTCTTATCAACATATTTGAACCACACAATAAGATCTTGAACACACAAAAAATGTGGAGCAAAACTAGACCACTTTGTATGCCATAACACCTCCACAACACACTATTTCCTCTTTTATTCAAATTTTCTCAAAAGCACTTGGAAATCAATCACCAAAAACATCATCTTCACCACTTCCTCATCATCACCAAACCAAATACAACACAAAAAACTCATCCAAAAAAATTCGCAAATAGAAGCTTATGAAAGCAACACTAGAGGTTGACACTAGTAATATTTACTATTGACAACATAATGAAACTAATCAAAGCATCATCACAACATATCAACCATCAATAGACATCAATGACAACACAAACATAGTATTTTTGACATTAATGAAAACATAAACTACTTAAACTGGCAACAATCGCCCCCTTTTCCATTGATGGCAACACATGATGTGAAAAACCATTAACAACAAAACATGATAGCTCTGATCACTAACATACTGCTCCATACCAAATTTCTCTCTCCCCCTTTGTAAAATGATTATTTTTCTCATTATTTTCTCTCTCCCCCAAAGGCAATACCTATAAGGGACAACAACTGCTTTGAAACAACCTTTTATTTTAACTACACTGTATACTCCCCCTTAGAAGCACACAACACACTGTACCAACCAACAACCACTGCACATGTCCTTTGACACAAATGATAAAGGAACACACCAATCTACACCAACACTAACTTTTCATGACTATAACAACCAATAAATCACTACCCACTCCCCCTAAGTGGTAGCCTCCAACATCAGTCCAGAACAAAGAATGAATCTTGAAATCCACTAGACTGATGCATATTCTTATGCATCTAGTTCAAATAAGGAGGATTAATAACCCCTAACTTCTCTTGAAGATACTCAAAAGTATCCTTAAGAAGAGCCTTAGTAAATATATCAGTAACCTGATCCTTTGTAGGCACATACTCAAGATTTATCTCATTGTATGCAACCTTCTCTCTCAAAAAGTGATATCGGATTGAGATATATTTTGTCCTCAAGAGTGTATCACTAGATTCTTTGAAATTTTAATAGAACTTATATTGTCATAGAAGATAGAAATTGGTTCATCATATACCACTCTGATATCCTTTAAGGTTTGCCTCATCCACAACACCTATGTGTAGCAAGATGTTGTTGTACAATGTATTATGCCTCTGTAGTAGATAAATACACTGATTCTTGCTTCTTTCTTAGCTAAGACACCAATTTGCATCCAAGAAAGAATGTACCATTTCTTTTAATTTTACTATCATCCACACAACCTACCCAATCAACATTTGTATAAGCACTTAGAGAGAAATCAGTATCATTTGGATACCACAAACCATGTTACAGAGTGCCCTTTCTAAGTATTTGAATATCCTCTTTATTATTGCAACATGTGACTCTCTAGGATATTCTTGAAATCTAGCCACAAGACAAATGACATTCATGATATCTGGTCTAGTACCAGTTAGATATAGCAACCCTCCAAAAATTGATCTATATTTTCTTTGATTTTCCTTAGGAGATTCATCATTCTTACTTAGCCTGCAACCAATAACCATAGGGGTACATACTAGTTTAGAATCTTCCATTCCAAACTTCTTCAACATTTCCTTGACATATTTTGATTGTGAAATGAATATTCCTTTCTCTGTCTGATTGATTTGTAGTCGAAGGAATAAATTCATCTCCCCAAACATAGACATATCAAACTCTTTATGCATCTCTTCTACAAATTTCTTACACATAGCTTTATTTCCTCCAAAAATTATATCATCAAGATACACAACCACAATAAATATTTGGTCTTTTTCAAATTTTAAATAAATATTAATATCTATAGTACCTATCCAACCTTGCATACTAAGATTTGGAAGATTTCTTTAATCCATATAATGCTTTCTTCAATCTACAGACCATATCCAAATTGTCTAATAACTAAAATCCTTCTGACTATTCAATGTATACTTCTTCCAACTCACCATTCAAAAATGCATATTTTACATCCATTTGATAAACCTTGAAATCCTTATGTGCTACAAAATCCAAAAACATTTCAATAGATTTCACTTGCCACCAAAGAAAATGTCTCCTCAAAATCTATTCCTTCTACTTATGAGTAGCCCTTACATACAAGCCTTGCCTTGTGACATACCACTTCTCCATTCTCATTCAATTTATTTTAGAATACCCACTTAGTTCCAATAACATTCTTGTTTTCTAGTCTTGGGCCAAGTTCCTAAATTTGATTCTTCTCAATCTATAGTAGTTCAAGTCTTCCATACCATTGATCCAATACTCATCTTTGCATGCTTCAATCATTGTTTTAGGTTCATATTTAGAGAGTAATCATAGGTTTACCTATTCTTCAGTCATAGCAATGTTTCTCCTTTTCAAAACACCTTTTATTTTTTCACCAATGATATGATCTTCAAAATGATTCTTCTGCACATACGTAGGAGTCTTAGAGATCCTTTTTGGAGCTTCTTCCTCTTCAATTTGAACTTATTTCTCCTTACATTCATCTTTTTCATTTTCTCTGCAAGAGGACTCATCTAATTCATGTTTGTCTATCACCACAAAATTCTTTTGTAAGTCTTCATCCACTTTGACACTTGCACTCTCAACAATCTTCTTCAATATCTTGTTATAGCACTGGTAAGCTTTGCTTCTTGTATAATATCCAAGGAAGATACCATCATTAGGTCTTGTATCAAAATTTCCTAAGTTTTCTTCATCTCTTCTAATATAGAACTTGCTTCCAAACACTCTGAAGTATTTGACAATAGGAATTCTTCCATACCACAACTCATAGGGATTCTTTACACTATTTTCTCTTTCTTGAACTTTTTTAAGAATGTAGATAGTAGTATGAATTTCTTCTCTCTATTAGACTTTTGGTAGGTTTACCTCTTTCATCATTGTTCTTTTAGCTTCCTGAATAGTCTTATTATTTATTTCAACCACTCCATTCTGTTGAGGAGTCATAGGAGTAGATAAATTCCTCTTTATTTCATGATTCTCATAAAAAATGTTAAACCGATTGGAGGTGAATTCTCCACCTCTGTCAGTCCTCAAACATTTGATTTTCATATCCATTTCATTCTCAACCATAACTTTGAATGCTTTTAAACTTATCTGGAGCTTCTAATTTTTCTTTGAGAAAAGCAACCCATGTCATTCTATAATAATCATCAATCAATATCATGAAATACCTATCACCTTGAAGACTTCTTACTTTTGTCCCAAAAAGTCCTGTATGCACCAACTCCAATAGTCCAATAGTATATTTTTCTTTGAATTTGAAACTTCTTTTTGGTTGCTTCCCAGTTTGACATTCCTTGCAGACAACATTGATGGGCTTTGTAATCTTTGGAAATCCTCTCATAGTTTGAATTGAACTGATCCTCACTAGGCTATCAAAATTGATGTGACACATCCTTCTATTCCATAAATAAATTTCATTAATCTAAGTCATAAAGCAATGGCCATTAACACCTTTAAGTTGATAAACATTTATATTTGTCCTTCTTCTAGCAACAACCACAATTTTAGAGCCTTTTTTGAACTCACGTCCATCATCCTGAAACATAAGATTATAACCTTTGCTTCACATTTTTCCAATACTCAAGAGGTTATACCTCAAAAACTTAACATAAATAACACCATCTATATTATGCTTGCCATCAAAGCTGATAGAACCTTTTCCACATATATTAGTAGATGTATCATCACAAAACTTAACTAGACCTCCTTCATATTTCTCAAGTCTAACAAACTTAATTTTGTCATCGATTATATGATTTGACTATCCACTATCTATGATCCAGTAGTTCTTCTCCTCTCTATCATGAAAAGCACTCACCATAGCATTACGATCTACTTCTGGAGAACTTTCCTTTACACATCTCTCAAATTTAGTAGAGTTAGATTCAAATTTTATAGCCATGAACAAGCATTCACTGTCCTGATCATCCCTATAGTCAAATTCATCATAAAATATACTAACATCTTCTCTAACACATCTTTTCTTAATTTCTTTACCTTTATTTTCTTTGTTCTTGTCATTCAAAGCCATGTTTGGAAATCTTGAAGCATAATGACCTATCTTTCTATAAGTGAAACATTTCAAAGGTAACTTACCTTTGTATTTACGAATACCCTTTTTCATTATCCATGAAAAACATTCTTCAACATCATCAAGATCCTCTTGATCTAATTCCTTAGCCTTCTCTGATTTTCTAGCCTTAAATGCAATCTCAAATTTTACATTACTTGAGCCAAAATATCTTAATTCAAAAGAGGTTAAAGTGCCAAGTAGCTGATCTCTAGAGTAATTATTTAGATTTTGAAATTCCTTAATATAAAAAACCTTATGACTATAGGATTTAGGTAGAGTTCTCAAAACCTTCTTTACCACCCCATCATCTTCAAGATTTCCACCAAGCCCTCTAATGGAATTGACAACTTCATCCACTTTCTACATGTAGCTTGTAATGTTTTCATCCTATGACATCTACATATTTTCAAACATGATCTTCATATTCTACATCTTAGCTTTCTTGACCTTATCATATCCTTCATAAATGCTTTCCAACTTTTTCTAGATCTCATTAGTAGTTGTAAGATTCATAACTTTCACAATCTTAGTATTAGAAATACCACTCAAAAGATCATACCTTGCTTTCCCATTGTTCTCATAGGGTTGATCTCATCATCAATGCTTAGATCATTTGTGGGCATAATGTATTCTAGTCACAAAAAAATTCCAAACTCCATATTTAAGGGATACCAGAATACCTTCCATCCTTGTCTTCCAAAATGCATAATTTTATCCATCAAATAGAGGAGAATCTCTCTTGTGTGCTATCCCAAATCTACCTCATGCGGTTAAGCTTTCCTCCAAGAAACCTTGCTCTGATACCAATTGTTGAATACACAAGACAACTGAGAGCAGGGTGAATCAGTTATACATTAAAATATTAAAACCCTCATTAACATTTAGACCCACATCAACTTTAATAACCTTTAAATGATTAGAATGATTTAGCATGAAATAAAATAATAGAAACGGAAACACATCAACACCATGCACAATAGAACACCAAATTTACGTGGAAAACCCAAGAAGGGAAAAAACACGATGAGGATTAGCTCACAATATAAAGTAATTGCAACATCGAATATAAAAGGCTCACTACCCAAAAGAAAGAAGGGCTCGTTGCCAATGGTTCACTACCAGATTACAAAAAATTACAAAATAATAATGTTATAGTGAGAAATCCATCTCAATGTAACATAAAATTCCACCACAGCATCACCAACACATTCGTAGCCTTTCTGAAGATTGTAGACACCTTCTACTCACTTCTTCCAGTAGTCTAACTCATTAAAAATTGCACTACACTTCACACTTCACAACTTTGAAATTCACATCATACTCTACACACTTTAGTTCTCCATCAACACAACACTTACTTATACCTTTTTCAACCTTGAAAACATTCTCCAAGGTCAATAATGCACCTCAAGCATGCAAATTCAAATTAGGTTAGCACCAAAACATTTCTGGGGTGGAAAGGAATGAAGGTGGACCACATCACACCTTAACTCAGACCTAAATTCATTCATTCACACCACATGACACTTCTAAAATCATCAAATAAAATTTGTAATTAGTGTAAGCACCCAAGGTTGACTGAACCCATGTAAACACCATTAAACAATTAAGTACACATTTCCTTTGATCCAAAGATGACTCATGGATCAAACACAACATAAACGCAATCTAGAATATTCCACAAACACCATGAAATCCAACAAGTTCCTTCACAACAAATTTCACTTGGAGAATAAACTCATCTTATTCACCCAGATAAACTTCCACACACTGCAACTTAAGAAATCAACTTGCGGAGCACTAAACCATGAACAAATTTGACTAAAGATAGATACAAACCTTATCAACACACTTACATAACCACATGACCATAACACAAACTGTAGATAAATGTGTTGCAAAACCATTTATCCCAAACAACATTGCAACATAGTTCACACACTGGTGAACACAACTTCTTTTGCACAATGATCCAGACCAAGAAATTATAGATATAACATCTATGAACACCTTTAATCAACATATATGTACTGCACAAGTAGATCTTCAACATAGAATAAGTGAAAAGAAAAACTAAAACACCACTCAGTATGCCAGAACACCTCTGCAACACACCGTTTCCTATTTCATTCAGATTTTCACAAAAGAACTTGGAAACCAAGCACTAGGAACACATCCTCATCATCTTCACCACTTCCTCATCATCACCAAATCAACTGTAACACAAAAAATCATCCAAAAAACATCCACAAACATAATCTTATTAAAGCAACACTAGAGGTTGACACTAGTAACATTTACTACTGACAACATAATGAAACTAATCAAATCATCATCACAACTTCTCAACCATTAGTAGACATCAGTGACAATACAAACATAGTCTTGTTGACATCAATGACAACACCAACTACTCAGACTTGCAACTCTTGATGAAATAATCTAGGCTAGGTCCTAGGAAGAACATGAGAAGCATGCCTCCCCTAGGACCACCACATTTTGAAAATTTATTGATTCACTTAGACCCATGATAAATTTAAAATTTTCTACTTATTCATTCAACCCAACGATAATATCCTACTTGGGGAATCCTAAGGCGAAGAGTGGGAACATACTATAGGGCCTTAAGTGTCAACCTTCCCAAGGAATCATGTAAAATTAACTTCAAATAGACTATTTTATCCCCCTTCCTACATGACCCACTTTTTTATAACTCTCACAAAGCTCATAAAAAATTTCATGATCTATCACTTAGAACCATTCACCATGTTTGGGTTGTATCTTGATGGAAGAAAATAGGGATATATCAACTAGAGTGTTGACATAAAATCTAGCATAGAAAACTATTTCCTTACTTTACTAATCAAGTAGACAAAAATGATCTCACCAATGAATTTTGTTTTTGACTTTTGTTATTCCTTCTTATTATGATATTTCTTGGAAAAAAAAATAAAAAATAAAAAAATAGCAAGCCACTTAAAGCAATGACCTCTAAAAATTAGAAAATATTATATAAATTTATTATTTAAAGTATTATGACATGGGATATAATTCTTTTCCTTATAATTATAGGGATAACCATATATGGGCACACCCCTTCATCCTAATTAAGAGGGGTTAAGTTAGTAACTAAAATTAATGTTAAAGTTAAAAACAACACAAGTCCTTATCCTTATTATACTTGGGAATATATGGTATTAGGATAATAAAATTTCCATCCCATTTAGAAAAGTGTTGTCATCAACACTTAGCAACTCTAGAATATTTTTGTATGAATTGTTCATCATTCCATGTTTTACTATAGATGAAGATATCATTAAATAATACCAACAACAATTTTTTTTAAAATTAATGGAACACTAAAATTATAAGGATTTAAAGTTTGACTAGCAATTAGTGATACCAAATGACATGACTAAGAATTCATAATAACCTTCATGTGTTCTAACAAAAGTCTTATGTATATCATATTCCTTTAGTTAAATTTGATGTTACTCTACTCGTGTAAATCTAACTTAGTAAAGGAAACTACATTATTTAGTTCATCTACTAACTCATCAATAATATGAATATAAAACTTATCTTCAAGAGTGAGCTTATTGAGCTCCTTGTAATATGGGCACATTCTCCATGATTTATCCTCATTGTTAACCATAAACATTCGGGATGAATAGACACTTTTGTTGGGATGAGAAATGCTTCTTGGTATTAATTCAATGTCATGATTATGTTCTCTGATTAAAGGTTAAAAATTGGCTTCTTTAAATACCTTTTGATGGTGTTAATGATTTATTGAAGTTTTGGCTAATCTTGATTTTTCACATCTTGTGCTTCTATAAAATGTAATTATTTCCCTATGCTATAAGAATTTTTATTGACCATTTTCTCCATCTTATGGGAGATAATAATTTCACTTGGTAGTGATTGTATCCTCAAAATTTTATACTTTTTCTCATGTGTACTAAAATCTATGGATATGTATTAAAATTTAAAAGACAATGTTCCTAATTGTTTAAGCCATTACATGCCTAAAACTACATCTACTCCCCTAGTTGGTATAGAAAATATTTCTAAGTCTAGCTAATAATTTTCCATCGAGAGTTTTGAATGATAGAGTTTACCATTACAATATACTTGTTTCCCATTAACTATCATGAATTTAGATATTGGATAAAAAAATATTTGATCTTATTAGCTATTCTTTTATCATTAAAGTTGTGTACTACATGTATCAACCAACACCTTCACATTTTTATTTTTGATATAATTGATTACTTTGGTTGATTATGGTGTATTTGTGTCATTCAATACATATAGGGAGATAGTATTTGTTCTACATTTGGTTCCTTTGTAGGTTCTCCTCCCTCTTCTTCAAGATCATTCTTAATAATTGTTACCATTTTCTCATTGCTAGAACACTTATGCCTCCTTGACTATTTTCTATATTCATTGGACAACATAGACCATCTTCTCTTTTTTATATCTATTGTTGAGGGGAGAAATTATTAATTTATCTTTGGTTATAATTTTTTTCCCCATTTTTGTCAATAGGATTAGTCACATTTTTATCATTTAATTATACTCTTTGACTTTATATGAAACTTTTGATGGTGGAGTCTTCTTTCTCAATATTTAATCCTTGTTGCATATCTTTATTAATTTCACAATATTCCAACAAATGAACATCATACTTAATTTGGTCATTCATTCCATTAATGAACAATTATAGTGTTTGATTAAGGTGTCACCTTGTGAGCTCAAATTGGCAATCTCGTATGCTTAGAATTATATTCAACTATATACCTTTAAATTATTTTAAATATATTAGTTGGGTAAAATAGATTCAATTCCATAGTTTCTTATAGAGGGATTTTAATTAATTACTAAATTATTTTCAACCAAGCATATTCTTTTGCTTGTCACTCATCCTTCATTCGGACCATTGATAAGGTCATGATTTTAAATATAGTGAGGTTAAGTCAACCATTGAACTATATGGTATTTTATGAAGTTTAAAGTATTATTCCATGAGACTTATCCATGAAATTATATTTGTACCCTCGAACCTATGGATGTCTATTATTGGTAGGCCCGATTTTGGACCTTTACAAGGTTGCCCTATCCCTTGATTTTATTTGTTAGGTTATACACACCTTGGTGGTTTTTTTGAGGTTTTAATTAAGATAATATTTCCTTTTTAAAACCTATCTAAATCCTCATTTAAATATGTTACAAATGGGTCAAATAATTTAAACTTATTAAAATGTACCACTATTTCTTGTCCTAGTGGAATGTTTCTCTAGATTTTAGGTTGTCAACAACAAAGAGAGTCATTAGAATCAATATTTATATAAGAGTCCTCTAATCCTAAATATGACATGGATTCTAATTTATTTTTATTTTGAATGCTAGGTTTATATTTATTATATAACAAAGGATTATATAGTGCAAGTTGTAACCATAAAATATTAGAACATGGGCTATAACTGAATTTGATGTTCATATTTTTAACCAAACTTTTATCACTAAATTAAGAAATTATTATATTTTCTTATCAAAATTCACAAATAAATAACTCTACCTAATTTTGCAACAGCTTTCCAAACATGTTAAATATTTCCAAAATTTATGGCCTATATGTTGGAAGAATGAAGAACATATCTCTTAATGTAGCTTTTGTGTTGTCATTGATGTCACCATGCTATATGAGTTGCAACTACAAGTTCAAACTCAAAGTTGATCTGGTATTCTGAACCAGTATGCAGAAATGTCCTTCGGTATCTTGGTCTGCAATTCTCTTCTAGTAATCTTCGTTGCTCACAATTTTGGGAAATTTTTTTTGGTTGTTGAAAGCATGCAAGTTCATAATATCATGTGCACAAGTTCTCGACATTGTTATGTTATTAGGTCTATCTCTGGTCGACCTAATGTATAGTTGAAGCTGTAATGGATTAAATTTTGTATTGAGGAAGTATGTGCAATCTAGGCCAACATGATATAGAATTCTACACACTTAAATTTTTTTTGGAAAGATTTTGTATATGCTTGAAACTGACAGTTAGTCTTTTTGGTGGATAAATATTGCATCTAATTAGGCCGACCTAATTGATGCTTGTCGATGAGTTAGATATATATTGGATAGTTTTGAGATTGATGATGATGAAGAATGTGTGAATACATATCAAGGTGAATATAAGTCTATTGGCATATGAATTTTTTGAGCATCAAAGGAACTGAATCTGCAGTTGTGAGGTGTAACTTTGTCAGTTCATATTTTGGTTGTAAGCCATTTTGTTACTGTATCTTTTGTAGGTATTGAGCCTCTCCTTTGGACACTGATTCTTGGCAGTGATCCACCCTTTGTAATATATTATAACCGGTTATACTATATTGTGAGCTAATCCTCACCATGGTTTTTCCCATTCTGGGTTTTCCAAGTAAAAATATTAGTGTTCATGTGTTGTGTGATTTTATGTTTTGTTAATGCTCTTACTCATTTTTACTATTGTATGCATTGGATTAATTGGATGGTACTTGTTCAATAAGTTAAAGAAAATATTGATTCACCCCACCTCTCAGTATCTTGGCTATTCAACAATTAGTATCAGAGCTTGGTTCCTCGGAATAAGCCTAATAGATTGAGGAAGATCTTGAAGATTGAAAAAATGGATGATAAAGAAGAACTCTAGATAGCCCTTGATGATCTTGAGAAAGCTGAAAATGAAAATAGGGATATGAAAGAAAATTGAAAGAGAAATTGTAGAAATTCAAAGAAAGACACAGAGAAGTTAGTGAGCAATTAAAACAAGCAAATGAAGAGATTATCGGATTAAAGTTGAAAGTGGAGGAAAAGAAGAGAATTGAAGAATGTATGAATACAATGGTGCAAAGAAAGTATGATGAATGCTCTAGGCTTGAACAAGAAGTGGTAAACCTGAGAGAAGATCTAGAAAAAGTAAAAGTCTGTGAAGATATTTTCAAAAAAAGCTCCACCAAGCTTTATGAATTGATTGCAGGACAAAAACCATCTAAAGATAAAGGTGGTTTGGGACTGGAAATAGGTGAAAGCTCAAAATTTCTGAAAACCTCAAACATAGTGAATAATCAAAAGACTCAAGGTAAAGGAAAATAAATGAAGAACTCAAGAAGCTTTACTAGGAGACCACCTATCATACAACCAAATTCTCAAAGGTACACATCCTTCAATGGTGTTTGTTTTTCATGCAACAAATTTGGTCACAAGGCAATAGAATGTAGAAATAGAATAAACCAATATGTTGGATCCTTATCTAGACAATGTTATGCATGCAAGAAAATTGGACATAGAGCTAGGGAATGTAGAACTTAGATGATGAATTAGTTTAATGGAGGTAGAATGAATCATTATTTTGTTGGCTATTGATATACATGTAATAAGTTCATACATAAAGAAAATAAGTGAAGATCAAGGGTGAATGGAGGTTAAACAAATAAGAGAAATGTTGTTTGTTACAATTGCAACAAATCAGGACATATTTCAAGAGTATGTAGAAGTAAAAAGGGAAAGAAATTTGATCAGGTAAAGAAGAATGAACCAATGAAGAAAGTTGACAAGAATGAGGTTAAGAAAGAAATGAAAAAATATATGGAAAAAGAAAGAAGAGCCAAGATCATTAGATGCATCTGTGCACTTATCTGGTACAGACAATTCCTCTAGGAATTAGACCTAGCATGGTCTTAGGGGGAGCTTTAATAGAAAATTGTTCGAACCCCCTTGGATTTTGGGTGTTTCAGTCTTTGTCATGATGATATGTTGTAAGGAATAAATAGGTAGAGGTTATGCAAAAGAAACTGGAATAAAATGTACAGGCATGTTCATTTGTAGAGTAAATTAGGGTTTTTCAGTGCAACATAAAGGTTCTTATCGAATTTTTTAATTCCATCACATTTTATGTGAATTCGGACATTGCATTGATCTATAAAGAGAAATTGTAAAGTAATTCTAATCATTTTTGCATTCGAAAGAAAGTGGAGAGAAATTTGGAGAGTGAGTTGTGCAAACCCTAGTTTTAGTTTTTCGTGAAAGAAAAAGGTATTTTACTCTTCTGTGTTGTTGTGAACTTGTGTAAATCCTCTTTTTGAAATCTTTAGAGCTCGATGTGTTGTAAAATGGCAACCCTTGTAGTCGTAAAAGCCTTAGAAAGACCTAGACCTTCCTATAAGAAATATTCTATGAAGGTTTTCGAAGATGACCCTTTGGGTGCCTTCTCATTGATTCCTCATGGTGTCATGCCCACTGAAGACACTAGGATGTAATTCAAGTTAATACTAAGGAATTTGATCATAGAAAATCGATAGACATGTGGCAGAATAATCTAATCAAGGATAGTTTCTTGATAAAACCCAAGTATTCAAATATTGTTATGAAGAAGTTGGATCGATGGAACTTCTTTCCTAATTTCAGCTGCATTATTGATGATAAATATGTTAAACTGGCTCTCATTAGAATGCATGATCAATTTTTGTGGACTGATAGACCCCATATGATAACTAAGGAAATAATTAAGGTAGTTATCAGACTCTGTGACATTAGACTGGTACTTGTGTTGAAAACTATGAAGAATGAAGTGGTGATAATACTCACCGGAGCTACATATGACAAAAGGGTTCTTGCAAAAAAGCCTATTACTAATCCTGCTATGAATTATGCATCTATAATGATCAGACACAAAATCTACTTCATAAATAGAGAAAATTTAGTGTCTGCTACAACAATTTACAACGATTATGACATGGCAACAAATGGTGTTAATTATGATTTGTGTGAACTTCTTCGGTAGTAGTTGTTTGAGAATCTAAGGATGTAGAAGGAGAAGAAATATGCATTTAAATTTGTCTCCTTGACTGTTTTCTTGTTGTTCTATTTTCTTAGAAGGATTCTTGGAAGAGATGATGTGGTAATTTGGGACACATCCCAACTGGTTGCACATCAAATTTTTGATTATTTGCATAATTTGGGTGATTTGAAGAATAAAGATAATGCCTTGACAACATTCTTTGTTGTGTTCAAAAGAAACATGAATGAAAGAGAAATAATTCTAAAGAAGGTTGTTGAGAAATACAAGGATGACATCATATTTCATGTTTTCTCTAATGAGTGCATGGTTGAAGCTGTTGAACCCTGAATCGTATGGATTCAAACTTTAGGGTATGAGATTATAGAGGATGAAGCCAAAGGCTATGTACAAGTTTTTTTGAAAATTCCAAAAGATACTAGTGAACCCTGAATTGGCACATATGCAAAAAAATCTATGGTAGTTCACTTGGAGCATAGAAATCCTATGAGGATAAAGAAGGTGGATGATATGCTTAGAAAGTTTGGTTTCACTAATGAAAAAATAGCACAAATTAGGGCCTGGGGAGAGAAAAATATTGGAGAATCATCAAGTCTAAGGAGATCCAGCAGGATTGCTCCTTCAAAACCAGCTTATGGCCTTGCTCCTTCCTCTGGTGGTGTCTATCAAGTGAGGAAAGAAAGAAAAGGATACAAGGGAAAAGAACCTCAGTATCACTGAAGATCAAGAGGAAGAGGAGAAAAACCCTGCAAAAAAATTGATAAGAAAGAAGAGAGGAAGCATGTCCTCTAGAGAAGGTACTTCACAAGAAGCTAGTGTTGGTTCTAAAAGAGTTCATTATGTATCGTCCTCTGAAGAAGATGAAGAACATGAATTTAGTGTTCATGAACTAGAAGCAAAGAAGGAAAAAGTTATACAAGAGGTATCTCCACACCAAGAAGAACAAAAAGCTTCTCTGATAAGACCCGGTTCTCCTCCTAGACTAGAAGCCTTGGTAAATAGTTTGATACACTATGAAAATATGTTGCAACCTACAGCAGAAATTTATGAACAAGTAGATAAAGATGACAAAAAAACATTAATGATGGCTATCATTTAGTATGTTATTATTTTGGAAGTTAACTAGGATCGTGTTAAGAATAATGTGCCTAAGAAATTGTGGGAAGCTCTAATGAAAAGAAGATCAGAGGTCGTTGAAATGGAAGAGAAAATAAGGAATAAGGAATTTGAGGAAATTGGATCCTCTTTGACTCCAGGTGATCTGGAAACCTTGAAGGTTTGTTCAACGATGTTCCAGATGAAGAAAATAGTAAACACCTTGATGACAAGAGACAAGAATAAGATAAAGAAGATAAATAAGGAAACTGTAAATGCCATCAGAGGCATGGCTGAGAAATATGGCATGCTTGGTGCACTCCCATCCGATTTTGCACCTAAGATAGGAGAAGAATTTTCTGCAGAGGTTGAGGATAAAAATCCTTCTGGTATAGGTGATACAAACATTCCTTCAAAAAATAATGATATAGATATTCCTCTGTTAATAGGTAGTACATATGTCCTTCTAGAAATAAATGTTATAGTTAATCCTCCAGAAATTGAGAAACTGAATGAAGAAAATGTTGAATCAGAGAAGCATGATTTTGTTCCTCTGGAGCATGCTGAAGAAGAAAAGGATATAGATGAAAGTGAGAGGGATGAAGGAGAAAAAGAAGAAGAAGAGAAAATAGAGGAAGAAGAAAAGAAGGTAGAAGAAGAGAGATTTGAGGAAGAAGAAATAAATGGGGAATCTGATGGAAAGAATGAAGAAGAAACAAGGCAGGTACTGGAATCACAAAGATCCTCCGAAGAATCCTCCTCTGGTGATGATTTTTTGAAAGGAATTTTATCCAAGAAAATCAGGTTCCAATTGGTGATACCCCTAGAACTTCTACAACTCCTCATGACTCAAGGCTATGTGGATCTGGACAAGATTTCTCATGTGTATAAAATGATGTTAGGAGATGCATTGCATGCATCCGATAGAAGAGAAATTATAGAAACACATCAGAAGGGAACTGAGCTTATTGATGATGCCATCAAAGCTTTGTAGGAGGCCACACCCAGTACATCAATGGACACATCTCTCACTCCAGTAGAGAATCTGAAACTTCTATTAGAATCCTTTAAGGAGTATGCCTTCAAACTTGCTAAGAACACTGGTTGTCGCCCACAAAAGGATATAAAAGTCATGGAAAATCCTAACCTGGGAATTGGACATTCCAGTAGGTGACTAACATCTTCTCATGGTCATTCATTTATTTGTCAAACTAGGGAACGTATACTTGAAATGGAGCGGCACTGTATGTGCACTAAGAACCGGTTTTAGCCACAAACTACTAGAAATAAATGCTTGAAAGGAATTCTAACTCTGATGTAGGAACGTGAGGCAAAGTCTTATTAATTTAAGCATCACTTAACTAAAGCAAGAATCATAATCACCATTACTAGGAAACAAACCATGAACTGGCCTTATGTTGCAAGAACAGACACAAGGATGGATTCCTTATGCTGCAGGAACAATATAAGACTAAGTTTTCATTAAAACTTACTGGAATGAAATTCTAACAGATAAAAAAGAGGAAGTAAATAGCTAACTACAGATACTCACTAAGTGGGCCCCCTTAGCAAGCATCAACCAATTTAAATGGGAGTTGAACTCAAAACTTCATCAGCTTTTTATTCATGAACTAGAAATCATATACATGGTTGTTCTGCTTGTAAGAAAACTTAACACAAAGCTCTGATTTTCATTGTAACAGTAATCTCAATACACTCTGTTCTATCTCTATTCTCTAGTCTAATCTATTCTCTATCATCTTGTTCACTCACGCAGGAGGAACATTTATTTAAAAAGAAACAGTTAACTAACTAACTAACAAAGAAAGATACAGATATAAATGCCTCCTGAGGTTGAGGAACAGATTTCATAAATGCAAGTTTATCTGCTCAACAGATTTAGAGGGAATCTAGAACTCCACTCTTCCTAGATTGATGATCAATTTGGTTTCTTCCCAATGACCCAGAGAAAGAATCCTTGCTTGAAACGACTCCTTCGATGGTGTGCTGGAAACGGCTTTTTTCGCAAGGCCATGTTTTTTTGTGCATTGACTCGTTCATACTAGCTTTAACAACCTATAGAACACATGGAAACAGAGGCAAAAGAAGGCATGCACACATAATAGCACGATACTCACCATTAATCACATGCATCAAATTCATCTTACTTATCTAAAAACTACATATATCGTATCAGTCAATTGAGAGGTCAAAACAGGGTAATGAACATAGACATACTAAGATATTTAGGTTGCAAGAATATAGGAATGCTTGTCATAGAATACTAGCCATTAACATGAAAATTTTATAACCACAGAGTTTAAAACATCCATAAAATAGAGCAAGGGCTTTTAAAACTATAACATGATATCCAAATTATAAACATATTCTGGACTCATCATTTGCCCCCTAATTTAGCTAATGTTGGTCCTCCAACATTAATCTTCTTGGTTGTGTCCCTAAAATCTATAGGAGTAACATGGCTTGTAGTGTAGTCCCAAACCTATAGTAGAAACCCCTGCAATTTTGTCATCTTTCGTATCTGCGAGCTTTTGTATCTTCATTAATATATGTGGCTAGATAAGGATACAGTGGCCACATCAAAGTAGGAGGTCTAAATGTTAGTGGCAACCACAATTCAAATCTTTCCTGAAGACCTAACTGCATATATCTTTTTGATCTCCTGACGGCTGCTCTTAAATTCAAGGGACTATGGGGCTCAAACTTTCTTAGACCAACTGTCAATTTTTCCCATCCTGTTTTACTTCTGGAAGCTAAAAGCTTCTAGAACGAATATGGTTGGCCTTTAAAGTCGGCATAAACCTGTTTCCTAAGATCAAATATCCTTATCCTTGTTGCAGGATCATAAAATCCATATGCAACAGAAAACTAGGTCCTCAGAAATGTTTAAGGGTCTGAGCTTTCTGATCTAAGGGGAATAGGTTCTTTCCACTCAACTTCCTCATAATCCTCAAATTGTTTCCCATAATTAATTTCATTGGCCACCTAGGACATAAGTGATCTCAAATGAATGTCACCTATGAAAAGAAGTGGATTCCACTCAGTTTCACAAGGGATTAATAAACCATGTAAATAAAATTCACACGTAGAATTCCTTAGCCAATTAGGTGCTATTTGATAGGCATCATAGAATTCTTTAGCAGAATTAGGAATAGGGTCAAGATTTTTAGAAATCCTCATTAACTAGAACCACAAAAAATACTCTTTGAGGCACATTGCATACACTCTGGGTGGTGGCCTACATTCCATGATTTGCCCTGCCACCTTCATCATTTCATTCATCTTTTCTTTCACCTCCTAGATTTCTTGTTTTTGATTTTCAATCTCTTTCTTTAATTTCTTCTTCTCTTCCTCCCACAGACTTTTTTGCATTTGAGTTTTAGCCAGATGGTGGAAACTCAAGGTCTGAAGTGTCACATGCCTCTAGGTTATCTGAAGGTATTATAAGTATTCGATTAGCAACGTTCTCTTATACACAACCAATGTCTGGCATGTTTCAGAGGGCAATGGTATTGCATTGGATGTCTCAAGCTGCTCAAATTACTCCTGTTCTTGCTGCAGGATGAACTCATATTGCTGGTCAGGAGGGGATTGTGTTTCCTCTAAAATTCTTTCAACTGCATCAGCCAAGTCATCAAGACTCGGCACTCTCCCTTCATTATTACAACCTTGTTGTACTTCCCTAACTTCCTTTGTTTCATCTTGTATATCGTTAGGAATAACATAGGGGTTGAGTGCAAAATTCTCAGATATACTCTAAGAATTCTCATGAATGAGCTCCTCAGATTCCTCTGAAATGACTATTATTTCAAGTCGGGCAAAAGAGGTTGGGGTAGTTTTACTTCGTTTTCTTGTTGAAACTCTTCTAGGTAATGTAGCTGATGAAGGAGGTTCTTTTGTAGATTTTCTCTTCCCAGCTTGCTTGGGGGTTTGAGACTCAGTAGGAGAGGATGATGAAACTATGGTGACATCAGGTGTTGCTATAGGAAAAAGCTAGGTAGCTCATTTTTGCTTCTTCATTTGAGGGTTTTCTTTTGGGGTATGCCCAGTGCTGGATGG
This sequence comes from Sequoiadendron giganteum, assembly GCA_007115665.2. NCBI lineage: Eukaryota > Viridiplantae > Streptophyta > Pinopsida > Cupressales > Cupressaceae > Sequoiadendron > Sequoiadendron giganteum. The sequence goes on along the minus strand of CM021106.1, from coordinate 625,185,242 downwards.
TTCTCCTACTTTTGTTTTCCCTTTCTTTTTCCTTGATACAGACCTAGTTTTAACTTGGGTAGAGGGCTCAGTTATAGTGGCTGTAGGACTAGGTGCTATAGGAGAAGCAGGTGATTTTTGCTCAGCTTCTCTACTCAAAGACTCTACTCTCTTTCTCTTTTTTTTGGGTTGTGCAGGCAATGTTCTAGGAGGTTCTGGAGGTTGCAGTCCTTTCTGGGCAATAAATTCTTGCCAAGAAAGGGGTGATACATCCCTTAGAGAACGCTCAATTAGTATTTTAATAAGGGCATGATGGGAGATGAAATTGTCTTTACCCTTCTGGGTTTCATGGGCACTATGCTTCAAAAGTTTTAACAAGAAATTTGGGACGTTGATAGCTAACCCGTGCCTCATATGACTCAATAATTTAAAGTGATAGGAATACAAATAGGAAAAGCGTCCTTCACAAGTTAAATACCTGATTATAAAGGAGGCATATTCCGAATATGGATAAGGCAGTGACACCCTTTTGCATCCTTGCTTTGAAACCTCCAAGGGTCCATCAGTTGGAAATGTGAATTCTGCCTTGGCAGAGATGGCATCCCTTCCTGAAGGAAATTTTTCTCCAGCTGCAGGAAGCCCTGTTATCTCAGCAATCCATTCCTCAGTAACGGCTACTGTTAAACCCCATACTATAGCCTCTCCCTTGGAAAGAGTTCTCAAAAATTCACTAGCAGCTTCCTCATCAAAGGAATCGATACTCAAAAAGTAATTCAACCATCCGCACATACTGAATTCCTGAACTATTTGAGGGTCTTGTGTTAAGGCTTCATGAGCTGCTGGTTCATGTCGTACTAGCTGACCACCCATATTCACAACTGTTTCTGCTAAAACACCTGAATCTCAACCTCTTCTAAATATTTTGAAAAATACTTTTCTTTGCTCTGCTTCTTTACCTTTTTACTTTACCAAAAATGATATAAAAGACAATTGCATGCAATGATTTTTAGGAACTACTTAATTAAGCAATTAACTTGTTGGTCAGGAAAAAGCACGCATTCATTTGGCGGCAAGTATGATAAAAATTGTTTTTACTAGATGTGGCAATGGCAAAAGGAAAGAATTTGAAACAAATTATCCCCGCCCCCTACTTAAGATTTGGCATGTGTCCACACATGTGCGAAAGGATAGGCAAGGAACTGGCAGTAATGACTGATAGACATATTGTAATAAATGAATAAATAAAATAAATTAATGATGTGATAAGTAAAAAAAATATCGCATACCTTCTAATTAATGCTCACAAATGTTGGGAGATATCACAGCACAACCGGAAATGGCTGCTTGAAAAGAAACCATAAATGAAGGTGGTACGGCAGGTGGATGACATGGATGGGTGACATTGAAAAAAAAAATGGAATGAGTGAATGATGGTGATGGATGGTGATGGAGAAAGTGGCTTTCATAAAAAGAAAACCTTTATTATGGACGTACAACATAATTTTAAAGAGATGCTGCAGGAAGAAAACCAAAGCCTTTTGTTGCATGAAGATCACTGGTTGTAGGGGAAACAAACTGCTTCATAAATTTTTCTTTTGAAGCCGGCTTATGGTACAACCGAAGACGGTGTCCATTAACCAGCAGCTTGAAGCGAACAGGATCTATTGTGGCCAACTGAACTGAACCATTATCAAATACATTTTCTGTTTCATACAGACCAAGTCATCATGTTGTAAGTTTACCTTGATTTTCTCTATACTTGGAGTCATAGAACAGTGCCCAATCTCCAAAAGAGAATTGCTTTGTTTTGATATGGTGATCATGCCATTTCTTTCTTTGTTGTTGTACTGATTCAGTATGCTATAGGGCAGCTTTTTGCATCTCATCTAATGCATTCAACTGGAGGAGGCGTTCCTTCTGAGCTTTAGAAAGATCAATTTTTAACTGAAGAGCAGTCTTCAAGGTCTTATGTTCAAACTCAATTGGCAACATAGCAGTTTTTCCATAAAGTAACTCAAAAGGGGTAAACCCTGTAGTTGTTTTCCATGTTGTTCTATAGGCCTAGACTGCTTCTAGGAGATGACTGCTCCAATATTTCTTGTGTAACTGTACTATTTTTGTAAGGATGGCCTCCAATTCTCTATTGGTAACCTCTACTTGACCATTGGCTTGAGGGTGATAGGGGCTTGACTTTTTGTGCCTGATTTTATAATCATTCATCAACGCAGTGATTAATGTTGATGTAAACTGAGCTCCTTGATCAGTAACAAGTTCCCTTGGAACTCCAAATCTAGTAAAACTTTGCTCATATAGGAATTCAGCAACTTTATTGTCACGAGCATGTGTCATTGCCTTCACTTCCACCCATTTGGTTACATAATCAGTGCAAACCAAAATGTATGAGTTCCCATTGGATGGAGGATCAATAGGCCCAACAAAATCCATATCCCACTTGTCAAAGGGGGTGACTACCACATGAGGATGCAGAGGCATTTCATCAGACTTTGTTGGTCACCCCATTCGTTGACATCTGTCACATTTTCTGGTATAAGCTATAGCGTCCTTGTGTAGGGTGGGCCAATAGTACTCTGTGTCAAGCACTTTCATGGATGTTCTCTTTGATGCAAAGTGCCCACCACATGGTTCATCATGAAAAGCATGCAAAATGTCATAGGTCTCATCTTCCCTAACACACCTTCTCATGACTTGATCTAGTTTTGTATAGAATAAACAGTCTGTTATCCAGGAAAAGTTAAAAAAATTCTCAATCAACAGCTTTCTGTCCTTTGGTAAGAAGTGAGCCGGTATCTTGTTAGCTGCTAAGTAATTTGTAATATCTGCATACCATGGAGTTCTAGCAGTGATAGAAAATAGATGTTCATCAGGAAAGCTATCATCAATTACCTCAGGGGTGGCAGGTGTAGTTGTTTGAAGTCTTGATAAGAAATCAGCTACCACATTAGCCCGACCTAGCTTATCAATAACTGTGATATCAAATTCCTGCAACAACATGAGCCATCTTACTAACCTGCCAGATATGGCAAGCTTATTCATGAGATATCTTATTGTTGCATGGTCTGTATGAACAAATATTTGGTAACCAGTGACATAATACCGAAACTTGTTCAGGGCATACACAACTGTTAGTAATTCTTTCTCTATGACAGTATAGTTTAATTCTGGGCCCTAAAGATTTTTGCTGATAAAATAGATGGCATGCTCTATGGATTTCTCCTTCTTTCCTAACACTGCCCCTATGGCATAATTAGAAGCATCTGTGTGTATATGAAAGGGCAGACTCCACTTTGGTCCTTGAAGAACAGGTGCTTTAGTAAGTAAGTCCTTAAGCTACAGGAAAGATTTATCACAAGCCTCGGTCCAGGTAAATTCACAATCCTTAGTCAATAAGGCATACAGGGGACTGGCTATTTTGCTAAAATCTTTAATGAATCTTCTATAGTATCCAGCATGTCCTAAAATGCTTCTAACATCCTTTTGTTTCATAGGTGCTAGCAAGGTCAGAATAACTTCAATTTTTGCAGGATCAACTTGAATTCCAGCTTGAGAGATATGATGGCCTAAAACAATGCCTTCTTGCATCATCATGAAACACTTCTCACTATTCAAAGATAAATTATGGTCCTTACATATTTTCAATACTTTCTTTAAATTTTCTAATGCTTCTTCATAAGTAACTCCATAAGTGGTGAAGTCATCCATGTAAATCTCCATAGAATCATGAGAAATTTCAGAAAAAATACTAATTACTGCTCTTTGAAATGTGGTGGGAGCATTACATAGGCCAAAAGGTAGGACATAGTTAGCAAAAGTTCCCCATGGACAGGTAAAAGTTGTTTTGTCTTGATCACCAGGAGCAATTTTAATTTGATTGTACCCACTATATCCATCCAAGAAAGAGAAATACTTTTTACCAGACAAGGAGTCCAACACTTGATCGACAAATGGCAGTGGAAAGTGATCCTTTTTAGTTGTAGTATTCAGCTCCCTGTAGTCTACACAAACTCTCCATTTTCCATTTTTTTTAGGAAAAATTACCAGCGGAGATACCCATTGACTGTCTGAAATAGGGTAGATGAAACCAACATCAAACAATTTTTAGAGCTCATTTTTAACTATTTCCCTGAGTGCTGGGTTTATCCTTCTTTGAGGCTGCCTAACAGGTGAACAATCTTCCTTAATGTAGATCCTATGAGTATAGAGCTGAGGATCTATTCCCTTCATATCCCCATAGTCCCATTCAAAAGCATTGTGTTGATCTTGCAGCATTGTGACCAGGGAAGTTTGTTAAGCTTGAGGTAGCCTATTATTGATATTCAGATAGTGGCCTAGGGACAACTCAATTTGGTTGGTAAGATCATTGATGGAGTCTACTGAAAAAGGTGGTATTTGTATTTTTTTAGGAAGAAAATTTTGATAAACTACAGGGATTTTAAATGGAAAGCTCTTAGGGCTCAGTTGCTGCAGGAAATATTGCTAATGACAGTTATCGGGTATGGATGGGTTACTCATATCAGAATTGGACTGCAAAATTTGGAAAATCAGGTCATCCTCACTGTGAAGTTGGGTGAATGGATTAGTTTGCAGCATCATTAAGTGAGCCAATGAACTGACTTCTTCAGTTTCTTCTCCTAAGTCTAGCCAAATTGATTTAGACAAGTCTGGCTGAGGCTGGGCAAACGGGTATAGAGCTAATTTCTTCGTTGACTGACCATCAGAGATTGTCAGGTCTCCAAAATGGCATCCTATAAAGGCATCAGTTGTGGCTAACCATGGTCTACCTAGGATGATAGGATATCCCCCCAAAGTTGCCTTAGTGGACAATATGGTGAAATCTATGGGGTATTCCCATGATTCAAGATTGACAATTATATCTTCCACCAGGCCGTCAGGTGTTACAGTGGAACTGTCAACAAGCTGCAAGACGGTGGGTGTAGACCTAATGGTTAGGATATTCAAATACTCCATAGTATGCTTAGTCATTATATTGATGGCTGCACCTAGGTCAATCAAAACATTCTTTACCAGCTGGCCATTAATATTTATTTGTACCATAGGACTTCCAGGGTCAGCATATTTTGGCATAACTACCTTTCCTAACATAATATCTGCCAATTTTCCAAGAACATGGATAGTTTGGGGATCCTTTTTCTTTCTTCCAGGTTTCTTCAAACAGGCCTCCTTAATGGCTTTTCCATAGATTGGGACATATTTTATGGCTTGAAAGAGGGGAATTTGGATGTGTACATTCTTTAGCTAATCCAAAATATCAAAGGTAGGCTCTTCCATGGACTTGGGTGTAGTGACTTGCAATCTCTGAGGAAAAGGTGGTTTGGCTTGATGTTGCGGGATGGTCTTTTTAGAGGCATTATTTGACATAGGTATATTGGTTGCAGGATCAACAGGTTGTTCAGAGACAGAGTCTAGAATCTCAGTAATTACTAGAGGTTGCGAAGTAGGGAGTGTGGTGTCAGACCTTAGATAGATATCATTGATATGTAAAGAATAAGCTGGATAATGATTAGCTTCTGCAAAATACATAGGTTGATGTTACTGCTGCTTATTATTAAGATTTGGTAATGGCTGAGTAGGCATAGGTGTTTGTTTTGGAGGGCTAGTATTTGTAGGAGATGCTGCAGGAGGTGGCATAAGAGCTAGAGGTTGTGGCTATTGTGGTTGCAGGAATCCAGGGGATTGACTTTGCCATTGCTAAGAGCTTCTCCACTAAGGATTATGCTGCCAGCTACCTTGGGGTGGTGTCCATTGTCCTTGTAGGTGCTGCCAACCTCCTTGAGGAGATTGCCATTGTGAATTTGGATAGGTAGGCCATTGTGGTTGAGAGGTATTCCATGATGGTGATGGGCCATATGTAGGTTGACATTGGTTACTATAATTAGAGTAAGGATTACCAAAATTCAAAAGGTCTTGAGGCATACCTTGTCTTTGAGCCCATGGGCACCTTTGTGCAATGTAGAATACTTGGTCATCATCACCTTCTACTGCCTTAAAGTCAGTAGGTAATTGCTTGGCCTCCATGTTAGCCACCATCTTACATCGGTAGTCACGCTTCTTTTGTCGACAATGTGGACAGAACTCGGCCAAGATTGCCTCAACTTCCTCATGTTTCTTTCGATCTTGCATAGTATCCAACTGTGTAGCCATATTATTTATGATATCTTGCTTGAAATTAGACAGCAAATTTGAGATCTCCATCCGTGAAACTCCATTATTAGAAGATTTTCCCATTTCCCTTCTTGACACTTGCTCAAGAATAATTGTAGCATATGTTCTTAATATTATCCCAAGGCACTTGGGTTATATCTCCTCCTCCCATTAGATCCACAGCATCAATACAGGAATCATTGATTCCCCTCAGAAAAAATAATTTATGAGATTCTTCATTGAGAGTATGGTCTGAATTCTTTTTCAAGGAAAACAAAAACCTGGAGATATAGTCTTCCAAGCTTTCATCCTCCTTCTGTTGAATTCGAAATATATCATCACCCTTACTACCACTCTTACAATATTCCTTATATTTCTCAAGAAACTTGGTTTGCATGAGTGCCCAACTATCAACAGCATCCCTTCCCAAACTTATGAACCATTTTAGAGCTCCCTCCTTCAAAGTAGCAGGAAACAACTTCAGCTTGTGAGCATCTGTAGTATAATCATAACTTCGACAGAGGATGTCGAACTCAAACAAGAAAGTGTCAGGGTCCTCTGTAACTAGTCCATATAAATTGGGAAGTAATGAAGAAGGAATATTTTTGAGGTTATCATTACCTTGCTGGGCTATAATAGGGAATTCAAAAGCAGGAGGTCGATTAGGTGGATTTTGTGCCATATCTGCTTGATAAAGTATCAAAGCAAATGGATTTTCCTGGGGTTCTTCGTCAGCAAGGTCAAAGGGAAATTCAGCGAGTGGGTCTTCAACAAATGGATTAATATCTTGGTTTCTTTCTTCCTCAAATAGATTATAAGCTGGTTCAAAATCATTATCAGTGAAGGAAGGGTTCGGTAAGAATCTCCCTAGAGCATCTCTTCTTCTATGCATGTAACGGACTCAACTAAAAATTGAAGGATTTGAAAATTCCTGAATAAATACACTAAGCTACTGCTAACAATGACTTATGACAGGTTCTTAGGTTGACACCATCCCCAGCAACGGTGCAAAAAATGGTTGTCACCCACAAAAAGATATAAAAGTCACGGAAAATCCTAACCTGGGAATTGGACATTCCAGCAGGTGACTAACATCTTCTCATGGTCATTCATTTACTTGTCAAACCAGGGAACGTATACTTGAAATGGAGCGGCACTGTATGTGCACTAAGAACCAATTTTAGCCACAACCTACTAGAAATAAATGCTTGAAAGGAATTCTAACTCTGATGCAGGAACATGAGGCAAAGTCTTATTAATTTAATCATCACTTAACTAAAGCAGGAATCATAATCACCATTATTGGGAAACAAACCATGAACTGGCCTTATGCTGCAAAAACAGACACAGGGATGGATTCCTTATGCTGCAGGAACAATACAAGACTAAGCTTTCATTAAAACTCACTAGAATGAAATTCTAATAGATAAACAACAAGAAGTAAATAGCTAACTACAGATACTCACTAAGTGGGCCCCCTTAGCAAGCATCAACCAATTTAAACAAGAGTTGAACTCAAAACTTCATCAACTTTTTATTCATGAACTCGAAATCATATACATGGTTGTTCTGCTTGTAAGAAAACTTAACACAAAGCTTTGATTTTCATTGTAACAGTAATCTCAATACACTTTGTTCTATCTCTATTCTCTAGTCTAATCTCTTCTCTATCATCTCGTTCACTCACATAGGAGGAACATTTATTTAAAGAGAAACAGCTAACTAACTAACTAACAGAGAAAGATGCGGATATAAATGCCTCCTGAGGTTGAGGAAAAAATTTCATAAATGCAAGTTTATCTGCTCAACAAATTTAGAGGGAATCTAGAACTCCACTCTTTCTATATTGATGATCAATTTGGTTTCTTTCCAATGACCCGGACAAAGAATCCTTGCTTGAAACGACTCCTTCGATGGTGGGTTGGAAACGGCTTTTTCTGCAAGGCCGTGTTTTGTTGTGCATTGACCCGTTCATACCGACTTTAACAACCTATAGAACACATGGAAATAGAGGCAAAATAAGGCATGCACACATAATAGCACGATACTCATCATTAATCACACACATCAAATTCATCTTACTTATCCAAAAACTACATATATTGTATCAATCAATTGAGAGGTCAAAACAGGGTAATGAACATAGACATACTAAGATATTTAGGCTGCAAGAATATAGGAATGCTTGTCATAGAAAACTAACATGAAAAGTTTATAACCACAGAGTTTAAAACATCCATTAAAAAGAGCAAGGGCTTTTAAAACTATAACATGATATCCAAATTATAAACATATTCTAGACTCATCAAACACAAGGCAAGAGGCTAAAGATAAATTGGCCGAGAAAAGGTTGATGGCACTTCATGACAAGTGTGTTGTGGCACACACTAATGTTGAAAAGAGCCTAGAAATTGTGAAGGCATGTGATTTCGAATAAAATATTATGTTTTCTTACTCATAAGGTGGTTGGATGCCACACAGAGCATCAAGGATCTCATGGACTCCATTGAGTCTTAGTTGACAACTGTTTCCAGTATATACAATGTATCTAAGGACAAAGAAAGGTCAACTTGGAATGCCATCTCTTCTCACAAAGAGAAAATATTCATGTTATAGAAGCAGAAGGAAGATATCATCAGAAAATTTGGTCTACTAGGTTACAGTGTGAGAATGGAGTACACTCTGGTAGCTAATGCTTTGGCTAATGCAGAAAAACTAGACAAGATCAATTTGACCCCAGATACTTTGGATGATGCTAAAGAGAGCCTGATTGCATTGGAATCTCTAAATAGGATGTTGATATCTGCTAAGCAGAGTTGGGAGAACGGTAAGACAACCTCGCAAGGTATTCTCAAGGAGCTTCAAAGCTCACCTTCCTTTGGGTAATGTTTTTTAAAGTTTAGACTGTGTTGAGAAAAAATACGAAGGGGGGGTTAAAATTTTTGATTCTTTTGGTCACACAATGTTCCGGACCGTCTGTGTATATATTTATATTCATATTTTTGGACCACCCTTTGTCCTTGATGTCAAAGGGGGAGAGAAAAGGAGAGAATGCTACAGAGAGAAAAGGGGAAATTAATGTACATAGGAGGCTTGTAAATTCTCTTGGCACATGTTTCCATCAATGACAAAGGGAGAGATTGTTGGAAGAATGAAGAAGAACATATCTCTTGATGCAGATTTTTTGTTGTCACTGATGTCACCATGTTATATGAGTTGCAACTACAACTTCAAACTCAAAGTTGATCCGGTATTCTAAATCGGTATGTACAAATGTCCTCTGATATCTTGGTCTGCAATTCTCCTCTGGCAATCTTCATTGCTCGCAGTTTTGGGAAATGTCTTTTGGTTGTTGGAAGCATGCAAGTTCAAAATCTCGTATGTACAGGTGCTCGACATTGTTCTATTATTAGGTCTCTCTGGCCGACCTAATGTATAGTTGAAGTTGTAATGGTTTAAAAAATTTATTGAGGAAGTATGTGTGATCCAAGCCGACATGATATAGCATGCTACATGCTTGAATTGTTTTTGGGAAGATTTTGTATATGCTTGAAGCTGACAGTTAGTATTTTGGGTGGATAAAGATTGCATCTAATTAGGTCAACCTAATTGATGCTTGCGGATGAGTTAGATATATATTGGATAGTTTTGAGATTGAATATGATGAAGAATGTGTGAATACATATCAAGGAGAATATAAGTCTGTTGGCATACGAATTTTCTGAGCATCAAAGGAACTAAATGTGCACTTGTGAGGTGTATTTTTGTTAGTTCATATTTTGACTGTAAGCCATTTTGTTACTGTATCTTTTGTAAGCAATGAGCCTCTCTTTTGGATAGTGAGTCTTGGAACTGGGCCACCCTTTGCAATATCTTATAACCGGTTATACTATATTGTGAGCTAATCCTCGTCGTGGTTTTTCCCATTATGGGTTTTTCACATAAAAATCCTGGTGTTCATGTGTTGTGTGATTTTATGTTCTATTAATGCTCTTACTCATTTTTACTATTGTATGCATTGGAGTAATCAGATGGTACTTGTTCAATAAGTTAAAGAAGAGAAAATAGTTGAGGAAGTTTTTGATTTATTCTCAGTATCAACATACATACAAAAATCAAAAACTTCCTCAACTATTTTCTCTTCTTTTTCATCCACTACAACTATAGATTTTGTATTCTCCAACTCTGCTCCACTCTCAATTGCATTTTCCAATACCTTCTTGTCCTCTAATGGATTTTCAACCATTTTTGCATTCTCCTCTTTCTCATCCTCAACCCTTACAACTTCATTATTTATTTCTTCAACTATATTTCTCTCCTTCACCATGCCATTTACATGACATTCTTTATTACAATCACTCACATTGGTAACAACTCTATTTTGTACAACCTTTATTCTATCCAGTCTCAAATGGATTTCTATTATCACCTCATAAATTCTATTTCTTAGGTACTAATTCATAGCTATCCACACAACTGGTCTCTTCAAAAAAATCTTCACTCTCCTTTTCAAATTCATATTCATACTCGACTATTTGTAACAAAATCACTCTTTCAACAACTATCCCCTACCCAATAAAAGTTTCTACAAGACACACATCTCTTTGTGCACCTTCTACCCAGCCTTAACCTTTGCTGGAGAACAACAATAGACTCACACACTACACCCATAGATCTTGGTGCCAGTCTACCTCATGTTCGATGCTCTGTCTGCACACTCGGGAACACTGGATATGATATCATTTGATGCAAGAATAAGACCAAGATCTCCAAAATTGGAATTTCAATATTTACAACCACTAAACAAACCTTCCAAATTTTAAAAAATATTGAACACTTATAGGCAATCGAGTGAACCCACAATGATATTATTTAATTTCATTAAAATTTTAAAAAAGTGCACAAAAAATTGTGACATACCACTTTTTCAAAAATAAATTGAACTAGCAAATGAAATTATTTTCTTCTAAAAACTTGTGCAATGAAATCTCTCTAGGAATACATGCCCACTATATTTTCTACCATCAATACCATGCTAATTTGCAAGACAAAATCTTAAAAAACCCATTTTTGGGCACTAGAACTATGTTGCAAACTTCACCAACAACTCTTAACATTTTCTCTCCTCATCCCTCCTTCATTTCCATACCTATGCATCTTTATTTCTTCTTCCCCGCTCTTACAAAATTAATTCCTAGACTCCATCCCCTTTTTCAACCTGGCACTCTAAAAATTGTAACTCCTAGCAACCACTCCCTATGCAACTATTTCACTTCCTACAACCACCAGGCATCTAGGACAGAGCATGGCCCAAAATAAGGGAGTTGTAATTTTAAAATAGAGCATAGTGCAACATTAAATGGCCCACTCACATGTCTAGGATTTGGAATTTTTCCTCCTCCAATTTGGTGAAGCAAAATTCATTTTATGAGCCATAAAACACATGAAAATCAAGCCTTTGGTGTCACCTATCCAATAGGTATTAGAATTTAATTTTTAATATGCTAGAAATGTGTGAAAAGTGCCCCAAAATCATGCCTATAAGACCAAAATAATAAATTCACAACAAAATCAAATAAAAGAAAATATAATTCTTTTTGGTTGCGCAAGATTACGCATACACTCAAATTCTCTTGCATCATTTTCTAGTCCATAGAAACATAACTATTTTAGAAAGTCCCCATGAACTTATTGATCAATGTATTATCCATATATACAAAAAAACATTATAACCTTGTCTAGGAATTTCATAGTAAAAAATAAATCCTCAACCAAAGTAGAGAGATCATTAACACATGGGATCTTTAAGTGCAAGCATTTCCCCACAAGTACATTGCTTAATAATTTTTTACCACCAACTGACTAGAGGCCCCTTTTATGGGCTACAACTTTCCTATCTACACCTCACATGTGGGGATAGTGAAGGACCCATTCCACCAACCAAAATATCACATTTTTTTGCATAAAGGTCATCTAGATCCCCCTAATATTCTAGGATCTATGAGAAAAACAAGCCTTCTCACCCAATCCTAGGTTCAAAATTTCCATCAATTAGCAAACCCACCATGTTCCAATTTTATTTTGAGTGGACATGTGTTTGGATTTTTTTACAATTTGAATTTCATTAAATTAACATGTGCATTGTAATAATATGAATTCACAATTATAAAGAAATAATCAAGAAGGGATGGACTATAACATGGGTAAAATAGATTCAATTCCATGGTTTCTCATAGAGGTTTGTTAATTCATTACTAAATTATTTTCAACTAAGAATTTTCCCTTGCTTGTCACTCGTTCTCCATTGGGACCATTGATAAGCTCATGATTTTAAAGATAGTGAGGTTATATCAACCATTGCACTATTTGTTATATTATGAAGTTTAAAGTATTATTCCTTGAGACTTATCCATGAAATTATATTTGTACAATCAAACCTATGTGTTGTGTGGTCTCACAAAATGCCCCAAGACTCCAAGGCTTGGGAACTCCAAGTGAAAACTAATGCTTATGGCAAGTGTTGGCTAGTTGGAAAGATCACCAGAAGTGAAAAGCATAGAGAAATATTTTGAAAAAGAGTACTTCGTAATTTAAGTGTTTTGGGTACCAGGTACTAGGAACTAGGAATTTTAGAGGTGCAAAAGGCAATGCAAGTGTTGAGTAGAGTGTTCTGGTCTGATAGTTGAGGTCTGGTAAAGATGGAAGTTTCGATAAAATTGAACTTCAAGAAAATCATGGGTAAAGTTGAATACCGGGTATTAATGCAAAATAAAGTTTTAAATTTTAAGGTTATCTAAAAGGTCTAATGATCCAGTGATCCAATATAAGAGGATGGTTATGCAAGAATTTGTGTTTTCTTGAAAGCATGTTATTTATGATGGACTTTCATGATAAAGAATGATAATGGTTTTATTTACATGAGATTTATTTTTGTAAATATTTTTTAAGAGATTTAAAAGTTGGAATTTGTGATTGTAGGAGAAGCAGATTGCGATGCAAAGTTCAGGCATGGATGATCAGGAAAAATAAAGTTGCAGGTAGATCCGATGGTGTTACTAGGTTCACCAATATGCTTTGAAACCTCATGCAAGAGAAAAGTGTGTTGCAAAGGGATACCATATACTGAGAAACCAAAACTCTAGAATTTAAGCATGAGGCAAAGGATTATAAAAATTCTGAGGATTACTTATTCTTGGGAATGTTCAAACTAAGTTTGAACCTGAATGTAGGAATTGAAGTTCCACTTGATCATTCTGAATATATGGGAATTTCCTACATTATTTTTGGGCAGATTTGTTTGGTTGCAAGAAGGAACTCTGATAATAAAAGATAAAAAACCCAAAGGACTTCAACGTGCAGATGGAGGTTGACCTTTGTTGACTTCATTTGCAATTATCTTACCAATCATATATTCCACGTGCCTTGATGTTATTCATCCCTTGGATTTCCTCTCATTTATTTTTCTTATCCTACCTATGTACTATTTCTATAAAAGGCCATGGAATACCTTTTTTAAGTCAAGTTCAGAATTTGTGGACGTCGGAAAAGCCAAAACTTCTCTAAGTTTTGTTTTTTTTTCTTGTTTTCTAAATCATTCTGGACTAAAAACTTGTATGCACATAGACTTTAATCAATATCTAAGCCAATTTGATAGCTACCTATCTCATGAATCTTTGTAATTGGTTTTGTTAGTTCAGTCGAACAAGATTGTATGTTGTGCCATTTAAGGGTGCATACAAAACCTACTTCGTGTCCAAACTAAAACCCCCTTCTTTAAAAGCTCACACCATTTTATGCCTAGCTATGAAGCAATCTGGTGAAGTATAGAGCAATTTTCTTTGATTTGATTATATCTTGGGGCATGTGTGGAGAATAGCCAGGAGAAATTTTAACTTTCAGTATTCTGATGCTTTATTTTAGATTAGATGTTTAAATTTCTAAAAATGTTCCAAAAAATAGATGAATGGATGAAAATTTATTGAAAATCTTTCATTTTCTATGAATTTTCTGAATGCTTAAAGCTAAATCTACTTAAGTGATAGCAAAATTGTTTGTTGTTCATGAAATTCTATTGCAAATCTTTTGGTTTCATGAGATTATTTTATGATCGAACTGGAAATCTTATGCTTAATGTTCATAATTCTTAATGAAATTGGAAATAATAGTAAAATTGGAGATAACCATAGACCCCTTGAGATTAACAACATTATCACATCATGCCCTGAAGTAAACCTAGTATGGTCAAGACCTGACTACCAGAGACTTGGGATTGAGCTAAGTCAACCTTTTCCAATTACACGAACACACCCTAAGGTTTCCCTAGTTAAGTCTTTCAAGAAGATAGGTTCTTTGTGGTTTGCCTATGAAGACTTCATCTTCATTGTTGCTGCAAGTGACATCGTCATCAACACTATGGATGTCTTTTCTTGGTAGGTTCAATTTTGGACCTTAAAAAGGTTTCCCTATCCATTGATTTTGTTTGTTAGATTGTACCCACCTTGGTGGTTTTTTTAGATCTTTAATTCAGACAATATTTCCTTTTTAAACCTATTTAAACCCTCATTTAAAAATGTTACAAATAGGTTTAATAATTTATCCTTATTAAAATGTACCACTATTTCATGGCATAGTGGAATGTTTCCCTAGATTTTAGGTGGTCAATAATAAAGAGGGGCATTGGAATCAATATCTATATAAAATCCCTCTAATCCTAAAAATGATATGGCTTCTAATGTGCTTTTATTTTAAATTCTAGCTTTATTTTTATTATGTAAGGGAGGATAGTGTCTAGTGTAAGTTGCAACCATAAAATTTTAGAATCTGGGTTATGACTAAATTTGATGTTCATTTTTTAACAAAAATTTGATCACTAAAGTATGAAATTATTATTTTTATCAAAATTTATAAACTCTACCTAATTTTGTGATATCTTTCAAAAATTGAAAAAAAATTGAAAAAAATTGTTGAACACGATAATTGAGAGGGGGGGTGAATTAGTTATAGCAAATTTAACCTTTAAAACTTTCAAAAAAAGTTAGATCAACTAGCATTCACAAAACCATTACTCTATATTTGTGTTTAATCACTAAATGTAGAAACAAAAACTGAAAGTAATAAAACCATGCACACAATAACACCAAATTTACGTGGAAAACCCAATGAAGGAAAAACCATGATGAGGATTAGCTCACAATATATAGAATTTCAAAATCGAATACAAAGGCTCACTACCAGAAAGGATCACTACCAAGACAGGACACAGTATCCAATAAGGGCTCACTGCCATAAAATTAGAAATAAGATAGAAGAGGGTTGTTACAAAGAGAAGACTATCTCAATGCAACAGAGATTCCACCATAATTCACTCACACAATTTTAAAAATGCTTGAAAGATAGAGTACACCTTCAGATCACTGCCTTCAGGAACTCAACACTTGAAATTTGCACTGATTTGCATGAATTCACATCACACACACATATCTCACATCTATCTTTCCATTCACCAACATCTCAACTTGTATTTATACCATCTTCAACTTTGTAACCCATCCAAGGTCGGACACACACCATTTGTATTTACAAATTCAAATTAGGTCAGCACTAAAACATTCTACGATGGAATTAGAATGAGGGCGACCCAAACATA
Source organism: Sequoiadendron giganteum (assembly GCA_007115665.2). Taxonomy (NCBI): domain Eukaryota; kingdom Viridiplantae; phylum Streptophyta; class Pinopsida; order Cupressales; family Cupressaceae; genus Sequoiadendron; species Sequoiadendron giganteum. The sequence continues at coordinate 625,169,437 of CM021106.1, read as the reverse complement.
TACTTAATGAGGACCTAAATGATTCCCAACATGCCTCAACATGATTCCATGAACTTTTTAAGTAGTGTTTAACACAAGGTCAACCAACACTTGTGTAAAACACATAAAATAATTAAGCACACACATCCTTAACTCGATCCTATATTTTTGGACAAAAAAAATCACTTGAACACAACCTTATCAACTTATTCTCATAACCACAAGTCATGAGCCAAAATTCAGAGAAATCTAGAGCAACTAAATTTCTCTCAGACCACAGCTAGACACACTAAAATGCACAATTCACATACTAGTGAAGATATCTCGCACTGTACAATGATTCAAAAGCCAAAATTTTGGATACCACAACTACCAACAACCATGAACAATATTTTAGGACTGTACAAGCATAGAAGCAATGCATAGCACATCCCAAAGCATACATTGAATACCTACATGACACTATTTTCTTTATTTATCAAATAAAAGAACTTGGAACCGAAGTACTAGAGACATCATTGTAGCACATTACTTCACTCTAACACACCTCCAAACATAGAAACAAAAAAATAGCTCCATGTACTCATAGCACTTCTTCAACATCCAAACTATGCATGTACAACCTACAAACCTTCTTTATTACAATTTTATCAATATCCTCGACATATAAAATAAATAACCAAATTCCATACACATAGTTGACATCAATGGAAACAACAACTAGTTGGCATCAATGAAAAAACCTTCATACTTGCAATAATCCCCCCTTTGTCATTGATGGAAACACATGATGTGAATGTTAGGGTTAGAAGGCAGAAATCTAACAAGTTAAATGCAGATTTGAACAATAAAATAGAGAAATAAAACACACAAAAAATTATACTAGAAACAAGACAACATAGATAATTTAACGTGGTTCACCCAATCTAGGCTACATCCACAAAACCATAGCCATCCAATGATTTTATTATCCAGTGCAAAATATATTACAATATTGTGAATAATTCCATGCTACAACTCCCCATCCCAACTGCTTCTAACAAGCTTTTAGAAGCTTCCAAAAATTAGGGTATATAGTATTAAAGAGTGTATAGTATAGCATGATCAGTCACTACATACCAACAATATCCCACTTGGAGACTGATCCTGGACGACACTGTTGCACTTACAGCTCCCACTGGAAGTAAGCACCTTGGACCTTACTACTCTGTTATACTTTTAACCATGAAGACCAACTGAAGCTGAAAAGGAGCTCAACTTCTCCCTTGTCACTTCCTTTGTAAACATATCTACTGGATTGGCATCTGTATGTATCTTTACCAGCTTTACTTGTCCATCCTCCAGCACCGACCAAATGAAATGATATCTCAACTGTATGTGTTTGGTCTTAGAGTGCAAGACAAAATTCTTTGCAAGATGTATAGCACTATGGTTGTCTGTAAACAAGTGATTCTCAGCCTATTGTTTGCCCAACTCCTCCATGAAAAATTGCAGCCATATCACCTACTTTGTTGCCTATATTGCAACAACATACTCTGCCTCTGTGGTGGATAAAGAAACCACCTTTTGCAATCGATAAATCCAACTCACTATTATCCTACCAGTTGTAAATACATAACCTGTGGTACTCTGCCTGGTATCTATATCCCCTACCAAATCTTAGTCAACATAGCCTTTTAAATTTGTATTAGAGCCCCCAAAAAATAAACATTTATTGGATGTACTTCTCAAGTACCTAAGAATCCATTTTATCACATTCCAATGCTCAACTCCAGGATGACTCATATACCTACTAACAACCCCTACAACATGTGCAATATCCGGTCTCGTGCATACCATGGCATACATTAAACTACCTACAATTGAAGCATATGGTATCTTGGAAATTTTTTCTTCCTCCTCTTGTGTCTTTGGACACATATCCTTAGTCAATTTGACATGACTGGGCAAAGGTGTGCTGAAAAATTTTGCATTCTCCATATGAAAACTCTGCAACACCTTTTCAACATAATCAGCCTGAGCTAGAAACAATTTTATTTTTTTCCTATCTCTTGTAATCTTCATACCAAAGATTTTTTTTGCTTCCCCCAAATCCTTCATATCAAATGAATTTTCTAACTGTTGTTTTAACTCCTTTGTGTGATCCATGTTAGACCCCCCTACAAGCATATCATCAACATATAAACATAAAATAATGTAGCTATCTTCAACTAACCTCTTAAAGTAAACACAATGGTCTGAATTACACCTATTGTAGCCTTGCTTAACCATAAAACTATCAAATTTAATATACCATTGCCGAGGTGCTTGCTTCAAGCCATATAAACTTTTCTTCAATCTACACACTAGTTCTCCTTACCTTTGACCTCAAATCCTTGTGGTTGTTCCATATATATTTCCTCTTTCAAATCACCATGGAGAAATGCTATTTTAACATCAAGCTGTTCTAAATGCAAATCTTCAGCAACCACAATACTTAAAATAGTATGAATAAAAGTCATTTTAACAACTGAAGAAAAGATTTCATCAAATTCAATACCTTTTTTCTATGCAAATCCCTTTACAACTAATTTGGCTTTAAATCTTTTCTTACCTCCATCCTCCTCTTTCAACCTATAAACCCATTTGTTTGATAGAGCCTTTTTACCTGCAGGCAACTTGCATAATTCCCAAGTCTGATTTTTTAGCAAGGAGTCCATTTCTTCTTACATTCCATGCTCCCACTGAACCTTGGTATCCACCTGCATAGCTTCATGATAAGATTCTGGTTCACCAACATCAATTAATAAAATAGAATACAAAGAGGGAGAATTACTGTAACATCATTTTTTGGAGTATCATCCAGCACTGCATAATCATTTTCTTTCTTCTCATGCTGCTGCAACTGATCTTTGTACAACACTTTCTCATTGAATATGACATCCTTGCTTCTCACATATTTCTTATTTTCAAAATCCCAAAGCCTATAACCAAATTCATCAATTCCATATCCAACAAATATACATTTCTTTGATTTTGCATCAAGCTTGGTTCTATTTTCAGAATCTACATGTGCAAATGCTTCACAACCAAAGGTTTTGAGAAAAGAATAACTCACTTTCTTACCTGTCCATGCTTCCTCTGGAATACCACAACCCAAAGGATTAGAGGGACCTCTATTAATTAAATAAACAACAATGTTTATAGCCTCTACCCACATGTTTAAAAGCAACCCAACATGCAATCTCATAGTCCGTGCATGCTCCATTATTGTTCTATTCATGCACTCAACCACTCCATTTTCTGCCTACGAATACCATTAGAGGAACAATAATCTTCAAAATATTTGCTGCAATACTCAACACCATTATCCGATCTAATATATTTTAACTTTTTACCTGTCTCATTTTCAACCAAGCTTCTCCATTTTTTAAAAATTTAAAATACATCATATTTTTGCCTAAGGAAATAAATCCATACCTTCCTAGTTGCATCATCAATGAATGTAACATAATACTGAGAGCCATTGAGAGAAGATACCTGAGCTATTCCCCATACATCCATATGCACAAGCTCCAATTTCTCATCTTTCTTTTTTTTCTCATCTTTGAGAAAACTAAATCTCTTTTGTTTTCCATACACACAAATTTCATAGAAATCCATATTAACACATTTTAGACCTAGTAAAACATTCTTTGAATGAAGTAATTTCATACCTTTTGCACTCATATGCCCAAGTCTATTATGCCATAGTGTTGATTCATAATCCACAACAATTATCTGATTTTTTGCCTGTTGAACTACAACAACTGCTCCTGAACATTTATTTTTATCTGCAATAGCTAAAGAAGAAGGAACAGTATGACCTATACAAAGATACAAGGTGCCTACTTTCACACATTTTTCTACCACTAAGGCACCTTTTGTAACCTTCCAATTTTTATCACTAAATGTAACAACACAACCTTCAACATCTAGTTGCCCTGCTGAAATTAAATTTTCTCTTAACTTTGGAACATGCCTTACCTCATGTAGTAACCAATGATTCTCATTCTACAACTTAATCTTGATTCTTCCCTTTCCAACAATTTGACATGGTTCGTTATCTCCCAAATAAACCAGCCCAAAATCCCCTTGGACATAATCAAGAAAATAATTTCTATGGGGCGTAGCATGAAATGAAGCCCCTTAATCTAACACCCAAGAATCATCAATATTGTCAAGGGAAAGAATCAAAGCATCCTCATTAGATTTATTACTTACCACATTTTCCTCTTTATTTCCTTCTTTTTTGTCTCCTTTATTTTTTTGAGACCAACAATCTATCTTTAAATGACCCGGCTTACCACAGTACCAACAATCCCTCGTCTCTAGATTGGGACCTTTTGTCCTTTGATTTTCCTTGTGACTTCCCACGACTTCCAGAATTATTTCCTCTTTTTTTTTCTACCCCTTCTTTCTACATTCAAAACACTACTTGATGTGGATGTTCCACCTGAGCTTTTCCTATAAATTTCCTCGCTCAAAATAACACCAACAACATCATCAAATTTCAATGTATTTGAACCAAAAATAGAATTACTAATAACCATTACCAAGCTATTCCAGCTTTTAGGCAAAGAACATAGAACCAAAAGATCCCTAACTTCTTCATCAAAGTTTATATTTATAGAATTTAATTGACTAGTAACCGTATTAAATTCATTTAAATGATCAACAACTGACCCACCTTCTACCATTTTCATATTAAATAAACAGTTCATAAGAAATACCTTATTTGAAGCATATATAACTTTTCTAGGGTTTCCATCAACTCTTGAGTTGTCTTTTTTTTTTTAATATTGAATTCCACCAATTGTGCCAGGCATAAACGAATACTGCCAAGTGTCTTTCTGTCTAAAATATCCTAGTCCTCATTAGACATCATTGAGGGTTTCTTGGTTTTCCCTTCTAGTGGCCACCATAAATCCTTTTGATAGAGGTAGTCCTCCATCTACATCCTCCATAACTGATAGTTCTGCCCATTGAACTTCTCAACCTTCAACTTACCCTCGTCTACCATTTCTCCCACTCAACCGTGAGACCTTCCTGCAGATGATAACCAAACACAACCTTGCTCTAATACCACTTGTTAGGGTTAGAAGGCATATATCTAACAAGTTAAATGTTGATTTGAACAGTAAAATAGAGAAATAAAACACACAGAAAATTATAGCAGAAACAAGACAACATAGAGAATTTAACATGGTTCACCCAATCTGGGCTACATCCACAAAACCGCAACCATCCAAGGATTTTATTATCCAATGCAAAACAGATTACAATATTGTGAATAATTCCATGCTAGAACTCCCCATCCCAACCGCTTATAACAAGCTTTTAGAAGCTTCTAGAAATTAGGGTTTACAAAGTCATCTTTTTTCTTTTACAATGACGAAGTGAAAAAAGGTGAAAAAAAAAATTCTCGGGGGCTACCACCCCCGAACCCCTGCCCGAGCCCTGGCCCGGCCTTGAACCTTGGCGAGGATATTAGAGTAATCGGTTATTTACTTTATTAATTAAACAATATTTGTTTAATTACTTAAAGTTCCCTTTTACCTCTTTTCACTTAAGCTAACATTAGGTGCATAATAATTAATTACTTTATTAATTATTATTGTGCAAGCCTAGGGTTTTCGTTTTTAGGGTTTTCATCTATCTATGGTTGAAAACTATCTTTTGTATCGTTAATTCATTTTACATTTTGGGTGAATCATTTGCTCCATGTTCTTGACCATTTTTCCTTGGTTGCTTCTCTTTGCTTCTCCTTGTAACAGGTATTATTTGCTTGCAGAGGTCACTGGGCTCTTGTGGTGTTGTATTTTCTCAACTCCAACATGGTATCAGAGCTTCAGATTTGCAGTTGCTTGTTCTTGTTTTGAGATTTTTGCATTGGAAGCAAATCTAGGGTTCTAAGGTTTCTTCTTGTGGATTCAGCATACTCCAAATTTTAGGTTCACTTTGGGCCCACACGGACAGTGCCATTGGATTCGTAGTGCCTAAAAACCCCTAAATCGATTGTCAAATCGTCGATTTTGGTTACAGTCAACCAGGGATGCAAAAAAAAAATTAGGGTTTGGTCGTACGGCCCCCTCAACAAAAAAATTGCAAAAAAATTAAAAATTAAGGTTTTTGGTTTAATTTTTTGCTCGGCCAGTGAAAATCTCGCACGCCGCCCATCCGTCGCAAAGTGGTCACCAGCCACTAGCTCCACCACCACCTGCTCCGTCCGCCGCTGCCCCGTCCGCCGCCGAGCTCCGACCGCGTCCTATCGCTCCGCCGTCGGCATCCGCGCTTAGCTCGCCTGGCTCCACCGAGCTCCCTGCCCAACTCCGCCGAGCTCGCCAAGCTCCTTGGCTCTGCCCTAGCTCCGCTGAGCCCACTGACACCCGCTCGGCCTCTACCCTGCTCCACGCACCGCCCGCCGAGCTCGCCGACCCCTGTTAGCCCCTCCAGCCCCCACGGGCTTTAAACCCCGCCGCTAGGTTCATATGAAGAACCAGGGGCCACACAACCAGCACCCAGCTGCCAGCCCCCTGGTCATCCACGTGACCAGGGGCCGAAGACTTTAGCCCTTGAGGGCTGTGAACTTTTTTTTTAGCACATTGGAGCAACTTGCGCTAAATCAGGCTTAAAATGGGCATTTTTTCTTGGATTTTCAAAAATGAGATATCGCCGGAAAGCTGGTTTTGGTGGCGTTCTAGTGGTACTAGTAATGTTTCTTGATTTTGTAGTTTTGTAGTCCTTTTTTCCAGTCAAAGTCAAAACTTGGTTTTTTCACTCCAAGGGGCGTATCTTTTGCATCCGAACTCCGTTTTGCACAAACAAATAGGCGTTGGAAAGGTATTACAGTGATCTTTCCAGATTTATAGTCTATTTTACTAGAATATTTACCAGGTATTTTTGGTTCAGATTTGTGTGTTTTTACACTTTGCTCAATTACTTGGTCATCTTGGCTCCTACATGGGGCTTGTTTGCGTTGGATGGGTTATGTTGATATGCTTTATCATTGTTGAGATCATTAGTCTCTGAATTTTTCATTTGAAGAATTATCATAGGTTTTTCTACTCACCCTTTAGTTGTTCATCTGGAACGGGGTAATTATGAGTCATGGGAAAAGGGTATACTTACACATTGTAGGTGGCTTAATATTTTGCCTTATTTGTATGATCTCATACCTGAACCAAAAAATTTAGAGGGTAGATTAGCATGGGATATTATTAGAAATCACATAGTAGGACTTATATTGTCTAGTGTTGATCATGACACTGTGTTGGTTATATCGGACATTGATTGTCCTCACCCACTTTGGACACATCTTTGGGAGATCTATGGAGATCCTATTCTATCTCCATTCCCAAAGGATCCTACTTCAAATTGTCTCTTACCCATTGTTTGGAGAGAGAATACACCATTTCATCATGATACTTTATAGGAGCTTGAGTATTTAGACACCCTTACATGTTCTAATGGATCAGAGGTTTGTCTCATAGCTCCTACTCTTCAGACTGAGACTTCATCAGCATCTCTTGTTGTTCTTGATTCAGTGCAGTAGGAAATTATACATCTTCCAGACATAGCTACTTTGGACTCTTATGTTGCAGACATATCTTTCTTGTTTGTTGAGTCCTATATTGCAGATTTGGAGGATTATTTTGAGGACATTCATCTCCTCTACCTTGACAGTCAGGTTATCACTGTTTTCCCACCATTATCTGTGCATTCAGAGGTTGCATTTCAGTATTTCCACATCAGTTTCGATTTGGCATTATTTATTTCAGTGCAGACAGTGAGACTCTTCAGCATCCTATCATGGCACAGATCTTGAGACAAATTGGTTCATCATTCTTCACAGGGTTTCTTCGACATCGTCCTTTGGATCCGTTTCTTCCCAAGGGGAAGAATATCATTTTCCACTTTAGGATCTCCTTTTGGATTCTACATCAGGCATCTACCATTGTGACAGGATTTTCTTCATTGTGGGGGGGCCTTCTTCTCTCTTTCTATCTCTCCTATGGAGACCATTGTACATGTACTTATATGATAGAAGTTGTCTATGGGGGGTATCATGTTATCCACCTCCTATCCTTCTTTCATTAGTGCATTGCATTCCTTCCTTGCATTCTATTTTGGGGAGGAGTTTTGTTCCCACTGGGTTTTCTCCTTTACCCCATTTCATTTAGTTTGCATTGATTTTGTACATGGGTACCTGATCTGGCCTTGTTGCCGGGACCCATTGCTTTTGCTTTCAGTAGCTTCTTCTAGGTTTTAGCTTCTCCCTAAGTCTAGCTTAAGGGGGGGTGTTAGAGTAATCGGGTATTTACTTTATTAATTAAACAATATTTGTTTAATTACTTAAAGTTCCCTTTTACCTCTTTTCACTTAAGCTAACATTAGGTGCATAATAATTAATTACTTTATTAATTATTATTGTGCAAGCCTAGGGTTTTCCTTTTTAGGGTTTTCATCTATATATGGTTGAAAACTATCTTTTGTATCATTAATTCATTTTATATTTTGGGTTAATCATTTGCTTCATGTTCTTGAGCATTTTTCCTTGGTTGTTTCTCTTTGCTTCTCCTTGTAACAGGTATTCTTTGCTTGTAGAGGTCACTGGGCTCCTGTGGTGTTGTATTTTCTCAACTCCAACAGAGGATACATGAAGAGTGTATAGTACTAAAGAGTGTACATTATAGTATGATTAGATGACACATACCAATAGTGAAAACCCATCAAAGACAACACAACAACTTTGAACACATTTCTCATGATTTTTTTTACTTTCTCTCCCTCTATGTAGATAAACATTTTCACATGATTCTTTCTCCCCCTTTGACATCAATGGAAAAGGTAAAAGATATTTTACATTTTTCTCCCCTTTTCTCACCAAGAACATTACCGATATTGAATACTCCCCCTTGGGAGTACACCCGATCAACTACACAATGACAACACAAGACACTACCTTCTCCCCCTGAGAGGTAGCCACCAAATATTAGTCTAGAAGAAAGATAGATCCATAGATCCACCAGACTGATGCATCTCCATATGCATCTAGTTCAAGAAAAGAGGGGAAATAACCCCTAACTTCTCCTAGATATACTCAAAAGTATCTTTAAGAAGAGCCTTAGTAAATATGTTAGCAATCTGATCCTTTGTAGGTAAATACTCAAGCTTTACTTCATTCTCCATAACCGCCTCTCTCAAAAATTGATACCTGATAGATATATGCTTTATCCTTGAGTGCATCATTAGATTCTTTGAAATATTAATTGCACTTGTATTATCACAGAAAATAGAGATGGGATCATCATACATTACTTTGATATCCTTTAATGTCCATCTCATCCACAAAACTTGTGTACAACAAGATGCTATAGAAATATACTTAGCCTCTATAGTGGATAAGGAAACTGAATCTTGTTTCTTGCTTAACCATGATACCAATCTACATCCAAGAAAGAATTCACCGACACTTGTAATTTTTCTATCATCAACACAACCTTCCCACTCTACATACGTATAAGCACTTAGTGTAAAATTAGTATCCCTAGGATACCATAAGCCATAATTCGAAGTGCCATTTAGATATCTGAATATCCTCTTGACAACTGCAACATTTGTTTCTTTAGAATCTTCTTGAAATCTAGCCACAAGATAAATTGCATGCATGATATTTGTTCTAGTAATAGTTAAATACAATAGTCATCCAATCATTGATCTGTATTTGCTCTAATCAGCCTTAGGGGAGTTATCATCCTTACTTAATTTGCAGCTAGTTACTATAGGAGTGCATATGGTTTGGAACCATCCATCCCAAAAAAAATCATCATTTCTTTTGCATACTTTGATTGTGAAATAAAAATATGTTTGTTTGTTTGATTGATTTGCAGTCCAAGGAAGAAATTCATCTCACCAAACATATACATCTCAAACTCTTTTTGCATTTCTTTAGCAAACATCTTACACAGTTTCATTTCCTTCAAAGATAATGTCATCCATATACACAACTATTATCAAGATCTTGTCATCTTCAATCTTAAAATATAAATTTCTATCTAACGTACCTTTGTTGAAACCTTGTTGAATCAAATATTTTTCTAATATTGCATACCAAGCTCTGGGAGCTTGCTTCAAACCATATAAAGCCTATTTCAATCTGCAAACCATATCCAATTGATCTAACAACTAGAATCCTTTTGATTGTTCTATGTATACTTCTTCTAACTTACCATTTAGAAATGTAGACTTTACATCCATCTGGTAAACTGTAAAGTCATTATGAGCAAAAAAATGCCAAAAAAATTCTAATGGCTTCCATTCTAGCCATTGGGGAAAATTTCTCCTATAAATCTATACCTTATACTTGTGAATAGACTTTACACACAAGACTTGCCTTGTTTCTTACTACTTCTCCATTCTCATTCAATTTATTTCTAAAAACCCACTTACTTCCAATTAATCTTGTTTACTGGTCTAGGAACCAACTCCCAAGTTTGATTCTTCTCAATTTTCATAAGTTCTCTTTCATATCTGTCATCCAATGTTCATCTTTACATGCCTCACTCACTCTCTTAGGCTCAACTTTAGAAAGTAGGCAATAATTTACCTCAACTTTAGAAACTCTGCTTCTATTCAATACACCTTTCCTCTTATCTCCAATGATCCAATCTTCTGAATGATTCTTTTGCACATACTTAGGGGTTTTAGGAGCCTTTTTCAAATCTTTTTCTTCTTCATTCTACTTTTCTTGTTCTTCAACAACTTTTTTCTACTTCTTTGCAATTAGGTTCATCTGATACATATCCATCAACTTCAATTGAATTATTCAAATGCTTCATCAACCTTGAAATTTGTGCTTTCCACAACCTTTCTCAGCCTTTTATTAAAATATTTTTTAATCTTTGCTTCTAGTAGAGTATCCAAGGAAAATACCCTTATCACATCTAGCATCAAACTTTCCTAGATTATCTTCATCTCTTCTGATATAAAATTTTCTTCCAAACACCTTGAAATACTTGACAGTAGGAATCCTTCCACACCATAGTTCATGGGGGGTCTTAGTGCTATTAGCTTTTTCTTCAACTCGGTTGAATACATAAACAACAGTGTGAATTTCTTCTCTCTAGTAAACTTCCGGTAGACCTGCCTTTGTTATCATTGATCTAGCATTTTCTTGAATTGTCATTTTCTTTCTTTCAACTCCATTCTATAGAGGAGTTCTAGAGTCAAACAATTGTCTTCTTATTCCATGGGCTTCACAAAACATCTTAAACTCATTGGAGGTGAACTCACCACCTTTTTCAGACCTCAAACATTTTATTTTCAAATTTTCTTCATTCTCAACCATTGCCTTAAATGCCTTGAATTTTTCTAATGCATCAGATTTCTCTCTTAGAAAAGTAACCCATGTTGTTCTAGAGTAATCATCAATAAAAAGCATAAAATACATGTCACCTTGTAGACTTCTCACCCTTATAGGACCACAAAGATCTATATGAATCAAATCCAATAGTCTGGTAGTAGATTGTTCCTTTGACCTAAAGTTGTTTCTAGCTTTCTTTCCAAACTGATAGTCCTTGTAGATTGCATTAACAGGTTTTGTAATTCATGGTAAATCTCTCACAACTTGTAATGCACTAATTCTCACCATGTTATCAAAGTTCATATGACACATCCTCTAGTGCCATAGCCAACTATCGTTAATCTGATACATAAAGCAATGTCCTTTAGCACCTTTAAGTTGATAGATGTTTCCTTCAATATTCTTACCAACAACAATCATAGTTCCAGACCCTTTTCTGATTTCACTTTTTTCATCCTCAAACACAAGATTATATCCCTCTTTACACATCTCTCCAACAATCAAGAGATTATGTCTCAAACCATTAACATAGTAGACACCATCAATGTTATTCTTTCCATCAAAACTGATTGAACCTATCCCATAGATCTTAGCACCAGAATCATCTCCAAACTTAACTAAGCCTCCATCATATTTCTCAAGTTTAACAAATGTACTTTTGTCACTAGTCATGTGATTTGAGCAGCCACTATCAACAACCCAGTAATTATCTTCTTGTTTAGCATGAAGAGCAAAGACCACAGTACCTTCAACTTTCTCTAGAGTACTTTCCTTCACACATCTTCAAATGTTAGAAATAGTAGATTCATCTTTTAAAGCTACGAACATACATTCATTATTATCAAAATCTCCATAATCAAACTCATCATTAGAATTTACAGCATCTTTATTGACATAATATACTCTTTTGATCATCTTTTCTTTATTTTCTTTATCCTATCTATGTTTATTTCTTTCAACTCTTTTTGGACATCTCGAAGCATAATGACCTATTCCTCCATAGCTAAAACATTTGAATGGTAATTTACCTTGATACTTATCGGGGCGCTTTTTCATTCTTCTTAAAAAAATTTCTTCCACTTCATCAAGATTTTCTTCATCCAAATTTTCCACTTTTGCAGCCTTCAATTCGGTTTCTATCTTTTTTCCATTTTTCAACCCAATATTTCCCATTTCAAATGAAGTTAGAGTACCAATCAACCGATATTTAGTATAAGTATTATAATCCACAATTTACTCTATGACATATACCTTTTCACTATATATATCAAGGAGAGTTCTGAGTACCTTCTTCACTATCTTGGATTCATCTATTTGTGCACCAAGTCCTCTCATTCCACCTACCATCTCATCTACTCTCTACATGTAGGATTTGATGTTTTAATCTTCGCCCATTCATAGGATCTCAAATTGTACCTCTAAGTTCTGCAAATTTTCTTGTTTAACATTTTCGTCTCCTTCATACATCCTTTCCAAATTATCCTAGACCTCTTTAGTAGTCTTCAAATACATAACTTTAACTACTTAAAAATGCTAAAGACCATTAACAATAATAAATCTTTCCTTATTTTTTATTTCATGTGCTTTGATCTCATCAACAATACTTGGACCATTCATCGGAGCAACATACTAATTCTAAATAGACTTTTCGATCTCATATACATAGTATGACAAATATCCTTCCATCTTCATTTTCCAGAATGTATAGTCAGTTCCATCAAACCTAAGACACTCAATAGCAATCTTGTTTTCCATCCTAGACCTTCCTTAAGTGGTTAAGCTCTTCTCCAAGGAACCTCGCTTTGATACCAATTGTTGAACAAGAAAACTAGGGGTGAATTAGTTATAACAACTTTAACCTTTAAAAATTCCACCAGAAGTAAGATCAATTAGCATTCACAAAACCCTTACACTGTTAATGTGTTTAATTATTGAATGTGGAAACATAAACTGAAAGTAATAAAACCATGCACAAACAATAACACCAGATTTACGTGGAAAACCCAATGAGGGAAAAACCATAGTGAGGATTAGCTCACAATATAGAGAATTTAAAAATTGAATACAAAGGCGCACTGCTAGAAAGTCTCACTGCCAAGATAGGACACACTATCCAATAAGGGCTCACTGCCCGAAGGGCTCACTACCACAAAATTATAAAGAAGATAAAAGAGGATTTTTATATAGAGAAGACTATCTCAATGCAATAGAGATTCCACCATAATTCGCTACACACTTGCAGACATGATTGAAAGATAGAGTACACCTTCATCTCACTACCTTCAGGAAATCAACACTTGAAATTCACATTGATCTACTCAAATTCACATCACACACACATATCTCACATCTATCTTGCCATTCACCAACATCTCAACTTGTATTTATACCATCTTTAATGTTGAAACCCATCCAAGGTCGGACGCACACCATTTTTATTTACAAATTCAAATTAGGTCGATACCAAAAAATTCTATGGTGGAATTAGAATGAGGGTGACCCAAACATATACTTAATGAGGACCTAAATGAGTCCCAACACATGTTAACACGCTTCCATGAACTTTGTAAGTAGTGTTTAACACAAGGTTGACCAACACCCATGTAAAACACATAAAACAATTAAGCACACGCATCCTTAACTCGATCCAATCTTTTTGGACAACAAACTTCACTTGAACACAACCTTATCAACTTCTTCTCATAACCACAAGTCATGAAACCAAAATTTGGAGAAATCTGAAGCAACTACATTTCTCCCAGATCACAACTAGACATACAAAAATTCATAGTTCACATACTGGTGAAGATATCTCACATTGTATAATGATCCAAAAGCCAGAATTTTGGATACAACGACTACCAAAAACCACAAACAATATGTCAAGACCACACAAGCATAAAAGCAATATGGAGCACATCCCGAAGCTTACACTAAATACCTGCATGACACTGTTTTCCTTATTTATCAAATAAAGGCACTTGGAGCCCAAGTACCAGAGACATCATTGTAGCACATTACTTTACTCTAACACACCTCCAGAGATAGAAACATAAAGATAACTCCATGTACTCATAACACTTCTTCAACATCCCAACTATGCATGTACAACCTACAAACCTTCTTTATTACAATTTTCTCAATATCCTCGACATATACAATCAATAACCAACTTCCATACATGTAGTTGACATCAATGAAAATAGCAATCAGTTGACATCAATAACAACACCTTCATACTTGAAAAAAAATCTTGGCCTATAGAGTAGAATTATAACATATTTTGACCTAACTTTGACCACTAAATAATGAAATGTATTTTGTCTCTACTAATAATTTATAGAGATCATAGGGTGATCCCACAATAGTGGTTTACAATTTTTGGCCAAACTAGACACTGAAATTATTATTTTTAACTAAATCTTCACATTCGGGTACCTATAGCGGCTAAACCATGGGGAATTTGAAGATGATGCAAACTAGAGTATCATCACATTTTGTCTACAGATTTTAAAAATATTTTTTTCAAAATTTTTGGAATAAGATTGCACTTCTTTTCCATCTCCCACAAAAACTGGTTTTTTTCAGAAAACAACATTTTTAAAAAGTGACGCTCACCGTATACAACGTAACTTTTTTTGTATGAAGGATAAAATTCTAATTTTTTCAAATTTAGATTTGCAACTACGATATCTAGCACTTGCATTTGGTCTCATAGTTTTTGATTGAATGTTTTTTCCTTAATAGAGTTTTGAAGTCAAACCAATTGCAATTCAGACATAGGCGGACTGTATACAACATAAATTTTTCTGTACGTATCGAAATTCAATTTTTTATTTTTTTAATGGATCAAGGACATCAATACCCAGCACGAACATATTTTTAAAAAATTTATTTTGATAATTTTCTATTTTTCCACATGTACAAAATAGGGAGCTTGATTTTCGGTGAAAAACCTATGTTTAATAAAACTAATAAAATGCATATATAATAAAACCAAAAGATCTTAAAATTATATTTGTGGGATAGCTCATTTCGAGGACTACCATAATCATTTGAAATAAATTTTAAATGAATTCATTTTATCCCCAAAAAGGTAAATCAAAAGTGTTTTTTTATCAACATTTTGATAGGTGTAAAGGAGACTCATTTATAGGTATTGTTTAAAACTAGCGAGGTTCTATCCAAGGGGGGTTTGATCTAAGGTGGTTTGATCAAACCCTCTTCAATTGGAATCTGTAAAATGAAAATTTTAAAGGCTTAAATCATTTTATTTTCTAAAAATATGTGATTTCAGCAAATATCAGTTCCTCTCAGAAATTGTAAACCAGCTTTGTGGGATCACCCCATACCTAACCTAATTTTTCCTTTAGCTTCCCAAAACTCAAAGGGAAGATCGAAAATATTAACCCAAATGGGACCTTCATTAATATTGTCCTTTATGGGATGAAGCCACACTCCACTATTTAAGGAGAAGGAAATATTTACCAAGCAACCAAGGAATACTTGACAAGAAAATGGAGTAGTCCTTATTATGAGAAAAAGAGAGGAGGAAGTTTTGTCACTTGGATATGCACCCTTGTAGAGTTATCAAATCAACTATCTAGTGAAACATGGGAAGACCTCTCAAAGTGTGGGCTTTAATAGTTAGAAATCAACCTCCAAAGAGGGTTGGTTCCCTTGGTACTGCACCTAATTTAACCTATGCTCCTACTTATTTTTTATAAAAGAGATGGAAAGTGGTGTGAAATGAAATCTAAATGCTAATGGGGTGATGCACCAAACCTTTTTGAGACCTATACTTATAATTGACAAACAATTTTCTAAATCAACAAGATGTACTATGCATAACTCAGGGTTTTCTATGTTATTCATGCATTAGTGTTTCATAAGAAGGTTAGAACTCAATATTCTTAGAAAGGAAATTAAAAAAAATCACCAAAAAAGGTTGTTTGAATAAATGACACAACTTATAACTGGCATAGAATACGTAAACTTCATGCTAGAGAATGAGACATGAAATTCAAGGACATATTATAATATCACAAAAACTATATCCATCATTCATTATTGCATAGAAGATACATATTAGAGAAGGAAAAACCACTTTATTTATTGATAAAATGTGCTAAAGCTACATAAAAGTATGCTATAACACACTTTTCTTGAACAAACAATCTCTTTACAATGTTGATTTGTAGAAAAATGAGTTGTTGAGTTACAATACAAATGAGTGACAATACATATTTTTACTAAAAATAACCATGTATGGGTTACAATGAATAGAAAAAAAATTCAAATAATTTCTTTAGAGTTTACAATTTAAGTCCTGAAAATAAGACATAACTAATTGAAATATATTGTTAGGCCTCCCTTTATGTTTTCTAACAACTTGTTAAACATTAGGAACATGTTTGAGGACAAAATTACAAGTTTTTACTTCATCTTGTTGGGTCAAACCTCTTGGGAACCTAGTTGACGTGTCCCTATTTTTTAGCTCCTTAACATGCTTTATGATGTTTGTTGAATGAAGGATCCTTACTTTCTTTGACCTCCATTGATGATGCCCCTTAGAAGACTCTTAGATGTTTTGAGTTTCCTTAAATTAGATCAAATTTCCTCCTACATTCCCTTAATTTATTGCACAAATCATCAAACTACCCTAGATACTCTTTAATGTTCAACAACTGGCCATTAATTCTGCTAAACTACTACAACCTCCATATCCATTCTTATAGGGCATGTGGGGAATATTTTGAAATGGTTAGAGTCTTCCTAGGGTGTGGGGGATCTTCAAGGGAAATAAAATAACACATGTTTCATTTATGAAGGCTTCTTTAGCTTTATATTCTCGTCAACATCAATCACTATTATGTTTCCTTTCTCTTTTAAACTAATTTTTTTTCCTTGTCTCTATTTCTTTATATTTTATGTTTGACTTCATGAAATATCTTGTATCGCAATGTTGGCTTTGCCACATTCCTTATTACATGGTTATAAGGGTATCATCCTATGTCATAAGATCATTCATGTTCCTCACAAATACATGAAATTTCCTCTTCACTATCACCTTTGACCTACAAGCTTTTACTCCTTGTGATCTCACTTTGCATGTGCATCTTATGTTATTGTTCATAATCATGCTCACCCATAACAATGTCACACATCTGTATCCCTCTTTGTTTACCTTGAACATGTCTTTTTTTACATCTCTTAATAGTCTTCTACACCTCTATTCACTATCTTGGGACTATTTTTTCCTAACAACATTGTTGTCACTTCAATTGACTATCTTCTTAGCTTGCTTATGACAATTCAATTGTTCATCCTCATGGTAGACTGTCATGAACTTTTTTATCATAAGCAATCTTTTAGATAAGTTTTGTATCACTATTATTTCCTTCCCTTACTATTACATGTCATAGGGTAACTTATCTAATCAATTCTTGTAGACTATCCCTTTTAACTATGAACCATGTTCTTACCAAGCATAAACCACTGCAATCTAATTATCTTTTCTATATTCATATCCCTTGCATTCAAATCCGTGTTCTATCATTTAGATTATTTGATAAGGTTCTTGATAGGACTTTATATCCTCCCAAGAGCTTGTAATATCATGCCCTTGCACCTTTTATCCTTAGAAATGAAACATAATCTCAAAACGATGCATATAAATACAAAAAAGGACAGTGCACATTATGTTATCACAATAAAAACTATACAAAATAGTGATGAACCCTTTTCGAATTTAATAGATACTTTCTCTGTGCTCACCTTGGGTAGGGATAATGGCATTGACAATAGGAAATACATTTTTAGCAAGGGATTTAAATTTTTTGATAGTAGTAAGGACTTCATCCAACATTTGTGCTTTATCATCCATAGCCCTACTACAATGTATTTTGTCTTAGTGATTGTTATACCTTCCTTGTTAACAAATCTTATTATCATCCTTTAGCCTTGTAGCTCCTCCATGGGAATTTTTAAATTGTCTTTTAATTTAGAATTATCCTTATTCCTTCCAAAGACTTGAGGTGATTTTATTCTATTCATTGAACTAATTATTTTTCCTTTATGTTTTCATTATTTTCCTTGTATTCCCTTTCATGTCTTTGACAATCTTCCCTATCACTATATTATAGTCTATGAACTAGTGTGTTTTCAACTTAGGATATTTATTTTTCACCTAAGACATAATCTTTCTATCACTTTCTTAGGTCACTTTCACCCTTTATAGACTATGCTTATCTTCAAACTATCCATGGCTATAGAGACTTCCTTGTTATAACTACCTTATCACATGAGGTTTATTTCCATATCAATGATCTCTACTATCTTGAAGGTATTCCCATTTTTTATCTAAATGTCCTTTGTTACATGTTCTCCAATAATGACCTCATTCCTTTATCTTTGTGCACTATTTCTTTCCACTATGTCTTCACAATACTCTACCAATTAGATAAACATTGTTACCTTTACAAACCCCTTTGCTTGACTAGCATTTCTTTTTAGTGTTGGCATTGTATTGGTTTCCAATGGTCCTCTTTTCACTATTCTCAAGACTTATTCATATGGTTGTTTTTCTATTTATTGCAATTTGTCTTCTTCCAATTGTCTATCATCAATCTTGACTATGAAAATCATGAATTATCACTTGCCAAGTATTACTTCACGGTGGACTATAAAACACCCTAACAAAAGAAAACATGATCTATATTTATGCCTACAAAATTTATTGTGGATTCCTCAGATTTAGCAATCCATTTAGTCAACTATACAAAATCCTCTTTAACGTCATTCTTTACTACATACCAGTGTTGAACTCCTTCAAATCCTAATAGATCTATCTTCATTATATTTTCACTATGTATAGATGATATATTAGGGTTTATCATTGTGTTTTGGTTTTTAACCCCTTGGAATGCCATTCCATAGCTCTATTCCTTGTCATTTTCATGATAGACTTTTACCTATGTGTCTTCCATTACTAGGATCTTTGTGAAGAATCCTACAACCTCTATATTCCCTTATTACACTTACATGTCATGCCTTTCACTATCATTTTTCTATCTTTTATTATCTATGTCTTGTGACTGTCTTTCTTATTCATTTTTTTCTATCATTGTAACCTCAAGCATGCCTTATAGTGATTCATCATAACATTATAGTGCTTTCATTGATATAACTAACAACATAGGCATTTACATTATTACAATAAATAGAAGGAAACCCAAAAAACCCTAGCCTTGTTGCTATACTAAACAAGGGTTCAATAGGATATACATGATGGATAAAGATTCATGGATTCAACATAGAGTTTATCTATTGTCATGGGTATTGTCTATATATTTATCATTCAAACACATTGGATGATACATTTTATCCCATATCTAGGCACAAACCAAAGATGAAAACCTTACTTCTCATGAAAAATACCTTATGAAAGTTATCAAGGATGCATCCCTCATACTTGTGCAATAGAAGATAATAATTCAAATGCAACATACACTAACGGATTTAAAAAAACCCTTATGATAGTGAGGGGGTTTCAACAAAGAAAAAAAACTTATCTCATCCATTAAACTCCGCGTGCATGATCTTGCATGAAAGGAATATGATGGCATCCAAGGACCATCCAACCATTTTCACACACCTTCCCTCGTCATGAATTATTTCATGCATGAAATTTCCTTGCAATAAGATTTATAAGGTATTGAAATTAAAAAATAACAGTAAGCATATAGACATTGTATGCACTTTTCATGATAGAATCTGAATGTAAAAGCATTAGAACCGACATAAACCTCCTTATGGCATCCCATTGAAGCTTGATGATAGCCCTAGTTGTGCCATGAAATTTTGCATGCTCAAGTGAAGACCAAAAGATAAAAAAGAAACCTTAAAATTCTCAGCCTCTCCTAATGAAACTCAAACTTTCATTAAATACCTCCCTTCAAAAGCTCATGCACATAGGTTTTTGACCAAGTAAAGGCATTTTTGACAAGGTTGTAGTATTTTAGAAATTTCAACATATGCTAAGATTCCCTTTTAAAAGTGAAGAAATGACTTATAACTTTGAACATGGACAAAACACCTTGTTAAAATTTACCTTTGGGAACATTGAAACTTTTTGCAAGTTCTAGGACTAGACTCAAGACTTATTGAAACTTTGAGAACATATTGTTAAAGGCTATTTAGGTCACAAGGAAGAAATAGGCTAACAAGAAGAAATCTTTAGCCATGGAAACAATCTATGAATAACCTTTTGGCTTTCATCTCCTATTTTCTAATCCCTAGAAACATTAATATTTGAGCAACTCCCCATGAATTTGGTGATCAAAGCATTCTCCATATATAAAGAGGTTTTTTTATAAGATTATAGATAGGACTTTCAAAGTAAAAGAAAAAATCTCAACCAAAGGAGAGAGATCTTCAACACATAGGATGTATGCATGCAAGCCCTTCCCCACAAACACTTTGGATAAGAAATGGTGACTACCAACTAAATAGAGGCCCCTTTTGTGGGCCACAACTTACCTTTTCACACCTCACATGTGGGATAGTGAAGGACCCATTCCACCAACTAAAAGATCATAAGTGTTTGCATCAAGATCATCTAGATCTCCCTAATCTTCTAGGATCTACGAGAAAAGAAAGCCTTCCCATCTAATCCTAGGTTCAAAATTTCCAACAATCAACAAACCCACCATGTTCCAATGTTCTTTTGAGTGTTCATGTGTTTGGGTATTTTTTTAATATTTAGCTTTCATTTTTTTACACATGCATTGTAATAGTACAAATTTACAATTACAAAGAAATAATCAAGAAGAGATGGACTATAACTTGTAAGTAATATTTTCATCACTATGTCATTTCTTGGACCTTTATTAAATGTTGGGTTGCTAAATCAAATTGAACTACACGTTGATTTATTTATTTATTTTTCTATATAAAGTTGGGAGATTTTTATTTATTTAAGTATTTTTTCTATATTAGATATAGAGAAACACTTATGTATGCAAATAAATTTCTTTAAAACTAATGTTTTCTAATAAATTTATACATTTTATTGAGCATTATTATCCGGGTACTTCAATAATATCAATGAAATTGTATCCATATTTGATGTTAGCAATTACAAAATTGAGTTAGAAACTTCTTTTGATTTATTACATTTGAGTTGTGAGGGTTTCAAGATGAAATATGCATGAAGAATTTGCAGTGACATAGGATATTGGCACATAAGCTATCATCATATGATGAAGTTATTGCCAAGTGGGCTTAGTATTTCTAAAGTACTATTTCTTGTGAAAGAGAAATTTTAAAATAAAATGTCCGCAGAGATGTAGAAGATAAAATTTAGGTTTGGATGTATTGGATGCATCAATGGGAGTATTTAGAAATGAACTTGAATCAAATGATGTGAATTGAAAGAAAGTATATCAAATATGGAAAGATATAAATTCAATAAGATTTCTTGACCTTTGACACTATTTATTTATTTTATGTTTAATGCATTATGGTTTTATGCACTTCAATTAAAAAATAATAAGAGAAAATAATAAAGTTAGTTTTGAGTTTAAATATAAATAAATTATATCTTGAAAATTTATATTAGAAAATTATATTTTTTATTATTTATTCACATTTTTAAGAATTATGATTTCTATTAAAAAATATTTAAGTTATTTAAATTGTAGATATATATTTTTTTAAATTAATTATGTGTAATATTATAAAAAATAAAAATAAAAACTTCTCTTCACATAATAACTATGCATAATTAATAAGATTATATAAAAATATTTTACTATTAAATCTTTCATTTAAATTTCTTCACTTTGAATAAATTAAACAATTTATAAGCAAATTTATATATTTATAAAAATGTTGATTAAAAGACAATCAAATAATCAAACCATCATATATTTTCATATGAAAAACAAAAAGATAACCATCAAAATTTAAGTCTAAATAAAATCCAGAAATAATATCTACAATCACTTCAAATATAAATCCAAGAACTTTTTAGAAATATGCTTAAATTTGATGGACAAACTCTAGTCAGTATCAAATAATACATCTATTAAAAATAATAATAATAATAATATAATATAAATAAACAAATAATATGATTTACCAATTAAAAACCTTGGACTTCATGTTGTAAATAAAACAAATAGCAATCACAAGAAGACATTAAAATACTCATAACTATTACAATTAAAAAAGGGTAGCAATCATTAGAACATGTCATCAATTGAATAGAAAATTTGGCTTTTCCTACCTACAACAAACCATGACTGGTTAGTGTAGTAGGTGTCTGCTTGTTGTCAAGGTAAACTTCCTCTCTATTTCTTGGAAATTCTATTACCATTTCCTCGGACACTCTTTCAAACCTAATAGACATCTATATTGTTTGTTCTCTTGAATAGATCTTTGCAAAGCTCAGTTTCAATTCTCTCTTCTTGGAAATGTGAGATAGTTTTAACATTGATTCAATTCAGGTATGTATTGATTTTCTGTCATCTGAGGCATCCATATTTTATAAATGATTATGAAATCTTCAGTAGAATATCATTGTTTCTTTGTATGCTCTCAGTATAAAGGTTATGGTAAAATCTTATCCCCTGGTTTAGGATATGTGGTTTCAACATATAGATCATCAAGCCCAGTTCAGTTGTAGGCAAGTATATCTGCTTGAAGTTTGTTTTTGGGCTGTCTAAATGTTTATGACTTCAAACTCTTCAAATTTCTATTATATAAAGAATATTTTGATAATCTTGTTAATCTAAGAGGCCTGCATATTGTTTGTTCTTATGGCGACATAAAATGGTAGTCTCTCGAATTGTTCATTGTAAGGTTCAATTCTGATTCTCTCATTTTCAAAATGTTTTGATTTAGATAAAGCGAGAAGACCCAAATTCAACTTCAAAATATTCTGATTTAGATAAAACGAGAAGGACCCAAACTCATCTTTAAAATGTTTTGATTTAGATAAAGCGAAAAGGACCCAAACTCATCTTCATAATGTTTTGATTTAGATAAAGCCAGAAGGACCCAAACTCATCTTCAAAATGTTCTTCAACTTTGATTTTCGCAAAATCAAGGTATGTATTTATTAATTTCATCTGGGAATCTGTACTCTTTCCTTTTTTTTTTTTTTTTGATGAAAATTACATTTAACTTCTCTTGCATATATGGCATCGATATTTTATAAATGATGATGTAATCTGCAGAGGAATATTTGTGAGTTGTTATATAGCTGAAAGTGAACAATTCTCTGTTTTCCAACACAGATCTTTTCTTTCTACCTCTCATTATACAACTCAATCTACCAAAACTAAAATGAGGAAAGCTGGTTTGATTCCCAATTAACAAATAAGGTACGGCCTGTTTACTTCATTAATAAAATCAATCTACCAAAACAAAATATATATAGTCTTATATAAACAGTTTTCTTGATCTGTTCAAAATGTCAAATCAACCAGGTTTGTCTTGGAATTTCTGTTTCACTCCCACAAAATTTATGGGTAGTTGGCGGAAAGATTTGTAAGACATCTGTCCTGAGCTTACAATGATGGAACTATGCATTGTTAAACAAAGAGAAAGCTTCTCGTCATTCCTGCAAAGGTTCCTTTGGTCAATCCTGGAAAAGTAGTTGGTCATTATCTTTATTACCACCCTTACTACAGAAATGGTCTTTCATTTATAGGTTCATTGTGCTACAACTGTCAATGAAATTATTGAAAAAGGGGTTCAGATCGAAAAATCCTTCTTGTGATATGATTGATAAATATCAACCATTCACCCATCTATTAAAGGAGGACAGCATGCTTTTGAGCAACTTAAATAGTATATTTCCAATCCATCAGTACTCTTCCGACCTACTCCAAGAGAACATGTGCTACTTTACATCTTAGCAATACAACTTGTTGTGGGAGCCCTCTTGCCTCAACATGAGACTCAAGAATAAAAAGTGTTCTATTATCTAAGTTAAACATCGGTAGCATATGAACTCAATCACATTCAAATTGAGAAGGCATGTCCAGCTACTATTTTTTTTTCTCAATTCTAATGCTTAATAAGCAAAACAAACTTATCATCAAAATTCCTTTAGTAAAGTATCTTCCATCAAAATCAACTCACACAAGTAAAATGACAAAATGGGTAATGTTTCTCAATGAATTTGACATTAAGTGTGTACACTATGAAAGCTATAAAAGAACATGTCTTTGTAAATCACTTGGTTGAAGCCCATTTACATGATAATCAACTTTTGTATATAGAACTCTTAGATGAGTCCACTCTCTCTTGAGACTCATCTAAATGGAAACTTTATTTTGATCGCACCTTCGATGCTCATGGTTTGAGGGTAGGAATTATGTTACTATGCCATGGGTTAATCTCATCCCAAGCATTTAGAATTAGTTTCTCTTGTACCAATAATATTGTTGAGTATAAACCATTCAGACTCAAACTATCAATATAATTTAACATTCAACATTTTTTTATTTATGAAAAATATCAACTTATCATCAAACAAATTAACAATGAATATCTTACTAAAAATGATTAAATTATGTAATGGTTGATAGTCTGAAAGATAATTTTAAGCATATCATCTTTGGAAACTTTCCTCATACAAATAATAAATCTATAAATGTCATGGCTACTATTGTTTAGTTATTAAAATAAAATAGGATGACTATCATCATTAATTTTTGGTTGAATAGTTAATGATCCTAGCACATGACATCCCAAAATGGTCGACTACAAATTTTTGAAAAAAACCCTAAAAACTGGTTTAATTTTTTTTCCCAAATATCAAGTGTCTTATATTAAAATAAGGGTTTCTAGGCCTTTTGAACTCAATGCTGAGATCTTTTTTCCCCCAATGTGCACCCAACAAAAGCTCAATCATGAATCACCCTTCAATCTGATAAAGAGATTTATATATTTGAATCTCTAATACCATGTTAGAGTCACCAATGGACTCAAGGCTCCAAGATCACCTACAAAACCAAAAAATGCCTTCCACGAGAGAGTAGCAAGAGCAAGATATTGCCTGATTATTGGCACAATAGATTCGATTACACCCCAATATGATTACATGATATGAAATGTACATATGATGCCTTACTTATATAGGCAAGGTTGTGAGATAGTATTAGACAAAATCACGACATTTGTTTTAATCTTGGACAATGAGACAACTACCTCAACAATTATTAAATGACCCAAGACAAAGTATTAAATGGCATGATAAGATAAGATTAGATCACATGACAACTAAGACTAGTAGAAATATTCCTTGGGATGTAGATAAACTTCACATGCAAATATTAATATTATGGTGATCCCACAAAATTGGTTTACAATTCCGTTGAGGAAGGAAAATTGCAAAAATGCTCCCATGAAACAAATTTTGGGTTTTTAGGGGTTCGCACAAAGGGGGGAGTTTTCATGAACCCAAAAAGGGGTTTTCTCGACCCCCTTGAGCAAAGCCCCTTTTTCATGTGACCTTTTTACCACGTTTTTTAAAATGGAAACAAAGGAAAATTCAAAAAAAGGGGGGTTCGAGTGAACCCCCCTTTTTTGCCCATCTCCCCCTCTTCTACCAAATTTCTGCAAAATCTTATCTTTCGAAGCTCGGGTTGAGGATGAAAATGGAGGAAACTTCACAGACCCAATTGGATGATGGTAGTCCTCAGAATGAGCTATCCATTAAATATAATTTTAATATATTTTGGTTTTATTATGTATTTTTTTAAGTTTAATTAAACATAGGTTTTTCACCAAAAATCAAGTTCTTTGTTCTGCACATGTGGAAAAATAGTATATTATCAAAAAAAAAATCTAAAAAATATGTTCATGCTAGGTATTGATGTCCTTGATCTAGTAAAAAAAATTGAATTTCAATACATACAAAAAAAGTTATGTTGTATACGATCCGCCTATGTCTAAATTGTAATTGGTTTGACTTCAAAAATTAATTATGAAAAAAATATTCAATAAAACACTATGAAACCAAATGAACATGCTAGATATCGTAGTTTCAAAGTTAAATTTGAAAAATTTATAATTTTATCCTTCATAGAAAAAAATTTATGTTGTACACAGTGAACACCACTCTTTAAAAATGGTGTTTACTGTTAAAAACTAGTTTTCGAAGGAGATGAAAAATGAAATGCAATCTAATTCCAAAAAATTTAAAAATATATATATTTAGAATCTACAGACAAAATGTCACAAATCACTAGTTTGCATCATCTTCAAATTTCTCATGGTTTAGCAACTATAGGTGCTCGAAAGTGAAGATTCAATTAAAAAAAATTCAGTTCAATGTCTAGTTTGGCCAAAAATTGTAAACCAGTAACGGATAAAAGAAAATGTTTTCTTCATTTTTAGGGCCCTTTTGGAGAAGGGGTAAGAGGAATAAGGCCAATATATAACCGATTAATGGTGATGTATGTCTTGTAAGCTCTAAAATACCTTGTTGTAATGAAGTTCTGATATGAAAATAAAGTGATTTTTAAATTTGTGTGTAGTAGTGTGTTTAGAGTGCATGATTGGGCTACTTGATAAGGCCCCCTAACCTTGATTGTATCAAACGATATCAAATCGAGGTAGATGTGGGAGAGTTTTTTAATTGAGAGGCATTGAGAAAGGAAAGAAATGAGATAGTTAAAATAAAGAAGAGAATTTGAAAGGTGAAAATTGTAGAACATAGTAGATATGCATAAGTGATATTATTTTCTTCCAATAGAGATAAATCTGGGTAGAAGTTTTATGATTTCCCTCCATTGTGTGGAAGTGGGTAGAAGGAGTATTGTGATAGTTACATCTTCAAGAGTCTTTGTTGGTAGAGGAAGTTGTAGAAGTGCAAATTTTTTATGCCAAATAAGGTTAGTTTCCTAGAAAAAAGTTGAAACCTGAGAAAAGGTTTGTTGACAAAGGAAAAACTGGAAATAGAAAAGCTTGTTGGATAGAATATGAAGTTGAAAATACGATGAAGAGATTGATAGAGAGTGATGATGGTACAACCATGAAATCATTAAGGTGTCTCAAAGAGCCCTAGTATATTTTTGTAGAAAAGGAAGTTTTGTGACTACAGAGAGTTGGATGCTCTAGGTGATTTATCGCAAGTATAAAGAAATTCTTGTAATTTTAGATGGTAGAGAAGGAGGGAAAAGAAGTTGGAATGTATGTTTTGTTTGATTAACAGTTGTGAGAGAATTATTTGTCGGTAGTTTTTTAAAATTCCAGAAGGTTTATACCCTAGAGGTTAGAGGTTTTTGCATGTGGAATATTGTAACTCTAGAGCAATGAGTGAGTCTCTAAAGAATTTGAAGAAGTGAAAGAATATGTCTTGAAGAAAAAGGACGAGAAGGGTCATAAGAAGACCTATAAGAATTTTATTTTGGGAAGAAAAATGAGAAATGGGGTATCAAAAAAAATTTATTGAAGAATTGAAAAAAATCCATGCTAGATTAGATGTATTGGAGATTGTTCAGTATAGAGAAGTTGAAATAGATAAGATAAAATTTGAAGACAGGTTACGTATAGGTAGCATGGCGGAAAGTATAGGAGTGGATGTTGAAGACCATGAAGAAGGATAGATTGATATCCCAGAGATGGAGAAGAGTTAGGTATCTCTCATGATACAAAGATATTTGAAAAGAAGAAAATCCTCTTTAAAGAGGATAATGAAAGAATAAGTAAAGAAAATAAATGTTATAGACCTCAAATAGAAGGGGCATCAGAAGATAAATGTGTGGGAGAATCCCACACAATTTTAGATCAAAGAAGATAAGAAAAAGAGAAGAATAAAGAGAAGAAAGAAGAGAGAATGGTCATTATGGACAATAGAGTAATTGTTTCTAAATAATGCAAAGATAGAGGTGTAACTTCTAGAAGGTTATTATATCACAAGTTGAGGTAGAAGAGGAAGAAAAGAGGAGAGATAAAGAGTATTTTTTTATAATGTTGTTTTGTTTGTAGGAAATGGAGAAGAAGCAGTAGATAAAGAGGAGGTATAAGATGAAGGAGTTCAAAAAATTAATGCAGAGTGATTATGCGAGTCTTATTAGATTGGAAATTTTGGCAGCCACCCTAGTTTCAAGTTGACAATTTTATTTGTCAATTGAAATCAATTTAAGATTACAAAAATTATCTATTTCTCAAATTCTCTCAAGTGAACAATTACATCCAGATTTGCACCAAAATACCAAAGCAATTCTACGTTTTCAAATTAATTTCCTATTCCATGACAAACAATATTACATCTACAAGTACTTGGATCAGTTTTCAATTTTCAAATTTCTATTACTTACCCCTATTCTACTCTTTCCAAACATTGGTTTCTTCCCTCAATTTCATTCTTTTCATAAAACATATAGCTCACTCTTTTCTATCTGCAAGCTTCACGACTCACATATGGGAAGATTCACTTGGATCTTTTACCAATTACCATGGCTCAACCCTTCTTATTTTCCTTTATTTCCTCATGCCAGTCGCGACCCTCTCACTCAACATCAATGGATTTGAATTATCTTTTAATTGTTTTATCAGCCATGACTTTTCTCACTACCTTTGCACCTCATCCTTTTTCCTATTGGGAATCTCACCCCCTCTTCCACTATTGTGTGGGATCTTGTTTCTAACTTTTTTTTGGTCTTCTATCTATTTTATTTCATGCACCCC
The DNA here is from genome assembly GCA_007115665.2 of Sequoiadendron giganteum. Taxonomy (NCBI): domain Eukaryota; kingdom Viridiplantae; phylum Streptophyta; class Pinopsida; order Cupressales; family Cupressaceae; genus Sequoiadendron; species Sequoiadendron giganteum. Next base: position 625,140,366 of record CM021106.1, on the reverse strand, counting down.
AATCTACATTATTTGATCTATACATGTGCCTGTATTCTTCCCTCATGAGCTATGTGGGGGTTCCTTAGTGTTCTCTCTACAATTTATAACTGCTTCCCCCCTTGTCCAAGTGCACTCTCTCCACTTTCCAGCATTAGGTTTCAATTTCCTTCTAGCTTCCATGCCATTGAATTCCTCCTTTTTCTTTTACTCTCAATTTTTCATTTAAATTCTAATTTTCTCTTTCTAGTTCTATGTTTCCACCACACCTGTCTTGTGTGACCTTTTATTTTTTATCTTTCGATTTCAACCATGAAAATTCCAGTATAACTTTTCATCTCCTTTTGTTTAATGCCCAATTAATATTTTGTGCAAACCATGTAATATTTTGTTTGCAAGAATAATCGAACTAAAAATTAGAAATTGGCAAAAGACATTTTGTCAATGGGACATGAAAAAATGTAACCTCAATCTTCCATAAAGATCAACTTGCCACACCACAAAATTGTAACAAAAAACCATAAACTAGATAAAGTAAACAAATTGAATTAACCTGGTTTTTGACAATGCAAGATTGCATATACGCCTGGGTGCTCCTACATCAGACACGCTAGGTAGGAGAAATGTTACATGAGGCAGAAACTCATGAAAATTTTTGGAATCTTTGAATGGTGATCTCATGCTCATTTTTTATCTAAATTTCTTATTCATCTATCAACTTCTTTTGTCCATTGATCAAAACCTCTTTACCTCTCCCCTCTTTCATATTACTTTGTATCTTAAACTACAATCTATACTCACCTTGGTGGTCACCTCCATTTGGTTCTTCGCAGTGATGAAGATCCATTTCAAACTTCTCATGCAAGCGATTATATTGTTCCAATGCTAATCTATGTTCTCCCTTTGAATTCTCTTCACTCCTTTTACAATTATTTTACTGCCCCTCATTATTTTTCTCTTCCCTATGCAACTATTGCACCAACTCTTCATAACTTCTATTGACCTCACTCAAATCTCTCTTCTCATGAACTACTATTAGGTTGCTCCCAACCTTATTTTCCATTGTCACAACTTTTTCACTAGAATGAAAACAAACCATTGAACTATCCCTCACTTTCTTCTCATTGTCCTTCAATGGAATCAAATGATACTCCATTCCATCCTTTGTGATGGTATACATATTTTCCCAACCATCATGCATAGCATGTCTATCATATTGTGATGGTTTTCCCAAAATGACATGACAAGCATCCATGGGCATTACATCACACAACACCTCATCAACATAACTACCAATCTTTGTTCACTTACCAAAATTTGATGATCCTTTTGCAATCAAGTGACTCGGTAAGGATTTGGACATGTCTTGTCCTTTTCATTTGTGGATTTTCCACCATCTCTTGTGAGAAAAAATTATCATTACTTCCACTATCCACAACTACCTTACAACACTTGCCACCTAATTTACACACTGTTCATAATCAACTTTTCCTTTGTGTTGGCTCTGGTTGTTTTTTTGGTTTGAAAAAAACTCTATTCAATATCAATGACTCCTTTTTCGGGCTCTTCTACTTGCTTTGTGGAATTCATTCTCTCTTCATTAGCTTGTGTTACATAGTTCTTTTCTACTCTCTTCCTACTAACATCTTGTTGTATTTAAGGGAATTCAAATGACCAATGCCCCAGCTCTCCACATTGATAGCATGTACCTCCAAACTCTCTTCCTCTACCTCTTATGGAATAGCCTCTTCCCCTACTATTTTTATTTGGTTCCTCCTTGCATGAAGTGTCACCTTCCTACAAAAAATCTTATTTTCCTTTTCCATTACTTGTTGGTTCACTTTGCATGACAGACCTTACTCTTCCTCTTGTATTATCTTGGTGTCTTCATGACAATTTTTCTTTAGCTTTCAAGGAAAATTGATATTCCTCTTCCATTGTATGAATTTGCAACATAGACAATTCATCTTGAATGTTATATCTTAATCCATTTATATATCTTGAAACCTTTTCTGCATCATCTTCTACACATCCAACCCAAATATTCAACTTGCAAAGCTCCTTGGTATAAGCTTGCATACTTAACTCTTTTTCAAATTTTGCAATTTTTGAAACAAACTTACTTGGTAATCCTTTAGCAAAAACTAAGCCCTCATCTTTTCTTTCATTCAATCCCAAATTCCTATCTATCAACCTGCACGTGATCCCACCACAATGATGTGTGACCCTTCAATTTTGTGCAAGAAAACTTCACTCTTTTTGTGTCCTCTATCAGCTCATAGTTGAAATAATTCTCCATTTCTATATCCAATCAATTAAATCTTTCAGGTTCAAGCTTCCATTATAACTAGAAGTTTCCAATCTCGACTTGCTACTGATCCTCACCATTGATTTCAAAAATCTGATCTCTGCCATATTCTCACCTTCATCTTCGAAATCAATTTTAGGGGCTCCTACTTCTTCATCCTCATTGACATCTATCACATGCACTCCTCTTTGTTGCACCATTTGCATTGCATCCATTCTCATTGTGATGTCTCTTAGCATCTCCATGATGACTACACTATCATTATTTTGTGGTCCACTATGTCCATGTCCTTGTCCTCGTATGCCATGTTGGTACCCTCTGTAATTGCAAGTATTCTCTCTTCCAATTACCCATGACACTAACTCTCGAGGTCTTCTCCAAATAGGATCCCAATCCTCACTCTAATACTAATTAATATAGTTTGATTATGCAAGTCTTATTAAACTGGATATTTTGACATCCACCCTAGTTTCAAGTTGACAATTTTATTTTTTAATTGAAATAAGTTCAAGATTAGAAAAATTATCTATTTGTCAAATTCTCTTAAATGAAAAATTACATCCAAATTTGCACCAAAATACCAAAGAAATTATGCATTTTCCAATTAATTTCCTATTCCATGACAAACAATATTACATTTGCAAGTACTTGGATCAATTTTCATTACTCACCCCTATTCTACTCTTTCCACATTTAACATCAAGGAGGGGTAAAAACTTTATTCAATCAAGAAAACGTTACAAAGCAAGGGCATTAAATGGCCCTATCAAGTTCAACCAAGTGATCCAATTCAAGAGACAAATCCGGGGGTAGTTGACCCCGATCCACCAAATTCCAACTGTGAGTATAATCAGAAGCCCATTTAGCCAAGCAATCAGCAACACCATTCCATTCTCGAGGAATATGAGTAAAAGTAATATAGTCCAAAGAAGCACAGAGAGTGAGAATTTGTTCAACAATCAAAGCCAGCTACCAACTCACATCATCTAAATACTGCCTTTTCAATAAGTTCACCACAACCTAGGAGTCAGACTCACATATGATCCTTCGCCATCCCAAATGACTGCCCCACTCCACAGCCAATAAAATGGCCTGAGCCTCCATAAGATTATTAGTATGAAGACCCTTATACACAAAGAAGATAAATTGAACATCCCCAAAGCAATCCCAACCAATACCCCCAATGCCAGCATGACTTGGATTTCCATGAGAAGAGCCATCCGAGTTGATTTTTAGGACTCCATGAGGAGGAGGGGTCCATCTTCCCTCCCTATTCACCTTCGGGGTAGGATGTCTACATTTGTTGTGCATGATCTGCCGTTGCAGAGGTGGAAGATGCAGATGATTTCAACAACCAACATCACGAGGATCCACCAACACTGTCATATCACACTTAGCCGCAATAGTTTCCTCTAAAGAGTGTAGAATTGTCCACCACAAGTGAGGGGCAATCAACAATGAATCCTGAAAAATCCGCCTATTCCTTTCCAACCACAGGTTCCAGATAATAAAGGAAGGCCCAAGAGCCCAAGCAGCCTGAAGAAAGGAGGTAGAGATAGGGGCCCTGCCCCACCGCTCCCCAAACTCCACCAAAGAAGAAGCATGCCAATAGGCCGTATTCCACACCCCCCACCAGAAATGCCAAATCTCTCTAGCATAGGAACATTGGAAGAAGAGATGGGAGACACTCTCTTCACAGCCATGACACAAAACACACATAGAGGGGCCATGAAAACCCCGCTTACATAAGTTATCCCAAGTAAGACACCGGTTTTGAGCCACTAACCACATAAAGAAGTTGCGCTTGGGCCATGACAGCTTGTGCCAAACTTGTTTCCACCAAGGGACATCAATGTCCCCAAACAACTGTCTACTTAACTGCCTATAACCAGATGCCACAAAGTACTTTCCAGACAACTCAGAACAATCCCAATCCAAGACATCAGGCCCCCTCAGAGAATTACAAGCACGGGAAGCCAGAAGCAGGGAAAGCTCTTGCCTATCTCCCTGAGATCCTCTAGGTGGCCACTCAGAAGGATGCTTCCAATGAAGACTTATAGCTAAACCATCACGCTGCTCCACCTTATAATGCTCCACGGTATCCCAACCAACTGCCATGAAAACATCGCAAAGGGGTTGGAGGTGAGGAAAAGAAGAGAGAATAGGAGGGTGACCATCCCAAGAATCAGACCAAAAAAGAGCCTGTGACCCTGAATGATAGATCCAAAAAAGCGCACTCTTAATAAACTATGCCCCCACTTTCAAAGTATGCCAAATCATAGAACCGCTCCCTTCCAGAGGATAGCGGGCGACCTCAAAAGAAACAACACCCCGCATATATTTATGGTTGAGAATACGAGCCCATAACTGATGCTGATTGGTACACCATCGCCAATAAAGCTTGGCAGCAAGAGCTTTCCCATTCAAAATAGCAGAGCATAAACCAAGACCACCCTCCTACTTTGGTCTACACACAGAATCCCACTTAACAAGGTTCCACTTTGAAGACAAAAAATTTCCGCTCCAAAGAAATTGACGAGAAAGAGCATCAAATTCCTTAAGGAAATACATAGGAGTCGCTTGAACAAAGCACCTATAGATGGGAAGGGCCTGAATAATAGACTTAAGAAGAGTCACTCTAGCAGCAGTAGACAGCCAACGATGGGTCCAATGAGAAACCTTCCGCTTAAGCTTATCAAGCAACAGTTGCCAAGAGGATTTGGGCTGACGGCCAATAGAAAGAGGAATCCCCAAGTAGACAAAGGGAAGAGACCCAATTTGAAACCGCAGAATAGCAGCAATCCTCCTTTGGATAGCTTGAAGAGTATTAAAAAATAATATAGAGGACTTCTGCTCATTGATTTTCTGGCCCGAAGCCGCAAGGTAGATGTCCAAAGCAGCCTTGAAGGATTCAGCCTCCCTAATACGAGCCAGTCCCATAAGAGAGGTGTCATCCACAAATTGGAGATGAGAAAGAGTGGGAAAGCCTGTCCCCCACTGCCACCCATGAATCAACCCCTGAGAAACCCGAGACTTAAGAAGCCGAACCAGCCCCTCCACCATAATAATAAACAAATAAGGAGAGAGCGAATCTCCCTGACGAAGGCCCCTCGTAGCCCCAAATAGCTCTGAAGGTTCCCCATTCACAATAACCAAAAAGGAGGAAGAGGTCACACAGCTCAAAATCCAACTCACCCAATCCGAGGAAAAGCCAAAGGCCAATAGAATCTTCTGAAGAAAACTCCACTTAACTCTATCATAATTTCCAAACACTAGTTTTTTCTCTCAATTTCATTCTTTTCATACAACATACAACTCACTCTTTTCTATTTGCAAGCTTTAGGACTCACATATGGGTGGATTCGCTTGGTTCATTTACCAATTACCATGGCTCAACCCTTCTTATTTTACTCTATTTCCTCATGCCATTCACGACCCTCTCATTGAACATCGATGGATTTGAATTGTCTTTTAGTTGTTTTATCAGCCATGTGACTTTTCTCACTCCCTATGCACCTCCTCCTTTTTCTTTTTGGGCATCTCACCCCCTCTTCCACTAGTGTCTGGGATCTTGTTTCTAATTTTTGTTTGGTCTTCTATCTGTTTTATTTCATGCACCCCAATCTGTATTATTTGATCTATACATGTGCCTTTATTCTTCCCTCACACGTTGTGTGGGAGTTCCTTAGTGTTCTCTCTAAAATTTCTAATTATTTCCCCCCTTGTCCTAGTGCACTCTCTCCACTTTCCAGCACTAGGTTTCAATGTACTTCTAGCTTCCATGCCATTGAGTTCCCCCTTTTTCTTTTACTCTGAAATTTTTATTTAAATTCCAATTTTCTCTTTCCAATTCTATACTGCCACCACACTTGTCTGATGTGACCTTTCATTTTTTTATCTTTCAATTTTAACCATGAAAATTCTATTATAATTTTCTCTCCTTTTGTTTAATGCCAAATTGATATTTTGTGCAAATCATTTAATATTTTAATTGCAAGAATAATCAAACTAAAAATTGGAAATTGAAATAAGATATTTTGTCAATGGGAATTGAAAAAATGTAACTTCAAACTACCATAAAGATCAACTCGCCACACCACAAAATCATAACAAAAAACCACAAACTAGATAAAAGTAAACAAATTGAATTAACTTTGTTTTTGGTGATGCAAGATTGCATATACGCTCGAGTTCTCCTGCATCAAAAATGGACTTTGAGAGTCCTACATTTCATGAGGATGAGAATGATCTCATGTTGAGAGAGGATATGAGAAGAATAGAAATATTGTTTGAAGAAGAAATGATAGATGAAACTTATAATTTGATGGAGAAAATACAGATGGGAGAAGATTATTTCCATAACTATGTTGCTTTAAATGCAAGTAGAAAGAAAGAGGCAACATAGTGTCATGTAGATGGCACTCAACAAGAAGAAATCCTCATGCTAGAGTCCATGAAAAGGGAAAGAAGGAGAATGTATCTATAATATGTATTTTTGAAGTCATAAAAGTGGGAGATAAAGAAGTTTCATGTACAGAGGATAGATTTGTAGTAGCAGCAACAAAAGAGGGAAGATAGATCACAGAGGTAATGTGTCATTTTTCAAAAATTTATAAAGATGAATATGATGTTGAGTTACATGTAGAAGAGATGAAATAAATAATGAATAAGAAAGTGTGTAATGAAGGTAGTATTGTTGAGGTAAAGAAAGTGTTGTTACAAAAAAATTAGTCCTTTGAAGGACATAAAAATATTGAAAGAAATGACACAGTTGAGTACAAAAAAAAGGATAAAAAGAAAGAAGCAATGATGGTGGGTGAGGAATGGAGAATTACAATATAAGACAACATGAAGATGTTGGATTTTGTGTTGTGGAAGAGAATTGTTAATAATGTGGGAATCCTGAAGGAAGATAGTAAAGAAGAAAGAGGCAAGGATAATAAAATGGAGACCTTTGATGAAGATATGTATGTAGATGTATTAGTGAGAGAAAAATGGATGAAGGATTCTTGGTGGAGCTGGATAGACAAAGTTGGTTTTATCCCACATAAGGAGGAAGAAAAGAACAATATTCATGGTGGAGAAGGATAGTGTATGGTGGGTTAATACTCATGAAAGAGGAAGATGAGAGAGAAACTTGGTGGAGGTCATCAATTTATGGTGGGAAAAATCCCACAAGTTAAGAGATGGAAAAAATATTGGGTGGAGGTGGATGGTTTGTGGTGGGTTAAATCCCACAAGAGAAAGGATAATTTTGAAAATATTTTGGAGGAGGTTATGATAAGGTGGAAAAGGGTCCACAAATGAAGAAAATAGAAATGGATCTATATTTTCCAAATTTTGGAAGAAAAGAAAGAAGAAAAACTATTGTATGGTACCTATTCATAGCATAGGAGTATGTTGCAAGTTGTTTAAAACTTGAAAGGGTAGTTCTAATAATCAAATCCATTTTATGATCTATACTCAAAAAATTATTACCAGATGTGTTTGATGCAAGACAATCTAGGTCCATAGGTGATCCTGTATCACCCCAAATAAATCAAGTTTGCATTCAATTTTAGCTCAATTTTGGTTTAGTTTTGGGTTGTGTTTTAATTGGTCTTTGTTAGATTGCTTATATAGGAATTTTCAATGTTAATTTGGCCAAGTGAGGACATCACCTTGTAGAAGAGCTTAATGGGTATCTGTTCATGGTGTTTTCTGCACAACAACAACTCAGACAGAATATGATATCCTATCTCTCTCGAAAGGTAAATCTCTATGGGAAAAGAGATAACCCCAAGGTCTCTAATGTCAGATCTTGACAATGCAGTGAAACAATTCAGAGATAGTGTGAAAATGCTAGTAATCACAATGGGACCTTACTACAAGCAACACTGGATTTTGAATCTATCAGATATAAACCATAAATTGATACTTTGAAACTTGATTGGAACCTTGATAGTAAAGAAACAACAAAAGATAAGGTTTCAGAGATAATCTTAAAACTACTTTTAACCCTAAGATTGAAAATGCCAAAGGAGAAAATGCTCAAAATGGACCGATCTCTCGTAAACTACTTTCTGTTTAACCTAGATGAATCTGCAATTTCACAAAAATAGTGCAATATTCTAAGGTATTTAAAGATTTTCAAATCACAAACATTCATTCAGTCAATCTTATTGCAATTGAGATGAATAAACCCTCATAATTGAACTAAGCACAAATATAAGTTCAGGCTAACTTTGCAAAGCAGCTAACAATCAGCTAACTACAAAAAGTATGGACTAGAGATCACTGCAAACATTCCAAACATGAAATCCTAAGCATTACCAAAAAATTTAACCCTAACTATTAAGCAATTCGAAAGATAGAATAACAAGAACCATACCAGATGAAATTACAGAAGATAGATACCAAACACAATATCTCTCTTATATTATATCATCCAAAATAGCAACAACTCCAGTTTTCTGTTACAACACTTGCTTGAGAATAAACCCTAATTTTCTCTAATATCACTTAATTATTTCTCTCCTGATCTACCTATCCTTCTATATCTATTTTCTAATCTCTATATCTTCAAATGAGGCAACATGCCTGCTTTATAGAGAATCCTTAAGATAGGTCGACCCAAATTAAGAATTTACAAATAAAAACATGACCTACAAGAGGTCGGCCTAAAAGATATTTCGAACATATGAAATGTGCCATTGGCACCAATTTCATCCAAAACCACCAAGATACCAAAAAGGTCGGCCAAATACATGTGAATTAATGGGAAGCACAAATACCAATGTAACCCTATATAGTCACTCCCCATCCTTGTCCTTAGCTTTATCTTCTTCACCATGTACGGCCAACAGGACCCTATCCAGCTCAACAACAGGTGGCACAGGCAAAACCCTAATCTTTCTCTCAAGAGACTTGATGTCATCTCTTGCCTACCTAACTGTACCATCCCAATCAGCTCTGTTAGTCAAACACCTATCGATGACGGCAATATAAATTGCAGCATCATCCAACTGATGTCCAATAATAGGCCCTTCACTGACTAGAGAATAAACATCTCTCCACCATTCTCTAAGTTGCTCCAAACTGAGATGTTTCAGAGCAAACTTCATCCTTCCAATCATGACCTCAAAGAATGAAATACACTTATCATAAATACTGGTCAGAGCATCCTCAATCTACCTTACCTATTTATGGATCTTTTTCAAGGCCTTTTAACTCATTTGCAGGACTTCAAACCATTCCCAAGGTTCAGAAACTCTTGGAAAAGGAAGAACCCTGCACTGTACCAATTTGTCCTCAGTAAATCCCATGATCGTTGTAGTCTTCTATAGTAGGAGGTTGGTATCCACATTATCTTGTGCCAATGCAGCCTTTAACCAATCTATCAATCTCATTGCATCCCCTCCAGTTGACAATATGCCCTTAATGGTATCATCTCCTTTAGCTTGGACACTCTGCAACTAGGTAACTGCAACATGTGAGGTGCCCTTCATCTTTTCTAGCTCAGAGATCATTTCCTGGGGTAGGAATCTTGTAGCAGAAGAGGAGGAACCAATAGCTTGCAAAGGTTTCATCAACTCTTGCAAGTATTTCTTTAGTTTTTCATTCTCCTTCTCCACCTCATGGCTAGTTTGCACTACCTTCTTCAATCTCCCCACAATCACTGCATTGGAGCTCTCATATTCTTCAATGTCCTGCTCCACGATAGCATGCCCCAAGTCATAAGTATGCACATTATAGTCCTAGGTAGTCACATTCTCTCTGTCTTTGTTTGGAGTAGGGGTAGCAATATGGGCCACTCTGTTATCTGACCCATCTCTTTCAATTCGGGATACAAACCTTGCTTTCTTTTTAGTCTTTTCCTTCTCTAAATTAGCCATGAAAACATCCCAATTAGGAGGAGCATCCTTCACTATCACCATTTTGTTCTTCAATTCCCTCTCAAGACAATCTAGAATAGTAGACCCAGCAGGCATTGTGTCTTGTTTACCTTTCTCTTGCTCTTGTTGATCGGCAGTTGCATCGTTTTCAGCACTTGGACTTTTAGGAATGTCCATAGTTAGGATCTCCTTCTCTTTTACCTGTTCCTCCACAGCAACCTGCACTGGTGAAGGGGCCCTAGCTGGTATTTCTTCCTCCTTTTGAAGAGACTTATTCATTTGTTCCCTCATAGGTGAATCTGCATGTGCCACCAAGGGAGATTGAACCACCCTATCAATTTTTGCCTCTGCATTGAAGAGGTCTCCTTCTTGAAACTCTTCCTCGCCCGAATCCTTAGGACTTTCATCCTTCTTTGGCTCCTCCTGTGTGTTACCGGTATCCTGAGGAATAGAGACACTCACTTGCTCAATAATAGGGATACTCACTGAAACATTCTCCTTTGCTACAGTATCCCTTGGGGAAGGAGTACTTGACCTCCTCATGTAAACCTGTGTCTTTTCCCCTGAGCTTTCCACCTCTACCACTGGTGCCTCAATCTCCTTGTCAACCTTAGGAGCTTCCTCCACCTTCTGTGATGATTTGGTGATCCTTCTTCTCTTTATTAGTGGTGGAGCACTTTCAACCTCCTCCTCTTCTTCCTAATTCTTCTCAACTTCTTTCTTTGAGGCATGCTTCCTCTGTTTGCTTACCTCTATAGCCTTCTCAGCTTGAACTTCCCTTACTTGGATTCTGAAAGGAGAATCCACTTTCTCTTTGCCCTTTGGATCTGGTTCAAGTGAAGCCTCAGAAGCAGAATGAGACTCTAAGTCTCCCATCAGTTCATAGGTGCACGGGACACCTTCACCCTCCAGCTCTAGCATTTTTTGTTTCAACCACATCTTGGTATATTTGATCATTGGGGCCATGACCTGATCTAAATCAGTCTTTTCTTCCTCTAACCAGTCAACTTCTCCCACTGGTTTATCCTTTACTACCTCATAAACATGACCCTAGATCACATTTCCATCTTCCTCTACCTGGTCAGGTATGGCCTTTACATTGTACAATCTCACCAAATCCACTGGCAACATGGAGAATGTCTTCTTTCTTACCTCGAATTCATCGACAAGGTTGATCCAGTAATCTTCAATGTGAGCCTTATGGCTATATTCCCTACTGACCTTCTTCTGAGCTTCGCCAGTGATATCAAACCTTGCTCTCTTGGAATGGAAAGAGATCCCAAAAGTACTCATCTCCTCCTCTAAAGCATGAGCAGACTGAATGGAAGCACAAACCTCACCCATTCCAATCTCTAAGGGGAAATCATTCCCAAAACCAGTCTTGTGCATTTCTCCCTTCACCACATTGTCGAAGTCATAGATCTACGTAGTGACTTCCAACAATACAATATGATCAGTGGGATATCTAGGGAGTTTATAGGGAGCCCTCTGAAAACCATCAATTTTGATATATGAGAAGGTTGGGAACTGGATAAACCATGCTCCATATTTCCTTATTAATTATTTTGCCTTATCTAAAATCCTCATGTGCTCTGTACCCTGGAGCAACCTGGTGATGTACATTATGAATGCATCATTAGACCTCCGGTAGCTTCCACCAGTCAGGTGCAACTGTGCATACACTTCATAGATAGCATCCTGCCCAAAAATACCCCTAGTGCTCAACCCCTTGTATGGGTGCAGTCTAGCCAATGAATATACTAGGTAAGAGGTCATAGTGAAAGTCTTGGTTTTCAAGACATTACATAATTGTTGATGGATCACAACACTGATAACACCTACCCAATGATAGTCAATTCCCTGCTCCATTATGGCAATCACATTAAACATCTAGGTCTCAAAAACACCTGCACTCTTCAATCCCACCAACCTGCTAAGGAGAGTAATGACATTGTAGTACTCTCTCTTGACCTTAAGCCTGAATAGTTGCTTAGGCAACTTGGAGAAATGGGATTTAGGCTTCTCTATCCAAGAGTTGATCACCTGCTGAGACTTGACAATGTCTCTTCATAATAATTTCTAGCAACATCTATGTCGAAGCCCACCACATGGGACCTATCAGGCATGTCAAATGTTGCAGCAATGGCCATAAGACAGAAACCAACTAGAATCCTTCCCTGGGGACCAATTACTCTTTGTTTCCCTCTATCATAGTTTCTGGCACACTCAAGCACCAGCTCATATCACTGAACTATAGAAGGAAAACCTGCCACATGAGCTAGCCCGGAGTCCACCATTCTTTTTGCCAACAGAGGAGGGTTCGGCACTAACATCTCAGCCTTGAATTCCTCGTAGTCCCACATGCCTACGTTTGTATCTATGATTCCTGACCAAATTGAGGTCAACTTACTCTCAAGAATTCTGCTCTTTATATCCAACTTTACCTTTTCTGCATCTGAGATGGTAGAAGTCTTTGCACCTGGATCTAGTGCCTTCCCCTTATCTCGACTAGTGACATCCTGTCCTGATCCTGCCTGCAAACACATGAAGGTAACAACAATCAGATCCAGGAAATAACAAAAGCAGAAGATTTATACCTTAAAGTTCAGGATTTAGCCCCCCTCGCGGATTCTACACTGGATAGGATTTTCGGGAAAATCCAAACCAGGCGGATTCCAACGAACCAAACATATAAAATCCCATAATACCAATTAAATCCATTAATAATCGAAGGAAAAACATCATAAACACTTAGCATAAGCTCATTTAATCAATCAAATATATTACCAATAAACCAATCATTTATAACCATCAAATTCAACATTTCCCAGAAAGAATTGGAAGAATCTGCCAGAGACGGATTTTGGCGAAACAACAACAATTATAACTAACTTGGGAAAAATGAAGAGACACAGACAATTTGGGAAAATCCGGATGGAACGGATTTTGTCGAAATCTAGATATAACACTATTAAAGCATGCAATCGGTAAAATGACGTGACTACGAACATCGAGAAAATTCGGATGGAACGGATTTTGGTGAAACCAAATGAAATCCGGTAAAAAGTGATAAAAAAGAAAGAGAGATAAAAGTTGGGAAAATTCGAGGGAAGTGAAATTCCGTGAGGACCTCAAAAACCTGAACTTGTCCACATCTTCACTACTTTTACGAAAACGATTCAAATCACTCTGGACCTAAGCTAGAACTCTGAAACCAACCTAACCTAGGTCTCCAATGAATGATACACAAACCTAGAACACTCTTCACAGCAATTTGAAGAGGATTGGCCATTCCCTAGGTAAAGAACCCTAAATGTCTGCCATGAAAGCATAGGGGACAAAGCATGACTCGCTCATACACCAGAATGGAGAGTTTTCCACAGTGAAAAACCCGAGATAAAATCAAAACTTCCAATTTTCAATAGAACTCATAAGTGTGCCACTTCAATTGGAAAGATGGATATTAATGAAAAAAACCCAAGCAAGCAAAAACCCCCAGAAAAGAAGGGCCAAAACACCAAAAAGCAGCAAAAGAGGGTCCCCACTTTTAGAGGGGCGTGTGTGCAAAAACTGCACAACAAATGGCGACTCCGCTGGGGAAATGTTCCAGAGCATTTCAAGGATAAACTAGAATCAAGAACCCAGAATCTATGGTTTCAATCCTCTCATCAAGACTCCTAAGAACAAAGTTTCAGAAACCACAAGCAAGAAGACCTTTTCCTAGACCAGGGTCCAAGTGTGTGTATTATGCGTTGATTCTAATCTTGCAAGTGCAATGAAGACAAGAATAAATCTGACCAAGGCTACATAAAAGTTCAAACTTCAAAAGCAACCTGGATAGAGTCTCGCTGCCAGTCAAGCATCCATAGCTCTAGCGAGGTTACCGATGTGACCCTCCCAAGCATAGTTCTACTGCCATCCAAGCATCTATAGCCCCGGTAGAGATACTAGGATACTCCTGATAAGGTGAAACTCATTCAAATTTTCAAAATTTCCTCTTTTTTTTTCTTTTCTTTTCTTTTCTTAGAACTCTCTTGTTCACCTTTGTAAGAAATGAAACTCACGCTCAGGGATGAGGAATACAGTGGCACTGAAGCAGAATATAAGATTTTTCACCAAGCCAAACTACTCAAGGACCCTATCCAACTCTATAAATTTTATTATAATGTGAAATGTGAGACCCAAATATATTTGAAAGTGTATTCAAAACAAGTGACTCTAATTCCAAGTACAAGGGACATCAGATAAAATAATTCCACCACCTGACTCTGAAAAACTGATTAGAGTTCATAAAAGAAATTTCCAGAATAGTCCCACGCAAACAGCCTGTTGTACAGATGCAACAACCCAAAGAAATAAGGAACCCAAAAGAAAAACAAAATGAAAAGCAAAACAAACCAAAGCAAACCTAAACTAAAAAGCAAAAACAGAAAGAAAACATACTCTAACTATGTACACGATGAACTGCAATTAGTTCAAGGTCGAAAATAATGCTTTAGATACTGCCCATTAATAGGCAGCGGGATATCCTCACCAGTGAGGGTTTTCAAACGGAAAGCATTATCTCCCAAAATTTCTGAAATCTGATAAGGACCAAGCCAAAGTTTATCAAATTTATCGTGCTCTCCCTTACGATCATGGGTTTTATCCCAATAGAGAACTAAGTCAGAAATTCTAAAGGCCTTTACCTTAGCTCTCCTATCAAACCATACTTTTACTACACCCTGATGTTTAGCAAAGTTCTCTATGGCTTCATCTCTTTTCTCTTCCAAGTGCAACAATTCAACCAAACGAACTTCACATTTATCCTCTTCATTATAGTACTTGTTAATAAATTGCAGGGTAGGGATTTTCAACTGGATGGGAAACACAGGTTCCAAACCATACACCAAGTGATAAGGAGAGGTTCCTATGGATGCCTTATGTCTAGTACGGTTAGCCCAAAGAGCAAATCAGAGTTGTGTGTGCCAATCCTTAGGATTTTGTTCTAACAACTTACGGATAACTGTTAGTAGGTTCTTGTTAGAAGACTCGGCTAGACCATTACCCTGAGGGTAATAATTGGAAGAAAACTTAATAACAATCACATGATCAAACACCCAATTAGAAAACTTCAATGATGCAAATGCAGGACCATTATCAGAAACCAAAGATAATGGATAACCAAAATGATTAATAATTCTAGATTCAAGAAAATTGATTACCACATCCGAAGTACACTATTTCCAAGCAAGAGCCTTTGTCCATCTAGTAA
Organism: Sequoiadendron giganteum; assembly: GCA_007115665.2. Taxonomy (NCBI): domain Eukaryota; kingdom Viridiplantae; phylum Streptophyta; class Pinopsida; order Cupressales; family Cupressaceae; genus Sequoiadendron; species Sequoiadendron giganteum. Next base: position 625,124,951 of record CM021106.1, on the reverse strand, counting down.
AATAATTAGTTATGGTAAGAATATACCTGTGGCCCGCAGAAGATGGAGGATTAATTGGACCTATGAAGTCCATACCCCACTGAGCAAACGGTTTTACCTCTATGATAGGCTGTAGTGGAAGAGTTGCATGTTTTTACTTAATTGCTGTAGTTTGGCATATGTGACAAGTTCTCACATGTTGGTGTACATCTTTGAACAAAGTAGGCCAATAATAGCCTGCTCTCAAAATCTGGTGTGCAGTGGACGATGCAAAACTATGGCCTGTCATATTTCTCATGAAATTCAATCATCACTCTAGCAGCTTCCTCTTTCCCCAAACATCTTAAGTAAACACCCTCATGATTTCTTTTATATAGTATAGCTCCTTTCATCATAAAACTTCCACTCTTCAAGCACAAGGCTCACCTCTGAACAGTGTTAAGGTGATCAGGACACTATTGATTCAATAGATAAAAAATAATTTCATCATACCAGTCTCTTGGAGATACCTTTTGAAAGTAATAACGTTGAGCTGTGAGATCAGGACCTATCTCAGCCATTGTCTTTGTAAGCCCTTGTCCTCTTACCAATTTCATGGGCTGGATTTCCATATCATATTCCTACAACATGGTTGCCCACTTGGCCCTTCGTTCACCTAACTCATTATGTATCAACAATAGCTTTACTGCAGGATCATGCACTATGGAAAAAAGTTTATTCCTCAAGATATAATGTATGAACTTCTTCACTGCTCGGACCAAAGCATAGGCTTGCTTTTCTACATTATGGTATTTCAATTCTGCATCTTTTAAGGGATTACTCATGAAGGCTATAGGGTGTTCATCCCCTTGATCAAACTTTTGAGTTAACATTGCAGCACAAGAGTGATCAGAAGCGAATGAATATATATAAAAAGGCTTAGTGTAATCCGGACTCACCAATACAAGAGCTTCAGTAATAGCCTTCTTGATTTCTGCAAATGCCTCCTTAGCTTCCGCACTCCATTCTATCTTTGCTTCTTGTTTTAACATGGCATTTAATGGCTTGACAATCTTTGCAAATCTAGTGATAAATTTCCTAATAAAGTTAATCTTACCAAAGAATGACTTCATCTCTTTTTTACTTGTGAGTGGTTGAATCTTCAAGATAGCCTGAATCCTTTCAGGGTCAATAGCAATACCCTGTTCTGAGATAATGTGTCCTAATAACTTTCCTTCTGTGACTCCAAAAATGCACTTTCTCGGATTAAGTGAAATACCAAACTCTCTACATCTTTGAAACACCTTGCATAAGTTTGTTATATGATCACCTTGTTTCTTAGAAAAAACAGTCAAATCATCCATATAAATAATGATGCACTTACCAATTATATCCTTAAAAGCAATGTCCATAGCTCTCTAAAATGTAGCTCTAGCATTGATCAGTCTGAATGGCATCCTTCTATAAGCAAAGGTTCCCCATTTAGTAGTAAAGGCAGTCTTGTGCCTATCCTCATATTGCACCATAACCTGGTTGTATCCAGAATACCCATCCAAAAAGGACATCATTTGCGATCCATTGACAATCTGAAGCACCTCATCCAGTGAAGGAACCAGATAATTATCCTTTTCTGATGCTCTATTCAGATTCCTAAAATCCACGCATAGTCTGATTTCTCCATTCTTTTTTCTTACTGGAACCAAATTCGCCACCCAAGTAGAGTGTCTTACTGGAAATATAATACGTGTTGAAAGCAGTTTCTGCACCTCCTTCTGAATAATGGGCTCTAACAGAGCATTAATTGGCCTCTGTCTCTGTTTAAAAGGTTTGACATCTGATCTCAGAGGGATGGTTTGTGTGATGATTGAAGTATTATATGTTTTCAAATCTTCATAACTCCAAGCTATTACATCATGATATGTATGTAAGGTATCAATAATCCCCTTTCTTTCTTCTGGAATACATACCTTGCTAATAAGAACATTCTTCAAGTCATCCAGTGTCCCCATATTATATGTTTCACGCTGGCTGCTAATAGACTCTCTTTTAGTCTGCTGTTCTTGATCTCTTATCTTATCTAAGTCAAAAATTTGTTCAAGCTGTACCATACCTCTTGGAATAGTATTAGTCTTTAGATTGATGATTCCTCCAAAGTCAATTTATGCTTCTTGAGGCTCTATCTCATCAATAACTCAGGAAGTGAACACATCACAACTTGTAATAAAGTCCAGAATATGCTTATCATCTTCAAATACCTGAAAATTAGTAACGTTGTCAGGCACTGAAGGTACTAGAGTGAGCTCGTCTGTAAATTTATTTAGTCCTGAAAGTGACAAAGGCTGCAAGGTGCTGGCAGCTTGAGCTAGAGAATCACCAACCTGATTTTTGTTTCGAAGGATCAATTGGATATTAAAGGCATCAAACCCCTCAATGAGATCCCACACTCTATGCCTGTAGTTGGTCATTATTCTATCACAGCACGAATAATTTTTTCTTACTTGTTTAATCACTAATTTTGAATCTCCGAATACTTGTAATATCTTAACTTTCTTCCTCGATGCCATTAATAAGCCATGGATCAAAGCCTCATATTCATCAACATTATTAGTGCATTGGAACTAGAGTCTGTGAGCAGAAAAGTAATTCTTACCTTTAGGACTAATCAATTCAAATCCTACTCCAGCACCCTGTTTGGATTTAGATCCATCGAACTTTAGTGTCCAATAGCCATCAGGTTCTTTTGGCTTCAATTTACCTCATTTTTTGCTGGGAATAGGGATTTTTTTAGTAAGCACTGAGTTCTTACCTTTATCATTGTTTGATTCTTCCTGCACATTAGGTCCAATAGGGGGAATTGGATTGATGCAATCCTATATCTGTCAGACAGTTGTCTAACACAAGTCACATTTTAGCTCAGAATGAGAGGCATCATGGACTCTGCACCAATTTGGGAGCAATAATTCTTCAAATTTCATGTTTCCTTTCAATTGTACTTGATCTTCCACACCCTTCTGGATGAACTCCTGAAAATTATCCAACAAGCCAAGTTGCCTGTCTTCCTCATCACTTATTTCATCCTCTTGTTCAATCAATATCTCAGGATTACTATTCTCTGGAATGTGCTTATCTGAGGCATCCTGCAACATGAAAACCTCTTCATCTTTTGTAACTGATGCAGCCAACACGTAATTCCCCATACTGACCTCAGACACCAACACCTCATTTGAGATATTCTGATATTCTATGATTACATATTTCATTCTGGGTTCTCTTTCAATTCTGATCTGATTTGGGACTCCCTTCCATGGTAACCACATATGGGAATGGTCTGTGGATGTGTATCCATTTAAATCTTTAGTGAAATCTCTGCCTAAAATCAAACCATAAGTATCAGGGATGTCAGCAACTTGGATATTGATCACTTGTTGTACCCTAGGGTCTGATGCAAGCTGCGTAGGGATCATGTTCAATTCTCCTACTACACTTACCTTTGTTTTGTCCAATTGAGTAACCTTCTTTTGAGAAGCAATAGGAGTGATACCCAATGCTTTGCAAATAGCAAAAAGCATAACATTTGTAGAGGCTCTTGAATCTAGAAGACAATTATGCAGATTATTTTCGAAGATACGAACTGATATTAGGAAATGAGGAGTTTCCATCTTGCCTTAAAACAAGTTCAGATGGGTGTCATCTTGTGCAACCTGACCTTTATCCTTATCTCCCCTCTTGTCTACAGGTGGGACCTGGCTTCTAGGTGTTTGAGAATTAGACAACCTAGTAGCAGCTTCATTGGTGGCTACCCCTTGCGATGTTATATTTGAACTAAATGATCCCAGAACTGCATTCCTAATAATAGGAACTCTTAACAACTCAAAAGCAGAAAGACTTACCTTTACTTTCTTGAATTCCTCAGTCACATATTCACCTAGTTGCTCCACATTCAAATCAGCCTGAGATTCTTTGTAGCCACTGACCTGCTTATCCTTGGATATTTCAGCATTGTTCCCCTTTGACAGGTACTACGTTGGCACCTGAGGATAAGATGGATTATTACTAGCTCGTGGATCTGGTGGAGTATTAAAATTGTTAGAAGGGATGGAAGTAGTAAAAAGACCTCCAGCTTGTGGACCCCTATTAGGCCTATTTCTTAAATCATACTTTTTCGCTGGTTGTTGAAACATCTAAACTTCTTCAACACTAACTTCTTCCTCATCTAAAGGGCCATTATCATTCTCATTTTCTTCATTAAACAACTAAGAAATCTCATCTTCATTTAACACCTACTCCGCCTCATCCTCTGTAATAGATGCTTCTTCTGGTTCATTTTCCTCACCCTTTGGAAATGGGGTGTGATTAGGTACCAGTACTAGAGAATCGTATGGATTTGAAGGTACCATTTCTTGTCCAGTAGAATTATTTTCAACCTCATATTGAAAGATAGAAGCTGCAGTCTGAAATTCAGCACAGTCTAACTCGGAGTGTTGACTTGTTTTATGGAGCCTGCACCATCCAGACAGAGCTGCCTCTGCTAGGTATACACCATTTGGAGGCTTCTCTTCAATAGTAGGTTGATCCAAGGGAGTAGGAATCCCTCCATTATTAGGCCTTGTATTCCAAGACCTATTCTACCTAGGTTGTTGCCCTCTGTCAAATCCTTGTCCCTCTTGATGATTTCTATCATAATTCTGACCAGATCCTTTTCTTCTATCAAAATTTTGACCTGAACCCTATCCTCTGTCAAAATTTTGATTCCTATCAAAGTATTGACCTCTTTCGAAATTCTTGTTTTCCCTTCCATAGCTAGATTGTATATTCTTCTGAGTAGCCTGAAGCTGACTATTCTAATTTCTCAAATAAGTTACCTTTGTATTCAACCTCTTCACTTGTTCAGATAACTCATCCAACCTTTCCTTATCAAGATTGTCAGGTGGTGTTGGATTACCTCTAGAAGGATATTCGGGTATGTTCCCAAAACCACTAGCCTGATTCAAGACTTCTGAATTCTGCAAATATGTAGGGAAACCAGCTTGTTGTTGTTGTAGGGGTTGATTAGCTCTCTGTTGAGGATAAGAATACATATGTTGAGCCTAATTTATAGGTGGACCTAGATGAGGAACCAAAGGAAATGATGGTACAGGATTCATTATTGGAGCATGACTGGTCAAAGCTTGATTAAGGGCTTGAATTTGTCTAGGGTGAGCAACAGGTCCCAAGGATGGCAAAAGTCCTGATAAATGTTGCCTTATGTTTGTGCTGACCTTTACTGCTTTTGCATATGCAGTGAGAAAATTATTCAGAGGATTGGTCCTTTGTTTCAGGAAGGTGGTTGTAAGGCTATCTAAGGCTTCAAGGTATATCTCCAAAGCAGTATTTTCATTTCCAGCGTAAGGTGCCTGGAGTCTGGTATATGCTCGATGGAACCTATCATTGAATGATCCTATGGGCTCATTAATATCTTTTTTTACTCCAGTAAAATGCAAGTACAGCTCATTTGCACTGATAGGAATCTTGAACTTTTGCAAGAATGCAGCTTCCAACTCAGTCCAATTATGGATGGAAGCGACGGGTAAGTGATTATACCAATAGAAGGTTTTTTCTCCTAGGGAGTAAGGGAAAAGCCTACATGCAACATCTTCATGGTTAATCCCTCTATCCCTCAGACAAGTCTGGAAAATCCTAATATGCTCTTTTGTCATTCTATTGGGGTCATGAGTATGAAACTTAGAGCACAAATGCTCATGATTCTTGGGCATAACATTGTAACTATTGAAGATTAATGGAGATGGATTACTAGCAAGGAAAGCCATTGGTGGGGGTGGGGGTGGTAATGGCTGATTTATGACTGGTTGTGGTTGTGGAATGGGAATCCCCTCATAGTCAGATGAAGATGAGGATGATGGAGATGATGGAAGTGGGTGAGCCGATGATGATTCTTTCCCTCCTCTAGTCCTTCTTCACCTAGTAGGAGCCAATAACTCTTGAAATTGTTCTCCTCCTAGAGTAGATCTAGTTCTTCTTCTTAGTCTCTCAGGAGAGATGGCGTTTAAAAAACACTCCAATTTTCTTGTTCAAAGGCACTCCTAGCGCCAATCTATTGATGGTGTTTCCTGCACAGCAACAACTCAGACAGAATATGATATCCTATCTCTCTTCAAAGGTAAATCTCTATGGGAAAAGAGATAACCCCAAGGTCTCTAATGTCAGGTCTTGACAATGCAGTGAAATAACTCAGAGATAATGTGAAAATGTTGGTAATCACAATGGGACCTTAATACGAGCAACACTGGATTTCGAATCTATCAGATATAAACCATAAATTGATACTTTGAAACTTGATTGGAACCCTGATAATAAAGAAATAGCAAAAGATAAGGTTTCAGAGATAATCTTAAAACTACTTCTAACCCTAAGATTGAAAATGCCAAAGGAGAAAATGCTCAAAATGGACCGATCTCTCATAAACTACTTTCTGTTTAACCTAGATGAATCTACAATTTCACAGAAATAGTGCAATCTTCTAAGGTGTTTAAATATTTTCAAATCGCAAACATTCATTCAGTAAATCTTATTGCAATTGAGATGAATAAACCCTCATAATTGAACTAAGCACAAATATAAGTCCAGGCTAAATTTGCAAAGCAGCTAACTACAAAAAGTATAGACTAGAGATCGCTGCAAACATCCCATGAAACCCTAAGCATTACCAAACAATTTAATCCTAACTATTAAGCAATTTGAAAGATAGAATAACAAGAACCATGCCAAATGAAATTCCAAAACATAGATACCAAACACAATATCTCTGTTATATTATATCATCCAAAATACCAACAACTCCACTTTTCTATTACAACACTTGCTTGAGAATAAACCCTAATTTGCTCTAATATCACTTAATTATTTCTCTCCTGATCTACCTATCCTTCCATATCTATTTTCTAATCTCTATATCTTCAAATGAGGCAACATGCCTTCTTTATAGAGAATCCTTAAAAAAGGTCGGCCCAAATTAAGAATTTACAAATAAAAACATGACCTACAAGAGGTCGACCTAAAAGATATTTCGAACATATGAAATGTGCCATTGGCACCAATTTCATCCAAAACCACCAAGATACCAAAAAGGTCAGCCAAATACATGTGAATTAATGGGAAGCACAAATACCAATGTAACCCTATATAGTCACTCCCCATCCTTGTCCTTAGCTTTATCTTCTTCACCATGTACGGCCAACAGGACCCTATCCAGCTCAGCAACAGGTGGCATAGGCAAAACCCTAATATTTCTCTCAAGAGACTTGATGTCATCTCTTGCCTACCTAACTGTACCATCCCAATCGGCTTTGTTAGTCAAATACTTATAGATGACTGCAATATAAGTTGCAGCATCATCCAACTGATGTGTAGTAACTGGTCCTTCACTAATTGGAGAATAAACATCTCTCCACCATTCTCTAAGTTGCTCCAAACTGAGATGTTTCAGAGAAAAATTCTTCCTTCCAGTCATGACCTCAAAGAATGAAATGCACTTATCATAAATACTAGTCAGAGCATCCTCAATCTGCCTTGCCTATTTATGGATCTTTTTCAGGGCCTTCTGCCTCATTTGCAGGACTTCAAACCATTCCCAAGGTTCGAAAACTCTTGGAAAAGGAAGAATCTTGCACTGTATCAATTTGTCCTAAGTAAATCCCATGATCCTTGTAGTCTTCTACAGTAGGAGGTTGGTATCCACATTATCTTGTGCCAATGCAACCTTCAACCAATCTATCGATCTCATTGCATCCCCTCCAGTTGACAATATGCCCTTAATGGCATCATCTCCTTTAGCTTGGACACTCTGCAACCAGGTAATTGCAGCATGTGAGGTGCCCTTCATCTTTTCTAGCTCAGATATCATTTCCTAGGGTAGGAATCCTACAGCAGAAGAGTTGGAACCAATAGCTTGCAAAGGTTTCATCAACTCTTGCAAGTATTTCTTTAGTTTTTCATTCTCCTTCTCCACCTCATGTATAGTTTGCACTGCCTTCTTCGATCTCCCCACAATCACTACACTGGAGCCCTCATATTCTTCAATGTTCTACTCCACGATAGCATGCCCCAAGTCAACAGTATGCACATTATAGTCTTGGGCAGTCACATTGTCTATGTATTTGTTTGGAGCAGGGGTAGCAATATGGGCCACTCTGTTACCTGACCCATCTCTTTAAATTCGGGATATAACCCTTGCTTTATTTTTAGTCTTTTCCTTATCTACATTAGCCATGAGCGCATCCAAATTAGGAGGAGCATCCTTCACTATGACCATTTTGTTCTTCAATTCCCTCTCAAGCCAATCCGGAATAGTGGACCCAGTAGGCACTGTGTCTTGTTTACCTTTCTCTTGCTCCTGCTGATCGGTAGTTGCATCCTTTTCAACACTTGGACTTTTAGGAATGTCCATAGTTGGGATCTCCTTCTCTTTTACCTATTCCTCCACAGCAACCTGCACTGGTGAAGGGGCCCTAGCTTGTATTTCTTCCTCCTTTTGAGGAGACTTATTCATTTGTTCCCTCATAGGTGAATCTGCATGTGCCACCAAGGGAGATTGAACCACCCTATCAATTTTTGCCTCTGCATTGATGAGGTCTCCTTCTTGAAACTCTTCCTCACCCGAATCCTTAGGACTTTCATCCTTCTTTGGCTCCTCTTGTGTGTTACCGATATCCTAAGGAATAGAGACACTCACTTGCTCAATAACAGGGATACATGCTGAAACATTCTCCTTTGCTATAGTATCCCTTGGGGAAGGATTCCTTGACCTCCTCATGTAAACCTGTGTCTTTTCCCTTGAGCTTTCCACATCTACCACAAGTGGATCAATCTCCTTGTCAACCTTAGGAGCTTCCTCCACCTTCTATGACAATTTGGTGATCCTTCTTCTCTTTATCAATGGTGGAGGACTTTCAACCTCCTCCTCTTCTTCCTGATTCTTCTCAACTTCTTTCTTTGAGGCATGCTTCCTCTGTTTGCTTCCCTCTGCAGCCTTCTCAGCTTGGACTTCCCTTACCTGGATTCTGAAAGGAGAATCCACGTTCTCTTTTCCCTTTGGCTCTGGTTCAAGTGAAGCCTCGAAACCAGAATGAGACTCTAAGTCTCCCATCAGTTCATAGGTGCACGGGACACCTTCACCCTCCAGCTCTAGCATTTTGTGTTTCAACCACATCTTGGTATATTTGATCACTGGGGACATGACCTGATCTTAATCAGTGTTTTCTTCCTCTAACCAATCAACTTCTCCCACTGGTTTATCCTTTACTGCCTCATAAACATGACCCTAGATCACATTTCCATCTTCCTCTACCTGGTCAGGTATGGCCTTTACATTGTACAATCTCACCAAATCCGCTGACAACTTGGAGAATCTCTTCTTTCTTACCTCGAACTCATCAGCACAGTTAATCCAGTAATCTTCTGAGCTTCGCCAGTGATATCAAACCTTCCGCTCTTAGAATGGAAAGAGAGCCCAAAAGTACTCATCTCCTCCTCTAAAGCATGAGCAGACTAAATGGAAGCACAAACCTCACCCATTCCAATCTTTAAGGGGAAATCATTCCCAAAACCAATCTTGTGCATTTCTCCCTTCACCACATTTTCAAAGTCATAGATCTACCTAGTGACTTCCAACAATACAATTTGATTAGTGGGATATCTATGGATTCTATAGGGAGCCCTCTGAAAACCATCAATTCTGATATATGAGAAGGTTGGGAACTAGATAAACCATGTTCCATATTTCCTTATTAATTATTTTGCCTTATCTGAAATCCTCATGTGCTCTGCACCCTGGAGCAACCTAGTGATGTACATTGTGAACACATCATTAGACCTCCGGTAGCTTCCACCAGTCAGGTGCAACTATGGATACACTTCATAGATAGCATCCTGCCCAAAAATACCCCTAGTGCTCAATCCCTTGTATGGGTGAAGTTTTGCCAATGAATATACTAGGTAAGAGCTCATAGTGAAAGTCTTGGTTTGCAAGACATTACATAATTGTTGATGGATTACAGCACTGATAACACCTACCCAATGATAGTCAATTCCCTGCTCCATTATGGCAATCACATTAAACATCCAGGTCTCAAAAACACCTGCACTCTTCAATCCCACCAATCTGCCGAGGAGAGTAATGACATTGTAGTACTCTCTCTTGAACTTAAGCCTGAATAGTTGCTTAGGCAGCTTGGAGAAATGGGATTTAGGCTTCTCTAGCCAAGAGTTGATCACTTGCTGAGACTTGACAATGTTCTCTTCATAATACTTTCTAGCAACATCTATGTCGAAGCCCACCACATGGGACCTATCAGGCATGTCAAAGGTTGCAGCAATGGCCATAGGATAGAAACCAGCTAGAATCCTTCCCTGGGGACCAATTACTCTTTATGTCCCTCTATCATAGTTTCTGGCACACTCAAGCACCAGCTCATAGCACTAAACTATAGAAGGAAAACTTGACACATGAGCTAGCCCGGAGTCCACCATTCTTTTTGCCAACAGAGGAGGGTTCGGCGCTGACATCTTAGCCTTGAATTCCTCGTAGTCCCACATGCCTAAATTTGTATATGTGATTCCTGACCAAATTGAGGTCAGCTTACTCTCAAGAATTCTGCTCTTTATATCCAACTTTACCTTTTCTGCATCCGAGATGGAAAAAGTCTCTGCACCTAGATCTGATGCCTTCCCCTTACCTCGACCAACGACATCCTGTCCTGATCCTGCCTGCAAACACATGAAGGTAACCACAATTAGATCCAGGAAATAACAAGTGTAGAAGATTTATACCTCAAAGTTCAGGATTTAGCCCCCCTCGCGGATTCTACACTGGATAGGATTTTTGAAAAAATCCAGACCAGGCGGATTCCAGCGAACCAAACATACAAAATCCCATAATACCAATTAAATCCATTAATAATCGAAGGAAAAACATTAGAAACACTTAGCATAAGCTCATTTAATCAATCAAATATATTACCAATAAACCAATCATTTATAATCATCAAATTCAACATTTCCCAGAAAGAACCGGAAGAATCCACCAGAGACCGATTTTTGCAAAAACAACAACAATTATAACTAACCTGGGAAAAATGAAGAGACGCGGATAATTGGGGAAAATTCGGATGGAACGGATTTTGGCGAAATCCAGATATAACACTATTAAAGCATGAAATCAGTAAAACGACCTAACTGCGGACATCGGGAAAATCCGGCTGGAACGGATTTTGGCAAAACCAAATGAAATCCAGTAAAAAGTGATAAAAGAGAAAGAGAGATAAAAGTCAGGGAAATCCAGGAGAAGCGGAATTCCACGAGGACCTCGAAAACCCGAACCTATCCACATCTTCACTACTTTTACCAAAATGATTCAAATCACTTCGGACCTAAGCCAGAACTCTGAAACCAACCTAACTTCGGTCTCCAATGAATGATACACGAACCTAGAACACTCTTCACAGCAATTTGATGTGGATTGGCCATGCCCTAGGTAAAGAACCCTAAATGTCTGCCATGAAAGCATAGGGGACGAAGCATGACTCACTCATACACTAGAATGGATAGTTTAAAACTAAAGCAATATAATGCCCAAATAAGAAGCAACACCCGACCAAGCATAAACACTCAACCATCCAAACAAATTGGTACACTAATGGAATACCCCAAAACGCTCAATGATGATGCGTACCCAGAAAAACCAGGAAAACATGAAAGACTCCCAAGTAAACAAAGAAAGCAATTGAAATCAACAAAGAAAAGGGGCACATCTACATACCATGGAAGCGTAAAGGTCGAAATTGGTGATGCCAACAAATAACCGTTTAATGCGAGCAGGATACAATCCACACACAGGAAACGCAAATGCACAGTCCAAATGACTTCAAAAATTTAGATGTCTAGCAAAACACCAAGAACTCCAAGACACAAGCCCAAATGATAGCAAATTCATAAACTCAAATGATCAATTACTTCCCAAAGAATCAATATATCAAAGCTCCAAATGTCCGCACAAACACCATTAATGCGTTCGACAAGATAGCCATCACCACGAAAAAAATCTAGGGATTCGACGTGGTGATGGACTTCGGGGAAATCTGGATGGAACGGATTTTCCCGAAAACAGGGCAAAAGGTAGCAACTTCGGATATTGAAGGGAAACCAGGAAAATCCGGCCTAGGCGAATTTTCCTGAAAATAGTGAAAAACCTGAGATAAAGTCAGAACTTCCAATTTTCAATAGAACTCATAAATGTGCCACTTCAATTGGAAAGATGGATATTAAAGCACAAAACCCAAGCAAGCAAAAACCCCCAGAAAAGAAGGGCCAAAACACCAAAAAATGGCAAAAGAGGGTCCCCACTTTCAGTGGGGCGTGTGTGCAAAAACTGCACAACAGTATCTAAAATTCCAATTTGGTGAAGGAATGATGAAAAGTGGCTTATGCTTATGCAAGTTTTTGGTCTATTACCAATTTGTATACTTTTTAATTGTTGAGCTTGTTTTATGTGTAAGTTTCCTCTACTACTAGCCTTGTAGAATTTTGTTGCTAAATTGGTCATTTATAACCAATTCCAATGTTTTGACTATTTATGATGTATTCATCCACACAAACTAGTACAAATGGTTTTTTTTGCATTTGTGAGAACTTTGGAGTCATTTGGCTTATAAAAACTCTTTCCTACCTAATACTTTCAGGAATTCTCCAACCATTTGAACATTGTGGATTTTACATGGCCATCAAGATATATAGGTAAACTCAATTGATCTAAACCTTTCATAATTTCATCAAGTGGTTCAAATGAATAGTTTTGATGATAATGTTAGCATGATGTAGACATGACATCAGCATGGTGATGGTGTCAGCATGATGTAAAACATGAAATCAGTAGGGAAGAAGGTTACTTGCCAAAAGATGAGAAAAATGATGTAATGATGACATCACCTGGTATGGATTCTAGACTTCCCTTGGTCATCGAAACTTATGAAACTTCCACTTGCTACCAGTCCATGGAACTTCCACTTCCTACTAGTTTGTGAACTTTTGTTGGTCATTTACTTTTATAGATTTTTATTTGGTTGTTGTCTTTACGAACACACAACATATTTTTGCACTTGTCATTTCTACAACGAATTAGTTTCTTTAATAACCAAGATTTAATTCAATCTAGCTTCCTTGGCCACCAATAGATAAAATGAAATGTTTTCTTCATTTTTAGGATCCTTTTGGAGAAGGGGTAAAAGGAATAAGGCCAATCTATAACTAGTTGTATAGGAGATAATTTTCACCCCTCAGACAAATTCCCCTTTTACACATCCTCACCTTAGAAAACCAAATCCAAAGGAAAAATTCCACATCAATTGGTTGCTTTCCTTCCACTTGGCATTTGTCCTTTGTTTCGGTAGAAGAATAATTCTTGAGGATGCGTGTGTGGTGCACATACATTCATGTGGCGCACTTACGTCCCTGATGGATTCCTGTGTCTAAAGTTGTTAGAGGCATTACACTTTTGATTGGGGTCAATTTGTAACGTCCCTCTTCGACCAACCAACCCCAAAAATGGCATATTCTTCCCTCTTCTCCTTCAAATTCATCCCTTCTTCATTCAACTCATCTATTTTTGCAATCTCTAAGCATTCCCTTCACTCTCAAGCAGCACTTCAACACTCCATTACAGCAACAACACTCTGTCAACTCCGTAAAGAAAGTGTCAAGCAAGCCATTGTAGCATGGGCTTTAGGTTTTGCAACACCTCCCTTCATCACAGTTGAGGCTATAGTGATTGTTCAAGCCTTCTTTCTCCTCCATTGGCTAGTGAGCTCTTGGTGGAGGTGGTAACATTTCACTCCTCTCCTTTACGATTTGGTTGAGTAGCTCTTTACTGTTTTGTAGTGTTATTTGCATTCCTTCTTTCTTTACTTCTTTATCATACTTTTCTATTTCCTTGCTATTTAGCTGTCCGTGGAGGTGGAAACACCAAAATGGGGGTCTGACTGAGGCAGGCCCCTATACAGCCCCAGCAAATTTCCCCTCTTTCTTGTGTGCAGGTGGATGTGCTTTTCAAAGCTAGCTATCGAACTGGCGTCTCGGTGAGATCCTCTTTGTTATCTTAGCTCTCATATTCATTTGTATCTTTCCTACTTTATAATTTTGTTTTGTTCCTTTAGAAGTCACTAGCTAGGCCATTAGCTTGTTTTCTGATAGTTCGTACTATAATTTTGGTCCTCTGTTCATATGGACACCAATGCATCTGAGAGATGCCAGTGAGTTGCACTGTCATCCCAAAACCGTGCTTTCATCCTTGGGCAGAGAGCTACCTGAGGTATAGTGTTGAACCCAAAAACTGACTCGCCTAGCCCCAAATTAGATTTCAGGTCTGTAGAGTGATTGAAGGATCTCATAGTCCTCATCATTCATGTCCCCTATTCCAAAACATACCTTTAGAGTGAGGTAAGCTAGGGCAGCAATCCACACTTGGCTCTCCATGACCTAGGGCCTTGAACATGGTTGGTCCCCCTCTCTTACACTAGTTAAAGAGGATGTATGTATTGTAAGCTCTGAAATACCTTGTAATGAACTTCTAATATGAAAATAAAGTATGATTGTTGAATTTGTGTGTAGTATTGTGTTTAGGCTACATGATCAAGATTTTTGATAAGGCCCCCTAATATTGATTACATCTATCATCTTAAATTCCATATTTTAGTATTTTTTCTATGTATAAAAAAGTCTAATTAAGTGATCTGGAAACTTTCCATACAAAACTCTCCATAAAATAATAAAAACATTTAATTTATATCTTTAATTATGATTAATATACCAATTAATTAGTAGAGATTAATATTTTTTTTATTATTTAAGCAGGGGAAGGGCCCTGATCCCATGGTTAGAAATCCAAAATTCAAAAAAAGGAAACAAGCTAGGGAGAACAACACTAGCCGACAACAAGAAACAACAAGTCCAAGGTGACACCCAAGCCAATAACCAAAATAGTGACCATAGAACCACAATACTTAATCAAAAACTAAATACTACTACTAAAGTATTTAATACTAAGAAGACCATTAATAAGGTCCACCGGAGTCCAGTACTTTCTCAACCATAACAGAGCTATAATAAAATAGCAATCTAGAATATTAAAAAAGAACGGAAAAGAAAGCAAGGTAGCCATAACAAGAAGAAAAAAAAAGCCATTATTTGGCTTTAGCAATCAGGTCCCAGTATTCTCCTATATGGGAGACATACTCTCTCCAATCAGGTCCCTCCTCCTCATCCTAGTCCTTCATTTCATCAATCTTTCCCATCTTCTTCAGCTTTCTATTAATCTTGATTTGGCCTGAGACTACACCAACCATAGCCCTACGCATGAGGCTATTCATCACCTTCATTAGAGTGATAATGACCTTTCCATGTCATCCATCTTGAACTGCATGTAGGTCAACCTGCTTTTCAAATATTCAATACTAGAATCATCAACAATATTAGTATCATTAGCAATATTCTCAGTTTCAGGAGCTTGCAGAGTTTCATTCCTTGGCTCTTATTCGATTTCAACCTCTTCCTCCTCATTTTCATCTTTCTCATCTTCCATTTCCTCCTCCCCCATATCATATGCCATCTCTTCAAAGTCTCCATCACTTTATTCATCGACCTGTGCCTCAAACTCTTCCACCTCCAAATCTTCTTCCTCTTGAGAGATGGCTTTTTGTTTCCCCTTCTTATCTTGGGAAGCTGCCTTTCTAAGGTGAGAAGATCTTCAGCCTCCGCTACCTTGACTCAACTTCCTATCCTCCAAATCCTCAATTTGAATTCCCTCTTTTTCTTCACTTATAGTGATGACCTCATTCAAGATTTTCAACTCTTTTTTCGGTTTCTTTGACTTAGGCGGTTCTGAAAGAAGCACATAATGTTTGTGTTTCTTAGGGGTAGCTTTAACCAACTCTATCTCGAGGGAGATTTGAGCAGGAGTCTTCTTACCCATAGGGGTAGAAGGTTTGGAGCTTTTAGTAGCAGAGGAAGAGGTTTTAGTAGGGGAATTCACATTTCTATTAACAATAATGGGGGGGAGTCTATGGTTAGGCTCCTGAATGGGGTTAGCCTCTACTAAAGGTTCAACATTTTCCCCAACATTTTGATTGTTGATTTCCCATCCAGATATCAATGGATTACCATGTGGGTTCAAATATAAGGTGTGCTTATAAAGAGAAAGCATTAAACCTTGATGTAGGGGAGACACCCTTTTTAATGTTAAGTTGTAGAGAGGAGAGCAGATAAAATGACAAATTAATATGCTCATTGTGATATATATGATTCAACAGAGGGAAGTGATATGTGTGAATAGTCATATATCTACCTTTAAGGGTAAAATATCACATCACAAACATACTAACTAGAGCATAGGGAGACAGGAGTTCAAGCCATGCGTACCCATTTTGAAACCTGGAAAGGGTTTCGCCATCATGGAGGAACTTGTCACCAAAGGACTGGTAATCGGCTTTGCTCTTCTTCACCACCTTAATTCTTTGGTTTTGTCAACCGGTAGCCTTTGTTATGAGTTGATTCATCACCTCGAATCTAACCACTCCAATAGCCACATTCCCCTTTCTCCATGAGTTAGTGAATTTCATCGTTAGGCTCTCATTGTAACCTTTCATGGCTTCAAAAAAAGGAACCATCCCCGCTCTTCTAAAAATCCTCCAAAGGTCCACATTTTGTCTTAGAGCTTGGAAATTCGGTGGTTCAATTCACTTATGAAGCCCACCCATCTTAGAGAACTGTAAGCTTTCAGGATTCCATGAGCTTTTCCTCATAGCCCCACACCACCTTGGTAGCCTTCCAAAATTGCAGAACACACTATTGCTTTCATTTTGGAATTAATCGCTTTCAAAAATGAAGTTCAAGAACTTTCTTGAAAAGATGGCCAATATCACATTTTGTCAGGCTAAGTCTTCATAATTATTATTACAAATAATTAATGACTCTTGATTGTTCATAGCAAGCTAATCTTCACAATTGTGGATGGATTTGACATAAGGCACATCGCTACACTTGGATTTAACACTATCCTTTGCTTTGATAAAATCCATGTGATCCATTATAATCTTAGGAATGAAATAATAATTGCCACTTTCACCTTAGGAGATCTTCATACTCAAATTCATACCACTTTTTTCATCATTATTCTAAGATCCCTTTATTACACAAGATTGCATAAACCTCCTATGTCAATCCATTTTCTCAACTTTGAAATTTATACACATATTCATATTTTTCTTTGAGCACTTTGTCATTCAATGACAAAGGTAAATGATTGTTATCCCAGTGGGTCCACCTGTTGCACTCAAGCGCTTTGTTGGCTAGACAGTCAACTAAAATATTTCCTTCTCTAAACATGTATTGCACATGATAGTGAGTAAAGAAACTCATTAGGGACTTGCATTTTTTAATGATGTCTTTTAATTCCCATGGGGTCGCAATACTTCCATTCGATATGTCCACAATTAATTTAGAATCACCTTCCACAATTACCTTCTTAAAACCATATTCTCTTAGTGTCTTTAAACCTCCCCAAATAGCCATAGCATTGACTTTATTGTTAGTGCAAACTCCCATGTTTATACCATAGCTCACAATATAGTCTCCCAGATGGTTTCTCAGCAATCCTCCCGCCCTTGTCATGCCTGAATTACCTTTTGAGCACCCATCAAAATGGCATTTAATCCATTTTCTTTCAGGAGGGACCCAAACATTAGCCTTCCTAGCCAAAATCATGGCCCAATTTAGATTAGCAAGGTCCTTCTTTATACCTCAAAACTACTTAATTCTCAATTCTTTATAGGTCAACCAAACTTTGAGAAACTGTATCCTCCCACTTCCATGTTTTCCTATATCTGGGATTTTATAATCATACAAACCTCATAGTTGCTTCTCTTTGTCACTCTGAAAATCTTATTATTCCTTTCCTTCCAAATTCTCCAGGTTAAGAAGGGGTGATTTGATTCCAGAGATCCACTATGACCTTGTGGGAGAAAGGACAGTTAGACTAGCTTTCGACAAATATCTTCATAGTTGGGGGAAACACCCAGTTAGTGAACAATAAAAGAAGGAAGAATGACCAAACTTCTCTAGAGAACTAACAATGGAAGAAAAGATGTATTATTGAATCTTCATCCTGCTTGTAGAGAATGCATCTATTGGAAAGATGAAATCCTCTCCTTACCAGATTATCAATTGTTAGAATTATGCCATGTGAAGCGGCCCACCAGAAACAATTAACTTTTAGAGTAAGGTTTTTGATCCACACTTTTTCCTAGTGAGGGTGTCTATAGTCAATTAGGGGTTTCACCAGTTCATTATAAGCATGTTTAATTGAGAAGCAGCCTGAAGAGTTCCCCTTCCACAACCATTCATCTTTCCTTTCATTGGAGAACCAATTCACCTCCCCTATGAGGCTGTGTAACCTTTGTAGAAGCATCTCCCAGTTAATTTGTCTCTGGCCTCTCAAGTTAGCATTCCTTAGTAGCCTATTAAATTCCTTCCACTTAGGTTCTTTGAACTCCCAATTGATATAATCCACCACCTTTTTATTGGAAGTGGATTCACTCTAAGAGAAGGGGGGTGAATCAGAGTGGAATAATTTTAACTTTTGACTTTGAAAGCATAATGAAACTTTTACTGATTTTAACCCAATATGACAAATTTGTTTAAGCAAGTGAACACTAACACTTTAGATCAGATTGACATGAAACTTGACTAACATTTACAACCCATATTAAAAGCATCATATGATATTGTTCAATCAAATCTTTATGAACAATCTTGTTGTGCTTTATGAACAGAACTATTAAACTTCATAAAATGCAACTTTGACTTGCTTTTGACAAACTTTTGAGCATTCATATAATGAACATAGAATGAAGATGTAAATTCACTTTATAAAAGAATTTTTGCATCAGATTTGCACAATCTAATTTGCATGACAGACTTGAACAAATTGATGTTAAACTTGAACCTTAAAGTACTAGAGCATTGACCAACTGAATGAGCACAATAACATAAATGACTGAAAGAAAGATTATGCAAGATAGACACAAATCACACAAATGAGAGACATAGAAATTATCGAGTGGAAAACCCTCCTGGGGTAGAAAAACCACTCCTAAGCTGCCTTACTGGCTTAATTTCAAAACCACTACTTACAATGCCTTATAGGCTAATTTCTGAGCACCAACTCAAGGAGCACCAACCACTCATTTAGAGACACCAATCTCAAGGAGCACCAACCCCTCTTTAATTTACAGAATTATAATAACATAGAGTATCTCTCTATTTTCAAGATAAGCTCATAGAAACCCACACCCTTAATCTATCTAATACCCTAAAGATTCCCAAGATGAATCCTTAAAATATTAAATAAACTAAGTAAGAACATTTGCTCTGCATCATATTTTCAGACTTTTAGTATAGAGCATTTTCAATATCTTTTTCCCTTTTTGAGATAATCACAATTACAATCTCAACTTCTCACATTTCTTCAATACAATTGCTATGATGTACTCACACACCTTTTTCACTCTATTTCTTAGACATTTCTCATGGTTCTTAAAAAATAGTTAACACTATCTCTCTATATTTCAAGAAATCTTAAAAGCCCTAATCTATCTATTTTTCTTCTTACTCGAATTTCATCATTACATTTCAAGTAAAATACAATCCAGTAACTGCTTTTTCCATTTTTCAAAACAAAAGAGGTAAAATTCATAGTACCCAACTTTTGTTGAACAAAGTTGCCAGGTATTGTTGTGAGTTTGAGAAAATGTTCAACATGGAGGTTTTCTTCTAACAAAAATAGTCAAGGAATATGCATTTTTAGAAAGGAGACTGAACCCTATCCACATAAGGAGCTTGCACAGGCAAGGCTAACTGAAACAGCATTAAAACATATAAGTATTCCATGAACAATAGCCTCAAAAATAGCTTCAACAACAATGCAACTGAAACTACAATGTAGTGTAACTGAAACCACATAATAATGCACCCAAGAACAATTATCACCAAGTCCAGGTAAGAGATTGAAAAGATTTGCAAACTTCATGATTACCCATAAACCAAAAACACCATCCCTTAATTCTGATATGGTAAACTATTGCAATTTAGATTATGTGAAATCATGCATTTAATTCTGACCATGAAAATAATAAACCCATTTTTCATCTTCCATACAGAAGTAAACACATATCTTCTATTATCTATGCCAGAGAAGTAACGGTTCTTCAAAGAAGTTAAAAAGATGAGTACCTAAGAAGACCGAAAGAGATTTTGTCAAGGAGAAATTTACCAAATTGGAAGAGTAGCAAAAACAACACGAGCTTCTTCCAATTTCAAGCTCTTACCAAGTGACAAGAGACTGACAGGAGAATCGACCATGGTAATGGTCTTTCATATTCCCCCATACGTTGTCCAAGAAAATTAGAAATCCAACTAACACAGTGAAATGGCTGAGAGGAGATCTCCATGGTGGTGACCAAAATAGGGTTTGAAACCCACAGACAGTGAGACAAAAAAATTGCCCTAATCTTTCCAAAACAAAAACAGCCGAAGACCTTTACCATTTTTTATAAAGATTGAAGTCTGAAAGGACTTAATTAATAATTCAAAAATCATAATGCATTTTGAAATCCGCGGACAGTTCAATGCCTTGCATGTCGACCAACATCATTACCATTGATCAATTATTGACCAAGTGAAATTCCGACCAAATAATGCCTTGTATTATTTGTCATGACCACTTTACAAACCAAATGCGGATTACCTTAGTCTTACTTTCTTCCAAGTAATCAAGGCCATGTCACTTCCATGGTGACATTTTAAATAAACATAACCTTATTCCTGATGTCGGCCTTAAGGCCTAGTGATATATCAACACCACAAGACCCAATAACATATGCACAAGTAATGAACAATTTGTTTGCCTTTATTCAGAATCAATTTCCATCATAGAATTCCCTATATATCCAATGCCTTATGAAATTTAATAAAGGCTAATTTCATGCCAAATTCAATATGCCATACATCCATGGAAAATTCAATATACTGTATGCTCAAGCCATTATCAAGTATTTCATATACCCATGCCAATATCACCATATCATATGCCCATGCCATTAACAATTATTTAAGGAAACCCAATAGGGTTTTCTTAAGACTAAGAACCAACTGCAATTGATCATCCCAAGAACCAAGATAATTGAAAGCATTACCTGATAGATTCTGAATAGAGAAGCACACCTCTGATGTTGTTTAGAAAATTGTATCAATGTCATGATGTTAGAAATTTGAACAAGCCAATAACATATAACCCTGTAGATCACTGTAGCACAAAATGTCAAACCAGAATCATATCACCTGAAGATGGGAACATTATCCTGTAAACAAGATTCCTTATGATTTGCACATGGAGTCAAGAGATCAGTGCCATCAAAGATAACATCATAAGACCAAACTGTGAAATGCCAAGGCACCAATCCAGGTCAGTTTTGACATCAAGGACAAATGCCACAGAAGAAGCCAACAAAATCCCCCTTTGTCCTTGATGGCAAAAAATCTGACCCATCTGAACCACCATTTTCTCCCCCTTTTTGTCACAAGGACAAAGGAAGAAACCTTTGAAATGCCATGAAATACAGCAACCAACCAATACCCAGCTGCATATAGAGCAAGAATGCAGCAAAAATGCAGACCCAATACCATAATCCAAGTGAATCAAAAACAATTTATGGTGCTTGGTGAAGGTAAGAATATGTGCCATGATGATCACAAAAACAATGAATAGAAAACAATGAACCAATACTTTCAAGCACCTCTGTTTTGATGCGGATGTAGATGAATCCTCTTTTTAAGAACCAATACCATGGTCACCTATTATACCAAGCCGAACCTGAAAAAAATGCATGCCCATGCAAAACTGTGACCTATAACATAAACTAAATTCATAATCCTAAGCAACCTGTAGCATAATATTCAATATTAGTCCAACAAAAAAAACATAAGCATCTGTGAAGCAGAAATATGAATAGGAAGCATGAATATCCTGAGAAATAAGTTTTGTAAGTTGCCACACCATGAATGCTAATGGATATCATCTTAATGTCATAAATCTAAACAAATGTATCAATATTAGGTTTGGCATCAAGAGCAGACCAAAATGACTGAAAAACCAACAACATCATAAGGCTGCAAATCTGAACATCACTATACTGCCACTATCCAAGCAACCTGTCAAAGATTCATAACCAAAACTGCACACCAAGGCTAACTGTTCCTATGTAACAATATTAGAGAACAAAGCACTATTAATCAATATCAATGTTTCATCTTGAGATGTCGATTATAATGTCAAGCCAATTTGAAACATATGAACTAGATGAAGACTTCAGATATATCAATCACAGAGACAATGTGAAAGAACCATGAAGATATTAAATGATAAAACCATCTAAACATGTCATGGTGATCTTTTTCAACAAAGATTGAAGATTAGTTACTTGAACAGACCACCTTTTGGTCATATTAAACTTCATCCTCCATTGTCAACTATAAACACACTATTACCAGTATGAATAACCATGCACAAATGCATATCCTGTTGTAATGAACATATGGCAAACATCACTACCAACATATAAAAACTAAGTGCTTGCCATGAAACATGTGAACCAAGAACCAACTGTTCACAGTATGTGCCACCCAAATTATGTAAATGTGTCATCAAAGTTAGTATTGTTGCCAAAGACAAACATCCACGACAAACATTTGAAAGCCAAAAAACCAAAGAAACCAACTGCAACTACAATTAGAGCAGCAAACAATGATAAGAAAGTTGTAAGAGAGCAACCATAGAACCAAGCTCCCCCTACAAAGAGGCTTCACAAAAAAAAAATCCTTTATGATCCGTAAGACACCATTTCTTTTCTCAAGCTTATTGAAAATGTGCAAATTCTTCAATCAATGACTCTTTCATTCAATAACTTACTGCACATTTCTCCATGAACATAATAAAACACAGTATGATGATCAAATTCATTAGCAAATGAAACACTGAAGTATACTACTGCCAAACCAGATTTATATACATCAACAAGCAAGTAGATACCACTACATATTCAAAACTTCCTTAATGAACTAGTAGTAAGATTAGTAGGCTAGCTCATTTTCATTTCAACTAACCTTGTTCTTCAGAATAACATCTTCCACCACAATAACATAAAGAAGCCAAATTTGTAGCATACAGTCCACTACATAAGTCTCAAGTCGCCAAACTATCATTATCACGTAGTAATCAACTATCAAAAGAAAATATTGATCATTAGATGCATATTGAAATCTTCATCATCCAAGAATACCCAAACTTCTATCAATGTTGTTTTTCTGTTCTCAAGTACTCATATTCTATACCAACATAATCAATGTCAAAAATGCTACACCAACAACCACAACTCTAGAAAACTAATTTTATAGCAAATACTTAGTATGTTGTTCATGTTTTCCTAGAACAATACTGTAGAACTCAGCATTTATCATTAATGTTTTTCAACTAACTACCTCTATCATTATTTCAATTAAGACCTCAAACAACTCATTGTCTTAACATGCTCTGTTGTTGAAACATCATTCATATAAATCGAGGCACTGTATATTGTATCAAATTGTTGTTAGATATGGTTTCAATGTATTGAACAATGATGAGACAATATAATAGGATTTGATGACAAAGACAAAATGAGCACCACTTCACTGTTCAAGCATCTTAACCTCATGAATCTCTTGAGTAACACAAACCATCACCGATTCTGATAAGTAAAAAAAATATTGATCCTTCTGGCCCAAACAATACATTTCAACAAAGTAAGGTTAATAACAATTTGTCCACAAATGGTGGAAAGCATAATTGTGTCACAAGTATCTTTTACTATGGACACTCCCAAAGAAACAAGAAGCATCAACAACTGCAACACCAATAGTCATATGATAAATCATCTTCTAACAAAATGATGATATAAATGAACCATAGCATTAAGACAGTTATCATTAACTCATTGTCACTATTATTCCCAGCATAGACAATAAAACAAGTCTGTGTCTTGCATTTTGATGATAAATAGGTTATGAAACAACAAGATTCTACTACATTTTATTTGATATCAAAGGGGTTTTATTCAAAATACATTAATCATCTCCCCCTATATTCATACTTCCTTTCAAATGCTTAGAAATGATTCTTGTGCAGCATGCACAAGATTTAGTTCTTCCTTTTTCTTTTCTTACTTTCTTCTCCATACTTGTATAGGCTTTGTCTTCTCCTTACTCATGGTATTATTTTCCTTTTGTTTGAACATGTAGTCCCTAGATGGATTTAACAAACTTTTCTTACACCACTGTGCTTTGTGCCCAAACCCATTACACCTATAACATATAATAGTGTTGTCTAGACCAAAGAGAGAACAATTTCTTCTAGGCATGTTGTATGAACCTCTCTTGACATTTCTCACATGATTATGAGTTTTATTCATCCAACAATTTCTTGCTCTATGTCCATAAGCATTACAACAATAACAATAGCCATGAAATTGAGAGTGGTTATACCTGATAAATAGAGATCTTGATGGTCTTTTTGTCCTTTCATCAACCCATTTTTCTTCTGTTTGAGCAACAACAATATGGTGACCAAGATCAACCTTCAATCTTGGTGTTTTCTTGGCTGTAAATGACTTTCCATCTGCAGTAGCAAAAATTGTTTCATGTTTAGATTCTTCTGTAGAGCCTTGTCCAACCTCATATCCCACTCCTGTAGGATCTTTAAATCGCTTTTATCTGCCAATCATCTCATTCAATAAATTACTACTGCAATCAAATTTTTTATTTTTATCCAATTGAACCTTAACACTTTCAAGCTCTTTTCTTAATGCAACTACTTCTCCTTCAAGTTTTAGACATTCAATCTTTTTAACTTCCAAATCAGACCTTACAACAAGTGCTATCCTTTTACATTCCTCAACTTCAATTTTCTGACTGATAATCAAATAATCTTTAAGAGTTAGTTCTTTTAACAAGGAGTCATTATCTAAACATTTCTTTAATGAGGAAACCTCATTTTCCATTTTATTACATAATTCATTCTTGTCTTTTAACTTGGCTTCTAATCCCTCTTCAGTCTTTTTCTTATCAACCATTTGGGCTTTCAGAAATTCAATAATCTTTTTATCATCATTATGATCTTGTATTACAACTTTATTGACACTGACACTTTCCTTTAAGTGTACCTTAAGATCCTGATTTTCTTTTCTAATCCTCTTAAGCTCATCTAAGGTAGCAAGCAGTTCTGCTTCCAAATCAACCTCAAACTCATCACCTTCACAATCCTTTTTGCAAAATTCTTGTTCAAAGTCACTTACTAAGTAATCTTCTTCACCAACTACAAGATCACTTTTAGTATTAACTGGCAGGGGTAATTCTTGAGACAAAACTTCACTAGACTTGGTAGGGGTTGATTTATCAAATGTTTTCTTAACACTAGTAGCTTTCTTTTGACCTTTGTTCCTTTTGCACTTAGCCATGAAAAATACTCCACGACACTAAAAAACAGACTTCCAAGACCAAAATAATCCTAGGTATGAAACCTAATGTAGGACCCTACGCTCTGATAGCACTTGTTGGAAGTGGATTCACTCTGAGAAGGGGGGGGTGAATCAGAGTGGAATAATTTTAACTTTTGACTTTGAAAGCATAATGAAACTTTTACTGATTTTAACCCAACGTGACAGATTTGTTTAAGCAAGTGAACACTAACACTTTAGATCAAATTGACATGAAACTTGACTAACATTTACAACCCATATTAAAAGCATCATATGATATTGTTCAATCAAAGCTTTATGAACAATCTTGTTCTGCTTTATGAATAGAACTATAAAACTTCATAAAATGCAACTTTGACTTGCTTTTGACAAAATTTTGAGCATTCATATGATTAACACAGAATGCAGATGTAAATTCACTTTATGAAAGACTTTTTGCATCAGATTTCCACAATCTAAATTTGCATGACATACTTGAACAAATTGACGTTAAACTTGAACCTTAAAGTATCAGAGTATTGACCAACTGAATGAGCACAATAACATAAATGACTGAAAGAAAGATTATGCAAGATAGACACAAATCACACAAATGAGAGACACAAAAATTGTCAAGTGGAAAACCCTCCTGGGGTAGAAAAACCACTCCTAAATTTTCTTATTGGCTTAATTTCAAAACCACTGCTTATAATGCCTTATAGGCTAATTTCTAAGCACCAACTCAAGGAGCACCAACCACTCATTTAGAGACACCAATCTCAAGGAGCACCAACCCCTCTTTAATTTACAGAATTATAATAACACAGAGTATCTCTCTGTTTTCCAGATAAGCTCATAGAAACCCACACCCTTAATCTATCTAATACCCTAAAGATTCCCAAGATGAATCCTTAAAATATAAAATAAACTAAGTAAGAACATTTGCTCTGCATCATATTTTAAGACTTTTATTACAAAGCATTTTCAATATTTTTTTCCCTTTTTCAGATAATCACAATTACAATCTCAACTTCTCACATTTCTTCAATACAATTGTTGTGATGTACTCACACACCTTTTTCACTCTATTTCTCATACATTTCTTATGGTTCTTAAAAAATAGTTAACACTATCCCTCTATATTTCAAGAAATCTTAAAAGCCCTAATCTCTCTATTTTTCTTCTTACTCGAATTTCATCATTACATTTCAAGTAAAATACAATCCAGTAACTGCTTTTTCCATTTTTCAAAACAATAGAGGTAAAATTCGAAGTACCCAACTTATGTCGAACAAAGCTGCCAGGTATGGCTATGAGTTTGAGAAAATGTTTAGCATGGAGGTTTTCTTCTAATAGAAATAGTCAAGGAATATGAATTTTTAGAAAGGAGACTGAACTCTGTCCACATAAGGAGCCTGCACAGGCAAGGCTAACTGAAACAACATTAAAACATATAAATATTCCATGAACAATAGCCTCGAAAATAGTTGCAACAAAAATGTAACTGAAACTACGATGTAGTGTAACCAAAACCACATAATAATGCACCCAATAACAATTATTACCGAGTCCAGGTGAGAGACTGAAAATATTTGCAGACTTCATGATTACCCATAAACCAAAAACACCGTCCCATAATTCGGATATGGTAAACTATTGCAATTTAGATTATGTGAAATCATGCATTTAATTCTGACCACAAAAAGAATAAACCCATTTTTCATCTTCCATATACAAGTAAACACATATCTTCTAATATATGTGCCAGAGAAGTAACAATTCTTCAAAGTAGTTAAAAAGATGAATACCTGAAAAGACTGGAAGAGATTTTGTCAAGGATCAATTTACCAGACTGGTAGAGCAGCAAAAACAACATGAGCTTCTTCCAATTTCGAGCTCTTACCTAGTGACAAGAGACTGACAGGAGAATCGATCATGGTAATGGTTTTTCATATTCCCCCATATGCTGTCCAAGAAAATCAGAAAGCCAACTAACATAGTGAAACGGCTAAGAGGAGATCTCCATGGTGGCGGCCAAAATAGGGTTTGAAACCCACAGACAATGAGACAAAAAAATTGCCCTAATCTTTCCAAAACAAAAACAGTCGAAGACCTTTACCATTTTTTATAAAGATTGAAGTCTGAAAGGATTGAATTAATAATTCAAAAATCATAATACATTTTGAAATCTACGAACTGTTCAATGCCTTTCATGTCGACCAACATCATTACCATTGATCAATTATTGACCAAGTGAAATTCCAACCAAATAATTCCTTGTATTATTTGTCATGACCACTTTACAAACCAAATGTTGATTACCTTAGTCTTACTTGTTTCCAAGTAATCAAGGCCATGTCACTTCCATGGTGACATTTTAAATAAACATAACCTTATTCCTATTGTCAGCCTTAAGGCCTAGTGATATATCAACACCACAAGACCCGATAACATATGCACAAGTAATGAACAATTTGTTTTCCTTTATTCAGAGTCAATTGCCATCATATAATGCCCTATTTATCCAATGCCTTATGAAATGTAATAAAGGATAATTTCATGCCAAATTCAATATACTGTATGCCCAAGCCATTATCAAGTGTTTCATATACCCATGCCAATATCACTATATCATATGCCCATGCCATTAACAATTATTTAAGCAAACTCGATAGAGTTTTCTTAAGACTAAGAACCAACTGCAATTGATCATCCCAAGAACCAAGATAACTGAAAGAATTACCTGACAGAGTCTAAATAGAGAAGCACACCTCCGATGTTGTTTAGAAAATTGTATCAATGTCATGATGTTAGAAATCTGAACAAGCCAATAACATATAACCCTGTAGATCACTATAGCACAAAATGTCAAACCAAAATCATATCACCTGAAGATGGGAACATTATCCTATAAACAAGATTCCTTATGATCTTCACATGGAGTCAAGAGATCGGTTCCATCAAAGATAACATCATAAGACCAAACTTTGAAATGCCAAGGCACCAACCCAAGGTAGTTTTGACATCAAGTACAAATTCCATAGAAGAAGCCAACACTTTTTACCACATATTCTTGTCAGGATTTTTTTAAGAGGGTTGAAGCCTTCTAAGGAAGAGAGAGGGGAATCCTCAGTCCAAGGGTCTTTCCAAAAATCAGTATCTTTTCCATTACCAATCCTTTTTCTCACCCCCAGTGTCAACAATTTTTTTACTGTGATAAGATGGTTCCAAAGGGAAGACCCATTAGGTAGATTGGTAGTAGAGAGGAAGCAGCGAGGATCCCTATTCTTTAGATATTTAGCTTGGAAAATCTTCACCCAATCCTTAGACCCTTCCAAGAGATTCCATCCCAACTTAGCAGTGAGGGCTTTGTTAAGCAGTTTAATTCTCCTTATCCCCAGACCTCCAACATTTTTAGGATTACACACTTTCTCCTAGCTAACCTACGCTAGTCTATTTTTCTCTTCTATTCCAGACCACATGAATCTTCTTTGAATCTATTCTATTTTATCCCCAATGAAGGACAAAATTTTAAAGAGAGACAAATAGTAGACCAGTATATTCTATAAAGAGGCTTTTAGTGGTTGTATCTTCCCAACGAAACTTAGAAGTTTTCCTTTCTAGCCTACCAGCTTCTTTTGAACTCTCTCAATCAAATGATTCCAGTAATTTTTTTCCAATTTTCTTGATATCAGAGGTATCCCAAGGTAGGCTACAGGTAAAATAGCTTCCTGATATCCCAAGATTCTCACTGGTCACTCTTTCCTTCACTACTTGGTTAGCATTGAAGAAGTATATCTTTCTTTTATCATAATTAATATGCTAACCGGAGACAAAAGCATAGTCATTTAAAATAGCTTTCCATAGACTAGCTTCCCCTATCGAGGCTTCACCAAACGGGATGGTATCATCAACAAACTATTGGTGAGAGTCAGGCAGGAGTGACGAAGCAGCTTTAACTCCTTTAAGGTCCTTAGAGTCAATTAGCTTTTGGATATTCCTTCCAAGGACCTTAGCAACTATTATGAAAAGATAGGGGGAGAGGGGGTCTCCTTGTCTAAGGCCATGACCACATGAGAAGAAACCATAGGGAACACCATTAACAAGAACTGAGCACACAGGGGAGTTAACACAAGCAATGAGCATCTTAAAAAATCTGCCCTCAAACCCAAATTTCCTAAGAACAACAAAGAGAAATGGTCAAGAAACTCTATCTAAAGCCTTAGAGATATCAATTTTCAAGGTCATCCCAGGGTTTTTACTGAGATCCATAGAGTGAAGGATTTCATGGGTAGTTATTATAGCATCTAAAATGTTTCTTCCTTGGACAAAACCTTTTTGGTTCAAGGCTATCATTTTGCATAAAATAGCTTTAAGTTGTACACAAGGAGCTTTGAAAAAAAATTATAGATAGTATTGCAGAGGCTGATGGGTCTAAAATCCTTGACAAAAGAGGCTTCTTCATTCTTGGGAATAAGGGAAATAAAGGTGGTATTCAATTGGTTTAGGAGCCTACCCGATCTAAATAAATCTCTAGTAGCATTGAATAAGTCAATTTTAACAATATCCCTGTATGTCTAAAGAAAGGTACAAGGGAACCCATCAGGTCTCGGAGCTTTGTAAGCCCCAAAGGAGAAAACAACCTATTTAACTTCCTCCATAGAAACAAAATTAGACATAATCTTAAGTCTTGTTCAGATATTACTTTAGGAATCACTTCAAGGAAATCATCATTTACTTGATTAGGATCACCTTGGGCATTCTAGGAGGAGGAAAAGAAGCTAACAACTTCCTCGACAAGTTCTTTTTCAGTCGAAACCATGGATCTGTCTTCTTTCTTGAGCAATTTGATCTTGTTCCTGCTTCTATGTTTCATGGTAGATTGGTGAAAGAATTTAGTGTTGTGGTCTCCTTCAATAAGCCATTGGACCTAAGACTTTTGTTTCTAGAAAATCTCCTCTCTTTTGTTGACCTTAAACCATTGAGATCTTGGATCATGTTCTTTAATGCAAATCTATTCATCCACAAGGTTGGCTTCCATTTTATTTTGCACTTCCTTTAAGTTGTTTCCCAGAGATTTTTTAATTTCAAAAATTTACCAAAGATAACTTTATTCCATCCTTCCACTCTCGAGATTAATATGTTATAGACTATAAAATATAAAAAATTAAAGATAATTGATATATTTAAGATATAAATATTAAAGTTAGAGTCGACCAATCTTAATTGAATTTATTCATATAATTTAAAATCCAAACCTCTATATTAAGATTACTCATTAACAATAATAATATAAAAATAAGTTAAAAATCTTTCATTTTGATATAAATGAAAGTAATTATGCTTGAATTTCAACCAGTGATCCATATATATGTCATATTGAAAATAACCACTTAAGAGTCAACACAAATGTTACAAAGAATCAAAAGAGGTGTTTGAAACCTCTAAATTTAAAATAAGTATTGAACATAGGGGGACTTGGTTAAAAAATGATAGAAATATAAGGGAATCTATTGGTGAAAACAATAATAAATAGGCTAAGACTAGTAAAATATGACAACATCAACCAAAAAGGTTAAAAGATAAATATAGAAAATAGCCTTCAAACATAATTTTTTCCACTTGTTTGAAATACGATTTTCAAATATATTTTTTACATATAAATAGTACTCTTTGTGAGATGAACTGAAGAAAATTTAAATGATTTAAATAAAGGTGGTAATCGAAGCTGCTCATTGAGTGGAAAGTGGTGGGTGTCAGTTGGCAATTGGCTATGATTGTGCAGCAGATTCTGCAGGTTAGTTCAGTGATGGAAATGGTGACTTTTGTTCATATTCTGTGGGAGTGGAATAGGGTTGCAGATTGCTTGGCAAAGTGTGCTTCTAAGCGTGATGATGGTTGGAGAGTCGAGGAATGGGAGCTTGTTCCTCTCGAGCTTCACCATGATTTGGAGGGAATTCTTGCAGAGGAAAAGTCTGGTTAAGGATTTGGTTAACTTTGGTTGGGCTTTGGCCTTGTGATTTTGTTGTTTCTTGGGACTGTGCGGCTTTGCTTTCTTTGTAATGTTCCTTTCTGATTATCAATAAAGTTTTTACCCCTTTTTATAAAAAGGTGGTAATCTAAGCTATGTAAATTCATTCTTTCATTTAACTATTATAAATTTTATTAAATTAAAAAAATCATATATTTGAGTTTTTCATATTTTTATTTAGATATAAATGTTGTTTTCTTACCATTTTAATATTTTTTAATTTTTATTTGTTCATTGACATACTTAATGATAATATCATAAAGTTTGTAGTGTTACTATTATTTATTAGGATGTGAATAATTTTTCTATTTACAACTTAATAAAATATTATATATTTCTAAATGTATTATATTGTATATCTAATATTAGATAACAACATTTTAAATTTAAGGAAAATGTATTTTATTTTCTATTTTACTAGTCTTAAATTTCTAGTCATAATAATATATTGAGGAGGTTCGATTAAGATTTTAGTTTTTTTTTAAATCAATTTATGTATTATTCTTGTTCTTTTTGAAGTTTAACTTGTAAGAAATTTTAATTTTATTTTATTATTTTAATTATTCTTTCAAGTCTCTTCTAATCTTGATTATATTTATATAGCATACAATAGTTTAAAATTTGAGTTTCAATCAAAATTTATTTCATTTTAAGATTTTTTTAGAAAAGAAACTAATATTTTATTTTATTTTTATACTTGAATTTCAATTGCTTCAAGAAATTTTATGTGAAAGATGATGAGTACAAGAAAAGATCCTCTCATCACAAGAAAGGTCGCAGAAAAAATGACAAAGATAAAAAGAAATCTTCTTATGTCAAGAAAGGTCACGCGAAAGGTGAAGACAAGAAAAGATCCTCCAAGAAAAGGTTACATAAAAGGTGAAGATAAGAAAATCTCCTCTTGTTTTAGGAAATGTAATGTGACAATTGAAAGATGATAAAGATGAGAAGAACACAACTTACAATTATAAGAAAGGGTGGTGAAATTCAAAGCAAAAATCAAGCGGATATCATTAAAAACTAAAACATAAGTTATAAAATATTATATTTTCTATTTGTTTTAAATATTTATTTTTTTAATAATAAATTTGCATATCTCTCTAAAACTTATTCTTTTGAAAATAGTTTAATTAACCTAATTTTGAACTAATAATATGACTTATGGTAAATTTTGATTATGATAATGTCTTATCAAATAAAAACTTCATTTATCTTTTCAATTCATTAAAAAAATTGAATACTTACGTCTTATTATTCTTTAGAATATTTTTGAAAAATATGTTTACAAATTCATATAAAAAATTAGTTATAAATATATCTATCATATACCTAATATTATTAAGCATTAATAGTTTAAATTTAAAGAAAATATATTTCATTTTCTATTTTATTAGAGTTAAGTTGAAATTTTCATTTAATATATTAATTTATAGTTATAATATTTTCAATTTCTCTATATTTTTTATTCATTTTGAAGTTTAATTTAATTTATAACTAATTTAAATTGATTCTAAGATTTCAAAGAATATATTTAAATATTTTAACTATTATTCTAAGCTTAAATTTTGATTATATTTGTACAATATATAGTAATTTGAAATTTACATTTTAGTAAAAATCTCAATTCTCATTTTATTTAAAAATATATAATTTAAGCTTTAATTTTCTTGAGTAGTATGGGATTCTTGAAACATCATCTCAATGATAGTGAACTATAAAAGGGACAAAAAATGGGATAGTGTGGGATATTATGGAATTAGACAATTTACAATTAGTTGCATTTCTTGTGATCATGTTCAAATTTTAGTGATTAGTGTCTCAAGAAGTCGTCAATGTAGTAGAGTCACATTCACTCCATTAGTGTATAAGAGAAACATAAATGTAGTATGAGGGAAGGAAATATGGGATAGTATGGGATGTTGTATCTTTCTAATTTTTAATTGGTCACATTTATTATGAACATGCTTAATTATTAGTGATTAGTGTATGAATGAGTCATCAATGCGCAATAGAATCACATTTAGTCCCTTATTCTAGTTGATCACTTTTTGTACTTGTGGTGTGTCTATTAAGTCCTATTAATTATTTGGGTTGTGTTTGTGGCTTCCCATAATTAACTAGATAAATTTCCAATACAGACTCTTCTAATAATACCTTGAATTTCATTGGAAGGGTGGCTAAGTAATGTGTACTCACATTGTGGGATCATCTTATACTATTCCACTAAAACCAAAACCTATTGTAAACTCTTTGAGAACTTATTCATGCTTAGTGATAGAAAGTGAGTGTTAGCAAGAAAAATGGGGAGACATATACTAGAGTTTTGAGGCCCAATTAATTTCCATGTGTTGTATTTATACCCCAAACTCATACATACAAGAGGAGAAAAGAGTTATCTCAAACAATGCATAAACTCATTAGCATAATGAAATATATAGAAAATTTGATTACCATAGATCATAACCCATACCAAATATAAGTTCGGATATATATATGCTTGTTGACATGTAAATATGCTAAGGGTCCTACCCTCTCTACAAAATTTACTATCCTTCTTCTCTTAATACGTATTCATTAATTATTCTTATATCTTCTTACTTATAACATACTTTGTATCTACTTTGTTACATTATATATTATCTTATACAAATATCTACTTGGTGAGACGTTTCCCTTAGATTATACTATTATTCTAGAATGTTTCCTTTCATCTAGAAGATCTTGAACCTCTTTGTAGAGGTTTGTGGTAGGATCTTCATGAATTTTCTGGTTTCTTGTTGATTCATTTCCAACATCGTCCCTGCTTTTAAAATATTGTCTTGTTCTCAATACAAATTTGTTTCTACTTTGCATGATAATGTTTAAGTCTTGCCCCATTGGTATAACATTGTAATATGGTCCCATCTAGTCTTCTTAACCTAGTTGATCCATGTTCTAATATTTCATCAATGAGGTAGGGGCCAAGCCATTGAACTTTGAGTTTCCTTTTTTTCTTAAATTTCCTATCATATAATATAACCATGTCATTTTTTTGAAATTATTTAGATTTAATATTTCAGTCATGTCATGCCTTTTCACCTTTGTTCAATGAGTTGGTGGTGTTCTGCAATTTGTCTTGCTTCATCCAATTTCTCCAATTCTTCTAGCCTATGTTTGATTGATTCATCATTTGTTAGTCTTAGGGTGAGTGTAGTGTGGAGGTTGTGGATAATTAAATTTAAGGGCACACTAGCTTCCATCTCGTAAACTAGCTTGAAAGGGGTAAACTAAGTAGATCTTTTATATGTAGTTTTATAGGCCCAAAGTACTATTTGTACCTTGATGTTTCGATCTATTCTATTTGCGTTGCATATTTTGGTAAGGTTAGTTCCTATGTTTTTTTCAAGGCCTTACTTGCTCCTTTGCCTGTGAGTGATATAGTGTGCTTTAATTATGAGTTATCATAAATTTTTCAAGTATTTCTTTGATAACCTTGTTAATGAAATGTTTCCCTTGATCACTCATGATACTCAAAGGGAACCCAAATATTTTAATAATATTGTGATAGAGGAACCTTATGGAAGCTTGTGTGGTACAATATTTAGTAGCATCTACCTCAACCTATTTTGTTAGATAATTTATCTTAGTAATGATAAATCTAGCCTTAGTTTTTTTGGAAGATCAATAGGTTTGATGAAATGGTATTTGGGTGAGTACCAATTGTAGAGGAATTTCATCCCTAGCAGTAGGTTTCCAAATTCTTTAGGAAATATCACAATTTATTGCATGTTATTTAGCATCCTTGTGTAGTTTGAGCCACCAAATTTTGGCCAACAAAACCGTCTTGGTTGTAGCTTCTTCAAAATTATGTCCACTAGATATTCCTTCATGTGTGTCTCTCAATATGTCATCCCTTTAATGATCATAGACCACTTGGCAAAAAATATAATCACTTAGTCATTTCTATAGTATCCCCTCAATCAATATGAACACTAGTACCCTCCGTAATAGTAATTTCTTGTCATGCACTAGCATGTCAATTGAATATTCACTAGTTGATAGTAGTGTTGCAACATTATTTAGCTCCTCTTGCGCCATATATATCTGGAATAAGGTTGCACAAGGGAGATTTTCTTCATACTTTTTAATCAAAAAATAATATCAAGGAATATTACATGTCTTCTCTCATCTTAGAGCATTGAAAGAGAAATCAATGTAAAAATACTTAGATTTGGTGCACTAAAAGGAGTAACAAATATATATTTTTGGCATTTTTTTGTTTTATTTTATCTTATATTTATTAAGGGGCTCATTAAGGAAGAGTTGTTTCATCTCTCTAGCTATATGATAACATAGCAAAAGTGTTTTTTAATATTACCTATCCCTATTAATAAAAAGGGTAGAGTAGACATTTTTTGAGAAATTTATCAAGAAAGCATAATATAGAATATATTAGGCATTGAGTTTGATAGTATAGGTCTAGTCCATGAATTTGACCCAAAACAAATAAAAATAACTATTTTGATTTTGATCTAATTACCTATCTAGATCATCTCCTATTCTAGATCTTGAGAAGAATTAGTTTAAGTGACATATCATATCTATCTATTACATTATTCTATCATAATGCTAGACTTATTCCCTCTTATTTATTTCTAAAACAACAAATTCTTGTATCTATATTTATCTCACCCCAACTATAATTAAATGTGAGTATTCTAGGTTAATGCTTACATGTTTACATTTTATTGGAAAGACTAGACTAATCCTAGGGAGTTTTTACTTCTATTCATAATTTTTTGAACTTGATTGGTCCTCCACAACATAATTTTTCTGTTTTTCTTATTCATTAGGATTTTATAGATCTAATTTTTTTATAATTTTGCATCCAATTTTTAAATTTGGACTTCTACATATTTTAGTGATTTATCTTTCTTCTAGGGCTTGTGTACACATTATTATGTGATATTTTATGCCCTATATTATTCTACCTTTGTGGCTCATTTCAAATATTATTCTTGGATTATTTTTAGGAATGCATATCAAATTTTGATAGGTTCCTATATTCTATTACACATTATCCTTCTTTTTTATATTCTCATGGAGCATTTTCATAAGGATAAGGATGTGTTTTCTATGGAGGTTTTTCTCTATCATTTCTCATATTTTATTTTCTTCATAATTCTTATTATTATTCATCCATGCCTATTAGATACACTTGCACCATTTTTAAATGATCCTAATGTAAATCATATAGATAGTGATATTAATGAGTACACACCTAGTGAAGATATATCTTGTGATATTCCTTGTAGGATAGATATAAGTTATATAGTTTTACCTCCAAATTTTCATGATATTATTGTATTACATAATAATTGTTCTTTCACATGTCATGATACTATTGAATATATAGATTCATGCATTTTAGAGGAAATAGCTTCTCTTATATATGATTATATGGTGAATTCACCTACTCCCATACCTATGGATATGTTATGAAATTAGATTACCTATATATGATGATCACTCTAGAGATAAGTTTAATAATAATTATATTCATATAACTTGCAATGTGCCTTCTATAGCATCGTAATTTGTCCCCTTGACAATTTCACACTCGATTTTGATCTAATGTCCTAAATTATGCATTCCATGGCCCACTTGGATATTTACCAAGAAAACCTATATACAAAACCTAGGAAAACATTTAATATTTTGCTCCCTTCACTTTACATCCCATAAAATAAGGTTGAGACAAAGTCGCCGTGAGCGACTTAGTCCCCCTATTTTGCCTCTAAATTTTAATATGTCAGAGTTGGAATTTTAATATTTGAATTTCAAATGTCAAATGTCAACCATCGAGATTTACTTTTTGGGAAATTAGATTAATTGGATATAAACTCCTATTCATTTCATCATTTGAAATCTAAGGAACAAGAAGAGCAATCATTATACTTCAAGATCAAGTCAAGCGCATTCAAGAGAAAATTTATGGTAGCATTTCAATATTGAAGCATCATGTCAAGTTTCATGTGAGTTTATTCATGTTTATGCTATCATTTTATTTGTACTAATCCTTGTAGTTCTTTCAAGAAAATCAAGCCAAACAACAATCAAGCCTTGTGGTGATGTGCATAACTTTAATCCTTCAAGGAATCAGATTTGAGTGGTGAGTTGTAGTTCATTATTGATTCATAAAATTCATTTGTCATTTAGTCTCTATCCCTCAAAAGGATAAGATCTCTTTCATAAACGTTTCCATTTTGGAGGTGGAAACACCAACATGGGGTTTGATTGAGGCAAGCCCCTATATGGAACAACCCTTCCTCTCTCTTTGAATGTGTAGGTTTTAAATCTAAGGAAGATTGGAGGGAGATTGAAGATCATTTATTCATTGTTGCACTCAAACCCTACAACATGACAAGATAC
Source organism: Sequoiadendron giganteum (assembly GCA_007115665.2). NCBI lineage: Eukaryota > Viridiplantae > Streptophyta > Pinopsida > Cupressales > Cupressaceae > Sequoiadendron > Sequoiadendron giganteum. Next base: position 625,086,905 of record CM021106.1, on the reverse strand, counting down.
TTAAACTCAATTATCTCAGCATTTGATGAAGATCCGATAGTGAGATCTAGAAGGAAGAAGCCTCTAATTAGACACCAAGGACTGTAAAGACAAATTTCAAATTGGGTTACAAGGGAATAGTTGCTCTGGGCAACTTAGCCCAAGAAATTAACTCCAAATTTGTATGATAGGTGCATAGAGCTCTACCCTTTCCAAATCTATTGTTGAAATTTTATTTTACAATTTCCCTATTGCTAAAAAGTTACATTTATAGATTAGGTCACATAGTTTCATCAAGTCAATCAAGCAATTGAAAAATTCCAATCAATTTCAAGGGAATTAAAGGATCATATCCAAGGCTAATTGACTCACCTACAAGATTGAAATTCAATATAATATTCTATTCGATTTACATCCTAATGTTCATTGAAAAATGCTTGATCTCAGTGATCTATGCATTAGACCTAGGACTCCTTTTTCAACTAAACATTTTGGTGAACCTGACATATCTTATACTTGCAATTTTCCTAATTTGTTAGTGCATAAAATTTTAAAATTGAATTTAAAACCTAGGATATCTGAAAATATTGTTGACAATTTGTATTTATATTCAAAAAAAACTATCCATTTTCATTAGCTTTTCATCATAAACTTTGAAAAATTAATTTGGAAAAAATTGTAATTTAAAAATCATATATGATTTTCTATGTCTAAGGCTTAGATCTAAATTATTTTTATTGAGGAAATTAATTAGAAAATTATTGTATCATTTATGCATGCATATATTTTTGTGAAAAACATTGAAAAATGACAAAATTGCATAGTATTTTCATTCCAAAAGATCAAAAAGCATTAATTTTCTGTATTTTTTGGGAAAATTAGTTAATTCTAGTATTTAATTTTTAGAAATTTTTATTTGAACATATTCAATTGTCCTAAAAATATCCAAAATTGCATGCATACATGTGCTTCATATAGAAAAATTAGGTTTTGGTGCATTTCTAGAAATTTGTTCACTTCCAAACCTGAACCTTTGAAGCATAGGACCCTCAAACACTGTAGATGATTGATAGATTTTTAAATTTTTAAATTTCCTCACCAAAAATAGGTGCCCTAGGCACCCTTTTCTAGCCAAATCAAACCCAAATCTATGTGCAAGATCTTGTCTTTGGTTTCTACCCAGATCTAGCCTCGGACTTTGAAGATCAGTCATCCAACTATTTGTTTTACTAAAAAAATTGCTAGCTTGATCCATAGGACATAACATAATGTTCTCATTGCAAAAATCTTGTGTTTTCATAATTCATGTTCTATTGTCAGATCTTGTTAAGCATTTCAAATAATTTTTGTTACAAGCATGTGAAAATGAGTTCATTTCTCCCTTTTTTGTTATTTTTCATTAATCCTTCTCCCACTATCTCTCATATGTGTGAGGTTAGCTTGGTGCAAGAGAATTCAATCATTGACTGATCCAAAGGTCATCTTGGAAAAGTTCCCAAATTAGACTAAAACTTTTACTATCACGTAGAGCTTTTTGAGAGCTTTCCAATGGTATGTGGAATGTAAGAAACAGAGCTTGTTTTCTCTTGATGCAATTGGTCAAAGTTTGGTCAACATGTTGTCAAAGATGGTCAACTAGAAAAAATAATGATCATGGAACATTTCTCTACCAGTTCCATCACGTAGAGCTCAATGAGAGATTTCTAGCGTATTTTGAACGGACCAAATCCGAGTCTATGTGTGAAAGTTATGAGTAGTCAAAGTTGCGGTCAAACATGGTCAAAGTGATGACGTGGAATCACCAAAGCTTGACACTTGGTAGGACACATGGTGGATGACATGGACCAACTAAGTGATAAAATAAGGATTAAACCATATTTATTAAAGAAAAAAATGTTTGGTCTAAAATTTAAACAAAGAGGATTTCATGGAATTTGATCCCTTGACCTATGCCTTAAAATCCTCTTGCACCACACACCTTGTCCAAGATATAAGGGGAGCTCCTCCCTATATATAAACCTTAAACAAACATAAGAATTGTTTTATTTTATGTAAACCATAAAATAAGGAGAAAATTAAGGGGGGCCTTAGGACAAATATAAAGCCCAATCCTTTTTAAAAGAATTTTAATTGGTTTTAAAATTAAAGGGCCTAATTTAGGAAAATATTAAATAAAAATTCTTAATCAATTATGATATTCTAAAGGGCTATTAAAAGGATTTAAAAAAAAAAAATTTAAGGCTTTAAAGATTTTTATGAGATTTGTAAAAAACAAATAAGGGGTTTTCATAAAAATAAGGGGTAAATAAGCTTTATTTTCAAGATTGGTAATTTCAAAATGGAGATATAGAAAATATTTGCAAATATTATTGTTGCAACCCCTTATTAGCATATGAGCATGTATATAAGGGGGTATTATTTCTTTGTAAAAATAAGGCTTGGAGACAATTCTCCTGGAAGAATTCTCTTGGAAGGAGAATTAGAGAAATTTCTCGTTGGCTTTGTAATAGAAGCTTGATGCCTTAGGATTTTGTTCTCATGTTGTGAGAGAGTGAGCTGAATTATTATTATTTTGGAAGCATTTTAAAAGTGACGAAGAAGCTAGGAACAAACATGTTGTTGGGAAGTTTTTGTCAGTGCAATGTGGAAGGAAGAAGAGCTTAAAGAGCAATAATCTTCCTTGAAAGCAGAATAATTTGTATTGCAGCTTGAAGACCATAGTGATGTAATCAGGAAATTTGCATCATATTAATGGAAAACAATATCGTAGTTGAGCTAGCCCAGAGACATATCCCGAGCATTGGGTGAACTTCATTACCAAATCTTGTTTCTTTCATTCTTTTGTCTATGTTTTGAATGCTTGTTTCTATGCTCTTTCTTAAATGCAATTTGTCAACAATCAATAATAATAAAATTTGAGATCCATAGGTGAATATGACAAATTGTTTAAGTGATTCATAAGTAGGATGGTTTTACAGATCATTGACAATCATGTTTTTTCTTCTCTAGATACCTCACCTACTTGTGAATAAGGTATCATGGTGTTAGAAGATCCAATCATTGAGTGTCATGAGAATCTTGTTTGTTTCTCTCCCAATACCTCTCCTACTTGGGAAGATATTGTGGCACAAGAGGATAAAATCATTGATACATTTCTTTCAAAAGACATTAATATAGATTTCATATATGAATATGCTAAATTGTCATTATATCCCTCATTGATAGAAGATCGCCAACAAATAGTTAACTCGATTAAGGTTATGAATAAACAATTGACTATTGGGTCTCCTTTAATTATTGAACCTCCTAAAATTCCTTTAATTATTGGACCTCCTAAAAGACCTCTCATTATAGTACCTCGTAAACCTCCTAGACATATCCTAAACTTTGCAAAACAACTCACTAGTAATCATGTGTTGCAACAAACAAGCTATCACGTAGTTGCTCACACATATAACACTAGAAATAATAAGCAACCAAAACAAACACCAATATCCATCTCATTACCTCAACCATATCTCCCACCCCCACCTAATATTCCTCAACATAGTGGTAAATAATATGATCTTGTTGAGAAACTTTTTAATACTCCAGTGAAGATTTCCATTTGGGACTTGATTCAAACATCAACTACATACTACAAGATGCTCCATGAGGCTTTGCAAAATATTGGTGTCTCAACTTCTATTAAACTAAATGATGTAGCCACCTTGTTTGATTGTATGCAAGTGAAAAAAAATTGGGTATTACATTCCCTCAACATGAATTACCCTCGCTTGAGATCCAAAATAAACATGAAGCCTTAATGATATATGTGGTCATTAAAAAAACAAGATTTAGGCATACCCTCATAGATAATGGATTGGGTCTTAATGTTTGTAGCATTGATCTTCTAGATAAAGTTGGTGTGGACAAGAATATTATAGAACCTAATGATGTTAATATTTGTGGCTTTGATAATGTTATTAAGCAACCATTAGGAGTAATCATAATACCCATTAAGGTAGGGCCCATGGTTTTGCCTAGCCCTATCCATATCATACCAGGACCTCTTTCATATAATATTCTCCTAGGTCAACCATGGATTCATGCTATGAAGGGATTACCATCTACTCTTCACCATGAGATTAAGTATAAATTTAATAACAAGATATATACAATTGAAGTAAACAAAAAAATTTATAATTCACGAGTCCAAAATGAGCATAGCATTTCCAACTCTCTTAATACTTTGATCCCAACTTCAAAATTAGAGCCCATACATGTCGAACACAAAGAAGAATGTGTTTTACCCATGATGAAATCTTTGGATGATGATTGGGGGCTGTAATATTTTACACCTTGTTTCAAAGGGGAGTCAAAGCTTGCCACAAAATCCCATATATTTGAATACATGTTTTGTTGATGATTGTGGTTCATTAGATTTTACACCCTTCTTTATGGGAGAGTAAAAAATCTCACAATATACTTCTAAGGAGTTGTGTGTTTCATTTTCTCAATCTTGTTTAACTTTAATAGATTCAAAGACATCATTTGATGATCGTGATGAGAGCTCTTTAACTTTCATCCCTCATTAGTTGAAGATTCTTAACTTTAAAAAACTTTAAAATGATTTGTGTTCTCATAAGAGAACCAATTTGTCTCATGAGCATGTAGATACAATTTCTTCATCTAAGTTGGTAGAATATTATGGGTTTGGATACAAAATTATTTCTAAAAATGGATATGACACAAACATGGACCAAAACAATAAGGATCAAGTGAAGTATATACTGCATTTTTCTAAGCATGGTCTTTGTTTCCAACCATCCCCATCTTCATCTAATGCTTTATCATATTTTGTGTTTATGACATCTTGTGGTAATCAAGCAATCTTTTCTTCACAAGAGAAATAAATTTCTTTTACTATTGAGCAAGAGCATATTTTTTCGAGGCATCTAAAAGCCTGCTTGATTACTCTTCCTCTAAAAACATGAAATAAATCTTATAAAAAAATTGTGCATATCATCGAGTGCATGGTTATTATACCAATGAATGTCACGATTCAAGTAATAAAATATAAAAATTTAAGGATTATGGTGCTCTTCCATGTGTTGATGCACCTAATCACTCTAAACAATAATGATTTTTATCATATGGTGTTGCTCTTCACTATGTGGAATTTGTAGCTTTATGTGTTTTCTCATTGTCATTCATGGTGGTATAATCTTAAGTACAACCATATTATCCATGATAGCAACATGATATTCTTTGGCGTTCTTTTCATTGTCCCTACACTCGGAGGGAAAGGATAAATATATTTGAAGGTGTGCATTATTTTCTCTTTAAAATTTCAATATAGCAAGTATGTTTACATTTTAAGGGGGGGCATATATTACCCTTGTCCATTCCATAAATATCTTGTGAGATTTGACTTATTGACATACCCCTTTAGTGGTGGTGTTTTTTATAATGCGCCTTGAGGTGTGGTTATCAATTCATCCCCTTGGATGTTAAAAAAAAACTATGCACCTTCTTAGGTGAGTTTTGTTTGTCCCCTTGGATGTTAAATTTTATGCACCCCCTAAGGTGATTGTCATTCATCCCCTTGGATGTTTTTTTCTCCCCTTGGATGTTGAAATTTTATGCACCTTCTTAGGTGAGTCTTGTTTGTCCTCTTGGATGTTAAAATTTTATGCACTTCCTGAAGCAAGATTTGGAAAAATAGTCCATGGATTCAGCATAACACAACTTGTTGATTCATGAACTTGAGCACCCTTTTTAACGTGGCCACCTAGCATAACACAACTTTCTTGCTAGTGGAGCCATGTGTTTCATGAGTGTCTTAGCATAATGAACTTTATAACCTTGTGGAACCCATCATATTGCATGGAATCCTAGCATAACATGGCTTTCTAGCTTGTAGTTCCATGTAGCTCATGACTGATTTAACATCCTTGTGAGGAATAATTTCATACTCTCACTAAAGTGGGAGCTAAATGTAGCATCGTAAATTGTCACCTTTGACAGTTTCACACTAGATTTGGCCCCCTCCTAAGTGCATGGACCTAATTGTACATCTAATGTCCTAAGTTATGCATTCCATGACCCATTTGGATATTTACCAAGAAAACCCATATATAAAACCTAGGAAAATATATAATATTTTTCTCCCAACACTTAACATCCTGTAAAATAGGGCGAGAAAAAAGTTTCCTTGTGCAGCTTAGTCCCCCTATTTTTCCTCCAAATTTTAATATGTCAGAGTTGGCATTTTATTATTTTAATTTAAAATGTCAAATTTCAGCCATCGAGATTTAATTTGTGGGAAATTAGATTAACTCATATAAATACCTAGTCATTTCATCATTTGAAATCTAAGGAGAAAGAAGAGCAATCATTATACTTCAAGATCAAGTCAAGAGAATTTAAGAGCAGATTTATGGTAGCATTTCAATATTGAAGCATCATGTCAAGTTTCATGCGAGTTTATTCATGTTTATGCTATCATTTTGTTTGTACTAACCCTTTTAGGTATTTCAAGCAAATCAATCCAAACAACAATAAAGCCTTGAGGTGAGGTCCATGACTTTAATCCTTCAGGGAATCAAATTTGAGTGGTGAGTTGCAGCCCATTGTGTATTCATCATTCAATTGTCATTTAGCCTCTATTCCTCAAAAGGATAAGCTCTCTTTCATTAAATTTTCCATTGCGGAGGTGGAAATGCCAACATGAGGTTTGGCTGAGGCAAGCCCCTATATCGGACAACCCTTCCTCTCTCTTTGAATGTGAAAGTTTCATATTTGTGGAATATTGGAGGGATATTGAATATAATTTATTCATTGTTGCATTCAAACCCTACAACTTGACAAAATATGAAAACTCAATTATCTCAACATTTGATGAAGATCTAGTAGTGAGATATGGGAGGAAGAAGCCTCTGATCAGTGTTGGGAAAATGTGTCTCAACCTTGTAATTGTATACAGTTTATTGTTGATAGTTGGTGACTGATAATGAAAATACTATACACTCATAGCAAGACGTGAGGTTCGGGGCATCGCCCGAAAAAAAAAAATCGCTAACACATCAAGGTTTTTTCCTGTTGACACGTCAAGGTTTTTTCTTCCTAACACGTCAAGGTTTTTTCCTGCTAACACATCAAGGTTTTTTCCCACTGACTCGTCAAAGCTTTTTCGTCAACATGTCAAATGAAAAATGACCTTGTAAAACCTAATTCTAAAAAGTTTCAAAAAGCTTGTTATAAGCGGGTGGGATGTATGTAGATGGTGTGTATTTCTGAGAGTCTGATAGCGGTTGGTTTGTCTCTTGATCTCTGGTGGCGATACTCTTGTGAGTAGCTTGCTCTACAAGTATATTGTAATCTTTTGATTTTTGAATAATATATCGCGCAGCTTTTGGACTGTGGGGTTTTTCTCCCGAAAGGGTTTTTCCCACGTAAATCATTGTGTTGTGGTATGCATGATATTTGTGTTTAAGTTTTTGTAACTGTTAAAGATCTATAAAGTTTTTCATTTTTCTCCTCTCAAGATTAGTGTAGGAAGTTCTTTCACTACCTTAACTTCCTTACAAGTGGTATCAGAGCCTGATCACCTTTAGTTTCAGTTGTGGGTTGTTGGGTTTTTTCAAATAATCCAGAATTAAGTGGGATATTGTGCAGAAGACACTTTGTGATCTTGATGCAGGAATTTTCAGATGGGAAGTTCATTAAGGAGAATAGATATGGAGAAATTTTCTAGAAATAATTTTGAGATGTGGAAGCTAAAGATGGAGGATCTGTTGATAGATCAAGATCTATGGGATGTTGTTGATAAGAATGTTTCAAGGCCTACAGATCCTACTCGAGTTGTTAAATATGATGTTATGGACCGTAAAGCCAAAGGTCTAATCAGATTGTGCTTGGAAAACTTTTTTTTAATCAATGTCCATGAAGAGACCTCTGCACAAAAACTATGGAAGAAGCTTGGTGAGATGTATCAGGCCAAATATTTAGTGAACAAGATTTTCTTGAAAAAGAAATTGTATTCCTTGAGGATGGAAGAGAGAGGATAAATTATAGACCACCTAGAAGAATTCAATATGTTGGTGGCTCAGTTGGCATTAGTTGGTGTCAAAATGGATGAGGAAGAGAAATGTCAGATCTTTCTTTGTTCTTTGCCTGATTCATGGGATTCTCTTGGTATGGTTGTTGGGAGTACTTCTGTTATATTGAAGACTAAAGATGTGGTGGGTTCTTTGATTTTTGAAGAAATGAGGAGGAAGGTATCCATCAGTGCCAAGGTAGCCCTAAATGTTTGTGGAAGACCTAAGGAAAGAGGTAAGAAGAATGAGAAGCATGGAAAATCCAAGTCCAAGGGGAGATCTAAGTCTCTTGGAAAGTCCAAAGTTATTTGCTGGAACTACGGTAAGCCTAGACATGTTCATAAGGATTGCAAAGAAGAAAAGAAGAAGAAAAAGGAGAAATTTGATTCTAATTGAGTCTGAGAAGGAAGATGGCGATGCATTCATTGCAGCTTTGGCAACTCATGCAGGTAACTATGCATGGTTAATTGACTCAAGTGCATCTTTCCATATGACCTTTAATAGAGATTGGTTTTCTGAATATGAATAATTTGATGGAGGTAAGGTGTACTTGGGTGATGATTCTCATTTAGACATTATTGGTCGAGGTAAAGTTAAAATCAGGTTTCTTGATGGTAGAATAAGAAAGATTAATGGTGTGTTGTGTATCCCTGGCTTAGCACGAAATTTGTTAACTGTGAGAAAACTAATAGATGTGTTTAGGTAGTATTTTCTAATGTAGGATGCAAGATGGTTAGAGGTGTTATGGTGATTGCTAGAGGTGTCAAATATGGGACATTGTATAAGCTTGATGCATGCACTGTTGAGTACAATAGTACTTCTATGAAAAGAAAGTTTGTAGAAGAAGTGAGGTTTCCACCTTCAGTAGATGGTCATGGCTTTTGGGTACCCAAGGGAGCTCTTTCTTCTAAGACAAAGTTACCTGCAAAGAAAACTATGTTATGGCACTAGAGACTTGGCCACATTGGAGAAAAGGGTCTAAGACCTTGAAAAATAAAAAAATTGTTGAAGGTTTGTCTAATTGTAATCTTGAATTTGATTTCTATGAGCATTGTATTTATGGAAAACAAAACCGCATTCAGTTTTACTTGAGTTCTCATAAATATTGTGGTGTATCGGATCTTATTCATTCTGATGTGTTTGGTCATGTAGATGTTCCTTCTATTGGTAAGTCCACATATTATGTTTCATTTATTAATGATTATAGTAGAAGGACATGGGTATACTTTTTAAATAGTAAATATGATTTTTTTAGTCGATTTAAAGAATTTAAAGCAATGGTCGAGTTGGAGACTGGAAAGAAAATAAAAAATTTAAGGACTGATAATTGCGGTGAATTTTTCTCTAATGATTTTGATAGATTTTGTAAAAATTGTGCTATTCATATATAGAAGACAACTTCGTATTCTCCACAACATAATGGAGTTCCAGAAAGAATGAATAGGACACTGATGGAGAAGGCTAGGAGTATGTTGAATGGTGTTTGTCTAGAACAAAGGTTTTGGGCTAAAGCTATTGTCACTACTTGTTACTTGATTGATAAGTCTCCTACATCAGCTCTTGTTGATAAGACACCTATAGAGGTATGGTCGAGCCACAAGCCTTCATTAAGAAATTTTAGATTTTTTGGTTGTGAGGCATATGCACATGTGCCAAACGAGAAGCGAACAAAGTTGGAGAACAAGGCTGTGAAATGTATCTTCATCAGATACAATTATGGTGTGAAAGGATACAAGCTTTGGGATCCTATTATAGAGAAGGTAATACATAGTAGAAGTGTTATTTTTAGAGAATCTAAGCCTTCTTCTATTACGTTGCATCCATAACAAAGTAAACAAGAAGATGTGATTCAATTTCCTTCTACACCTGAGAAAGTTGAATTGAGGCCCACGGATAGACAAGAAGTTGAGGAGAGCTCATCCATCTTTGAATCTTTAGAAGAGGAGGAAGAACCTCCAAATCAGCTTGTTCAAAGGGTTACAAGGCACAAACAACCACTTGAAAGGTATTCACCTGATGATCGAAGATGCATTTTTTCTTTGAATACTAACGTGGATGAAACCAGATCTATAGAAGAGGCACTACGTATGAATGATGCAAAATCCTGGAAGATTGTTATGGATGAAGAAATGGCATCTTTGAAAAAGAATTATAAATGAGATCTTGCACCATTTCCTGAAGGATGAAAACCTATTTGTTGTAAATGGGTGATCAAGAAAAAAATTGGTTCAGATGGAGGTATTGAGAAGTACAAAGAAAGGTTGGCTGTGAAGGGTTACTCTCAAGTTGAGAGTGTTGATTATGGTGAGATATTTTCTCCTATTGCAAAAATGACATCTATTATATTTTTTCTTTCTATTGTTGTTGCTTATGATTTAGAGGTTGAGCAAATGGATGTGAAAACTGCTTTCTTTCATGGTGATTTGGAGGAGGATATCTATATGACACAGCCAAAGCACAGCATGGTGAAAGGTAAAAGTAAGTTGGTTTGCAAATTGAAGAAATCTTTGTATGGCTTAAAATAGAGTGCTAGGATGTGGTACCAAAAATTTGATACATATGTGTTGAGTTTGGTATTTGAGCGTTCTAAATCAGATCATTGTGTTTATTATAAACTGATGGTGATCGTTTCCTATTTATTGCATTATATGTTGATGATATGTTATTCATTGGTAAAGGGAAAGGTATGATTTTAGAATTGAAATCTCAACTTGCTGCTAAGTTTGAAATGAAAGATCTTGGTGCAACTAAACACATTCTTGGGATGGAAATTAGAAGAGATAGAATGAACAGAAAGTTATGGCTTGGCCAAAGTAAGTATGTCAATTCAATTTTACAAAGGTTTGATATGTAGAATTGTAGACCATTGTGTGTTCCTGTTTTAGTTGGAACAAAGTTATCTATTTCAGATAGTCCAACATCTCCATCAAAGATGGAAGACATGAGCAAAGTGCCTTACCAGAGTCCAGTTGGAAGTTTGATGTATGTTATGGTTTGTACTAGACCAAACATTACCCAAGTAGTGGGAGTTCTTTCCAGATATATGTCTAATCCGGGTAGAGTTCATTGGCATGCAATTAAAAGAGTCCTGAGATATTTATGTGGTACCTCATATTATTCCTTATGTTATCACAGTAATATGACTAAAGACAAGATTTCCCTTGATATTCATGGTTATGTGGATTCAAACTGGGCAAGTGATGTTGATAGTATAATATCCACCAGTGCTTATGTGTTTACTTTATTTGGTGGTGTGATTAGTTGGATGAGTAAGCAACAGGTTGTGGTTGCTTTCTCCACTAGTGAAGCAGAGTATATGGTAGCTACTCATGCTTGTAAGGAAGCCATTTGGCTTAAGAGACTATGTTCAGATATTGGAATAAAACAAGGTGTTGTGATAATTTATTGCGACAATCAGAGTGTGATATGTCTAGCCAAGAACCCAACGTTTCATGCCAGGACCAAGCACATTGATGTACAGTATCATTTTGTTAGAGATATGGTCAAAGATGGTAGGATGAAGCTGGTTAAGGTAGATACTTTGTTGAATGTTGTTGATTCTTTAACTAAGCTTGTGAGCACAGAGAAGTTCAGATCGGTGTTCAGGGACTATGGGCCTTTCGGCCCCTAGCAATTTGCAATGATGATGACACCCTTTCATTGCTCTTGCAAGGTGTTTGACAAGTGGGATATTTTTTGGGAAAATATGTCTCAACCTTGCAATTATATACAGTATATTGTTGATAGGTGGCGACTAATATTGCAAATACTATACACTCATAGCAAGATGTGGGGTTTAGGGCATCACGCCAAAAAAAATTCGTTGACACATCAAGGTTTTTTCTCATTGACACGTCAAGGTTTTTTCCCCCATGACATGTAAAGGTTTTTTGCCACTAACACGTCAAGGTTTTTGCCCCCTAACTCGTCAATATTTTTCATTAACACATCAAATGAAAAATGACCTTGTAAACTCTAATTCTAGAAGTTTCCAAAAATCTTGTTATAAGCGAGTGGGATGTATGTAGACGGTGTGTATTTCTAAGAGTCTAATAGTGATTGGGTTGTCTCTTGATCTCTACTGGTGATACTCTTTTGAGAATCTTTCTCTACAAGTATATTGTAATCTTTTGATTTCTAAATAATATATTGGGCGGCTTTTGGAGTGTGGGTTTTTTCTCTCGAAAGGGTTTTCCCCATGTAAATCATTGTTTTGTGGTATGCATGATATTTGTGTTTATTTGTGTTTAAGTTTTTGTAACTATTAAAGATCTGTAAAGTTTTGCATTTTTCTCCTCTCAAAATTAGTGTAGGAAGTTGTTCCACTACCTTAACTTCCTTACAATCAGACACCCAAGTGTGAAGAAAAATTTCAAATTAGGTTACTAGGACATAGTCACCTTGGTTGCCTTAGTCCTATAAATTAGCTCCAAATCTATATGATAGGTGCACAAATCTCTATCCTTCTTAGATCCATTGTTGAAATTTGGTTTTATAGTTTCCCTATTTTTTAAAAGTTATATAGATTAGGTCACATAGTTTCATCAAGTCAATCAATTCCAAGGAATTAAAGGATCATATCCAATCTTGATTGGCTCACCTAAAAGGTTGAAATTCAATCTAATCTCCTTTATTGATTTTCATCCAAATGTTCTTTGAAAAAGAACTGATCTAAGTGATCTATGCATTAGACCTAGGATCCCTTTTTCAACAAAACACCTTCCACATGAGGTTGGTAGTAATTTTTCTTTATCTTGTATCTAATGGTCTATTGAGAATATTTTTAGTGATATACACAATGGTACTTCTCTATATTCTTATAATATGAATAATAATCCTTTGCTTCATAATGATTTTTTTTATGATGAAAATTCTCTTAGAAAAAATTATGATAAAGTAATTTAGTGAAATTGAAGATGAAAATATATATTTTAAGTCAATCTTATCTTCATACTACACTCGTATGCATGAAAATTATTTTATGATAAATTTCTTTAGTGATAAATTGAATGATAGATATAAATAATGGTTCAATTTGTTTGGATTAAGGTTCCATTTACCTTACAATCCTATGTATATATTATGTGTCGCCAATATACTTGGAAGGTTTACTTGGATGCATAGGGTATAATTAGAGAGATCATTTATAATTTAAATTCCCCTAGATTCTTTGCATTTGTTTTCATATGCATTCATGAAGGTGGAGCATAATGTGATGCATGAGCATCCAGTGGTAAAGGGCAATCTTTCATCACCCAAAAAAAAAGTTTTTCCTTATTTTTTTAGTTGTTTTGAGTCCCATGATGGCACTTAAAGGGTGTAAGACAATCAGAAGTCAGAAAAGGCAAAAAATGGTCACTTACTATTTTTAGTAAGTTGGCCTAAACAAGCTCGTATGGACCTAAAAATTCACCCCAAGCAATAGAACTAAAAAACATTTTGGATCGTGAAATAATCATCTCAATACCTTGTACAATTTGGGAGATATTAAAGTTTTCATCCTGAGAAATTTCTCCATTGCAACTTCAAATTCAGATATGAAAACCTTAAAAGCCTCAAAATAGCTCGAAAAGTGGATGAACTGATCTTTGATGGTTTTAGCATTGTATATCTCTTTGAGAGCTTTACAATGATATGTTATAATAGAAAATTGGACACCCAGATCAAAAGTTATCGCCTCGCAAAGTTGCCGCACTAAAAAGTGAATTTCATTAAAATATCTTCATAGGCAAGAAATCAATCGGCGAGACTTTTGGCGCCAAAACAAAAGGGAAATTTACACTTTCTAGAACACTCTAGGGTGGTTGTTGGGTAAAATGAAAAGTGATAAGTGGGGGTTGTAGAAGGTGGCTCCATTAGTGCAAATTGTGGTTTCGAATAATATGTTTTGTTTTCAGAGTTGATTTCATTGTAATGAATCAAGCCCATGAGGCTGTAGCATTGTAAATTCATAATCTGTAATTTGATTTTTTGAAAAATAATTGAAAATGAGTTATTTTTTGTCTCGCATATTCTGTGTTGGTATCTATTATTGTGATTTTTCTGGGTTTCAGGTAGTGTGGCCCTCATTGACAACATGCACGAGCTCCTAGTTACCTGAATAACAACATGTCAAACATGTAGCAGCATGCACCAACATGCAAGCACATGCAAGGCATGTCGGTTCCGAAAACAAGCAACCTCACATGCAAGGTGTCCTATAGAGAAAATAAATTTTATTATCGAATTTGAACTCATCTTTGACTCCTAGTCACTCATAGTGACAACTTAGTCTCCATTTAGTAGCTTTCTAAAATCCTGCCAAGTGATAACTCAAAAAATAATTACACGTGTCACTAGCACACACCTCTAAGAGTTTTTCATGAGCATCTCTTCCCAAATGAATGTCCAAGTGACAACTAGCATGATTTTGTACCTTTCACCAAACTTATAGGAAACCAACCCGCTATCAACTCACCACTGACTTATAGTCAGGTCCCACCAATGGACACATGTCACTATAGCACATCTTTGAGAGGTTTTTATAAACTCCTTTCTCCAATTGATTTCCCAAGTGACAAGTGGGACGATATCATGCTTCTCCCTAACTCATAGAAAATTTGTCGACTCACAGTTTGGTCCCAAAAAGAAATTTATCAACTTAGAAACATATCACTTAGGATTTAATTGTAGTAAAGGAATTTATTTAATTAAATAAATAATCATGGGACTCTCAAAAGTTGAAACACCTTAATCCCAACATTCTCCCACTTGTCAAAGACCTTACAAGAGTCATTATATCATACTTAGGCCATAAGGCCCATAGAATTAGCACACCATCTGAACTTCTTTGTGCTCACTGGCTTTGTCAATGCATCAACAACATTCACCAAACTGTCTACCATTTCCAAGTTCACCTTTCCATATTCCACCATATCATGAACAAAATGAAACTTCACATCAATGTGCTTTGTTATGGCATGGAAAGTAGGATTCTTCACTAAACATATAGCACTCTGGTTGTAACAATAGATATTAATTTTTCCTACATCAAAACCAATATCCAAACATAGTCTCTTAAGCCAAATGGCTTATTTACAAGCATGAGTAGCTATCATATGCCCTGCTTCTGTAGCGTACAAATTGACTACATCATATCACTTACTCGTCCAGCTTATTGCACCACCAAACATCGTGAAAACATCTCCGTTGTTGGATCCTCTTGTGTCAATGGCACTCACCCAATCTAAATCCACATATCCATGAATTCTTATTGAATGTCGAGGTCCAATAGGATAACCATGAAAATACAAGGAATACTCAAAATTACCCTGCAAGTACCTAAACACTCTCTTCACTGCATCCCATTGCACCCATCAAAGTTTAGATATAAACCAACTAAGGAATCCCACTGCTTGAGCAATGTTTGGCCTCATATAAACCATAGCATACATCAAAAATTCAACAACACTCACATAAGGAACTCTAGTCATGTCCTCCATCTTAGTAGGATATTATAGATAATCCTCTAGATAAAGATTCATCCCTTATACAATTGGAACAACCATCTATCTACAAGTAGTCATGTTGAATCTTTTTGTAGTGTCATGAAATTGCACCTCGTGGCAATTTCACACTTGCGCATTTGACCCACTACATGTATCATTCCTAGCTGCATTTATGACAAGATCCTTATGAGTTATAATTTCATGGTTTCAACTCCATAAGGGACAATGACAAAGTGTTAGAAATTTTCCACCTCATTTCTTGCAAATTTGCGAGTTGGATGACTGTGTGGTGTGTAAGCATCCTTGAGATTTTCGAGTTTGAATGAAGGAATCTCATGAACTTTTCCCATGGCACACATTGTTGTGGAAAAATCTCAAATGTAACAGTTATTCCCAGCCACTCAACCTCACAAAACTCTCCTTTTCACTTCTATTCACATTCATTCTCACTCTCTCTCAATCCAACTTGCTCTCTTACTTCTTTCTCTTCTTCATCTCTTCTCTATGACAAAGCTCTATCAGATTCACATCTTGTCAACAACCAAGGATCTCTTGCAAGAATTGAATATCGCTTCTATCAATCCAAGAGGGAGCCATGAACTATTGGTAATGCTCTCTTGTTGCACTTATCTTGTCTATTTATTTGTGATATGCATTATCCTCCATAGTCGGTTTTTCTTTTATCACACATCTTATCTACTTTAATTTGTGTCTTATATAATTTCTATCTATGTAGCTATTCGTGGAGGTAGAAATGCCAAAACAAGGGTTTAACTGATGCAAGCCCCAAAACAGCCCCAACATTTTCCCTCATTCTCCTTGTGTGCAGTTCATTCATGTGGAGCTCTATAGGAGGCTTTGTAGCATAGGACTTTTAGTGACTTAGTGTTTACTTTATCATTTCCTTTCTTTCTAGCTTTCTATCACTCAGTAAAATAGTCAGACTTCATATTTTGGGTAGATAGTAGATTCTATGAGCTTCTATGTACAAGTTTAACTCCCTGTCCATATAAGATGCCAGCGCATCCCTGAGATGACAATGCACTGTGTCGTCGGCCGAGTCCAATTCTAACGTCCTTTGATCAAGAGCTTCCCAACTTGTCCAAAGGCCTGTGTAATCTTCTCTTTCAGTTCCCAAAGTCCATCATCTGAGAACATATCAAAAACTCTCTTTTAAGCATGTTTTTGCAATCTCTTTCATCTTGTAACCTTCGTCACTTGAACTTTTTTCATTGACGTGACCGAGGGAAATTCTCTCCTTTTAGATCCTATTTCTCTTAGGACTTGAGAGTAGTGAATCCCCTCCAAATTTTTATGAACCTAACATGAACCAAATCATGTTGAATCTTTCTCTTCAAAATTTTAATGCTTTCAAAAATGATTTTTCCTAGGAAATTTTTGGTATGTTAGATGATGACCTAAATGATTTCTTAGAGGAATCTTCTCCTATCTGCAGATCTCTTGCACAAAATTCTTCACTACAACCATCTACTTCATCTCCACAAGTCGAAGATTCAATGAATGTAGTTGTAGTCTCTGCAACTCCTCAAAGGCCCAAGAGACCCATCATTTACATTACTTCAGCTAGCCCATATCCTAAGAGGATTCATTCTATTCATGGGGTTCTAGTCTCCAATGACTTGTCAGACCTTTACACGAGATTGTTGAAAGATACAGCTCCCTCTTACAGAAAGGTAGCTCATACATACAACACTAGAAGGAATCAACAAAATTTGAATCAGCCTACTTTCATTCCTACTTCTCTACCACCTTCGCAACCAAATATTCCTCCAGCACCTAGACCTATAGCTAAAGCACCTAGTGATTATGATCTTGTCTATCAACTCCATGTTACTTTCAAGATTTCACTATGGGATTTGTTTCATTCTACTCTGGTTTATCAAGGCATGCTTCAAGAAGCTTTGCAAAATATCCTCACCTTCGTGAATATATTGATGGCTCATATTCTTGCAGAGTCATTGAATATTCTATTCTAAGTATAAGAACTCCCACCTTTGAAAGTACAGAAGCAAAAATATCCTCTAATGATTATAGTTAACATTAATAACATTGATATTAGGTGTGCTCTCATTGACACCGACTCAAATTTCAACATATGTAGCATTGATCTATTAACTATTATTAAGATAGATTCAACTTCTCTTGTTGCTTCTTAGTACATTCATGGATTTGATAAACATTGGTCATCAATCCCTGGGCATGATAATCTTACCTTGGTTTATATTATGTCAAGTCCATTACCTTACAACATTCTCTTAGGAAGACCCTAGATTCAAACTTTGGGAGTTGTGACTTCTACTTTACATCATTGTATAAATTGTTTTGCTAATAATGAAGTCATTACAATCAAGGTTGAACCTGATGTTATACACCTTTGTGAAATGGAAATTATTGGTCAAGCCTCAGTTGCTTCTACTCTTAAAATTTGTATTTTGTCGATATCTTCTAATATGTTGACATCCTCTTTAGCAATGTTTGCTTTGAAGGCCACTCCTAAGATAGGTGTCCCTAAAGGAGATCATCTCGAAGAAAAAATTCCTAAGTCTACACCTTCTACTTCTTCTAAATTAAACACATGCCTTGGTCATGATTGAGGATCCTTGTACTTTTTTGAGTTTTTCATCAAAGATTATAAAGTTGACCCTCTCCACCTTGACATTCCAATCATTTCATATACCTCTATCAATAAATCTGGTTGTCCTCCCGCCAAGAAGCATAATTGAGATCCTCTCAAGGAGAGTGAGTGTGTCCCTATTGAGGAATACAACCATGTTTCTATTAAAGAGGCTAATGTTCATAGTTCTGTCAAGAAGGATGATTGTGATCCTGTAGAGGAGTATGATCCTCGTTGCTGAAATGATTCTCTCTATGTAGCTCCTCCTCCTTCTCAAGATTTGCATACACATTATGCCCTGTATTCAAACTTATTTCTAAATACAGTTATGGACATAAGGGTTGTGGGTGTAACAAATGAGGAATCCAATTACCTATATAATGTGTACCTTGTAAGTGTAACTTGGGGCTTGGTTTCTCTCATGAATAATCTAGGTGAAGACCATGGTGGAGTGTCAACATGATTTTTGTCAAACCTCTCAATCTAGTTCATCCCAAATTGATAGAAATTAAAGAATAATCTAATCAAGTTACTCTATATTTTTTCTCTTTAGAGGAATCGCTAGAAGAATTCATAGTTTTCTACCCTTTCTTACCTTCTTATCACCATAAACATTGATTCTCATATCATTTTCACAAGCAAGCACAATTTGGAGATTTTTTGATGAGCATTGATGAGAAGGATTCTTTATCTAATATGGATGATGATATTCCTATTTCCCATCTTGAGGATCGTAGTACTCTCCTCAAAGGAGATATTATTGATGCTCTTGTGGATCCTAAGTCTTCTAGGAAGGTGATTAAGATTGGAAAGTGCCTTTCTTCAAAAGAATCAAAACAACATTCTAATTTGTTACATTCCCATCTTGATATCTTCGCTTGGTCATATGAGGACATGCACAGTATTGATGAGTCCATAGTGGTTCACAATATCATTTTATGTCCTGATGCTAAGCCCATCAAATAAAAGATTTGAAATATGAATCCCAAGATCACCTTGTTAGTCAAGACTGAGATAGAGAAGCTTTTAAAAGCTAGTTTTATCCATCCTATTGACTATTCATCTTGGACAAATTGAATATCGTAGCTTTCAACAAGCCTAACAATCATATTTGTATTTGCATTGATTTTTTTGATATCAATAAAACTTCTCTTAAGGATTATTTTCCATTGCCTGATATTGATATGATTGTAGACTTGACCGCGGTTCATGCCTTGTTGTCTTTCATGGATGGCTTCTCAGGCTATAATCAAATTTCTATTAACCCAGAAGATCAATATAAGATAGTCTTCACTGCCCCTTGGGGTACCTTCTGCTACATGGTCATTTCATTTGGGTTGAAGAATGTAGGAGCAACTTACCAACAGGTGATAACCCTTTCTTTCATGACTTCATTTACAAAATTTTAGAAGATTATGTCGATGAAATCTTGGCTAAGTCTATGACTTATCAAGATCACGTTGAACATCTTTGTCTTATCTTTGAAAGTCTTTGACTCTATAATATGAGACTGAATCCTATTAAGTGTGTATTTGGCATTGATGTAAGAAAACTTTTGGGATTTATCGTCTCTCATCATGGAATCAAATTCAATACAAATAATATTGATGCAATCGTTAACATGCCTCCACATAAGAACATCTCTCAACTATGTAGTTTGCAAGGGAAGATTCAAGAAATTCTTAGATTTGTATCTTAATTGGTTGATTGTACTCTTCCCTTCACGCATTTATTGAAGAAAGATGTTTTCTTTTGATGGGATGATGAGTGTGAGAAGGATTTTGAGTTAATCAAGAGTTATTTGGTTAGTCCTCCTATCTTAATGTTGGCTATGCAAGATAGACCCTTTTTTCTTTATATTTATGCATCACCTCATGCCCTAGCAACTTTTTTAGCTCAACATGATGATGATGGTAAAGAAAGAGTGGTCTACTACATTAGTTGTATTCTTTTCGACTATGAAACTCATTATTTTATCATGGAGAAACAATGTCTTGCTCTCATTTTTCTAACACAAAATTTATGGCATTATCTTCTCCATGTTGAAACCCATGTCATTGTAAAAAATGATCTCCTTGAACACCTATTTACTAGAACCGATCTTTCTGGAAGTTTGGCAAAATGGGTAATGTGGCTCTCTGAGTTCAACATCAAGTTCGTAACTCACAAAGCAATAAAGGTTCAAGTTATTGTCAATCAATTGGCAGAAGCTCCTTCATCTCTCTCCTTCCCTAATCTAGATTTATTTTCGGATGAAAGCCTTTTGCAACAAACCATGAACCTATATGGGATATATACTTCAATGGATCGAGATGTCAAGCTAGCTCTGGAGCAAGTGTAGTTTTAGTCTCAACCGAAGATAAGCCAGATCCTCTATCTTTTTTATTATAATTTCATTGTGCTAACATCGTTGAGTATGAAGCCCTTTTTGTTGGCTTGTGTGCCACAATGGCTTTGAATATTAAACATCTTCACATTCACAGTGATTGTAAACTCATTATAAATCAAATTATAGAAATGTATCAAGCCAAATAGAATAAGTTATCTTAGTATTAAGATTTGGCCTTATCCTTGCTTGATCGTTTCTCTTCTTTCACAATAGACAGTGTTCCTAGGAGAGAAATATGACACACATATGCAATGGAAATTGCAACATGCCTTATATCTTTGAACGATGGTATAGAATTATACCACTTTTTGGTTTACATTCTCTACTCTATTGTTGTCTCAGATCAACCTGAATCCAATTCTCTAGTGTGTGCTCACATGGACTTGGAGGAATGGTATTGTCACATTTATAATTATTTGAAGACTAGAATTTTTCTTGACTATGTGACTAAAAACGCTTGCACTCAGATAAGAATTTTTTTAGTTTGATACCTTATACTATCTAATGTCCTCTATTGAAAATATTATAATGGTCTTCTTCTCAGTGTCTCGCTAAAGCAAAAATACCCCTTGCCCTTTAAAAATCCCATTCAAACTTTGGGGGTGGAGATTTTGGTGGTAAATCCTTGGTGCATAAACTGATTCACATGGGATACTTTTGGAAAATAATGGAGTAGGTTTCCTTTGCCTTTTTCAAGGGGTGTCTGCAATGTCAACAACATAGTAATCGTATTTGGGCTTCTTCTCAAGAGCTTCAAAATCAAACCTCTCCTTGTCCATTTGCAAAATGGGAGTTGGATATTATTCAAAAAATATCACTTCTTATACAGGACATTCCTTCATCATTACTGCTACAGAATACTTTACAAAATGGGTCAAATTTGTTCCACTTTGATCCACAAATGCTAAAGAAATGTGTAGCTTTCTCATAAAAAAATATCATTTCTCATTTTAGATTGCCTTCTACCCTTGTTTTTGACAATGGTACTTCATTTAAGAACAAAGAGGTGAAATAATTTCCTAGAAAAATTTCATATTTAGCATCATTTACTACACCATACTATCCTTATTCTAATGGCCATGTTGAAGCGTCTAGTAAAATTCTTGAGCTAATTCTCTGAAAAATAGTGAATAAACATGGTAAAGATTGACATAATTAATGTACGCCTTGTGGGCCTATCACACAAGCATTCGTATGGATACTGGTACAACATCGTATAACCTCATGTATGGTTTCAAGGCTATCATGCCTTTAGAGTTGGAAAATCCATCTTTGTGAGTTTCCCTCAAAGGGTTAATTGATGATAATGCTTGCTATGATAATTTTTTTCATTAGCTTGAGCTGCTCAATGAGCATTGATTACAAACCCTCAATCATCTCCAAGCTTATCAACGATCTATTTCTAAACATTATAATCAGGGTGTTCTTTCTCAAACTTTCAAGGTAGGTGATTTGGTTCTCTATGAGAATCAAAGAAACGTAAATGTGTCACCTAATCAAAAGGGGAAGTTTAGGCCTAATTGGTTAGGCCTTTACATTATCATCTCTATGTATGGTTTTGGTGCTTATGGACTATCGTCTATGGATGGAACACCTCTAAAAGAACATGTCAATGTGATGCATCTTTTTTGATACTATGCATAGTGTCTATGTGGCATATGCATGACACTCATCCCTCAGGGATTACAGTTCGTTATGCTATGGCATTCCTTCATTAACACATTATCTCTGCATTTTTATGTTATGATGTGAACATGTGTATGTAATTAATTTATTTAATTAGGAATTATATGTACATGTGTTTTTTTATGTCATCTATATGTGCATTGCATTTTATTACATCTTTTGATTAGGAAATTAGATCATCATTGTATTTAATTAACATACATCCAATATGTGTTTATTAGATCATGATAGCATCTAATCTAAGCATACATCCATAGACATAAATCTATCACATAACCATAAATTATAGCAAAAGAATACACATAAACAAACCATGATGCCACACAAAATATCATATATGTATCGCACCATAATGTAAAAATGTGGTGGTTGTATATTTGTGTCTATACATCAAAATAATACTATACAAAATAATATCATCCATGTACAAAATTTGGCATATAAAAAATGGGTCTCTAGCCCCCCAATACATGGCTCCTTGAGCCCTCTAGCGCTGGTGATGGCTAAGGTAGGGGTTGAATGGACATTTCAAAATATGATCAATATGACCACGACACTGGCATGCTCATGTGTAGTCCTTGAACCTCTCCCCATAGCTTGGTTGCCTCCTCCCGAAGTCGGGCCTCCCACTCATGGACCTGCCACAACTCCTCTTGAAGCTATTGCACTTAGGGATTTGCACTTGACCTCACAATTTTTTCCTATCCGTTGACGTCATCAAGATGGCTCTACAGGGTGTTGCATGCCCTCTCGGAACTCTCTACCCACATCCTAGCCTAGTCTCACTCAAATAGTGCAATACAAATCTTGGCCACATGTTGATCCCTTTGCCCAATCATAGCAGTAACGTCAGTTTTCCTCTGCATTGTCTTCACACGTGCCTCCTCATAAGCAATCCGTAATAATGCAACAAGCTCAAACAAGTGGGAATGTCATCTTACTGATATTGGCCTATATGTGTCAAGTATGCTCCCCTAGATGGGCATGGCTAGGGACACCTCAAATATGCACCACCTGATGAAGGTGATCCACTCTTGTGTGTTGACTGCAACCACAGAGAAGTAGATGTTATTAGTATTGGATCACATAAGAGCATGTACATATATATATGAGATAAACTAAACTGAAATAATAAGTACTAAAAGGAAATAACATATATCACTCTCGTACCTGGACCCTCGGCCCTGCCAGTGTGGATCAGGGGGGTGTGACATTGGGTCCTAACTTCTTGTTGTTGTAGTTGTTGCAAGAGGGATTACGATCATCGAAGGTGGTGTCAACAAGACTGGAACTGCATCTAGGGTGATGATAATCACTGTCACCATCTAGGTCTCTTCACCCCTCTACCTACTACTACCTCTCCCTCCTCATTGCTACCACCATGATCCTCTCCTCCTTTCCCTGTGCACTAACATTTCCCATTGGGGCATGTGCCAAGAAAATATAGGTAGGGTATGTTGTCACCCACCATGCTCTAGAACCATGGGCCACCCTGATGTCATCAATTGTGAGGATGAGAGGTTGGTCATCATTATCTGACCCATTATCACTAGCAATGACATCCACAATGGTCATACAACGATGATCACCTGGCCAAGTAGCACTCCTCATTGATTAGATGTATGAAGGGGGAGTCAAAGGGATCGTTTGCAACTGCCCAAACTATTGGATGACCCTATGCCAATAATATGGAACTATGATGTGGTATGACTACCCTGCTAGGAGACGATCATGTTGCATGTGTCATACTTTCCGCCTATTTGTGGGCCATACCCCCATCCCTCTATAAGGTCTCCATCTCATGTCCCATGAACGTAAAACATCAAAATGAAGCTGCCAAAAGCTAAGATCTTCAATCATGCACTAATGGGTACGCATGTGCCATTGGTGTACTAGGAGCCAAACCTTGAGGAAACTCGATTGGTTGGGTACATGTGATGTGTACAAATTCCCACACCTATATGACTGTGCAGGCTATGAGACTAAAGAACTCATAATGAACATATCACCTAAGATCATGGTATAAATGAGCAAGCATGCTCCAACCCCAAGCAAGCAGAGTCTAGTGGTCCTCCATCACTCGAATACAATGAATGTTTCCCATGTGTATGTGAGAGCCTCATCAACCCATCGTGACTCGGAGGTGACGGTGATGACCATCACCCTCCAAATGAGTGGAATGGCCACTCGCCCATGCTCATACCACTGCATATAGATGTGACCAATAGTGTCTCTTGGATTTATATTCCAAGCATAGTATTGTTGGCACTCTAGGGCCTCCCATGTCATCCTCACCTTGTCATAGGTCATCCTCCATATATGAATGGGTAGGTCAATGATTTAATACACATCCTCTAACGTGATGGTCATCTCTTTGAAAGGCAGGTGGAAGGAGGAAGTGTCTGCATACCAACGCTCCATGAGTGCTATGAGCATTGAGGGATGGTAGCACATTTCTAGTAGGGTGTAGGCCCACTACAATCCCACATGTCATAAATTTTCTTGATCATTTGGTTGCATGCGCTCAGCCTGATCGTGTAGTGTGGTAAGCATGTGTCTGCCTCCATGCTCTCTCATCTTTGGCCACTCATGCATTCAAAAAAAAATTCACATCATCTACATCATAAACTTATATCTTCTACATCAAAAAATTTCTAAGTTAGCCTTTGGGATGGAGGTGCATCACACAAACATCTATGTGACATGCTAGCATCTGAGGCTGAACGTTGCCTGATGACAGCACGCAAGGAAAATGCTAGTACAACCGGAGGTTGTCAATGCATTTTCAAGACAACAGAGTTCCTTTCCGATGCTTTTGCACCTATCGAATATCAACATTGCTCTCGAAATGGAGAAAGCTAAAAAATACATAAAAACCAGAGATAGGGTCAGATTCCTCATACCTTATCGACTTCACCTCCCTCTGGTATGGCTATGCAGAGCTACATGATCCTTGAGTCTACATAGTCACATCTGTGAGGCACTTTTTTGGATTTTCTCTCACAAAAGTCAACAAACTCCTCACTGTGAATAGTGAAAATGACCCTTTTGTGGCCCCTCCTAGGTATATGTAGGTCATTTTAGGCCCATTTTTCTTAGCGAAATTGTTCTTTCCATCTTTCCTATTTTCAGCCCACCTAGGTGTGGGAAAAATAGGATGGGGCATATACTCACCTCTTCATCATATTTTTCTTCTGAACCACCAAATTTTTCTTAAGAATTCTTCTGGACATGGTAGCTTCTTTTGGTTTTTGAACTGACCTAAATTTGAGTTTTGTAGAATGAAACTTCATGTCTATCATTGTAGTTTCTCGCTAATATCAATTGTTGGGGGCATAATTAGTATCCACTTGCTCGATCTCTACAACCTCTACAATATCCTTTTTGCATGTAAATCTATACAAATTTAAGATTTTCATTCCTATACTTATGTTTTTTTTAACTTTAGTTTAGCTGATTTTTCTCAAAAATCAACTCACTAAAGTGGGAGAAAATATAGTGTCATAAAATTGCACTTCATGACAATTTCACACTTGTATATTTGGCTTGCTGTATTTATGGCACCTGGTTGCATTTATGATAAGATCCTTATGATTCAAAATTTCATGATTTCAACTTTATAAGGGATAATGATGAAGCATTAGCAATTTGCCAACTCATTTCTTGTAAAGTTGTGAGTTGGATGCCTACGTAGCATGCGGACATTTGTGCAATGCACAAGCATCCTCAAATTTTCTGATTTTAAATGATGGAATCTCGTGAACTTTTCCCATGATATGCGTCATCATGGCAAAATCTCGAGTGTAACGGCTCTTCTCTCCCATGCAACCTCACAAAATTCTCCTTTTCACTTCTATTCTCATTCATTCTCACTCTCTCTCACTCTAACTTGCTCTCTCGCTTCTTTCTCTTCTTCATCTCTTCTCTACAACGAAGCTCTGTTATATTCATGTCTCATCAACAACCAAGGCTCTCTTGCAAGAATTCAATGTAACGTCTATCGAGCCAAGAGGGAGCCACAAACTGTTGGTAATGCTCACTTGTTGCACTTATCTTGTCTATTTGTTAGCATATTTGTCTCATCTATTTATTTGTGATATGGGTTCTCCTCTATAATTAGGTTTTCTTTTATCACACATCTTGTCTACTTTACTTTGTTTCTTGTCTATTTTATATCTATATGGTTGTTCATGGAGGTGGAAACACCAAAATAGGGGTTTGATTGAGGCAAGCCCTAAAAAAGCTCGAACACTTTTCCTTGTTCTCCTTATGTGCAGGTCGTTCATGTGGAGCTCTATGGGAGGCTTCATAAAGTAGGACCTTTTTTGATTTAGCATTTACCTTCCTTGCCATTTCTTTTCTTTCTATCTTTTTGTTAACTCAGTAAAACAGTTAGACTTTGGATTCTAGGTAGATAGTTTAACTCTTTGTTCGTACGAGACACCAGCATGTCCCTAAGACAATAGTGTGATGCATTTTCGTCTGAGTGTCACACTAATTTCCTTTGGTTGAGAGCTTCCTAGCTTTTCCTAAAGGCCTGTGTAATCTTCTCTTTCAACACCCAAAGTCCTTCATCCGAGAACATATCAGAAACTATCTTTTAAGCATGTTTTTGTAATCTCTTTCATCTTGTAACCTTCATCACTTAAACTTTTGTCAAATAGGTGACAGAGGGTAATTCTCTCCATTTAGACATTATTTTTTTTGGGACTTGGGATTAGTGAATCCCCTCCAAACTCTCCAACACAAATTTCACATACTTACTCTCATTGAGCCAAAGCTTTATGTTAGCTCTATCTCTTTTGATCTCAATCACCAAATTATACCTTGTTGCACCCAAATATTTCTTCTCGAACTATGCTAACAATTGAGACTTCATATCTAAAATCATGCTTTTTCCATTCCCAATAAGCAACATATCATCCACATATATGACAATAATTAGAATGCAACCATTATTAGTCTTGTAATAGACACAATGGTTGGATTTGGATCTCAAATATCCCAAGGACAACACATAAGTCTCGATCTGCTGGTACATCTTAGGAGATTGTTTACCATACTAATATTTTCTCAACTTGCACACCAAATTCTCTTTACCTTTCACAATAAAATGCTCTAGATGTGACATGTAAATTTCCTCCTTTGAGTCACCATGAAGGAAATGTGTCTTCACATTCATTCTCTCTTCCAATTTGTAAGTGTTTGCAAGTGATAACAAGAATAGAATGGATTTCATCTTAGCTACAAGAAATAAAATCTCCCCATAATCTATTCCCTCCACCTGGGAATATCCATTCATGACCAATCTTTCCTTATGCTTCTCAACACTACCATCAGGACCCATTTTCTTCTTGAACACCAATGTACATCTAACGGTTTTTTGTCTATCAGGAAAAGGTACTAGATCCCATGTAGCATTCTTCTTTAATTCATACTCTTCATTCATGGCTTCCATCCAGGATCTGCATCATGCATACCCATAGCCTCTCTAATTGTTCTAGGCTCATCAGTGTTAGAATTCAAAGAAAATATGCAACTGGAATACAACATAAAATACCTAAATCTATCTAGTTTCCACCTTTCTTGTGTAGACGTCCTCAACTGTTGAGGTTGAGGTTCTTTCTCTTCTTCAAATCTTTCAGAGCTTCTAGAGCTCTCCTCATCATCAAGTCCACCAAGACTACATAGTTCATCTCTCTCAAGAGTAGGTGGAATTTGAACTACCTCCCTCTTCTCTTCCTTCTCTGGTTGTTGATCAACTATGGAAGGTTTTGGCTAACATAATATAACAATTCTACTATAGAGCACCTTATCTATAACTAGATCCCAAAGCTTGTACCATTTCACAGTAACACTATAGCCGATTAAATACACTTCACTACCTTGTTCTCCAACTTAGATATTTTCACACTAGGCACATGAGCATATGCCTCACAAATAAAGACTCTAAGATGTCTCATCGAGGGCTTCTTTCCAAACCACACCTCAATAGGTGTCTTTTCAACAAGTGCTAAAGTAGGAGATCTATTAATCATATAACATGCAGTGGCTACAACTTCAGCCCAAAACTTTTGTTCAAGGCCAACACCACTTAGCATGCTCCTAGCCCTCTCCATGAACATTTTATTCATCTCTCAATCCCATGGTCCTTACAAAACTTGTTGAATTCTACAAAACAAAACTCATCACCATTAACCATCCTCAAGCACTTGATTTTCCTACCAATCTAGTTTTCAACCAAGGATTTCAATTCCTTAAACCAAATGAAAACTTTAGATTTACTTTTGAGGAAGTACAAAAATGTCCTAGAATATTCATCTATGAATGAGACAAAATACATAGATCTAGACAACAAAGGAACATTAACAAGACCAAACACATCAGAATGTACATAATCCAAAACCCTAGAAGATATATGAGAACTGAAATAAAAAGAAACACAATATTGTTTTCCATATATACAATGTTCTCAAAAATCAAACTCAATATTATAATCATCAAAGCCTTCAACAAGGCTCTTATTTTTCAAATCTCTAAGACCCTTCTCACCAATATGGCCAAGCCTTTGGTGCCACAACATTGTTTTTTCAGTTGGGAGCTCCATCTCCAAAGAATTGGCACCCTTAGGTACCCAAAAAGCATGAACATCAGATGTAGGCACCACAATCTTCTTCTTTACTTGATTTGATGGTGACGATGAAGAATCCAAAGCCCTTTTCTAGGACTTCATAGAAGTTCTATTGTAGTGAATCGTGCATGCATCTAGAGCTTATACAAGGTGTCAATCTAAACACCCTTAGCAAGCACCATAAAACCTCTAGTCATCTTGCATCCACCACTCAAGGAAAAAACCTGTACTTCCGCATCACTCAGCTTACTTACTAAGAGTAGGTTTCATACCAAACTAGGTATATTTAGTACACCATAAATCCCTTTCACTCTACCATCAAGCAATCAAATCCTGACTCTTCCACGGCCAACAATCTTTAGGTGAGATTCATCACCCAAGTACACCTTCCCACTATCATACTCTTCATACTTTAAGAACCAAGCTCTATGAGAGGGCATGTCGAAAGAGGCACCTAAATCAATCAACCACACAAATTCTCATGCATGTGTTTCCAAGGCTGCAAAAAATGCATCTGCATCATCTTGAGAGGATTCAAAATTAGGGGATTTATAGGTTTTCCTCTTTTTTCTCCTATTTACAATCTTTTCAAAAATGACTAGATTTACCACAGTTCCAACATTTTTCCTTGGACTTTTTACCAAGAAACTTAGATCTCCCAAAGATTTGGAATTAGACCTCTTTTCCTTTCTCTTTTGATCTACCACGATTAGATAAGGCCTCCTTGGTCATCTTACAATATTTTTACATATCTTCAAATAAAATTAAAGCAATCATGTCTTCCATCTTGAGAGTGGTTTTTTTTTCTTCCAATAGCCATCACCAGGTAGTCCCATGATTCCAGCAAAGAACATAGCAATAGCATGCAACGGTCCTCATCATCAATCTTCACACCAACAAAACCTAGTTGAGCAACAAGCATATTAAATGCATTGAGGTGATTAGCAATTGATCCTCCTTCCTCCATCCTTAAAGAATACAACTTCTTTCTCAAGAATAGCTTATTTACCAAGGATTTCCCTTGATAAATATCACCAAGCTTCTTCCAAAGCTCAGCTACAATCTTCTCCTCCTGAACATTTTGGAGCACAGAATCATCCAAACATAGTCTTATCAGACCCTTAGCTTTTTGATCCATTAGGTTCCAATCCTGTTGTGATATTTCTATTGGTTTTGTACTAGATATTGCAACCCATAGATCTTTATCTATGAGGATATCCTCCATGTTGAGTTTCCACAACTCAAAATTTCTGCCATTAAATTTATCCATATCTATTCTTTTGGATGTGCTTGTCATCTTAAACTTGCAACAATATTATCAAGTCTTTCTCTACAAAACTCCCACTGAAACTAAATTTGCACAAAAAACCCTTCAGGCCCAACAAGGATAAAAAAGTTGGTTATGCTCTAATACCAACTGCAAGGAAATAAAAGTGAGTAAATTCTTTCCAAATGTAAATCAATCAGGAAAGGGTTGCAAAACTTTGTTTCAAATCCTTTTGACTTTTACAATTTCATTTAAGATTACACATTCATTTAGTTATTTTCAAATTTAAACATTAAACCATAAGACACATAATTTACATGTGAAAATCCTTTCAAGAAAAAATCCACACACCAAAGCACAGATCAATTGTATTATAGTAAAAATATATTACAATACAACTTATAAAGTCTATGCTCTTGTAGGTGTTATTACACTGTGATACAAGATTCTAGAGTGAATATAGTAGCATAACGACATCTCAAAAAATTTACAATCAATCTCTTCAATGCACTAAGGAATTGTGATATGTATACACTCATACATGGGTGCCCATGATTGCCATGTTTCAATCCCATACGTAGTCTCTGCATGCATGAAAATTGAAACCTACAACATGCACAAGCTCCTAGTTACCTGAATAGCAACCTGTCAAACATGCAACAACATGCACCAACATGCAAGCACATGCAAGGTGCGCAGCTCCTAAAAATAAGTAACCTTACATGCAAGGTGTTTCCATAGAGAAAACCAAGTTAATCGTTGAATTCGAACTCATCTTTGACTCCTAGTCACTTGTAGTGATAGCTCAGTCTCTATTTTACACATGTCACTATGGCGTACCTCTAAGAGGTTTTCACAAGCATATCTTCCCAAGTGACAAGTGGTATGATTTTGTGCCTTTCACCAAACTTGTAGGAAGCCAACCTGTAGTCGACTCGTCGTCGACTTACAACTAGGCCCACCAATGGACACATGCCACTATAGCACATCTTTGAGAGTTTTTTACAAACTCCTTTCTCCAATTGAGAACCCAAGTGACAAGTGGCATGATATCATGCTTCTCCCTAACTCACAACAAATTTTTCGTCGCCTCGCAATCGGGTCCTACAAAGTGATTTATCCACTTAGGATTTAATTGCAACAAAGGGATTTATTTAATTGATTGATTAATCATGGGAATCTGAAAGGTTGAGACACCTAAATCCCAACAATACATGCAATTTATGGAAGAATATAGGTGATATCTATTGAACCAAAATACTTAATAATATTTTATATCTCAAAATATGGTTACTCATGGACAATGAAAGATAGTTGTTCTATTACAAGTCATTTGAATGTTTTTAATTTTATTTAGTATTAGCTTAATTCTATAAATTTTAAGTTGGAAGATGATTATAAATGCATCTTATTAATTTTCTCTTTATCCAATACTTGATAAAAATTAATCATTGGCATTAGTGGCCGTGGTGTAGAGCTGAAAATAGACAATCATATTGATACTCTCCTTTTAGAGTAAATAAGAAGAAAATCTATGAATGAAGTCTTATAAGATGATTTGCATGTACAAGGAAGGTCCAAAGATAAAGGAGGGCCTAAAAGGGATAAGAAGAAAGATATATTTAAGTCTAAAGGACATTCTAAAACCCAAGGGAAGAGTAGAATAAAGAGTTTGAACTATGAAAAAAGAGGACATGTCAAGATTGTTGGGATTAGGGTGTCTCAACCTTTGCAATTCCTAGCATTTAATTTGATGGTTATTTATTTATTTTATGTTAATTTTTATTTCCTACTAATGTTGATTCATATTGTGGGACCTAACGGTCGACGTGACACCCTACATGGAGATGATTGTATGACATGTAAGATACATATATGGAAGTAAGTGTCCCACTTGATGGACCTCAATGAGGGATAAATTAGAGGTGACTCTTCATGTTGTAATTTGTCATATGACTAATTATGATAGATTATGATGGTAGAAAAGTTAGGTAAGATTGGTCCAGTCACGGTAGGAGGGTCCTCAAAGAGAACAATTTGGATCGTGCAGCAAGAGTAACACAACAGAAGCAACACATAATATGGAGGAAAATGCAAATACAAACATGCTTATTATCAAAAATCTTGATTACACATAGTCGGCCACATCCTAGCTTACAGATTCGGTGCTCAGGCTTGATTACAACATGCTCAAAATAAAGTGCTCATACATGCGAGCGAAAATCCTACAGATCAAACTTTATACACATCTTATTATACTTAATCATAATTTGTTGTCATTCTAATGATTCATTGCAAGCTTTATATCATATCTGCAAGTCTAGAAACATCCTCGTCGGCCAAAGATCATTACAATCTCTGATGAAGAAAATGTAACGTGTGCAAGAACAGGTCAGCCTCAAATCTGAAATTCTTCCACAGTAGATGCGCATGATGAAGTGTGGACCTAAGTGTAAGGTCAGGGACACTCCATATAATAAATCTAAACACACTGTGAGGATCCGCAAGCCACAGGGAAGGTCTATGATCGATCCAACTAGCCATTAGGTTTTGAAGTTATTTCGGGGCCAGAACAAGAAACGGTCACATACTCTGAAAACAATAACTTGTCGAAAAAAAATCCAATCAAGCTGAAATTTTAGAATAAGGAAATTGAACATGTCCAAAATGAAATCCCAGGTACATGCAATCTGTCGAGAAAACATGAAGAAACACCGGATCTACCAACTCAAACAAGAACAAGAACATAACAAGAATAAGACTGAATGAAAATATTTTTGGTTGATGCAAGATTGCCAAGAACTAAGGATGCTCCTGCATCAAACATCCAGGGTTAATGAAAAGTGAGTCCCTCACTTTTTTGGGGCCAAAAGAAAACCAATATGATCTACCTCAGCCTGAGAAATCCAAGAAGAATCCTCCACTGGTCTATCTTTCCATTTCACAAGATATTCTTTGTACTGTCTTCCATGAGTTTTCCTTCCATCTCTGACATCCATGATCTCTTCTATCTCATCTGATTGTTGTTTAGGAAGTTGCTCTTCCAATTTTTCCTTACTTTCCTCACTAAATTCTGCTTCATGGTACTAATGAAGATCTGCAATATTGAATATAGGTGAAATACCCATGTCATCTGGTAACTCTACTTCATATGCATTGCCTAAGTCAAATTTCTTCAAAATCCTATAGGGTCTAAACTTCCTCATCTTTAGCTTACTGTATGTGCCAACTGAAAATATTTATTTCCTCAAATGTACCATCACTTCATCTCCAACTTCAAACTCCTTATGTCTCCTCTTTTCATCTTTCCCATTATACTTTTGATTCATATCTTCCAAATGTTGCTTCACTTGAGTATGCACTTTCTTCATATGGTCTGCTAATTCCTCTACTTTTGCACTCCTTTTATCTTCCTTACTGATGTCTCACAACTCTAATATACCTCTAGGATGAACTCCTGTAACAATCTCAAAAGGTGTCTTTCCAATACTCCTGTTCACTAAATCATTGTAGGCAAACTATGCTTGAGCAAGGACTAAATCCCAACTTCTAGTTTTCTCTCCAACCAAATATCTCAGCAAATTTCTCAGACTCCTATTCACTACCTCTGTCTGTCCATCTGTTTGTGGGTGAAAAGTAGAACTAGACTTCAAATATGTCTTCAAATTCTTCCAAAGTTTCCTCCAAAAGTAACCAACAAACTTTGTATCTCTATTTGAAACAATGCTCCTAGGTAATCCATGCAATCTCATCACTTCTCTGAAAAACAAATTTGCTACATGTACTGCATCTGTTGTCTTCTTACAAGGTATGAAATGTGTCATTTTGGAAAAATTTTCCACGACCACAAACACTGAATCATTACCTCTTTGTGTCTTAGGCAAACCAAGTATGAAATCCATGTTGATATCTTCCCAAGGTCTTTCAGGTACTATCAAAGGTTTATACAATCCAACATTCTGACTACTCCCTTTTGCAACTTGACAAACTCTGCAACTCTGCACAAATTTCTTGACATCCTTATGAATTTGTGGTCAAAAGTAGTTCTCACTCACCAATGCTATTATTTTATCAATTCCAAAGTCTCCTGTCAATCCTCCCCTATGTTTCTCTTTTACCAAGTTATCTGTCATTGAACTTCGGGGTATACACAACTGATTTCCTCTAAACAACATATCCTTTTGAATGAAATAATGCAACCATTGACTTCTATCTTCCAAAATAGGTTCTTTACAAGCTCTCCAAGGTTCTACAAAATTCGGGTCTTCCTCATACAAGTTCTTCAATTCTTCAAAGCCTAACACTTCCACTTTCATCTGTGCCAGCAAACTCCTCCTACTCAAGGTATCAGCAACTCTATTTAATTTTCCACTCCTATGCTTCAGAACAAAAGTATAACTCTGCAGGAACTCCACCCATCTCATGTATTTCTGATTCAACTTACCTTGACTGTTCAAATACTGCAAAGCTTGATGATCTGTATACAACACAAACTCCTTAGATAACAAGTAATGTCTCCACTTCTTTAAAGCTTGAACTATGGCATAAAACTCTTGATCATACACTAAATATCTTCTCCTAGCATCATTCAAATTTTCGCTGGAATAGGCTACTAGTCTTCCTTCTTGACTTAATACTGCTCCAATTGCATTTCCACTTGCTCAGTGACCTTCTGTTTCAACAACTCAAAACTTTTGTCTGCTCCAGATTTCCATCTAAAATCCTTCCTATCTCCTCTCATTGTTTCTGTCATAGGGCTGCAAATAGAACTAAAATTCCTAATGAACTTTCAATAGAAACTAGTCAATCCATGAAATGATCTTACCTCTCCAATGCTTTCAAGTGCAGGCCATTCAACAATAGCTCTTGCCTTCTCAGGATCCATCTTCAATCCATCCACTGATATTACAAATCCCAAATATACCAACTCTTCCTTCATGAAACTACACTTCTTAATGTTTATCAACTACTCTTCTTTCAATCTCTGCAAAACTTGTCTTATGTGCAACAAATGTTCTTCTCTAGTCTTACTAAAAATCAAGATGTCATCCAAATATACAATCACAAACTTACCCAAGAATTTATTTCATCAACCTCATGAAAGTACTCGGTGCATTTTTCAATCCAAAGGCCATTACCAACCGCTCATACAATCCTTCATTTGTCTTGAATTTTGTTTTCCACTCATCTCCTTCTCTGATTCTGATGTGATGATATCCACTCTTCAAGTCTATCTTTTTAAAATACTTGGCTCCACTCAAACAATCCATAATGCCATCCATCTGGGGCAAAGGAAATCTATACTTCACTATGATCTTGTTTATGGCTCTAGAGTAGGTATTGTACAAGGACTTAAGCTTTCTCTGATAAAACCTTTTCTCAACAACTCTTCCACTTGTTTGTTCAATTCTTCATTTTCTACCAGTGCCATCCGGTGTGCTACTTTATTAGGAAAAATAGCTCTAGGAATCAAATCCATGCAATGACTAATACTCCTTACAGGTGGTAATCCATCAGGTACATTATCTGAAATGATAGCTTCATATTTTGTCAGCAAATCCTTCATCTCCTCAGTTTTTCCTTCTACATGCTTCAAGTCTTCAACCTTCTTAGGCACTAGAGCATAGCACATGTTCTCATGTCTCAGTCCATCCAGAAATCTCCTTCCATCAACCAAACAGATTCTAGCAGTCATACAAATCTCATCTTTAGGAACATCTTCCAAGGGCAACAAATTCTACTTCATCCTATTAGTAACAATGGTGTACATGTTCTTCTTTCCATCATGAATAGCCTGTCTATCATACTGCCAAGGTCTTCCCAAAGAAATATGGCACACATCCATAGGCATAATATCACACAAAACTTCATCATGGTAATTTCCTATCTTCAATTTCACTAGACATTGTTCAATTACCAGTATCTTATGCTCATCTTCCATCCATGCTATCCGATAGGGTTTCAGGTGTTTCAACCTCTCCAACTTCAATTTGGTCACCATTTCTTCAAAAGCCAGGTTCTCTGAACTTCCACTATCAATGATCACTTTGCAACATTTACTAGCTACCTTGCATCTGGTCTGAAACAAATTCTTCCTCTGCAATGGTTCTTTCTCCAATTCACTTTGACACAACACTCTCCTATTCACCAACACTTCTTCTTCTGGTTGATTAGATGATCCATCATAATCCTCCTCAACAAAGGTTGTTCTTCTATTGTTCTCATTCTTTATACTTGTCTCTCCTTGTTTGCATTCAAATTCTCTATGTCCTTCACCACATTTAAAACAAGTTCCCCTGAATACTCTTTTCTCATGTCCTCTATCATCTTTTCTATATCCTTCATTTATGTAACCACCATATCCTCCTCTTTTGTAAGAGTTTCCATCATCTCTTTGGTATGAATTCTCATTCTTACTGACCTCCTTATCTTTTCTATTATCTACAAAATTTCCTCTTCCTCCTGTAAATATTCTTCCTCTCTGAAATCTTCCACCTCTTCCTCTTTGTCTCTTCTCATGTCTTTTATTCAGCTTCTCTCTTTCTCTTAGGGCACACTGATATACCTCTTCCACACTCAACAACTTAATCAAACTGATCTCATCTTGAATAGATGACCTCAAACCATTCATATATTTAGCTACTTGTTCGGTCTCATCTTCTGAATGTCCAAATCTAATGTTCAACTTATAGAACTCTTCAGTATACTCTGTCACACTTGATTCTTTTTGCTTCAGATTCTGTAATTTTTGAAACAAACTCATATAATAATCTGCAAGCATAAACTTTGTCTTCAACTTATTCACCATCTGATCCCATGACCTTATCTTCTCTTTTATTTTTCTTTGCCTATGTGTCTGCAAATGTTCCCACCAAAGGGATGCATGTCTTTTCAACTTTGTA
Source organism: Sequoiadendron giganteum (assembly GCA_007115665.2). NCBI lineage: Eukaryota > Viridiplantae > Streptophyta > Pinopsida > Cupressales > Cupressaceae > Sequoiadendron > Sequoiadendron giganteum. The sequence goes on along the minus strand of CM021106.1, from coordinate 625,049,848 downwards.
CAAGCAAATTTCACCTTCTTATCTTCTGTGGTACCTTCAAAATCAAAGTACTTTTCCATCTCTATTATCCAATCTAGCAATTCATCTAAATCCAATTTACAATTATAATCTGGTGGATTGAAGTGTGGCTTAGTGTTCACTCTGGTTAGGGCTCTTATGAACCTCTCTTCTCCCTAATCAAGACCAGGTTGCTCTTCTCTTGCAACTTCTTCTTGTTCTTCTACTTCTTCATCACTTACATCATCAATCAGTCGACCTCTTCTCTGGGCCGTTTCAACTGCTTCCAATCTAGCAGCAATTCCTCTCAACATCTCCATTACAGCTGGGTCTGCATTTCCATGTGCTCCATTTTCTCTACCATTTCTTCTTCCTGCCATCTTTACACAAGCCCTTTGCAACTGTAGGTCAAATCCTCAATCTACCACCCCACAACAAATCTTCAACAGGACTGCGCAAAATTTGACGATCTCGCAAGGAACGAATCTCACTCTAATACCAATCTAGTGCAGTCACGGTAAGAGGGTCCTCAAAGAGAACAATCTAGATTGTGCAACAAGAGTAATACAACAGAAGTAACACATAATATGGAGGCAAACACAAATACAAACATGCTTATTATCAGAAATATTGATTACACATAGTCGGCCACATCTGGGCTTATAGATTTGGCACTCAGGCCTAATTACAACATGCTCAAAATAAAGTGCTCATACATGCAAGCGAAAATCCTACAGATCGAACTTTATACACATCTTGTTCTACTTAATCATAATTCGATGTCATTCTAATGATTCATTACAAGCTTTTTATCATATCCGCAAGTCTAGAAACATCCGCGTCGGTCAAAGATCATTACAATCTTCGATGAAGAAAATGTAACGTGTGCAAGAACAAGTCGGCCTCAAATCTGAAATTCTTCCACGGTAGATGTGCATGATGAAGTGTGGACCTAAGTGTAAGGTTGGGGACACTCCATAGAACAAATCTAAATACGCCATGAGGATCCACAAGCCACAGGGAAGATCCGCGATCAATCCAACTAGTCATTAGGTTTTGAAGTTATTCCGGGGCCAGAACAAGAAATGGTCACATACTCCGAAAATGATAACTTGCCGAAAAAATATCCAATCGAGCTGAAAATTGGCACTGATATATTTTGACTCAAATTCTAATGAAAGTTCATCGAAATTTGATTCAAAATGTATCAGTGTTGGAATAAGGAAATTGAACATTTCCACAATGAAATCTCAGGTACGCGTGATCTGACGAGCAAACATGAAGAAACACCGGATCTACCAACTCGAACAAGAACAAGAATAGAACAAGAACAAAATTGAATGAAAATATCTTTGGTTGAAGCAAGATTGCCAAGAACCAAGGATGCTCCTGCATCAAAGATTTAACTACAACATGTTGGCCCCATGTGATTGAGGTGCCTATGCATGAAAGGTTTTTGCATGCATGCAGGCACATTGCATGTTTGAGGGGTCCTATGCATGAATAGATAAGTTTTGGAAATAGAAAAAGAAAATTAGGTGGGCCATGGTTATGATATTTCACTTCATGCAAGGTCGTTGCATGCATGCAAGTGTTGTGCATGTCAAGGAGACTAAAGATAGGCATGCAAGAATTGAATTCTTATTATGTGACAATCCTAGGCATCCATCTTCTCTTGTGTAGTTGTATACATTTGGTACTTGTTCATTTTGCAAGTAGTACAGGTTTGAAGAGTTTATGGGTACTATTATGTTGCCAAAATCACTCCAAACATCTTGTTGCAATTGAAGAATCTTGAATGAGCTTATATCTATGATTGTGTTGTAACCTTCATTATTTACTAATTTAGGTTGTGATTTTGAAGTGTAGGTTTTTTTCTCTTGAAAGGGTTTTCCCCATGTAAATAGTTTGTTATGGTTTGTTATGTTTTATGCATTTTGTTTAATTAAATGCATGTGCATCTAATTATTGTAATTGATAAGGGTTTGTAAGAAAATTTTACATGCTCTCTCCCACTTATATTGGTGTAGGACTTTTCTTTGTCTTACCCAAATTCCTTTCATTTGGTATTAGAGCCTAGCTAGTTTTAATCTCATTGGTGGGTTGAGGGTTTTTGTATTGATCTTTGTTTGAGTGATATATTTTGTAATATTTTTATGGCCTTGTTGGAGGAAAAATATGGCAAGCGCATCCAATAGGATCAATATGTAGAAGTTTAATGGTAGTGATTTTGCATTGTGGATGCTCGAAATGGAAGATATGCTTGTAGATAGAGATTTATGGGCTACAATATCTAGTGTAAAAGTTACCAGCATGACTAAATAAAATTGGGAGTTGTTGGATCAAAAATCCAAGGGTTTGATAAGACTCTATTTGGTAGACCTTTTTTTGTTGAATGTTCATGAAGAGAAGACTACAAAAAGCCTTTGGAAGAATATTGGAGATAATTATCAAGATAAATCCTTGATAAAAAGTTATTCGTAAGAAAGAATTTGTATTCTCAGAGGTTGGAAGGAGGATCTGTGGCTTATCACCTGAATGCCTTTAATATGCTCAGTGTTTGATTGGGTTCTATTGGTGTGAAGATGGAGGATGATGATTATTGCATGACACTATTATTTTATTTTCCAAACTCATGGAATCACCTTGTCATGACCATTGGGAGTATCGCTACCACCTTCAAGATGGATTAAGTGGTTGCATCGTTGCTTCCAAAAGAGATGTGGATAAAATATTTTGATATGGCTAAGGAGGCTCGTGTTGTTCATGGTATATCAAAGGATAAAGGAAAGAAGAAGGACAAGAAGTTAAAATCTAAATCCTCAAGGAGATCTAAGTCTCCTAAAAATTCCAAAGAAAACTATTGGAATTGTGGTAATTCTAGTCATTTTTGCAAGGAGTGCAAGGAGGAGAAGAAGAAAAATAAGAATTTGTATAATTCTCGCTCTAAAAAAACCTCTCATGATGATGCAGATGGCTTTGTCATAGCCTTGGAAACTGATGCAGATCAAAAATCAAGATCTCCAAGAATGAGTGTTAATCTTCGCAAATACTAAAAAAATCCTTCATCTTTTTCAAATAAAATGAGCAGTTACAAGAAATGGAATGAACCCAAAATGATATTTATTGAATTCCATTAAACTTCTAAAAATATGCACAAAAAATTGTGATAGACCACTTTTGAAAAATAATTTGGACCTGTAAATGAAAGTCTTTTCTTCTAGAATCTTATACAATGAAAGATCCCATATTCATCTTGAAACATAGAAAAAAGTGATCCTAAGTCCTAAGTGCTTAGAACAATAGGATTGTAGGCTTTTTTCTTATAGTTTTATTGAGATAGAGATCAACAAGGTGTATAGATTGACTTTCAACCATGAAGGTGAGCCAATCAAATCTAGATCTCCATCAATTTGGGGATTGGAATGGATTGGAATTGATTTTCCTCAAGTAACCTAATTAGACTATGTTTCCTAATATGTAAAATGCAAGATCCTAACAATGCATAGATTGAAATAACAATTTGTAGGCAATTCTAGGAAGTGCAGGGGACTGTGTACCTGCCAAAAATATTGATTTCAATGAGAATAGGAGGATTGATTCACCCAAGGGGGTATGAGTCCTTGTATGCCTCTCCTGCTCTATTTTTGGGGTCCTATGATGACATATCTGAGCTTCTAATTTCCAATTGCAAAGTTGTCGAAACATTGTCAAATAATTCTATAGGTGTGTTTTTGTGAGTCGACAATATGGAGGGATTTAAATGCAACAATAAAAAAATTGTCTTCAAGATTCCTTCAATCCTTTCTAAACCTGAAATCTGCACATTCACAAAGAGAAGAAATGTTGGGCCATTAGGGGTTTGCCTCAATCAAACCCCGTGTAAGTTTTTCCCCTTCCACAATGGCAATTTCAATGGTAAAATGGATAAACGATAGGAAGGAATGATGAAATCACCAAATTCTACAACTTGCCACCCTTCAATGGCTTCCTTGAAGGACTAAAGTCATATGCATCACTTGAAGGTCTTGGATCTTGCTTGCTTGAATTGTTTGGCGACCTACAAAAGGGGTTAGCCTTCACAAAACAACGATAATATGACAACATGAACTCACATAGGATTTTACATGATGTTAGGATCTTGAATTGCTGCAATAAAGCTCTGAAATGGTGCTCTTGACTTGCTCAGTAGTGCTCTTGATGCAGGAGCATCTAGCAGTGTAGGGCAATCTTGCATCACCCAAAAAAATTGTTTTTCCTTGATTTTTTTAGTTGTTTGGAGTCTCATGATGGAACTTAAGGGGTGCAAGACAGTCAGAAGTCAAAAAGATGAAAAATGATCACTTACTATTTTTAGTAAGTCGGCCTAAATGAGTTCATATGGACCTAAAATTTTACCCCAAGGAGCAGAACTGAAAAGCATTTATGATCGTGAAAGAATCATCCCAATAACCTGCACGATTTGGGAGATATTGAGATTTTTGTCCCAAGAAATTTCTCCAATGCAGCTTCAAATTCAAATAGAAAATTTTAGAGGCCCTGAAACAGCTCAAAAAGTTGATGAATCAACCTCCGATTTGGTTTGGCATTGTAGATCTCTTCGACAGCTTTCCAACAATATGTTATAATAGTAAATTCGACACCCAAATCAAAAGTTATGGCCCCACGAAGTTGGCCCACTAAAAAGTGAATTTCATTAAAATTTCTTCCTAGGCAAGAAATCAATCGGTGGGACTTTTGGCACCAAAACAAAAGGGAAAGTTGAACCTTCTAGAACATTCTAGGGCAGTTATTGGGGTAAAATAAAAAGGGTTAAGTAGGGGTTGTAGAAGGTGGCTCCATTAGTGCAGATTGTGGCTCTGAATAATAGATTTTGTTTTCAGAGTTGATTTTGTTGTAATGAGTCAAGCCCATGAAGCTGTAGCATATAAGTTTTGAATCTGTAATTTCATTTTCTAAAAAATAATTGAAAGTGAGTTATTTTTTTGTCTCGCATCTTTTGTGTTGGTACCTATTGTTTTGATTTGTGCGGGTTTCAGGCGATGTGGCCCTCATCAAGTGGTATCAAAGCAAGAGTTCCTGAGCTTGTAATAGAGTGACGAATGTGAGGCAGTTGCAGCAGGACCTGTGAGTGTGGGTTGAGTTCAAGATGCCTCCAAGACTTGCCCAGAATGGCAGAGGTAGAGGCCGAGATGGTGGAGGAAGAGATCCACCTAGAGATGAAATCAGAGCCCTTAGAAGGCAATTAGAAACCTTGCAACAAGAGGTTTGAAGAAGAGATGTGCAATGAGAAAGAGATGATAGTGAAGATGAAACGGAAGAGGAAATGGAAGAGGAAGAGTTGGATCCTGGAGAAAGAAGATTACTATAGACGATCTCAAGCATTGGGAAGAGACCTAAAATGGAGGTTTCAACTTTCAATGGAAGTCTGAATCTTGAAGAATTGATACATTGGATCAATGATGTAGAGGGATTTTTCGAGTTTGAGGAGATTGAAGATCCTCATAGAGTGAGGTTTGCAAAGATAAAATTGAAAGGTCACACCAGTATATGGTGGAAAGAGGTCCAGTTAGAAAGAGGAAGACAAGGGAAAGATAAAATTTCCAAATGGGACAGAATGGTGTCAAAATTGAAGAAACAATTTATTCCAGTCGATTACGAATTGGAGTTGTTCAAGAAGATGCAGAGCTTGAGGCAAGGAACAAGGACGGTGAAAGAATACATAGAAGAATTTCACAAGGTCCTAATTCGGATAGGACATTCTGATGCAAATAAATAGAAAGTTGTTTGTTATATTAACGAGTTGAAGCCAAGCATACAGGAAGAATTAGCACTGGTAAGAATGACCACCATTGAGGATGTTTATCAATTTTCTCTAAAGGTTGAAAAACGACTGAACAAGAGGTTCGAGAACAAACAACAAGGTGGAGGTCATGGCGGAAAGACTAGCGAACAGTCTTATGGAGGTTTAAATGAAGATCAAAAGAAGGGTGAAGGATCTAGTAGCAACCAAAATCAAAAAGCAGGTAACACCTACCATCCTCGTGATCAGAATAATGGAGAGCAAAGAGGAAGAGGAAGATTTGGACGAGGATTGGGAAGAGGAGGCTTTCTTGGAACCTGTTTCTAGTGCGAAGAAGGACATATAGTCTATGACTGTCATCGGCATCAAGGAAGGACAAATAAAAGACATGAGGGTAATGCACAATTTGCACATGTAGATGAAGATGTTGAGTTTTCACATTCTGAGGATGCAGAAAGAGGAGAGGTTCTTGTTACTAGAAAAGCCTTGCTAAATGAGAAGGAACCAACTCAAAGGAAGAATTTGTTTCACACCAGATGTAAATGTGAAGGTAAAGTTGCGGTTGGAGAGAAGAAGGCATCTAAACCCATATCGGATTGTTTGGTTGTAGAAAAACCATAAAGCTTTGGTAAATGAACAATGTCTGGTAAAGTTCAAGACTGGAAATTACCATGATGAGGTATTGTGTGATATTATGCCTATGGATTTTTGTTATATGTTGTTAGGCAGACCATGGCAGTTTGTTCGGTGAACAGTACATGATGGACATGCCAACACCTATTCTTTGACAAATGATGGAGTTCGTCATAAGTTGAAACCCTTGAAAGAGGCAGAAGAAAAGGTATGCAGTAATGCAAGAATTTTTTGGTTGATGGAAGAAAGTTCCTAAAAGGTATGAAGCATGAGCATATGTGTTTTGCATTGATCCCTAGAGTTGATAAAGAAGATACTAATGAGGTACTTGCAGAAATTTCACATATGTTGAATGAGTTTCAAGATATTGTTTCTAATAACGTACCTAAAGGTTTGCCTCCAGTAAGAAAGATCGGTCATCAGATGTACTTGATTCCTAAAGCCAATTTTTCGAATAAGGCGGCTCATTGTATGACTCCAACAGAGAGTGAAGAGTTGAACAGACAAGTGCAAGAGTTGTTGTGGAAGGGATTGATCAGAGAGAGTTTGAGTCCATATGCAATACCTACAGTACTAGCACCAAAGAAGGATGGGGAATGGCAGATGCGTATAGATTCTAGAGCCATCAACAAGATCACCATCAAGTACAGATTATCTTTGCCAAGGACGGAAGACATTATGGATTGTTTGAGTGGAGTTGAGTACTTCATGAAGATAGATTTGAAGAGCGAATATCACTAGATCTAGATTATAGAAGGAGTTGATTGGAAGACAGCCTTCAAAACCAAGGAGGGCTTGTACGAGTGGTTAGTCATGCCTTTTCGACTAACCAATGCACCGAGCACATTTAACCGACTTATGATTAAGGTATTAAAAGAATTTTTCAAAAAAATTGTTATTGTTTATTTGGATGATATTTTGATTTTTAGTAAGACATTGGAGGAGCACCTGATGTATATCCGGAAAATTTTTGAGAAGTTAAGGGAGGGGAAGTTGATTAATTTGAAGAAATGTAGGTTTGTGAAGAGGGAATTGGTGTATCTAGGATTTGTTGTCTCAGCAGAGGATCTTAAAATGGATCCAGAGAAGGTGAGAGCTATCATTGAATGGCCTGCCAAAGGAGTGTTACAGAGCTAAGGTCATTTCATGGTCTAGCCAATTTTTACAGAAAGTTTATTAAGAATTTCAGTAGTATTTGTGCACCTCTAACTGAAGCAATGAGGGGGGGAAGAAAAGAGTTTAAGTGAACTACAGGAGCAGCCAAAATTTTTGATATGATGAGGAAGAAAGTTACAGAGCAACCTGTTTTGGAAATTCCAGATTTCAATAAAGTTTTTCAAGTAGATTGTGATGCTAGTGGCACTACCATAGGAGTTGTTTTGAGTCAAGAAGGTAAGCTTGTTGCCTATTTTAGTGAGAAGTTGAATGATGCTAAGAAAAAATATCTTGCCTATGATCAGGAGTTTTATGCTATAGTTCAGGCTTTGAAGAAATGGAGACACTATTTGTAGTATCTCAATAGTCAAGGAAAGTTAAATCAAAGGCACTTAAAATAGGTTGAGTTTTTGTAGAGTTATACTTTTGTCTTGAAGCATAGGAGTGGAAGGTCAAATAGAGTTGCAGATGCTTTGAGTAGAAGACAAAATTTGTTGATAGAGATGAATATAGAGGTTGTTGGGTTCAATGAATTCAAGAGTTTGTATCTTGATGATCCAGACTTTGCAGAAGCTTGGAAGGCTTGTTTCGAACCTGTTACATTGGATAGGACAAAATGGTTGGATTTCTTAATCCAAGATGGGACGTTGTTTAGAGGAAGCCAATTGTGCATTCCAAGGAGTTCTATGAGAGAGAATCTAATTAAGGAGAAGCATAGTGGAGGATTGGCTGGACATTTCGATCGAGATAAGACCATTGCTCTTGTCAATGAGAATTATTATTGGCCACAGTTACAACAAAATGTGAAGAAGTTTGCACAAAGTTGCAGAGTATGTCAGATGGCGAAAGGAACAAGTCAAAATACTAGATTGTATCAATCATTATCTGTACCTAAGAAGCCATGGGAGGATATTAGCATGGGTTTTGTTCTTGGCTTTCCAAAACACAAAGAGGGCATGACTTCATACTTGTGGTGGTGGATAGATTTTCAAAAATGGCACATTTCATTCCATGTCATAAAACTAGTGATGTCATACTGTAGAATTATTTTTCAGAGAGGTGGTGAGACGACATGGTCTACCAAAGAGTATAGTTTCAGACAAAGATACCAAATTTGTTGGTTATTTCTGGAGGACATTATGGAAGAAGTTGAAGACAGATTTGAAGTTCAGTTTTGCACACCATCCACAGACTGATGGACAAAGAAAGGTGATAAATAGGAGTTTGGGTAACCTGCTATGATGCTTATTAGGAGATAAGCCCGAGGGATGGGATTTGATTACACCACAGGCAGAATTTTCTTACAACAATTATGTCAACAAGAGCACTGGTAAATCACCATTCTAGATTGTGTATGGGAGTAGTCCAAGAACTGCTTCTGAACTAAGAAATATAAGGGGGAGAAGAGTAGTGTTGAGGCTGAAAATTTTGTTGAGCACCTAAAGAATGTGCATGAAGAAGTGAAGAAACATATCAATAAGATGAACTCACAATATAAAGCTAATGTAAATAAGAAAATGAGGTATAAAGAGTTCCAAGTAGGAGATGAAGTCATGGTTCATTTGCGAAAGGAAAGGTTTCATTGTTCGGTGTGCTAATTATGATGAACAAAGAAAAGTCTCTAGAGGAATTTTTCTTTGTTCATCATAATTAGCATACCGAACAATGAAGCTAGCCATATTTCCAACTCTAGAACTTCACAATCTACTCACCTCATGGATTCCTACTCAACACATTATATTTCCCTTGAAATTGCAAGTACCATTGATGAAAACAAAATCAACAAAACTCAAAATAGCTTCTAACATTTTTAAAAATGTGTTTTAAAGTGAGCAATCCTTGCTTCATTGCCCTAACACAAAAGAAATTTTGTTTTCCTCTCGAAAATGGTTGGATTTTGATGATATAAATGGTTGCCATTTTATCCACTCTCACTTATGTTTCTCTATGACCACAACATGCTATCTTTTCAACTTCTACATGAATTTCATATTCAAGTATTAAGAAATATAAAAATTAAGAAAAACTTGAAAATTTCAATTAAACCATTAACTTTTACAAATGAGCTTTATCAACTTTTATAGATAAAATTTACAATTATTTTTTAATAACTCTAATTATACAAACATTTTGATATTAAATTTGTATATATAAATATTTATACAATTAGTTATAAATTCATTATGATAATTTTAAAATAATCTTTTAAAAATTATTTTATATTTTAGTTTCTATAAAATTTATGGTTTACGAGGATCCATATAATTGAATTTTATGATAATTGAAAAACTAATCAAATCAGATTAGCCAATGGCTAGACTACAACTGCTAGCAACTGGGTGGGAAAAGACTCTGATACTTACATGTGCAAAGTTACAAAGAACTTAATTTGCACATTCATTTTAATTTGGAATTGACTGGTGTAGGTAGTCATTCCACTTCAAAGAAGCCCTCTCCATCATTTGGTGACCAGCTCTACAGGCCTCTGCGTCCTACCACCAGTTAGCATTTTGTTGTTGCATTGTTGATTAACGCTAATGTGTGCCAACCACAAAACATAAAATTTTCTTTTTACTTATGTGGCAAACGCTAATGAGTTCAGCTTAACACATGGCGTTCCATGAAATCAGATTTCTTTGAGGCATTATGTCAGACAGCTGAAGTACCTTGTCATAAAGTATAATGGGGTGTATGAAATTGGGAAGACTTAGGCCCTGTGCCTTTTCCAGTAAATTTACTTAACCAGAAAATAAATAGTTGACTTACCAGTGGTAGCAAACAAGTCACGTTAATAGCTGTTGAACATCCTCCTGAGACGAGCAATACAATTCATTTCAGGCTCGTTCTGAAAAAAATCAATGTTTCTTGTATGACAAGCTTGGGTAATATACTCTTGATTGAATCCATCAATCTTAGGTACTCAATCATTGCCTAAACGGAATTGGATGAATTCCTAAGAAATGCGTTGAGCACTGCCTGCCTCTTACAGAGAGAAGCTTTAGGCAAGCAATATGATTCACAGGAAGATTTGTGGAATTTTGGAGTCATTCTATACATATTGATTAGTGGTGTTCCACCGTTTTAGGCAGGTGAGATGCATATGCAAACTTTCTAACACATAATTAAAAAGAAAATTTTCACACTACGATAGATAAAAAAATGTAATGATGATTACAGTAGCAATGAAAGCACTTAAAATATTTGAAATTTTGAAGTAATGGTGATTGCAAGTTTTACATCTAGTAGCAACAGAGCCGACCAGAAAAAAATGAGCAGAGTTTGCAGTAAAGATATTGTGGAACCCTATCAATGCAAAAATTTCTGTGAAATGAAATGAACCAAAATAAATATCCCTCCATCTACTGATTCAATCTATTTATAACAAGCATAAGGGGGTTCACGAGATAAGCTGATAAGAAATTGAAGGTAAAGTGTGAATGAAATTTATTAAATTCGTTGAATTAATCACAGGCCCAACTCTTCACATTTATCCATGAGATTCCGTGGTTTTCCAGTTGCAAGCACGTAAATTAGATTAAACAAACAATGAAATATCTTGATTTTAAAATTAAAAATGACAAATGTTTCAGATAACCCATATAAAGGACGATTATCATTTAAATAAACTTGAAATATGCCACCAAGGGAGGGCATTTAGGTTGTAGTTGGGATGTGTGGTATCCTGCAAAACGGTTCACGTGCCTTGACTGTGCTTTCCACATTTTAAAAACTGGCCACGTACCTTGACTGCACATCTTTGCTTGCACAATAAAAAAGCTCATGGCGAGGAGGATGAAAAATATGAAGTTGGTATTTGAATACAATTGTTACGAATGCCACTTCCCTAAACGAGGTGGATGGCTTCCGCGCGTGGAGCTGCATGTGCCCTTTTTGTGATTCCACATTGTTCATACATATCTATCGTAGTGTTTCTATCTGTAATATCTAACATGAATCCACATGAAACAAACATATGATAAAAAGGGAAGGGTGAGAGCAGCTTCACCAAGTTTTACAGCAGGTTGGTTAATGATTGTGCAACACAGGTTTAGCATGATCTCAGTGGTAGTGGTCGTTGTATATTCGATGACACCTCCTTTAAAAAATAATCATTTCTCTCTTCGGTTTTTGTGCAATCCAATGTTATAAGTACAAGTGGGTAAACAATAAAAGCATTGATTCTATTTAAGTGAAATCTATCCAGTGGTGGAGAAGAATCCATTGAGCTGTCAAGTAAGGCTGTTCTAAATCGTAGAGGAGAATGAAAGAGCAGAAAGATTTCATCAAAAAATCAACAGCGGACATTATGGCCAGGGAGCAAGAAGAAAACAGCTTTTCTATCCACAACTCTGCATACAAAGTTGACAATGGTATACAATTTTTTTCCTTTCGTTTCTATTCACATTTCACTAAGTTGCCTTGCCTTCTATAGATATTTATACAAGGAGATAGCTTTTATCATAGTTATGGTTTATCCTTTGTGTTTTAAAGAGATAAAATTTCGAAGTTATTTTTTGTTGTTGTTGTAATGGTTTTCAGAGACATGGCAGAAAGTGGGACTGATGTTAATTACAAGTTTCAACTGTGTTTAATAATGATGCTGGAGCTTCATCAAAAGTTTCTAAACTCTTTTCCCAAGTTCAAAATCGTGCATTTTGTTGTATATATTGTAACAGTGTTTAAACTTCTGCAATGATGCTTTTGCAATTATATCTGTATCTTCACCATTTTTATTAGTAACCAGTCAAGTGGGCTTCTGTATCTTCACCATTTTTTTTAGTAACCAGTCAAGTGGGCTTCTATTTTATTTTTTTTGGTGACCGATGTATTTTTATTTTGGTAAGCCTAGAAAATAGAGGATTGTAACAGATTTGTTGGAAGGAAAGAAGTGCCAAACAGCAGGGTTCTTAGAAGGAATTTTTTTTAAAACAGATGAAGATGTGTTGAGAGCCCTCAAATGCTACTCCCATGACTAACATTATAGAGCATTATGTGATGAAATAGCCCAACATTTTTCCACTCCTCACATGATTATTCCACTCTTCTCTATGAGAACATTGCACGTAGAATTGCCATAGAATAGAGTGACCTCCGTGGCAATGAAGAATTGGAAAAAGCTTTTTGTCAAGCATGACCCAAACAAGTTCACTTAGTTTCTTGTAGATGCGAAAAGTAGGAAAAAGAAAATAATAGCCCGAGTACTTCCCTCCATTAGCTATATTGTTTTTGTGCACCCTTCAATGGGTGATGATCTTCAGAGGCCATTATATGTCTTAAAATTGGATTAGTTTATGTAAGGTGCTGTAATGGAAATCTCAGTCCATAGGGCGATTACTTGAGCTTTCTATGGAAATCTCACTCTATAGGTGCGTTCATTCTGAATTTGTATGGGGATGGGTATGCCATTTTGAAATAGATAATGGTAGGCCTATGGGAACTGGATGCCTATCCCTGGGCAGAATTTCATGGTCACTGTGATGTGGTGAGGGAAGCTTAACCGTTTTGCATATTTGATCAATAGTTGCCTATTCAGTAAGGATGCAAACAGTTCGAATTTGATTGTCTCTCAAGTCGTTAAATACTCTAAAACTTGCTGTATCTCAATTAAATACATATGTTTTGGATGGACTTCTGATTTATGGTTTTGCCTAACTCTATTCTCTGTTTTTTTTCTTCTTTTGCTTTTGGGTATGCAGCTACTACCACATCACAAATGGAACATAGGGTATACACAAATTGTTCTGCCTACACAAATCTGGTGTTCATTTTGAATAGATTGAAGCAGCAGTTGATGTGTAAAGTAGAAAACAAGTGAAAAACTATTACCATGGCTACTACTATTAGTAATCATGCATAAGTATTAGTGTATTACCATAACAGACGCATATGGTTGAAACAGTAAAAATAAAATATAAAATAAACACAAGTAAATTAGTAAAAACGGTATACATAAAATAAATAATAAACAAGTAAACATACTGTTGATGTTCTTCTTCAATACGTTGTCTGCTGCAAGCTTTTGGTAATTTTTCCTTCACATCATGCTTCCTAGTTATTGATAGGAAAAGGCGGTGTAAACACTTAACATCTAGATAGTCTTTGGCGGTGAAACAGGGTAAAATCCATACGAACACATGGCAGCTGGGAAAAATGAATGTCTGTCGATTAAGTCTCTATAAGACTGCCAGCCGTTTTTTTGTTTCCATGCACACTTCCATTTGGTCTGTTGCATTACAATCATCGATAAACTGAATATGCCACCGTGGATGCTGACAGGTCATTGAAACACTTTGAATTTGCCACCGTCGATATTTGATTTGGAGATCGGATTTAATCCCCCATTTGAATGCACTTATTACAAAAGATTTTTTTGAAGATTTGCTATTAAATAGCAAATGTTTGCAGAGAAAATCAATGACTGAAAACCCACACAGTTTAATGGCAACCCAATAGTCGTATAACAGCGTGAGACAGGTTTACGGACAAAACCTCCCACATAATATAGCCTATCGGCTAATTAGGCTACTTAACAGTAACCAACAATGAAACATTGCTCTAGCCATAACACCTATTAAACCTGTGTGGGACAAAGGAAAATTGACACCTAATCCATACAACTACACTTGGGACTGGTACAATCAAAATGCCCTCAAATTTTATGAAATCATAGAAACGAAAAACAATAATCGCAAAGTTACAAACAATAATCATGTTCAATTTTGATGAATATGTACAAGATCCAAGTATTGACACTCAACCCATACAATTAACATATAGAAAATTAAAGATAAAATTCTTAAAATTCATCAACGATAAAGAAAAAATCCAGGACAATAATTCATCCATGACAAACAAGCACGAACCAGGCGAGAATATAATCTATTTAAAGAATCACATATATTCTTAATATACAAGTACTAGAGTCTTATATATAAGTCATCAACAATAAAGAAATAACCAGAACAATAATATATCAGACGAGAGCATACAATCTATTTAAAGCATCACATATATTCATAATATACCAGTTCTAAAGTTTTATATTAATACTATTCCCACTTCAATATTTGCCTGACCGGCAAGAATGCCAATTCTGGCAATCTACCAGCTTAGCTTGAAACCAAAACCACTAAAATATGATAATATCTAAACATAATAGAAACATATAATACTAGTCTTTTAAACGAAATTGGAATAAATTATCAAAAGCCACCGACACAGATTACTATCCCCCACGAAGACGCAGTACCAGGTGGAGGGTCGACTCCTTCTGAATGTTATAGTCTGCTAGAGTACGCCCATCCTCGAGCTGCTTCCCAGCAAAAATCAGCCTCTGCTGATCAGGAGGGATACCCTCTTTATCCTGGATCTTGGCCTTCACGTTATCTATGGTATCAGAGCTCTCCACCTCCAGGGTAATAGTTTTCCCTGTCAATGTCTTCACAAATATCTGCATACCACCCCTGAGACGCAGCACAAGGTGGAGGGTCGACTCCTTCTGGATATTGTAGTCCGCCAAAGTTCGGCCATCCTCCAATTGTTTACCAGCAAAAATCAACCTCTGCTGGTCTGGTGGAATGCCCTCCTTATCCTGGATCTTGGCCTTGACATTGTCAATGGTGTCTGAACTCTCAACCTCCAGGGTAATAGTCTTACCAGTGAGGGTTTTGACAAAAATCTGCATACCACCTCTCAGACGGAGCACAAGGTGCAGGGTGGATTCCTTCTGGATATTATAATCTGCCAAAGTGCGTCCATCTTCAAGCTGCTTTCCAGCAAAGATCAGCCTCTGCTGGTCTGGGGGAATACCCTCCTTGTCCTGGATCTTGGCCTTGACATTGTCAATGGTATCCGAACTCTCAACCTCCAGGGTAATAGTCTTCCCAGTGAGGGTTTTGACGAAAATCTGCATACCACCCCTCAGACGGAGCACAAGGTGGAGGGTGGATTCCTTCTGGATATTGTAATCTGCCAAAGTGCGTCCATCCTCTAGCTGCTTTCCAGCAAAAATCAGCCTCTGCTGCTCTGGGGGAATACCCTCCTTGTCCTGGATCTTGGCCTTGACATTGTCAATGGTATCCGAGCTCTCTACTTCCAAAGTAATTGTCTTGCCAGTGAGGGTTTTAACAAAGATTTGCATGCCACCCCTCAGCCGGAGTACAAGGTGAAGAGTTGATTCCTTCTGGATGTTGTAATCAGCCAAAGTCCTCCCATCTTCAAGTTGCTTTCCGGCAAAGATGAGCCTCTGCTGGTCTGGGGGAATACCTTCCTTGTCCTGGATCTTGGCCTTCACATTGTCAATAGTATCAGAGCTTTCCACCTCTAGGGTGATAGTTTTTCCAGTGAGGGTTTTGACGAAGATCTGCATTCCTCCCCTAAGTCGGAGGACCAGATGTAGGGTAGATTCCTTCTGGATGTTGTAGTCAGCAAGCGTGCGGCCATCCTCCAACTGTTTGCCAGCGAAGATGAGCCTCTGCTGATCGGGGGGGATGCCTTCCTTATCCTGTATCTTGGCTTTGACATTGTCTATGGTGTCCGAGCTCTCAACTTCGAGAGTAATGGTCTTACCGGTGAGGGTTTTGACGAATATCTGCATGTTGATGATCACGAAAAAATACTAGAAATAACCTGCAGAAAAGAGGCCTGATGGTCAACACTTACGCGCAGATAGGTGTACTGCTCTGGAAACAGAGAACCACTAACAAGAGAAAGGAAAATATTCCAGAAAAATCTGACATATAGACTTAAATTATGGAAAATTTGCAGATAAAACCAATTATAATATTAACATAGAAAAAACCTGATTGTGAAAAAATCTAGATCTCGATTAACATAGAAACCAATTATCATATTTTTGGCGTAAAAGTTGTACAAGATTCAGAGCAGATCTAAATTAAGAAATTATAACAGCGAAGAATACCTTTGTCCTGTCCATTCAGGCGAACATCAAAATCAAAACAAAACCTGGTAGGCCTAATCGACCATTCACACAAGCGATATCCCTAACCCTAAACATTCTTCTCGCCCCCCTCACCCAAAAGAAATAGAAAATTCTCAAACAAAAAGCCCCGTAAACGTGCTCTATAAGAAAAACCCAAACCTTGAGAAACCGAATAATTCAGACTCAAAACCCTTGTAACACCAATTGCCAGCGCTTAAAAGAACTCATGAAAAGCTGGAAACAATAGACATACCTCTGAAAAGAGCCTCTCCAAAATCCAAATTGAAAAACCGGTCGCAATGGAAGATCTTATGAGAGATGAAAGGAGGAAGGGCTCTACTTATAGTCGTTCAGACCAATCGCACCGCTTCTACACGCATCCCTTCGTACCTAAAATACAATTTGGCAATGCTAAAACTAGTTATTCAGTCAGCTTACATTAGCAATTAAAAACTTCTATTTTCTCTTAAAATCCACTTTGAATAATTTGTGTTTTTTGGTCTACCCTCATAATCTCAATTAATGGTCCACAAACGCCACTAAATTTTTTGATATTGTTTTAATAGAAAAAATTCAAACCATTGAAAGTCACTCAACAATTTATTTAATTTTAGATCCACCTTTAATCCTTTTGTTGAGATTAAAAATTCTAAGTATATTAATTTTGACTTTATGAAATTACATTTCTTCACAATAATCAACAATTTTTTTTCTTTCAATCTCTACAATGTTGATCTCAAATGTCTTAGGTGTTCCTCCTTAGTCTTATTGAAAATTAAAATATTATCCAAATAAATAATCACAAGCTTCTCCAAGAATTATTTCAAAATATCATTCATCAATCTCATAAATGTACTTGGTGTGTTAATCGTCCCAAAGAACATATCATTGATGATGTGCTTCATTTGTCTTAAATAAATTATTTGTTCATCCTCTTCTCTAATTCTAATATAATGATACCTTCTCTTTAAATAAATCTTGGTAAAATATCTCACCCACTCAAACAATCTAATATATCAACCATCCTTGGTAATGAGAATCTATATGATATTATGATCTTATTTATTTCTCTAAATTATGTACACATCATCCACTCACCATCCTTCATGTATGCTAGTACCGTAGGTATCGCACATGGGCTCAAAATTTCTCTAATCAATCCTCTCTTCAAATAGCTCATGCACTTTTTGGTTTAACTCTTCATTTTTTGTCTTTGATATCTGATGTGACATCTTATTTGGTGAGCTTACCTCTATAAATAGGTAAATGTGATGACTAATTCTCCTCAATAGTAGAAATGTATCTAGCATAATATCTAATACAATGACATGATATTCTAAGAGCAATTCAAAATTTTAATTTTGTAGTTTTTTTTAACATTTTTTGGATGTATATTATGTTTGTAGTAATGAATATATTTGGAATCAATGCAAAACTTAAATTGTCATACCTCAAACCATCTAGGAACTTTCTTCCATATAATAAATAAACATTGGCATTACTATAAACTTACCTCTCTCTTTCCATCAATGAAACCAATTTGTGTCTTCTATCATTCTTCATTATACTATAAGTATTTTCCCTCCCATCATGCATAACATTCTTGTCAAATTTCCATAGCTTCCCTAATAACAAATGACACATTCATTACCATCACATAAAAATTCATCATGATATTTACTTATTTTGAATTTGACTAACAATTGGTATTTCACCAACACCTTATGTTATTTTTACA
This sequence comes from Sequoiadendron giganteum, assembly GCA_007115665.2. Classification (NCBI taxonomy): domain Eukaryota; kingdom Viridiplantae; phylum Streptophyta; class Pinopsida; order Cupressales; family Cupressaceae; genus Sequoiadendron; species Sequoiadendron giganteum. Next base: position 625,031,581 of record CM021106.1, on the reverse strand, counting down.
ACCAAGAAATCACATATGGTTTAGGGTCTTCCAACCTTTTCAACTTCTATTTATCAACTATTTATTTTGATAATAAATTATGTGTATTTCCACTATCAATGAAAACCTCATAGCACATACCTCATGAATTGCAGATAATTATGAACAAAATTTTCCTTTATATTGGTTATTCTTCTTCTTTGTGTTTCATCAAGGCTCTTTTCATGAGAAATTAATCATATTTATCTAGTTCATCCTCAAAAGCGAAAGAACACTTGATCTCTTCATTAGTATGTGTGACTCTCACTCTCCCTTATAACCTCTTTGTAAGGTTTCCTTGGCCTTGGTGACACTCAAATGATTAGTTTCCTTTATCTACACACTTAAAACAAGCTCCTCTTAAAGTACTTCCAGTTCTTCCCTTGCATCTTCTTCTACCTCTTTGATATCGATCAATTTCATCATTGTTTTATGAATTAATTGTTGCAAAAAAAGCCTTTTATATTTAGGCTATCTTTATAATTCTAAAGTTCAAATATTATGATGAATGTTAAAACTTTAGATTAAGGGAAAAAAATCACTTTACAAAAGGATAAAAGGATGGTAAAAGAGGAAAATGACAACGTGGTGGTTTGCAATTTAAAAATAATCAAAATGGGAAAAAATAAGAATATTTGACCAAATCTAATGGGCGCCAAGAGGAAGATTATTTTCAATTAACTTTAACCACGTAGCAAGGAGAAATATTAGGGTTCTTTTGGCTATGTTGTTGTTCTTCCACGGTTTTGCAGGCTAATGTGGTGGCTCGAAGGAGGTTTATGGAACATTACAGAGTTTTGAGAGAAGATTAGGCACGTTGCAAAACTGAAAGAGCATAGATAGGGTGCGTGGAAGGAGGAAGAAAATCTAGGTATATTGATTTTCCTCCATAAAACCCTTGTATTATGACTCAGTTGGGTGTCATTGTTATGTTATTTAGCTCAAGATCCATGCATCAATTTAATATGCATTTACCACTCAATTTAATCAAGGCATGGTAGTAATAGATGAGAGTTATGGGAATCTCAGGGGGTTCATTTGTGAGAAATGTGTCTTAGTTTAGTCACCTTATTGGGTTATTGTTTAGAAGGATTTCATGCTTTTTCCCTGTTATTTTTTATTATCCCTTACATTGGTTTACCTAAATCCTATTCAAGAAAGCCTTAGATGATGGTATAGATGCATAATAAAGGTAGGTACCAAAGTCATATAGGTAGGGAATATGGAAAAAATCATAGAAAAGACAACTCACATGTATGGTAAGACAACAGTGCTACATAGGCATGTCATGGCATTGAAGCTCTCTAAGACACTCATGACATTCATGGACCAAAGAATAGTCTATATGGTTACAAGACCACAATGTTCCATGAGATAACAATATAGAGCTAAGATGAGACTTCATAGACCTATTAAGAACAGTGACAAGGCAATGACAAAAATGTGTGACAATGCTAAAGAGTCTAGGTTTTTGAAGATGCAATAGGGACAGCCATGAGTAAGCTTGATACGAAAAACTATAAGGCTAAGATCATAATGATAAAAGATAATCATGCAAACATGATCAAACGAGATATTCAAGAACCACATACAAGGAGAAGACATGAAACATGAATATTTGGTGATAGTGATACATGATAGTGGGACCATAGTTTAAACAAAGAAAAAGAAAAGGTGCACCACAAATGAGATTCACAAATGAGTAAACCTAATTTTTGAGTAGTTTGTTTCATTCAATTATGAGGGCCATATTTTATAAATAATAATAAAAAATCAAACCTAACCAATATAGAAATTAAAAGGCAGGTTTTAAGAGGGTCAAATGATGTGTACCTATTGCAAAAAGCGCTTTTTCAGGCTATTGGAAGTGACTCTGAGAGGGGGGGGGGAGAGGGGGCGGTGTGAATCAGAGTGGACTAATTATAACTTTTAACTTTGAATGCATAATAAAGCTTTTGCTAATTTAACCTAGTGTGAACATTAGCACTTTAGATCAGATTAATATGAAACTTGACTGACATTTACAACCCATATGAAAAGTATCATATGATATTGTTCAATTAAAGCTTTATGAACAATCTTGCTATGCATTATCAATAGAACTATAAACCTTCATAGTATGCAACCTTGACTTGCATTTGACAATCTTTTGAGCATTCATATAATAAGCACAAAATGCAGAAGTTAATTCACTTTATAAAAGACATTTTGCATCAGATTTCCACATTCTAAATATGCATGACAAACTTGAGCAAATTGACATAAAACTTTTAAACAGCCTTAAAGTATCAAAGCATTTACCAACTGAATGAGCACAATAACATAAATGATTGAAAGAAAGATTATGCAAGATAGGTCCATAAATCACACAAATGAGAGACACAAAAATTGCCGAGTGGAAAATCCTCTTGGGGTAGAAAAACCACTCCTAAACTGCCTTACTGGCTTAATTTCAAAAAATATTTTGACAATGCCTCAATGGCTGATTTCTTAGCACCGACTCAAGGAGCACCAACCCCTCTATTTAGAGACACTAATCTCAAGGAGCACCAACCCCTCTGTTTAGAGACACCAATCTCAAGGAGCACCAACCCCTTTTCTATTTTTCAATAGAACATACAATGATACAGAGGATCTCTTTGTTTCTTTGATTTTTGTCAAGTGCCTCTTGACAAACAATGTGTAGAACGCTCAAAAGTCAAGAATGACTCTGCAGTGTTCCACCCATTATCAAGCCCTAAGATAGCTTGAAGAAAATCTTATTACGGTCACAATACAACTTCTCATAAAACTGTATTACAGTGATATATCTTTTCTTTTTCTCACTCTCTGTTTATCAATCTTTCATAATACAAAATACAAAACAGACAACACACTGTGTTTTCCAACTTTTCAGCCTCAACTTAAGAATACACTCTCTCATTTATTAATAGGACTGCATTGCTTTCCTTTTTGTTCCAAATTAGGTTTTTCTGACATGATAGAGCCCTAATCTCTCTGTTTTTCACAAATTACAGATTACATCATAATTTACACCTTTCGGTTATAGCTGAAACTGTTACTTTCAGACAAATGAAGAGGTGACCTTTTTACTGTTTTTACATCTTTGACAAGTTATGGTTCAGGTAATACATAGGTCGGTTTTGTAGAACCTTTTCTTCCCAGCATGACAAGAAAAGTAGCATGTAAAATATAGAAATGATAGAACCCTATCCTATCGGGCAGACTATAAGGGCAAAGCTTGACCAGTAACAGTATCAAGACATGCATGAGAGCTTGAATTATACCCTCTGAAAAAGTAACAGCAAGAAGTAACTGTAAGTATAATTTTAGCAATGAAACCTCATATAGAATATACCCAGAAGCAGTTACCCATGAACCCAGATGAAGTTGAGAGAATATTCCATGAACAGTACCCAGTATAGTAACTGCAATTTTTAAGAAACTGAAACAACAATACTCAATAACCGAAATCATTATGATGTCAAACTGAAACAATAAGCTGAATCATTTAAGACCGGTTACCAACGACTTCAAGAGTGAAACTGAGAAGATTCTTTAGGATTCACAAATACCCACTATCCAAAACAGAATGAATCACAAAACTTATATGATGACCTTTAGAAGATGCAGCCAAGAACCATTATAAATGAACCCAAATGATAAACTGATCTGGTTCGAGTGTATTTTGATTTTCCCATAACCAAAAATTATAAACCCTTTAAAACTGTCATGATAATCTCTAAAAGATTGCAGTCACATTTTAAAACCAATCATTTCAGACTTTTCTATTGAAAGCAATAGACATTTTTCATTTTTGATTTGCAAAAGAGAGAAAGACTTAGCTCGTAATCATCTTGCTTGTGAAGTAACGAACCTGAACAACAAATTGAAAGAGTAATACCTATGAGAACCATAAATGCATTTCCCATGAGTGATTTACCAAGTCTGCGAAGAGACAGAGCAGCTCGAGCTCTTTCCCCATTCGAGCTTCCAACTGATGGCAAGAAACCGATAGGAGAAATGACCATTGTCATGGTCTTCATATCTTCCATATTCACTGTCAAAACAAATCAGTAACCCAACAAGATTTGCAATGAAACGGCTGAGAACAAACTATCATGATGGCGGCTAGAGAGGTGTCCAAAAATGTGAACAGTGTGAACGAAAAAATAGTTTTCCCTAAACTTCCAAAGCAAGCATTCGATATCCTTTGCAAGAGTTGATAATTGTTTGGAGTCCGAGAAGACAGTTATGATTAAACAAAATCGCATTATTCCATGTGAAGTCTGCGGACTGTCTAAAAGGCCAGCACTCGACAATCATTATTACCTTTGAATCAAAGACCAAACATTTAAAATGTCAACTAAATAGTTCCTTGCATTATTGCACATAAAATGTTGAATACTAAGTCACATCCAATGTGACATAAAATAATCAATACCTTTATATCAGTTGTCGGCCTTGAGGCCCAATTTAATATCAACCAATAGACCGAGATCAAATGCAAATAGGAGATCAATTTGAATGCCTTTACCCAAGGTCGATTTCCATCTTAGAAAGCCATGTATACCCAAAGACTTGTGTAGAGTAATAAAGGTTGATATACATGGTGAATTTAATATGCCTTACACTCATGCTAAAAACACAATACCAAATGCAAACGAATGAACTTAGTGAATCTCTTCTTCAAAGTCCAATTGCAATACCATAACCAAATACATTAAAGCCAATTTTCCATCTTAAAATGTCCATTGTTATATAATGTGCCAATGCCAAAATAATGTCTAGTGACTTATGAAGACTAATTTTGCATGTTAAATTCGCACTGCCATGCCACTTACCATAAACCCTTATTATACTGAGAAACATGTTGCATCATATAAACCATTAACAATTTCAAGATGCAAGAGTCTAATCAAGCCACAATATAACAACCTGTAGAACACTGATACATGCCAAGAACATATAATTAAGTGCATCACTGACCAGAAACATATCACCTGACCAATGGAACAATGAACCTGTAGCCAGAATACCTCAAACCGAGATCTGCACATGGAGCCAAGATATCAGAGTTCACCAAATATAATATAATCAATGAATTAAATGTGTCAATCAGAAAAGTAGATCAACTAAGAAGTAACCACCAAAATGCCAGAGTAACATACATTGTCATCAAGGACAAAATAGCACAAGAGGGATTTAACAAACTCCCCCTTTGTCCTTGATGGCAAAAACTGAGCCACCAAGCCAAGATGAAATACAAGAACCAAATGCTCATAATTCTCTCCCTTTTTGTCATAAGGACAAAGGAAGATACCACCATCTTCTCCCCATTTTCTCCATGAAATACAACAACCAACCAATACCTTGGTCACCTGTTATACAAATCCGAACCATGAATACCAAAGGATATCATCTTAATGTCATGAATTTAAACAAATGTATCAAACTCGGGTTTGACATCAAGAGAAAACTAAAAAGACTGAAAAAACCAACAACATCATAAGGCTACAAATCTGAATATTACTGTACAACCACTATCCAAGCAACTTGACAAAAGATCCATAATCAAAACTGCAGATCAAGGCTAACTGTTCCACCTTTTGATCATATTAAACTACATCCTTCATTGTCAACTGTAAGCACACAATTACCAGTATGAATAACCATGCACAAGTGCATATCCTGTTGTAATGAGCATATGGCAAACATCAGTACCATCATATAAAAACTAAGAGCATGCCATGAAACATGTGAACCAAGAACCAACTGTTCACAGTATGTACCACCCAGATTATGTAAGTGTGTCATCAAAGCCAGTATAGTTACCAAAGATAAGCAACCACTATAAACATTTGAAAGCCAATACAGCCAGTGAAACCAACTGCAAATACAATTAGAGAAGCGAACAAAGATAGGCAAGCTATAAGAGAGTAACCTTAGAACCAAGCTCCCCCAATAAGAAAGCTTCACAAAAATTCCTTTATGATCTGTAAGACACCATTTCTTTTCTCAAACATATTGAAAATGTGAAAATTCTTTAAACAATGACTCTTTGATCCAATAACTTACTTGTTCTCTAGAATGACATCTTTTACTAGAATAACACAAAGCAGCCAAATCTGTAGCATGCAGTCCATTGCATAAGTCTCAAGACACTAAACAATCAGTATCAAGAAATAAACAATTGTCAAGGGAAAAAATTGATCATTTGATGCATATTGAGAACCTCATCATCCAAGAATATCCAAACTTTTATCAATGTTGTTTGTTGTCCTCAAGTACACGTATACAATACCAACATAATCAAAGTCAAAAATGTTGCATCAACAACCACAATTCCAGAAAAATGAATTTATAGCAACAACTTAGTATGATGCTCATAGTTTCCAAGCACAACACTACAGAACTCAACATTTACCATTTAAAGTTTTTCAACTAACTGCCTCTGTCATTCTTTCAATTAAGACCTCGACCAATTCACTATCTTAACATGCTTTGTTGCTGAAACACCATTTACAAAACAAGGCACTGAATTTTATCAACAAGTTGTTATATATGGTTTCAAAGTATTGAATAGAGATGAGACAATATAGCAAGATTCGATGACAAAAGCAAAAAGAGCACTGCTTGACTGTTCAAGAATCTTAACCTCATGAATCTCTTTGAGTAACACAAACCATCACCTATTCTAATAAGTACAAAGAAAAAATATTGATCCTTCTGGCCCAACCAATAAATTACAGCAAAGTAAGGTTAATCACAATTTGTTCACCAGTGGTGGACAGTGTAATTTTATCACACGTATCTTTTACTGTGGACACTCCCAAAGACACAAAAGGTATCAATTGCAGAAACAACAAAATTCATATGATAAAAATAATCTTCTAACTTAATGATGATATAGATGGATCATTGCAATAAGACAGTTATCATCACACACTGTCACTATTATTCCTAGCAAGACAATAAAACAAATCTGTGTCTTGCATTTTGATGGTAAATGGGTTATGAAACAACAAGATTCTACTACCTTTTATTTGATATCAAAGGGGTTTATTCAAAGAGCATTAATCATCTCCCCCTTTCTTCATACAACCTTTTAAATGCTCAGAGATGATTCTTGTGTAGCATGCACAAGATTTAGTTCTTCATTTTGCTTTTCTTGCTTTCTTTTCCATACTTGTATAGGCTTTGTTTTCTCCTTACACGCGGTATTATTTTCCTTTTGTTTGAACATGTAGTCCCTAGATGGCTTTATCAAACTTTTCTTACACCATTGTGCTTTATGTCCAAACCCATTACACCTATAACATATAATAGAGTTGTCTAGACCAAAGAGAGAATAATTTCTTCTAGGCATGTTGTATGAACCTCTCTTGACATTACTCACATGATTATGACTTTTATTCATCCAAAAATTTCTTGCTTTATGTCCATAAGCATTACAACAGTAACAATAGCGAAGAAATTGAGAGTGGTTATACCTGATAAACTGAGATCTTGATGGTCTTTTTGTCCTTTAATCTACCCACTTTTCTTCTGTCTGAGCAACAACAATATGGTGACCGAGATCAACTTTCAATCTTGGAGTATTCTTAGTTGTAAATGACTTTCCATCTGTAGTAGCAAAAACTGTTTCATGTTTAGATTCTTCTGTAGAGCTTTTTCCAACTTCATATCCCACTCCTGTAGGATCTTTAAAATGCTTTTGTCTGCCAATCATCTCATTCAATAAAATTAGTACTGCAATCAAATTTTTGATTTTTAACCAATTGAATCTTAACACTTTCAAGCTCTTTTCTCAAAGAAACTGATTCTCCTTCAAGTTTTAGACATTCAATCTTTTTAACTTCCAAATCAGACTTTACAACAACTGCAATCCTTTTGCATTCTTCAATTTTAATTTTCTGATTGATAATAAAACTATCTTTAAGAGTTAGTTCTTTTAACAAGGAATCATTATCTGAACATCTCTTTAGTGAGGCAACCTCATTTTCCAGTTTATTACATAATTCATTCTTGTCCTTTAACTTGGCTTCTAATCCCTCTTCAGTCTCTTTCTTATCAACCATTTTGCCTTTCAGAAATTCAATAATCTTTTTATCATCATTATGATCTTGTAATACAACTTTATTGACACTGACACTTTCCTGTAAGCGTACCTTAAGATCTTGATTCTCTTTTCTAATTCTCTTAAGCTCATCTAGAGAATCAATTAGTTCTGCCTCCAAGTCAACCTCAAACTCATCACCTTCACAATCCTTTTCGCCAAATTCTTGTTCAAAGTCACTTACTAAGTGATCTTCTTCACTTTTAGTATTAACTGGCAGGGGTAATTTTTGAGACAAAACTTCACTAGAGTTGGCAGGGGTTGATTTATCAAATGTTTGCTTGACACAAGTAGCTTTCTTTTGACATTTGTTCCTTTTGCACTTAGCCATGACAAATACTCCACGACACCCAAAAATAGACTTCCAAGACCAAAATCAATCCTAGGTATGAAACCTAATGCAGGACCCTATGCTCTGATACCAATTGTTGGAAGTGGATTCACTTTGAGAGGGGGGGTGAATTAGAGTGGACTAATTATAAATTTTAACTTTGAATGCATAATAAAGCTTTTGCTAATTTAACCTAGTGTGAACATTAGCACTTTAGATCAGATTAATATGAAACTTGACTGACATTTACAACCCATATGAAAAGTATCATATGATATTGTTCAATTAAATCTTTATGAACAATCTTGTTGTGCATTATCAACAGAACTATAAACTTTTATAATATGCAACCTTGACTTGCATTTGACAATCTTTTGAGCATTCATATAATGAGCACAAAATGTCGAAGTTAATTCACTTTATAAAAGACATTTTTCATCAGATTTTCACATTCTAAATATGCATGACAGACTCGAGCAAATTGACATAAAAATTTTAAACAACCTTAAAGTATCAGAGCATTTACCAACTGAATGAGCACAATAACATAAATGACTGAAAGAAAGATTATGCAAGATAGACATAAATCACACAGATCAGAGACACAAAAATTGCCGAGTGGAAAACCCTCCTAGGGTAGAAAAACCACTCCTAAACTGCCTTACTGGCTTAATTTCAAAAAATATTTTGACAATGCCTCAATGGCTGATTTCTTAGCAGTGACTCAAGGAGCACCAACCCCTCTGTTTAGAGACACTAATCTCAAGGAGCACCAACCCCTCTATTTAGAGACACCAATCTCAAGGAGCACCAACCCCTTTTCTATTTTTCAATAGAACATACAATGATATAGAGGATCTCTCTGTTTCTCTTATTTCTGTCAAGTGCCTCTTGATAGACAATGTGTAGAAAGCTCAAAAGTCAAGAATGACTCTGCAGTGCTCCACCCATTATCAAGCCTTAAGACAGCTTGAGGAAAATCTTATTACAGTCACAATACAACTTCTCATAAAACTGTATTATAGTGATATATCTTTTCTTTTTCTCACTCTTTGTTTTTCAATCTTTCATAATACAAAATACAAAACAGACAACACACCGTGTTTTCCAATTTTTCAGCCTCAACTTAAGAATACACTCTCTCATTTCTTAATAGGACTGTATTGCTTTCCTTTTTGTTCCAAATTAGGTTTTTCTGACATGATCGAGCCCTAATCTCTCTATTTTTCACAAATTATAGATTACATCATAATTTACACCTTTCGGTTACAGCTGAAACTATTACTTTCAGACAAATGAAGAGGTGACCTTTTTACTGTTTTTACATCTTTGACAAGTTATGGTTCAGGTAATAAATAGGCCAGTTTTGTAGAACCTTTTCTTCCCAGCATGACAAGAAAAGTAGCATGTAAAATATAGAAATGACAGAACCCTATCCTATCGAGCAAACTGCAAGGGCAGAGCTTGACCAGTAATAGTATCAAGACATGCGTGAGAGCTTGAATAATACCCTCTAGGTAAACCCATAATAGTGGTGTACAATTTTTATGAGGAAGGAAATTTGAGAAAATTCTCATGCATTGAAAATTTCATGTTTTAAAGGGTTCGTTCGAACTAGGGGGTTCGTACGAACCCAAAAGAGGGGTTCAGTCAAACCCCTAGTTTGAGCGAACCCCCTTTTGCATGGTGGGTTCGCTCGAACCCTGTGATGCCACATTCCTTATGGGGAATTCAAAAAAAGGGGGGTTTGAGCAAACCCCCCTTTACCCTTTCGGGCGAAGGGGGGTTTGTTCGAAGGGGGGTTCGCTCGAACCCCCCTTTTTTGCCCTTCTCCCCCTCTTCCACCAAATTTTAGCAGAATTCTACCCTTCGAAGCTCGGGTTGAGGATGAAAATGGAGGAGACTTCACAAACCCAACTGGAAGATGGTAGTCCTCAGAACGAGCTATCCAACGAATTAAATTTTAATATGTTTTGGTTTTATTATGTATGTGTTTTTTTAGTTTTATTAAACATAGGTTTTTCACCGAAAGTCAAGCTCTCTGTTTTCAACATGTAGAAAAATAGCAGATTATCAAAATAATTTTTTTAAAAATATGTTGATGCTGGGTATTGATGTCCTTGATCCATTAAAAAAAATAAAAATGAATTTTGATACATACAGAAAAAGTTATGTTGTATGCAGTCCGCCTATGTCTGAATTGCAATTGGTTTGACTTCGAAACTTGATTAAGGAAAAAATATTCAATAAAAAACTATGAGACCAAATGCAAGTGCTAGATATCGTAGTTACAAATCTAAATTTAAAAAAATTAGAATTTTATCCTTTATACAAAAAAAGTTATGTTGTATACGGTGAGCATCACTTTTTACAAATGTTGTTTTCTGAAAAAAATCAGTTTTTGTGGGAGATGGAAAAAAAAGTGCAATCTGATTCCAAAAATTTTGAAAAAAATATTTTTAGAATCTACACACAAGATGTGATGAGACTCTAGTTTTCATCATCTTCAAATTCCTCACGGTTTAGCCGCTATAGGTGCCCAAATATGAAGATTTAGTTAAAAATAATAATTGTAGTGTCCAGTTTGCCCAAAAATTATAAACCACTATTGTGGGATCACCCCTCTGAAAAAGTAACAACAAGAAGTAACTGTAAGTATAATTTTAGCAATTGAAACCTCATATAGAATATACCCAGAAGCAGTTACCCATGAACCCAGGTGAAGCTGAGAGAATATTCCATGAACAATACCCAGTATAGTAACTGCAATTTTTAAGAAACTGAAACAACAATACTCAATAACCGAAATCATTATGATGTCAAACTAAAACAATAAGTTGAATCGTTTAAGAACGGTTACCAGTGACTTCAAGAGTGAAACTGAGAAGATTATGTAGGATTCATAAATACCCACTATCCAAAACAGAACGAATCACAAAACTTATATGATGACCTTCAGAAGATGCAACCAAGAACCATTATAAATGAACCCAAATGATAAACTGATATGATTCAAGAGTATTTTGATTTTCCCATAACCAGAAATTATAAACCCTTTAAAACTGTCATGATAATCTCTAAAAGATTGCAGTCACATTTTAAAACTAATCATTTCAAACTTGTATATTGAAAGCAATAGACATTTTTCATTTTTGATTTGCAAAAGAGAGAAAGACTTAGCTCGTAATCATCTTGCTTGTGAAGTAACGGACCTGAACAAAAAACTGAAAGAGTAATAGCTGTCATAACCATAAATGCATTTCCCATGAGTGATTTACCAGGTCTGTGAAGAGACAGAGCAGCTCGAGCTCTTTCCCCATTCGAGCTTCCAATTGATGGCAAGAAATCGACAGGAGAAACGACCATTGTCATGGTCTTCATATCTTCCATATTCACTGTCAAAACAAATCAATAACCCAACAAGATACGCAATGAAACGGCTGAGAACAAACTATCATGATGGTGGCTAGAGAGGTGTCCAAAAACATGAACAGTGTGAACAGAAAAATAGTTTTCCCTAAACTTCCAAAGCAAGCATTCGATATCCTTTGCAAGATTTGATAATCGTTTGGAGTCTGAGAAGACAATTATGATTAAACAAAATCTCATTATTCCATGTGAGGTCCACAGACTGTCCAAAAGGCTAGCAGTCGACAATCATTATTACCTTTGAATCAAAGACCAAACATTTGAAATGTCAACTAAATAATGCCTTGCATTATTGCACATAAAATGTCAAATGCTAAGTCACATCCAATGCGACATAAAATAATCAATACCTTTATATCAGTTGTCAGCCTTGAGGCCCAATTTAATATCAACTAATAGACCAAAATCCTATGCAAATAGAAGATCAATTTGAATGCCTTTACCCAAGGTCGATTTCCATCTTAGAAAGCCATGTATACCCAAAGACTTGTGTAGAGTAATAAAGGCTGATATACATGGTGAATTTAATATGCCTTACACTCATGCTAAAAACACAATACCAAATGCAAACAAATGAACTTAGTGAATCTCTTCTTCAAAGTCCAATTGCAATACCATAACCAAATACATTAAAGCCAATTTTCCATCTTAAAATGTCCATTGTTATATAATGTGCCAATGCCAAAATAATGTCCAGTGACTTATGGACTGATTTTGCATGTTAAATTCACACTACCATGCCACTTACCATAAACCCTTATTATACTGAGAAACATGTTGCATCATATAAACCATTAACAATTTCAAGATGCAAGAGCCTGATCAAGCCACAATATAACAACCTGTAGAACACTAATACATGCCAAGAACATATAATTAAGTGCATCACTGACCAGAAACATATCACCTGACCAATGGAACGATGAACCTGTAGCCAGAATACCTCAAACCGAGATCTACACATGGAGCCAAGATATCAGAGTTCACCAAATATAATATAATCAATGAATTAAATGTTTCAATCAGAAAAGAAAATCAACTGAGAAGTAACCACCAAAATGCCAGAGTAACATATATTGTCATCAAGGACAAAATAGTACAAGAGGGATTCAATTTCTAGGTCTTGTTCTTCGATGTCTACACTCCCAAATCCTAAGTGTTCGACTCTCGAAAGTTAGAAACAAATTTTGTAGAAGACTTTTTGTGATCTTGCAAGAAAGATGACAACTTTGACAACTTTTTCCAATTTTTCTCTCCACTTGATCTTCAAACTAAAACCTACAATCACACATTAAAGGAGAAGAAAATTGTTGATTTTTTAGAGAATAGGGGTTTGCCTTGATCAAACCTCGTTTTGGTAATTAAACCTTGAAATGAAACAATGCATAAAAGGAAAGATGAATGAACAATGTAATTCCACAACTCACCAATCCTCAATTGAACCTTGGATTGCAAATCTGAAACTTAGCATGAAATGGCCTCAATGAGTGTAGATCTTGATCATGAACTTGACATATAAGATAATGACTTTGAATACTTGAACTTGATCACCAATGCTACAACATCACATTAGCGCAACAACATGCAAGACTTTGACATGATGAAATGGATCTTTGATTGCTACAATAAACCTTAATAAGTTGCCTTTGAATGCCTTCTTGAATGCTCTTGTGAACTCTTGATCTCATAAATTTTCTATTAAGACTTGAATACTTGAAAGCTTAGATCTTCTAAGATGAAACTATGTGAAATAACCTCATATTTATACTTATCTTACTCTTAATTCTCGAAATTCAAATAACACAAACCGACATCAGATCTAGGATTTGAAATCATTAAAATACCACCAAAAACATATCCCAAGGGGGGGTCCTAGGGTTAAGTGAGGACCCATACGCCATAGGGTGAAGGGGTCCTAGCATACTTAACTAGGACACACTTCAGGAAATATGAAATGTTATGTAAAAAGGGTGTCTTAGGACCTAGTGAGGACCCATTCGCCAGGTGGAAAATGGGTCCTAGGTCACTAACCTAGGACACATTCCTCACAAAATTAAGTGTTGTGTAATATTATTTAAGAGTGTCAGGCTTTATCCCTCGGAATTTGCAATTAATTAGGCTTGGATTTGAATTAAAGGGGCCAACTAAGGCATAATTAACCTCAATTAATTAATAAAGCCCTAGATTAGTGTGAAAGTATAAAATACACTTTACAACACCCTAAATAAGGCACCATTAAGTCCATTTTATTAAAAGGGGCCCTAAACTTAATGTGAAGGTGTAAAACACATTACAACACTAAATCAAGGCAACATTAAGCTCATTTTAATGTTAATTATTCATTCCCAAACTAAGGAAAAAGGGATACTTTTTCTATTACTACAATAGTAAATAAAGTTAATCATGAAAGCAAGAGGTTAAAAGGGAAGTTTAGAGGTTGGGGAGATAGCAAGATACTGACCCTGATATAATCCATGTGATCTTTATGTGGCAGCTTGAAGGAGGTTTATAGCACATTGTAGAGTTTTGAGAGAAGATTAGGCACGTTGAAAAATTGAAAGAGAATAGATAAGGTATGTGGAAGGAGGAAGAAAAGCTAGGTCTGTTGATTTTCCTCCATAAAACCCTTGTATTATGACTCAGTTGGGCATCATTTTTATCCTATTTAGCTCAAGATTCATGCATCAGTTTAATATGTATTTACCACTCAATTTCATCAAGGTGTGGTAGTAATAGATGAGAGTCAAGGGAATCTCAGGGGGTTCATTTGTGAGAAATGTGTCTTAGTGTTTAGAAGGATTTCATGTTTTTCCCTACCATTTGTTTGGTATCTTGTACATTGGTTTACCTAAATCCTATTCAAGAAAGACTTAGATGATGGTTTAGATGCATAATAAAGGTAGGTATCACATTCATATAGGCAGGGAATATGGAAAAAATCATAGAAAAGATAGCTCACATGTATGGTAAGACAACAGTGCTACACAGGCTTGTCATGATATTGAAGCCTCTCTAGGGCACTCATGACATTCATGGACTAAAGAATAGTCTATGGTTACAAGACCATAATGTTCCATGAGATAACAGTATAGACCTAAGATGAGACTTTACAAACCTATTAAGAATAGTGATAAGGCAATGACAAAAATGTGTGACAATGCTAAAGAGTTTATGTTTTTGAAGATGAAAAAGGGACAACCATGAGTAAGCTTGATATGACAAACTATAAGGCTAAGATCATAATGAAAAAATATAATCATGCAAACATGGTCAAAGGAGATTTTCAAGACCCACATGCAAGGAGAATTCATGAAACATGAATAGCAGGTGATAGTGATGCATGACAATGGGAATATAGTAAATGGAGTTAATCATGAAAACAAGAGGTTAAAAGGGAAGTTTAGAGGTTAGGGAGATAGCAAGATACCAGCCCTGATATAATCCATGTGATCTTTATGAGTAACAAGTTATAGTGTACAGGTGGCTCTACCAGCGAATCTATAAGGATTGATCCTTGATGAGAAGAAAAATATAAATGTTTAGATGGTGGCCAACTATGTTGTTCTTTACGGGTACAAGTGGCTCTGCACGTTAGGGACTTTGATGGCATGGACTAGGTCGGATGATGTGGTGAGGATAAAGCGAGGTGTCGAGGGGGTTTTAGGAATTATGACTATGTATGGTTGGGCTCTCCATAACTTTTATGGATATCACATCAAATTTTCAAGAATGTGTGGTTAGCAATGTTTATCTCCAACTTGTCGGCTATTTATATTTTGATCAAGCTTATAATGACCCTAAGATTTATTATGATGTACTTAAGGAATTCAAATTTTGGCCCACGACTAAAAGGTCTAGGAAAATGTGCAAGTTCAAAGTGACTTCTAGCACATCGGTTATTAATTATCCAATAAATTTCATCATGGATTTCCATATAAGCTTATTGTACTTAAGGAAAGATTATGGTCCTGCGAAGATGTTTTCCTTGGGAATGACCACTAGCACGTGTAAACTTTTGGAAGTATTAATTACGCTTTCTTGTCCTTGGTGGTTTGGAAATGGAGTTATAAGGTTAGGTAAAATCACTAGTGGCCAGTTCAATTATTGGCTAACTTTGATTTTTTGGGCTAGTTTCTGTGAGTTTTGTGTTGAGATGGGTGGCAATAGGATCAGGATCAAAATTGATAATTGCAACGAATTTCATAGGGACCTCATTATGTGGCTCATATGCATGGAGGGGGGGTTGGCACCTCTGTTAGAAAGTCTGGTGGGTCATGATGAAAAGATGTCGACGCAATTTGCTAGCTCCTAGAGGGATAGAAGAGTTACTATGGGAGGAATTTTGTTTGAGGTTAATGAAGAGGTGATAGCTAAGGCGATGGGCCTTTATTGCAACAGAAAGAAGTACAAGAAGTATACCAAAACTCAAGACCTTGAGAGTCTCAATGTTTTTTTAAGGACAATGAGAAGTCGATTAAGAAGCAGTCAGGCTTTAATAAAGAGGTGCTTCCTAAATCGAGGGACAAGGTGTGTTTAGCTCTTATGAAATATGTAACTTTAGAGGGGAGATTTAAGGTTTTTTACTTTTATCATCTATCATTACTCAATCACCTTAGGCACAAAATGCTCATAAGCTTTCCTTTTTTTGCTGGCCTCACTTGAAAGCTCAATAAAGGAATCCCTTGAAGTTGTTGCTCAAAACCTTGACCAACCGCCTCCCCTGCCTCTTCACCAGGGCCTCATTCTTCGGCTCTACCATTTCCATTTGCCCCTATGCCCCCCTAAACCCATCTCTATTGTTTGTGTGGAAGAATTGGAGCCACCTAACCGATCCCCTAAGAAACCATCCCCCATTGCTTATGTTGGTCACAAGAGAAAAACCCCTCCACTAGATAGTGAACCCCATGTGGCGCCTAGACCAAAACCCTCGACAAAAAAGAAGAAGGGGGGGTTGAGTTGGTTGTGGCCGGACTATGTGAGCTTAAGAATACCCCCACAAAGTTGGACAATAGACCAACGACAAAGAAGAAGGGTAAAAAAGACACTACGTGTCAGGTGGAGTTGTTGGTCACAGACAGTGAGGAAAAGAGTGTTGCAGAAAAGGATTCCAAAGGTGACACTATTGTGGCTGTGAGTATTGACATGTGGATAGCGAAAACAAGCATCGGGAGGTATCACAAATTGGAAAAAAACAAGAAAGAGATACCAATGGACAAAATTTCTAGCAACTCAGAGTGGACTATCAATAGAGATGAGTGCAAGGTCCTAGCCACTTCTTGGACCTGAAAAAAAATATCAAAGAGGACTCCACCCACTCTTTGAATCCTAGGGCCATAGAGGAAGAGATGACTCAAAGGAAGAGCGACAAGGAGGAGGACATCAACATGTTGCATGAGCAAATGGAGAAACTTGAATGGAAGTTCACTAGACTGACTCATTTCACCATTAATATCATCCACAAATCTGTCGTTACTGTCTCTAATTTCATCAAGGAGGTGGACAAGAAGACCAATGGTGAAGGTCCTAATTGGGTCGAGGATGATGTTTTAAATCTCCCCATTCAAAAATGGGAAGGTGTTGCCAGTTAGTGGGTTGGTATGTGTGTCTTTGTTGGGTCTTTGTTGTTCGTGTGTTGTGCCTGTTATCTTTTTGGTTTCTGTTATTTTTTTGTCTAGACTCTATAATTTTTTGTTGATCTTGGTCTCTTTTTGGCCCTTCAGAATTGTCATGTAATGGGTACTACACCCAGTAAATGCAACTTATCTAATAAAAAACAAGTTATTGTGTTCTCTCCCCATTGTATAGTCCTATGAACATTGTGAATCTAAAATGCAAGGAAGCCATAAAAGTCAAAATTTATATTATAACATAGTGAGAATGAAGTGAGTTAATAGATCCCCATTGTAGATTCTAATGTATTGTAAACTTGGTAGAACCTACACAATTCAGAGGTATATCTGATTGAACAGTCCACTCAACATTGCAAAGTCTACATTAAAATGTCAACCCAAGGTTTGTAAACTTGTAATGGTGTTGCACTGTATGTTCCTTCAGAGACTTAAGGATACCTAAGTTATCCTATTCAAGATGTTCTACTTGCTGAAAACTCATTGAATTGTAAAACAGTAAAATAAATAAACTAGTGCTAATGGCTACGGGTACCTATAGTTTAACCTATAACTGAATTGTTGCTAATAAAGAATTATTGTATCAACTCAAAACTGATCAAAACTATCTAAACTTATTCTAACCTCTAGAGTGCTACTGGTTAACCAAATACATGCAAGCTCATGAACATTCATTACTAATAATCAAAGTATGAGATTCTAATTCAACTTGCATGTAATTCATGAAGTAATGATAAACAAAAAACAACTACTAAACAAAAATAAATAGCTATAAATGAAGTGAAGAATAGTTACCTTGATTGGCCTACTCAAGTGGCAGTTCTCACTTAACTAGAACCAAATCTAACTATCAAATTCTATGAATCCATGTGAAATTGACTTCATTCATTGTATATTACAAAAGATTACACAAAATATTCTTTCACAAATTGTATTCAATGAAAATCATTATCAATAACCATCATGTATGTAGATAACTTGAAAAACAACTGATAACGAAATACTAAAATCAACTAACCTATCTAAGGACTCATCCATCAACTATATACAAGCATGAGGGAGTCTTATTCTAAGCAACAACTAATTGGAATCATTAACTTCCACTCCTAAATATCAGAGCATATAGTTAAGATTGAATTGTTCAAACTATAACTGAAAAGAAAGAAGAATCTGAATAGAACTAAAACTCTGTAAAACAAAATTGCATGTAAAACACAAACATTTATTAGAATCCTATTATCAAAAGAGTTCTTCTTTTCCAACGCTTTATTAACTTGTTATGATGATGCATGTTCAATATCCATTAGGTGTCTTCAAATAGTAGTTATTGCATTCAGCTTAATCTGGAACACCCCTATTTTGATGTCCTAGTCTTCCTTTTGTTGTGGGTTATAGCTTCCAATTGCTACATGCTACAATTCCTTCTTGGCTGCAAAAAGGTTAATTCACAAAACATACGCACAAGGCTAACTACCATAATTAAAACACAGAATTCCATCTACATTTCATGCATACTCACATATAAACCATGCAATATTATTATATTATAACCATATTTCCATTACTATGATTTAGATCCAAGTCTGCATAGTAAACATGAAAAGATAACATAATATAGGAGTATTGTCTGAAAGGTATATCTAAAAGTGTCTGAAAGTATGCATAAAACTAACAAAAAATAGGCTAATAAAGAAACCCAACATTCCCCCCAACTATACTTTTTCTTGTCCTCAAGAAAAACACTAGGGGTAGAGATTATATTGCAAGGTAATCTACCTAAGGTCCATAACAACATCAACTCCATGGATTTGTTTCAAGTAAAAACCTATGTAAGCTACAAGTTGTCTCATTTTGGTATTCCCAGCTCTCACATTCCTCACCTTTCTCCTTGATCCAATATGGAGTTGGATAGAGTAGCATAGGTGGGTGAAATGTGAGTGGTACCCGGTAAATCCCTATGTCAATACCAATTGTCATGTACCTATGTACCCTTTCAAGCATGGTGGTGAAATTATACATGGAATGAGGTTCCTTTCTCTATAATTTTGGGGTCAATCTATTCCATCTACTCTGCATATAACTGTATCGTTGTTGACCCAAACCCACAGCTAATGTTTGCATTCTTTTGTAATTTGTTGTCCTTAGTTTCATAATTTTCTTTCCTACACCTTTATGAACCAGGAGTTTCAACCATTCATCTATAATGACATCAAGGTTTTTAGATTCTTTCCTTATGGGGATATCAATTGATTTCTCCCTCGAGTTTTTCATTTCTATAATAAGATGTAAGTGCCCTTACTGGAAATTCCCTACAAATATCAGAGGATTCCACTTTATTTCATCTCGCACCACATAATTGTGTAAATAGTATTGACACAACTGATCTTTCTCCTCAGGTGTAGAATCAGCAAAAACATTAAGAAACTCAAAAAAATTTCTCATCCCAACTGATTGATTACTAATTAGCCTACTAAATTGAAAACTTAGAAATCTTTCCTATAGAAATAATGCATATGTCCTCGCTGGAGGTCTACATCTTATGATATGTGTAGCTTTGTCTGCCACTTCCTCCAACCTGACTATTGATTTCCTTAGTTCCATATCTTTCTTCTCCAACTCCTTAGCATGTTCTTCAATCGATTTTTTTTCTTTCTTCCACTTTTCCTTTTCTTGTACAAACTCATTAGTCACCCTCTATAACTAATAACCAAGTGACAAGGTGGTATGGTGAATTAGAGTTCTTATGGGAGAATGTTTTTAATCTGGTACTATGAGTTCTCCATCCCCAATCTTAGTAATGGTCAATTGTGCCAACAAATCAAGTTTAGTACCATGGCCATATGTTTGCAATTTTTCCTCCATTTCCTATATTTTTGTTTCCCTTTCCTTGTCCTTATTTCCATAGTTTTGTACTAACTCTTCCAAATGTTTGATTCTATCCAAAGCTTCTTGGAGTTCATTCCTATCATTTCTTTCTTATATATACATTTCTCTTGTTTCCATAAATGACTCATTACCCCCCCTTCATAGTCCTCATAGGTAGAACTGTCTAGCATTTTCTTTTGTGTTTTCTTAACAACAAACACATCTTCTGATTCTAAATCAAAAGTAGTAGAAACATATCTCTTCCTTTTTATAGGTATATTTACATTACCAGGGATATCTCCCTTCCCTTCGGAGTTTGTCTCTACTAACATGACACCTTCCTCCTGTTGTTCTTTTCTCTTTTCCTCTTCTTTAGGTTTCTCTACATTTCCCCTCATGGCACCTTATCTCTTTAATTTTCCTGAACATCTAGGTGTAGGTGTCTCCTTCTTAATATCCTTCTCCTTTTGAACACCCCTCTTCTTTTGAACATCCTTCTTTCTCTTTTCTGTTTTAGAAGGCATGGGTGTTATGGATGTACTACTTCTTCTGCTCTTAGGTATTTTTGATTTTGAAGAAGATGAAATTTCCTCAATTACAGGTGACCTAAACTTTGTCTCATTATGTTCCTCATGCTCACCTTGGCTATAGGTAGGTGAAGTCGTAGGTGAGTCATGATGGATTTCTCTTGCAAGTTCATCTTGTGGCTCTAAAGTCTTAGGTACCACAGGTTCATCTAGTAAACTATTAATATCTTCACATTCCTTAAAATCTTCCCAGTCTACTTGTGGGTATTGAATTCTCAAACTTCTTTTTACCAATAAAGCAATCAAATAGTGGTATGATAGGGTAGTGTCACTTTATTTCTTTTGATACTCTGATGCCATTCTTTTCAACATGTTATAAAGCAAATTTGGCACATTTACCAACCTATTGTGTTGAAGGTGACTAAGCAATTTAAAATGTATTGTATACAAGAGATTTTTCCTACTATCACAGGTAAGATATCTAACAATATAGGAAGCACAATTAGCCCAAAATCATGGAAAAGAGAGCCTCTTTGTACCTTATGAAGATGAGTCCAAATTATCTCCTTGTTCACAAAATTCCTCTCTAGTTTCAAATACATCTGCATGTACTGAAAATTTTTCTCTAGTTCTAGGTAACCCACAAACTTGTACTATGGTGACCTCAGATGCATTCACTGATAGTCCTTTTACCATTGCTTCATCATGTTCTAGCGTGGTTACAATACTTCTTGCTATATCATTGTCGAATTTTGTTAGTTTCAAGAAATAATCAAGCCAGCCAACTCTGGTAAAAATAGGTAAGACCATTGCATCTTCTAGTATTTTCTTGTGAGTTGACGACTCTCTCCTGATAACATCACCTCCCATTATGAATCTCTTTACTTTTCTCAATGTGTTAACCTTGAAAATTCAGCTCAATTCACTCCACCACCTTCAAAACCCTTCTCATTTATGTTGTGTCCTCATATACTTTTACTATCTTACCATAATTGCAACTCCCTTTCTTAGTATCAACTTAATTTGAGCTCACAAATAGGTTCTAGGTTCGAATCTAGGTTGAACTTAGCTCAAGTTCTCAAAATTTGGAATTGGTAATTAAAAGTATCAGCAAAAAGTAGGTATAA
This sequence comes from Sequoiadendron giganteum, assembly GCA_007115665.2. Taxonomy (NCBI): domain Eukaryota; kingdom Viridiplantae; phylum Streptophyta; class Pinopsida; order Cupressales; family Cupressaceae; genus Sequoiadendron; species Sequoiadendron giganteum. The sequence continues at coordinate 625,009,538 of CM021106.1, read as the reverse complement.
TTTTAGGAGGGTTTTTTTGCCTGTTGTGTCTATCTATTGCATTTGATTTGGGTGGCAGATTTCAAAAAAATTGGCTAAGTTGTACCCTCCCCCAACTTAATGGTTGAAGTGACCTCACTTCAAGTTGTGATTGGGAAGTGGTATTATTAGAAAGTAATATGAAAATTAATAGTATGAATATTTTGCATGCATAAGTTAATATAAAAGACATAATGGAATTTTAAAAAAATCTATGGTAATTATGATAGTGTACCTTGCATACCAGTCAAAAGAGACTAACTGATCATCGTTTGTGTAAACTAAATAACATGTATCCAAAATATAATTTGATGTGACCGAAAATAACTACAGGTGAATGAATTGTGAGGTGGAAGATGGAAGGTACTAAAGTGAATTAGACGTATAATATTTGGTGATGTGACAACTTGAATGTTCAAAATTTGAATTGACAGCTCAAGAAATTAAAGAAGCGTAATGCAGGTACTTATTATGAAAAGATGGATAGTGCATGTGAATAGTTTGAGTTTAATGCACGTGAACTGCAGTTAATGTGGCACCAAGTGATTTGAATTTTTTTCTTTTCTATTGCCAGACGGTGCTATAGTTTGACGATAGGACCTATTCTGAATTTTGACAACTATTATGCTACAGGTCCCTACCACAATAGGACCCTTTTGAATGTGTAATAAAAATAGGTCCCTCTGGAGAAAATATAAACATTCAATTTAATCGTGTTATGTGTGCTGGTGAGGTAAAATAAGAAATTAATCCCGAGTGATATTAGTGATTGAGTTGTGTAGCTCAATCTCTGGGTCACCGAAAGTAATTGGTATATCATGTGTTGTTGAGATGTCGCTTTGGGTCTCTAAACTTATATCTGGATCGCTGCGAGCACCATACTGTTGAATCAGGGAGAAAATAAAATCATCTTTTTGTACTGGTTTCTTATACAACTTCAATCTATGACCATTAACTGGAAGAGAGAATTTGACTGCATCTATGGTGTTCAACTTAATTGCTCCATTAGGATAAACTTGACTAATTTCATAAGGTCCCAACGACCTGGATTGGAGTTTCCCTTTGAATTCTTTGTAACTTGAATCATATAGCAATGTTTAGTACCCTACATTAAACTCCTTTGTGTTGATGTACTGGTCATGCCACTTCATCCTTTATTGTTGTACTACCTCATTGTGATGGATTGCCTCTATTCTAATTTCATCCAATCCATTTAAATTATGCAACCTCTCCTTTTGAGCTACTGTTAGATCCATTTATAGTTCCATTGTTGTCCTTAATGTCTTATATTCAAACTCAATGGGAAGGATTATTGTTTTACTACACCCCAACTCATAAGGTGTAAAATTAGTTTTTATTTTCCATGTTGTTCTATATGCCCATTCTTCTTCTGGTAACCTTGCAACCCAATATTTCCTATGTAGCTACACTATTTTGGTGAGAATAATTTCAATTTCTATGTTAGTGACCTCCACCTGACCATTGGCTTGAGGGTGATAAGGGGTGGATTTTTTGTGCCTAATGTAGTATTCTTCAACTAATCTGGTGATAAGGTTTAAAGTAAACTATGGACCCTAATCAGTGACTATTTCTCTAGGTACTCCATACCTAGTAAATATATCCTCATATAATAGTTTAGCCACATTGTCATCTCTAGAAAACTACAAAGTCTTTACTTCTACCCACTTAGTCAAGTAATTAGTGCAAACAAGAATGTATTCCTTGTTGTTGGAAGTAGGTGAGATTGGTCCAATAAATTCTGAACGCCATTTTTCAAAAGGAGCTAGTGTTAACTAAGGCTGCAATGGAATTTCATCACTCCTTGTTGGTTTACCCATCCTTTGACACCTATCATAGTTCCTTGTGTATTTAACATAATCCTTGTGCAAAGTTGGCCAATAATAACCAATTGTGAGGATCTTAAATGTTGTTCTTTTTGTTGCAAAATGACCTCCACATGGCTCATCATGGAAAGCCTTCATGATATCAAAGATTTCATATTCCCTTATGCACCTTCTCATGATGTTGTCAGGGCTAGTGTAAAATAGATAACTTGATATCCAAGAGTATGGAAAACATTTGTGTACCAGCTATCTCTTTTCCCTTGGAGAAAAGTGTGGAGGAATCTTCCCTGTTACTAAATAATTGGCAATGTCAACATACAAAGGTACATGTACATTTAGAGCAAATAAGTGTTCATCTGGGAATGAATCATCCACCACTCCTTTAGCTGATTGTGTTGGCAATCTTGATAGAAAATTTCCCACTACACTAGCCTTACCAAGTTTGTCCACTATTGTAATATCAAACTCTTGTAGAAGTAGTAGCCATCTGACTCATCTTCCTCCTACTATAGGTTTGTTCATAAGATATCTGATAGTAGTGTGGTCAGTATAGACAAAAATTGAATAACCAATAATGTAATACCTAAATTTATAGATGGCATATACTACTGCCAGCATCTCCTTCTCTATAACAGTATAATTCAGTTCATCTCCCTGAAGTTTTTTTCTAATGTAGTAAATTGCATACACTTTGTTACCTTCTTTCTAACCCAAAACTGCTCCAATAGAAAAATCTGAAGCATTTATATGTATATGGAAAGGTAAGGTCCAATTTAGCCCCCTCAAAACAAGTGCTTGATTCAAGGATTTCTTCAACTCTTCAAATGAGTGTTGGCACTCTGATCACTCAAATTCAATGTATTTACTCAACATAACAAATAATGGTGCAACAATCTTACTAAAGTCTTTAATAAACCTTATGTAGTAGCTTGCATGGTCAAAGAAACTTCTTATATCTCTTTGCTTTTGTGGAATAGGTAATGTAGAAATAATCTCTATTTTATGTAGATCAAAGTGAATCCCTGCACTGGATATGAAGTGCTCTAAAACAATGCCTTGTGTCATCATCATAAAATACTTTTCATTGCTGAGTGACAAGTTATGTTCTTTACATATTTTTAATACTTTTTTCCAAATTTCTAAGGGCTTCCTCATAAGTCTATCCATATGTGGTGAAATCGTCCATATATATCTCCATACAATCATGAGCATAATCAGAAAAGATGTTGAGCATTGCCCTTTAAAAAGTAGTTGGAGCATTACATGTAAACCAAAGGGAAAAACATAGTAGGAATAAGTACCCCAAGGACATGTGAATGTATTTTTGTCTTGATCTTCTGGAGTAGTTTTTATTTGATTGTAGCCACTACAACCATCTAGGAATGAGAAGTACTTTTTCCCGGCTAAAGAGTCAAGCACTTGATCTATGAAGGGAAATGGAAAGTGGTCTTTCCTAGTGGTTGTATTCAGTTCCCTGTAATCTACACAAACTCTCCATTTTCCACATTTCTTAGGAACAATGACCAAAGGTGAGACCCATTCACTATCAGATATAGGATAGATAAAGCCTATATCAAGGATCTTTTGAAGTTCAACTTTCACTATTTCTCTCAAGGTAGGGTTCATTCGCCACTTAGGTTGTCCAATGGGTCTATAACCATTATTGATATAGATCCTATGCATACATAAGTTAGGATCTATGTCTTTAATATCATGGTAATCCCATGCATATGTTGATGTGTGTTCCTGCAATATTTTTTGCAGGGAATTCTACTACTCTTCAATCAAGGCATTGTTTATGTTCAACATTTTTCTTGGCATGACTTCCAATTCCTTGGAGGATCTATTGGTTATATTTTTGGGAACCAAACTTAATCTTACCAAATGTCTATGAATTTTCCATAATTTAATAATTAACACATGTAAGGATTGGCCAACGAACAAGTAAAGGATTACTAGGCCCTTACTCCTACACTTCGGGCTCTGTGAAACCTAGGAGGGTGACCTTGACAATATTTAGATAATCTTCTTGTGCCATTTTATCATGAACATTGAAACACACAAATAATTCTCACATAATTTCTCGATAAATAGAATGTATCAAAGAAGTTGGTTGCTTCTTAACAACACTCTACATTTGGAGCATGAGAACATTTGGTAAAACTCAGCACAATTGTAACTCATTTTTGAGAATTTGATTTAATAAATGATTTGTTGTTGAACTGACCAACTAAATACAACATGAATACTTCACTTAGATCATTGCATCATCCTTGGAATGGAGTCAATTCCAATACTTACATAATTTGATAACAATTTCATACATGACATTAATTAAGCTTTGAAGATACTGCATTACAGTATTTCAACATAACATTCTCAACCACCACTTCTTATAGATATCCTAGTACTTAATTTTCCATAAACTTATAGTTTCACTCAAGCATTTACATTAATTCTTTGAATTAACAAGCAAGAACTAAACTACACATCCACTGAAAATAAATGGAGACGAATAAGACAAACCTTGATTATATTAGTCATAGCTTATGATACAAGTACATAGGAGAGAAAATGGCTCTAAATTTGCACCATTCTATACTATATTGTTAGTATTGTTATCAAAATTACATATGCATTAGTAGACTTGAACCTAAGACTTGACTCTAAAATGCTTAGTCTATTCTTTACAATGTCCTCTATGTGATCAATTACAAAACAACCCACCACCTGTAACTAGCCCTGAATTCCCATTTATAGAAACATGGGAGAAAACAAGCCTTAGACCAAATTACAATTTCAGTCATATTTACATTTGACATTCAATTTCAAAGATCCCCAGACGGTTATATTTTCACCTTACAAAGTGGGGGGAAACCAAAATACATAAATACTTTCCATCACGGAAGGTTTACCCGCCTTCCAAAAGGCATCATTCATCATTGCAGCAACATCAAAACCACTTGTCCATGTTAGCTAAAAAATTTCTCCCCGTCAGCACTTGAGACAAAAACACGTTCACTCATTGAAGAAGGCATACCAGCTCCTAACTACTTGTCAACTAGAGGACGAAGCACAACAATGTGCTCCCAAGCCCACACCATCAGTAAGGTCACTTCACAGCTCATCGACTGACCCTGTCGATAGGCCATTTCATGTAACTAGAAATAGAGCATTGCTAGTAGATAAGGCCCCCAGGCATATACTGTCCCATCCCACAACCTGCCAACCAACATCTCACCCCATCTGATTGGGAAACCATGTCCTTTACGGCCTGGAATAACTATCCCGATGATAACTGTACAAAGAATGTAATCCCACCACTCATATCTCTTGGCCATACACTCTCATCTGATCTCATAACTCTCCACGTTGATATCTCTGATATCCTCATACAAAAAGTACTCCTGGATGGCCTGATATCCTCGCTTAGGCTCATACCTCACCTGCTCTCCTCGGATCGAAAACCTCAAAATCCAATACACATCCTCTAGTGTCACTGTATCCTCTCTTGCTAGGAGGTGGAATGTGTATGTCTTCGAGTGCCACCTCTCTGCAAGTGCATTCAACAACCCTCTTTTTTCCCTAATAACGGGCATATATGTCACATGGTATAATCCTAAGAACCATAGCTAGTGCTTCTTAGTGCTAGTCAATTGCTCACGAAGGCGAAAGGTAGAAGGTCGAAACTCCCTAGTATAAATAGGATCAAGTAAAACTCGCGGTCACAAATTCAAAGCATTGTTCCAGGTCAAAACACTAGTCAAACCTAGCAACCTCAAATTGCAAATGAAAATTCATCCTAAATTGGTGAAAATTTACAAACAGTCAATTGTGTTGCACAGTCAAATAGTTGTGTCACACAATCTCAGTTGTGTCGCAATATACACACCTGCGTTGTCAAAAATCAATTGTGTTTCATAACCCAACAATTGCATCACCAATATCAATTGTGTCATTAGTATAAACACGTGCGTCATGTATCAGTAGATGTGACTCATAAATTTCACATGCGTCATAACCCTAATCATTTGCGTCACAATTTGGCAATTGCGTCGTTTTAGACAACAATTGTGGTTTTCTAACATTTGCGACGCACCGCAATTGATCCTAGACATTACCTTTGTAGTTGTGGTGGATCACACTCAATTGTGTCACTCACGATATTAGTTGTGACGAACATCGTTCACTCCAACTGACTGAAAATTTTTTCTATGCCCTAGAAATGTATGAAAATGAAAATTGACAAAGTAGGCAAAAAGGTACTTACCGGGTCTCCTACACCATCTGGTCGTCAAAAAGTGCAAATTTGATACCCGCGATGATCAGTGTGTGGCATAGGTGACATCTTGGCAGCAAGAGGTCCTCAATCTCCAAAGTCAAAGTGCACAAATGAGGAATTTTACCCTACAATTTCTATTTTTAGCCATCCAACTTTTAGGGTTTCCTTAGGATTTGCACTAGTTGCACTTGTTGAAGGGTATGGAAACCTAATATCATCACCCTGAATGTCCTGAAAATAATATCTTTCGTCACTAGTGCATTCCTGGCTATTAAATTGACTTATCAGAACAATTTCCAATTTTTTTTGAAATTTTCTTTTCGAAAATTTGCAAAAAATTTCTGAGGGGGCATAGGTCCACCTTGCTTTCACTGGGACATGTTTTGACTGATTTTATTTGACACAACACGATAAACGACATTGTATCAAAGAGGGGAAAAATGTAGACACTAAAAATTGTCCTAGGCCTACGACTTTATTAAATCCCCTTTCATACTTAATAATTAAATAATTTTAATTATCTAGTTATTGTCTAATGTCATCAGTCTCCTATTAATTAAATAATTTTAATTATTTAATTAAGTCATTACCATCATTCTATTTCATCTTCGATTAATTAAATCTTATTTAATTATGTCACTAATGTTCATGTCTCCTATAATTAAATAAATCCAATTTATTTAATTGTTACTATCTTGTCTACTATAATTAAATAATTAATCCTAATTATTTAATTATTCATTTATCTTTTTCCTCCACAGTCAAATAAATATTATTTATTTAAATGACTTTCTAAATTAACTTTCCCTCCCACATTTTGAATTAAATTACTATTTAATTCAAAAAATCAATTTGTCTTTTGTCTCTATAATTAAATAATGTTGCCATTATTTAACTATTCACTTGCCCATTCAAACTAAATGACATTTTGAAATTATTTAGTTCCTCTCCCAGTCTTATTCTTATCTTGTCTTGTCTCATTTAATTTTAACCATTGATTGAAATTAAAATCATCCATTCTCGACCGTTCATTCAAATTTGTCTTGTCTATAAAATACACTTGTCACTATCATTTTAACATCTTAGAAACCCAGAGTTTAGGCTTAAGAGAATATTATCTTCGAAATTTTGCTAGCATAGACATATGCTATTATTACAATTTATGATCAGAGGGAACTCATCATTTAAAAGAAAAATGGAGAAGGGTAATGGAGGTGATGCATTGATGGTATGAACATTTGGTATTTTTCCTTGGTTTATGCTTATATGTTCTTCATTGCTAGATTAGGAATTTAAGGTTTTATTGTTGTGTTTAATGATCTTAACCTCAAATCTTCCTGATTACAACTTCTTCAGAGAGAAGGTTGTAGGTCAAGAAGTAAGATTGGAGTATGTGCCCACAAAGGAATGGGTTGCAAAAATATTTACAAAGGAACTTTCAAAGGACACATTTGAATACCTCCGAAAAATGTTAGGGGTTGTTGCCCCTTCTTCTAACTAGATGTATAGATCTGGTGCATCTATCCAGGGAGATAAATTAAAGACATATTTGTATCCTTGGATTGATGAGGGCTACCTCTTAGGGGGAGTAGGTAGAAGGACGTTAAGGTTTATATAGATAGGGGAGCTTGTATGTTGTTGCAAGAATGGTTGAAGACCACTATCCCTTTTCCCTTGATGTCAAAGGGGGTGAAAGTGCATATCTGGTCAGATTTGCCATCAATGCCAAAGGGGGAGATTGTTGTAAGTATGTTGCGGGTGTTGTCATTGATGTCAACAGAATGGAGATTGTTTCAGGTATTATCTACGATGTCAACATAACGGTAGTATGTGGAGGGTTGCATGTGATGCAATCAATGTGTTGATCAGAACTATTGAGTATGATGATGGATGTCAAAGCATGTTGTACATAGTTGTACTACATCTCCTATTGCACATGAATAAATGAATGTTGATGTGAAGAACTTGTGGTTTCTTTTTATTGATAAAGAATTTTGTAAATATTGTATTATTTGTACCTTGACGTAAAGCATTGTAAAAATAATTAAAAGAATGTACATAAATATTTCAAATTATCCGAGGCTCAGAAAGATGTACTAATGTAGCTCAGGAGAATGCCCTACATTCCTCCATATTTGCAGATATGGCCTTGCAATTTGGAAGATAGATAGAGATAAATGTTAAGGATGTGTACTCCTATTTTCAAAACATAGAAGTCTCTACAAAGGTCTTCAAAGTTAGCAGAATAAGGATTGTGTTGTTGCAGTCAAGAAGGTTCAAAGAAACACTCTGCATTTCTTCGTAGTTGATTTTGAGGTCTTGGACTTTGGAGGATGAGTTAAAATTGTCTATATGTTTTCTCATTTCAAGTTTCAGGTGTTGAGGTGTACTACAAGTATGGTTTTTAATGTTCTATCTCAAGACTATGTTTTTTGGGTTTGTTAGATATGTTGGGTTCAATGTCTGCTTGCTTGCGCCAACACACTATTGCATGAAGTTGTAAAAGGAGTGTATGAGAATGTTCTTGAATATCATCTAATGCTCATAAAGTGAGCCAGACGTTGTTATCAGGTACCTTTGGTACCACTTATGGTTTGGAGTTAATGCATGGAAGGTTAATTGCTTGTTGGGTTAATCTAGAATGTTGAAGTGTTTATGCCAAATATTTGTTATGTGTGCCAGTGTGGGAATATGTGCTAAGGTAAAATAGGTTTTGCTTATCTCCTAGTTTGGACCACATTAATTTTCACTTACTGTGAATGTTTTGGAGCTAAATTTCTTATGGTCATTGTGTGTTTCATCTTGGTCGATAAAGAGAAAATTTTAAAAACTTACAAAGGATATATATAAATGGAAGATCAAATTTTTTGTAAAGTGTGTTTGAAGTGTTTGATGTGAGATGAGTGAAATGTGTTGAAAGAAATGAGTTGAAGGCAATAGAATGTGTGTGAGTTTGAGAAGAAGTATATGAAGTGTCTTGAAGACAACAAACTGAAGACATTAGTGTATGTATAAGGAAGTGTGCTTGAGGTAGTGAGCTGAAGGCGAAAAAGGTGTGTAAGTGTTTGTGAGTTTAGGAAGAGTGTTAGAAGCAGTGAGTGGAAGGCAGTAAAATTTGTAGGGTTTTCCACATAAATACTGGTGTTATGGTTGTGTTCTTGTTCCTTTAGATTGCATTTGTTGCTTTATTTGTTTAAGGTAGTAATAAGTTTTGATTGATAAAGATTGAATTGGATTAACTAAGGGATATACTAATTCACCCCCCCTCTCAATATATCTATGTGTTCTAACACTCATTACTATGGATGAAGGAGATCATATTCAATTTGGAAGAAGATTAGGAAATAGTGGTACTGCAACCCTCATCCACACCACTAAAAGAAGAAGGTATATATGAGTACTTTAATTGGTTGGATTGGGAATCAATCATTGTAGAGAAACACTATTGTGCGATACAAAATGATGAAGAAGAGTAGATCCTTGAAATAAGAATAGATCAAGGAGAAACGAAAATAGAAGAATCCACCGAACCTAAGAAAATATACTATAATGACCCCCTCAAATTGAAGGAGGCAAATATTGCAGCAGAAGGGGATTCCAAGATGGAAAGAATAGGAAACTACTATGATGAAAAGGTAGTAGCTCGGACAATAAAATTTCTCTCAGAGTTCCAATATTTATTCCCCAAAACCTTCATAGAAATGAAGGGAATCAAAGAAGAGGTAGGAATGATTAAAATCCAACTTAAGGAAGGCATTAAACCAATTTTGAGGAGACCTTATTTACCAAATCCAAAAATGAAGGGAAAGGTTAAAATAGAGATAGATAAGATGTTATCTGTCAGAATCATTAAATCGATAGAGAATGTTGATTGGATAAGTCCTATGGTGATCCTTAACAAGAAAATCGGAGAGATAAGGACCAACCTTGGAGATAATACAAGTCTTGGAGGAAAAGACAAGAGCAAGGATGATTTCAGAGACATGTCCCCTACTTCGGACACCATCTCCACCATCAAGAACTTCCCAACATAACAACAACAAATACAAATGGTTCCATCACCATAGTTCCTACAAGTGCTAATAGTGGGATCACAGGTTGACTTGTTTAGCATCTCACCCCTCTAGAAGATATAATTAGGAGATATTTTTCATGCTACCACCCAGGAAGAGCTTCTACAAGAACATGTACAACATGTGAAGAAACTACAAGAGGTTGTGGATACACTACAAGGGCCCATTACACATTTTTCTCAAGATACATCCCTTTCCTTGCCACAACAACTCAAACAACTAGTAGATGGCCTACAAGAAGAGTTGACCTTTGAAAGGGACAACATAAAAAGGGAGGACCAAGAAGAACTTACAAAGAAGAAAATAGAGTACACAAAGAGATGTGTTATCTTACACTCCCAACTAGAAGCACAGTTAAAAAAAGTGGGATATAGCATATAAGAGGTCTAGAAACTATACCAATTTTGTCTACAATGGCCCAAATTTTTTTTTTATGCACCCAGATACTTCAAATAGAAGATCAGATAGAACAAGTGGTGTGTGACCTGCTTCAAGAATCATTTGGAACAATAAGGGATCAAGTTGAGAATCTCAACAACCAGCTACAACAACTCCATACTTAACGAGAACAAGTGAAGGAGAAAATCAAACAGTTGAGGGAGATAGTTAATATTCATTTGAGACTTCTTCGAACAACTTTGAAGGAAGAAAAGTAGCTGGCATAAGATCTCAATTCCAACTGATCTCTAGGAGGTAGAACTCACACTTATTGACATCTAAGGACAAATCGGTATATTTCTACAGGCATAGGCACATTGGGCTTCAACCATGATGAGACTCAAGGTACAATACACACATATCCTTCCTAATTAAGCATCATGTCTTGAGGATAAGACATCATTTTAAAGGGGGATGATGTTAGCATGTTAGGGATAGGGTTAGAACCTACCGTAGACTACTATAAAAGGTCTGTAGAGGAAAAAAGGGAATTAGTTTTAATTAGGAGTCATGCCCCTTCAAGGGAATGTATGTATATATGCAAGGTAAACAATATGCGAAAGATATGTAGAGATAGAAGAGGAATATATGGACTGTATATGAGTAGAGACTAAGACCTATTTTTTGTACATGATTATGATATAATATAAGTGAGTTATAAGGATTATATATGTGTGCAACAATGAATGTATGAATGTTTCTCTTATTTTTGGTATGATATGCATTAAGTATTCTTTCTAGAATTCTATTGCAAATGCTTGTTTCTCTTATTGTATCCTCTAGGATATAAACTAACTACATAGAAGATCCTAGGGTACAAATCCTCGAACTGTACTTCCCTAGTCTTCTTTCCAACAACCCCTAATAACATTATGTTCTAACACTCCTCTTAATATTTTTATTATATTAGTAGGCAAGGGCCCTGATCCCATGGTAACAAAGTAGCCAAAACCACAAATGACAAAACAGGTTGGGGAAACAACACCATCCAGACCCAACAAAACAACAATAAACAATTACTATTAAGTCGTCATAAGTGGCTCGTAGGCCAAATAACCAATAATAGCATCCACAAGATCAATGTAAGTACAATAAAAAACAAGAGCATACCACATATTAACCCAAAACATGGTACACAGACCATAATAAAGAATAACCATATACCAGTAGGTTTGAAACCATAACATAGCCATCAAAAAATAACAGTCTGAGATGATCAAATGAAGAATCGATATTTAAGAGAAAACATAAGACCGGAACAAAAGGAGAACAGAGGAAAACAACAGAGCCATTACTTGGCTTTAGCAATTAGTTCCCAATTTTCACCAATCTAGGAAACAAATTCCCTTCAGTCTGGGCCATCTTCGTGTGCCAGGTCCTTTTCTTCATATTATTTCCCAATCTTCTTCATCTTCCTCTTTATCTTAGTTTGACCAGTAACCACTCCCACCATGGCATGGTGCATCAAACCATCAGTCACCTTCATCAGGGTAATGATCACTTTCTCCATATCTTCCATCTGAACCTATAAAAACGTTCTTTTTCTTTTCAAGATAATAACATTAGTATCTTCAAGAATAGTAGCATGTTGGGATTTGTCCTCCACTTTAGTGACCTCCTTATCCATATCCCCAATATCTTCTTCCCTCTCAATTTCTTCCTCCTCCTTGTCATCAGTATCCTCCTCAACATCTTCTTCTCCCATCTCATAGGCACTATCTTCAAACTCCAGATCTTCACTTTCCTCATCCACCTTAGGTTCGAAATCTTCCACAGTCAATTGTTCCTCTTCAACTAACTCAATTTATTTATTTTTCCATTTTTTATCCACACACCTGAACTTGGCTAACCTCGCCAATATTCAGCCTACACACATCATACGTGTCTGCCCATCCTCCACTTCCTCCTTTTGGTTCTCCTCAGGATCTTCAGTAATTGTTATTACTTCCTCATTATTCTTCTAATCTTTTTAATTTTTTTTTTTCTTGGGGGGTTCAAGCAGTAGCAACGAATGTTTCCTTTTTTCAGGGGTGACTTTGAGCAAATCATACTCAAGGGATTTCTCCACAGAGGCTTTTTGAAGTTTAGATCTAGAGGATTTAGTACCAAAGATGGCCAAAGGGGTAGCAATCAAGGGAGAGCCCTCCCACGAAACAAAATGTTGGGTTGTAGACCTAGGATTAGGTGTTGGGGTTCATATGCTCACCATCCTAGGGTAAACCCTCTTCCTCTTCATCATTTTGGTGTGGGTTATCTTGCCTAACCAATAGTGGATTTCCATGGGGGTTATTTTCAAGGGAAAATTTGTAAAGGGCTAGCATTAAACCTTGGTGCAATGGGGTGACACCCCATTCTCAATGTTTTGTTGCAAAGAGGATAGTAAATAGAAGGGCAAGTTGATCCTATCATTATGGAAGATATGATTGAGAATAGGAAAATGGTAGGCATGAACTATCATGTACCTACTTTCAAGGGTAAAGTAGTGCATAACAAACATGCTTACTAGGGAAAACGGTAGAGGGAGTTCAAGCCACACATATCCATTTTGAAACCTCATTAGCTTCTCACCATCGTACAAGAATTTATCCATAAGTTTTTGGTAATCCACACCACTTTTCTTTTCCACCTTTCTTCCATCATTTATCAGACCAATAGCTTCCGCTATAAATAGTGTTGTGACTTCAAATTTCACTGCCCCAATAGACATTCCCTTTTCTCCAAGAATTAGTGAGCTTGGCTGCCATATTTTCATTATAGCCCTTCATTGCTTTAAAGAAGGAAGCCATGCCCGCCCTTCTAAACATCTCCCATAAATTAAAAATTTTCTTAAGAGCAACACAGTTAGGGGGTTCAATGTATTTCCTAGGCCCACCCATTTTAGAAGTTTGTAAACTTTTGAAGATTTTCTTCTGGTTAACAATTCACTTCATTCCACCCCAAAAAATGACCACACCACCACTACAAACTCCAAACTTGTAGAGAAAACACTTAGAGATAGTGAGAAGAAGGTTGTCGTTTAGATTGTTTATACAAATATGCCAAATGAGGGATGTTGCAAGCTCAAAGTCGAGGACGGAATTGGAATGATTACCCTTCCTCATAATAAATGCTGCCAGATTATTAAACTCAAGCTGAACCTCAAAAATGTTGTGGGGTGATACATTTGGCACATCAAATATTTTTGAAATGACCCAAGCAGTGTAGTTGCAATTCAACATGTGATACAGAGAGTGCTTGGGAATGATTACCTCATTAATTAATTGCTCGATGACAATCTTCTTATCATTAACCTTGATTTGGAGAATGCCAACCTTATAATCATTAATTTTTAATCTCATTCTATCACCAAATTTAATTATCACCTTGCCCAGGCCCCTTATCTAGAACTCATAAGTTGTAGACATTTTCAATTTTTTCTTTTAACACATTATCCTTTATTTCCCTTTGCAACTGACCATACTCCCAAAGGGACCGAGTTCTACACTTAAGAGCCTCATTAGCAACAATATCCGTGAAGCAATTTCCCTCCCTATAAACATGTTGAATTCTACAGTGAGTGAGAAATTGCATATGCATCTTACAGTTATCCATTATATCTCTTATTTCCTAAGGGACAACACTATCACCCTTCAAAATATCAACAATCAGCTTAGAATCTCCTTCCAAAATGACTTTCTAGAAACCTAAATCTCTTAACAACTTGATGCCTCCCCAAGAAGCCATGGCCTCCGCTTTGTTATTAGAAAAAATTCCAAAAAATTTCCCATAACCAACTATACAGTCACCAAGATGGTTTCTGATAAGGCTGCCAGCCCCTGTTAGGCTAGGGTTTCCCCCTTAATGTTAATAGGCGCATCACATTTCAATTTCCATAAAAGAAAAAATGAAGTACCCCACTAACATAGGTCTTCTGTGATAGTGATAAATACGGGGTGTAAATATATGCCAAGGTGGAATCCATGTATTTTGGACTACATGAAAGTCATCTTGTCATAATTTACAATCTTAGTGTTTTAAAAATGATGCTATATATATGATTTCTTATAAATATTTCTATTAGAGCTTGGATCTCCTCAAATCAGCCTTACCCTAAGTTTATTATATAGTACTTCTAGGAATTCATACAATGTGCTTGTAGGACTTAATAGAATGTGCCCGTAGGACTTAATACAATGTGCTCGTAGGACTTAATATAATAATTTTATAAGTGAAAGATTTACAAAGAGAATAACTTTAATAGATTCCCATAGGACTTATACATCTAGCATTTAGCTAGTAGGTGATGTCATTAACATGCACACTCCCCCTCAATGGCATCACCTAAGGCTAATAATCAATCTAAATTTAGAGCATATAATTCCCAGAGGTCTTATATTATGCATGTTAGGTCTTACATGTAGGATTTATCTATGAGGTGGTGTCATGTACACTCCCCCTCAATTTAATCACCTAAGTCCAATCACTACACAAAGGTTTTCATATGTGATGGCTAAGATTCCAATATATTTCTTCTTGATCATAGTACAACATTAGATATTTAGATGAATAGAATTGGAGAAAACTTTTATAATGGAATACATTGACTTGAGTGAGGTACCCATGATCTTCTTAAGGTACTTTTCTCTCTTTGAAAAATAATATTCTTTAGCAAGAGTAGAATAAATTTAGTTATCAGATAGTAAGATGGTACTTTAACAAGTATCTTTCATAATTCTTCAAAGCCTCATTGATTCTTCAAGAGTTCCTTTTGTATTATGGCCTTTCGATAAATATATATAGACGATAGATTTTTAAATTATTACTCCATACATGGAATAACACCTACACCATTTATTTTAAATACATAGTTTAAAATACAGTCACCAAAATAGTTAGTAACAAAATAATCAATTAAATTTTATTCTTGGTGTTTAATTATATGCATTTGACATTTCTAATGAGCATAAAATATTCCACATAGTCACTTTGATTGTAGATAACATGATGATAATTAGCAAGAAGGCCATAAGATATTTTTATGAATATAAGCATGAATAATTCATCATGTTTCTTTCAAAGAAAAAAGTCATGCACTAACCATATAGAAATGATCCATAAAAAATTAAGCAACATGTGAGCTATCATTTCTAAGTTTGCTCCCTTGACAGTTTATTAGGGTGATAACCACCTGTATACATCTAAATATGGTCACATTAAATCAAACCTGATAATTAATTAAATATGAATTATTTAATTAATCTTCTAAAGTCATCTACATAAATAAATTTAATTATTTATTTATATCATTCACTTTCTGATTCTTCTAATTTAATTAAATAAATATGTTTATTTAATTATTACCATTTTCTATTTTCCTCTTAATTAATTAAATAAATTTTATAATTTATTTATATTAATTATCATAAGTTTGGATTTTAAATTCAAATAAAAGAATATTCTTCCAAATCCATTATTTCTAATTCTTCATTCCACATTTAATTAAATATTATAAATATTTCATTAAAATACTTTCTTCAATTCACACATAATTAAATATTCTAAATATTTAATTAAATTCCTTTTTCATCTCTCACACATAATTAAATATTAATTATTTAATTATGGAAACTTCTAAATTCATTGTCACAAATAATTTAATTATTTAATTATTTAATTATGGATTTATCCTCAAGTACCAACTAACTCCTCATAACTAAAACACACAAATGAAAACTTTCCTTCATTTTTGAATGGAAAAGGCTGTGTAGGAGGAAACATTTCCCATCTTTTTCTCTATCTTCCATCTTTTTCTCAGCTTCCAAATCTCTCACCGTTCATCTTGACATGCTTGATTTCAAACTTTGATATTTTCCAACTAGGCTTTTACCTCCATAAACTTTATAAATATAGCCTCTTTGTGCTTTGAAAAGGATCCCGAGATCTAGCAAATATAGAGTGAGCATTATAGTTGCATTTTATCTAGCATTTAGCAATCTTATTTTCTTGAGCATAGCATCTTATCTTTCATAGCATTTTAGTTTCACATCTTAGCTTAATCATATCATATCATTTCATTTAGCAATAGAAATGTATGTTGCATAATATCGTTCTTAAGTTGTCATTCTACCAAGCTACTGCTTAAACCAACTGAGAGCTAGTAACTTACATCGAATCCTTAGAGTTAGAGAACAATGAGACATTTTTGAAGAAGTTGTTGTGTTGAGAGTTTGTTTATCTTTTAACTTCAATTTCTTCAATATAATGTCACATTGGTGTGTTTGTTTATCCTTTTAATTAGTACACATATTCACACAAACATTTTTGGCGCCCACCGTGGGGCCCTTGCCTCATTTTTAATTTTTTATTGCAGGTTTTTTGACAGGTTCCAGACTAGACTCATGGTTTAGCGCATACGAGACGCATCTTAGCACATTCCTGGAAAAGTTTAGTGCATACGAGGACTATTTTAGCGCATTTTTTATTTGTTTTAGTGCACATCTGTGTTCTTTTAGCAAATTTACGCTCTATTTTAGCGCATCCCTAAATTTATTTTAGCGCATTTATGCTCTATTTTAGCGCATTTATGTGTTCTTCTAGTGCATCTAGGGGACTGTAAATTTGAATCTTGATTCCAACGTGGCAACAGATAGAGATTAATACTTTCTGCATAAGGTTAAAATTAAGCAATCCTAGGGTAGACATTTAAATTTGAAAAGAACCAATCCTAGGGTAGTTACCAAACAATTGATTTATCTTGGTTAAAATAAATCCCATGTCTTTTGTGAAGCAACATCTTCACTTAGATTAGAAAATTGTCATTTGGGATTAAAATTGAACAAAATTGTTTGTTGTGATTGTCAGGTGATAGGCCTATGCTCTCCCCTTAACTGGGTGATCAAAATGCTAGACTCATCTTTTTATTTCATGTATTTCATGCTTTATTACAACCTTTAGCAGGCCTGCTCTTGTGGAAAAAAGTACTCACCCAAGAGGAAAGACCTAAGTGGGAACACCTAAGGCCAAGGATTTTAACCCACTATAAACAAAAGCGAGTTATTGATGAAAATGCACTCGACAATAGTGTGCAAGATAACCATCCCCAAAGCCTTTATTCTAAAGGTTGGGAGGTCTCTTGAGGGAGCATATCATTTTTCGCACTAAACATAAACACTTACTACAAACCTTAGTGTAGAAGCCAACCATGTCAATAACTAAACATTATAATACTCACAGTGCAAGGGGAGGGAAGAATATGCCCCCAAGACACTCACCATATAATTTCCAAGGATTGTTTACTCAAGGGATCGAGAAATCTAACTTTGAGTACACACCTGGAAAAGAAAAAAATATGGGCACCCTCTAGGGTGTGACATGACTATGTGAGTTGACACAATTCTAAGATGTGGGTTGTGGTTATTATGATGACCTTTTGACAATTAAGAGTGAGTCTACCTGAAGTGTCTATTTTGTTCAATACCCGTGGAAATCTCGAAGAACATACACTCATCGTTATATTTTAGGACTTTAAAAACAACTGCTTTCCACTGCATGTCATGTTTTTCAAACATTAATTCAGATAAAGATCATCTGATTCATAAAACTATCAAAACATGTTTGTCTCAACGCATTGACGGGATCTTTTAGTGCATCCCTTCTCTGTTCTAACTCATCCCTGCTTTGTTTTAGTGCATTTATGTTCTGATATAACGCATCCATGCTCTATTTTAGCACATCTATGCTTTGTTTCAGCGCATCCATGCAACAATCCAGCGCATTGATTTGATCTTTTAGCTCATTCATTGAAAAGTTTAGTGCATCCATTGAACATAGTAGCACATCTATCTTTTTAGTCAAAATAATTTTTTGATGCAATCTGCCACCAAGTCTAGTCCTTTCTATGCTCAGGGTCTATAAATCTGCAACCTTTGTTAAGAAATCCCTTGAGAAAAGGATTAAGAAGCCAAAAATATCCCTTAGTTATAAGAAGTTGTTGAAAAGGAGACATTTTTTATACCAAAGTCACAAATTTTTGCTTGAGCATCGAACTTTCATCCACCGATATCATGACTTTTCTAGGGGTTTTACTGACGATTTTTCTTTAGAGCCATTATCTTCACAAGCTTTCTTTCAATGAAGAGCTCTTTCACAGAGACATAATCACAACAAGCCCATTCATCCCTCTTTCATCCCGCAACCTACAATTCAGTATTCCAATCGTCCCGATCAAGTGTTGCAATATAGAACTTGGCAACATTAGGCTTTTGCAAATTCCTTATTTTCCTAAATTGAGATCAAAACATCGTAAAGTGCATCATCACATCCATTTCTGATTTCTAGTTTAATTCCCGTAACGGGATCATCATCCTTCCAACCAGGGAATCACAAACTAAAAAATTAAAATTTATTTAGTCATATCAATAGAATCCATCATTCTATTATGACTAAGATATCCAACAAATCACACTCTCTCATTTGTGATCAAAGTTAGTAAAAATTTGGTATAAGCTTATGCCTGTTGTCACAAGATCTCGAAAGAACATAGAAGAAGATGAAATGGAAAATCCACTTTGCAACATGGGTGATAGGGAAGAAAATCCTTTTCACAAGCTTCGTATTGGAAATAATTCAAATAATGATGAAGTAACGAAGGAAATGCTTCAAGAAGCAGAACAGGATCCACAATTTCATACTCTCTTGGACAAGATTTTAGAATGGAACAAAGAAAGATACTTTCTTTTGTTAGCAAACCAAGGAGCTAAACTACCCTCTGATTTTGATACTGAGAAAATTAGAGAAGATCTTGAAACCCCTTTAAATTATTTTAGTGCTCTTACTCAACAAATAAGAGCACTACAAGGACAAATTAAAGAGATATAAGGGGGAACAACCAAGAAATATGTTTTGGAAGATATCTGCCCATATCCCTTCGACAGGAATCTCAACATGATTCCTTTTCCAAAGCATTGTGAGATCCTGAAATTCAACAGGTACAATGGGAAAACGGATCCCATTGATCATGTGAGAGACTTTTGAAATATGAGCCTAGAGTTTGCTCATGAAGATACATACCTGATGAGATTGTTTCCATGGAGTCTAGGTGGACAATCCATGGAGTGGCTTTCCAAAATCACTTCCCCCATCAAAACATTTGAGGAGTTAATAAATAAATTCATATCTCAATACTCCTATAATATACAACATCAAATAACCATGCTTGATTTGTGCAAAGTGAAGAAAAAGACTAGGGAACCCTTCATCACATTCCTACAAATATGGAGAAGGTTATTTGCAAGATATTCTTGTCCTGTTCCTGAAAAGGAAAAGATGAAAATATTTATTGACAGTCTAAATCAAGAGATGAGTTATAGGGTCAACCTTCATTTCCCTCAATCATTTGAGAAACTGATTGAAAACACAATCACCATCGAAGGAGACTTGGTCAAGAGAGGAGTCCTAAAGCTTGAAAAATATGGTCAAAATTTGTATAACAACAACAACAACAATGATAAATCATGATTCTGGACTAGAAATAAGAATGTTGTAAATGATGGGGTGGTAGATGCCAACAACGTGAACCAAAGCCAACCATTCTCAATGTATCAAGTGTCCAACGCAACAACAACAATCCTGGTAATTCCACTAACCAAGGCAATAATAATTCCAATCAGGGAAACAATGCCAACCAAGGAAATATGGCCAACAATCGTGGTAATAATCTTGAAAGCAATCAAAATTCAAATCCACCCAAATCACAATTTTTCTCCAATCGATAGAGTTTTACTCCCTTGGGCCAGTCTCTTGAATCAATTCTCAAAGAGATTTTGAATCAAAATGCCATCACATTGCCACCGCAGAGAGATTATGAGCCACGAGTCAAACCACCATCGTGGAATGACTCGTATTATTGTGATTACCATAGATGTAAAGGTCATAGGATGAAGAATTGCCAAGGTTTGAAGAATTTGGCCCAGGATTTGATCGACAATCGCACCATAATTGCTGAGGGACATAATGCCAATGAAGATCATCAAGCATTCAAGGATCCTCTCCCTAATTATCAAAAAGGGGAATCTTCAAGTGACAAAGGAAAAAATGTAAATCATGTCTATGACACCACCATCAATCATATCTACACTGATGACCAGCAAGTCAATGTCATCAAAGTCAAAGGAAAGCAAGAGTATCGAGAAGTGAATGCAACAACAAGGGGACATGCCAAAATTGTTGTAAAAGGAAGTTCATCCAAATCAACTATTCCCCCTCCAAGGTAGTACAATTTAGTCGATCAATTACATAAAACATCAGCTCAAATTTCTATCTTGGAGCTTCTTAAAATATCACCGGCACATAAGAACATTCTGGAGAAGGCCCTCGTGGAGACAACCGTATCTCCTGATTTGGATATTGACAGATTTCAAGCCATGGTGGGACACTTGTCCTCACCCACATGCTTATCCTTTTCTGAGAAGGATGATGCCTCTATGACTCATCCCCATAATTCATCACTTTATCTAGAGGTCTTGGTTCATAAAACCCAAATCAAACATGTCTTAATAGATGGGGGAGCCGGTCTAAATATTTGAACTTTAAAATTGGTTCTTTCCTTAGGGTATTCTGAAGAGTCTATCGATCTGAGGAGAAAAATAATAATCAAAGCTTATGATGATGAGGAATGAGCTTCTAAGGGCCTCATCATGTTACCTATCAAAGTGGGACCTATTGTAAAAAACACTTTTTGTCAGGTTCTGGATCGAGACTTATCTTATAACATACTTTTGGGTTGCCCATGGATCCATGATATGCAAGGGTTCTGTCAACTTATCATCAATGTCTAAAATTTCCATATGATGAACAAGAAATAACCACACCAGTGGACCATAACAACAGTCAAATTTGTTCTGACCTTAGAGCAACTCAAGACACCTTTGTCCTGCATAATAGAGAGGCTCTGGTGGTTTTTGCTTCTAAACACAATGATCAAACAAGGGAATTGATAAAGAGCTTCGACACAAAGATGCAATTAAAATATAATGGGGTGGGAGATTATTCACTGTGCCTCCCTAATCTACCTGTCTCTCCAAGGTCACATGGTTAACCTACAGTATCCACACAACAAGCTGCAACGGCTTCCACATCAGGAACACAAGCTTTAGTTCCCATCACCAAATATAATGGAAGATTCATCTAGGGAAAAACCCAATAAAATGAAGTTGAAGATAGAGCTATTATGGATTGGCTTTATAAAGATGAAGATGAATTTGTCCAGCATGTCAAATTACCTACTAAGCAATATGGGAGGGTTATACAATAATGCAACAAATGGGTTATGAAGGAAATGGCCCCATAGGCAAGAGAAAAGAAGGAATTGTGGAACCTATCCAACCGAAAACAACGCATCCGAAAGATAAGACAGGACTTGGGTATGGTGAAGATGCAAAAGAAATAGCCTTGAAGAAAATCCAGGAAGAAGAAGCTTTAAAGAAATCTCGTGAAGAATTAGCTCAAACAATTATGAGATTGCAAGAAAATTTTGACACCAATTCCAATGAGTATGAATGGGATACCATTTATAATGATGAATTTTGGAGAGACAAACAGGTGGATGTTATACAAAAATATATACCCATGCTCACACAAGGAGAAGGTTCAAGGCCTCCACTTGACTACGTACTTCAAAGTGATCATGAATCGAGTGATGACGATTCGATTCAAAGCGAGACAGATAATCAACAGGAGGATACCATCATAGATCTTCCCCATAGTGAGAATGATAACCATGTCATGACCTTAATAGCTAGTGACCTCACCCAGCCAGATGATCCCTTGCATTTGGTCCACCCCGAGCTCATTGATTGGGAACAAACTGAACCAATCGATATCCCAATCTTCCCCGATGACAAAACCATTGTAAATTTTATTTGTTCATCCAACCTGGAAACAAGTTCCACCAATGAATCGCAGGATCAAAATATCAGTCAAGAGAGTGCCACGGTTTTTAGCTGCAAAATTAACAATATAAAATATAGATCTAATGGTGAAAACCTTAAAATGGTAGTATTAGATCATGAAAAGAGAAAAATAAAGAGCGTATTTGATGGTGAAAACCTTTCAAAGGCATTGGAAGATGGGAAACTTGACACTCTCCCTGAGCACTATCAGGAAAGATCTTCTATTTTGATAGAACCAACAGAGGCAATCAATATAGGCACTACGGAACAACCGAAAATCCTACAACTTGTTGCATCACTGACAGAGGAAGAAGTCCCAAAATTCATAGAATTCCTAAAGGATAATGAAATCAATTTTGCATGGTCCTATGCAATATGCCCAGATTGGATCCAAATATTATCATGCACCATTTTTCCATCATGCCAAGGGAAAAACCTATCAAAAAAAAGCTCAGAAAGATGCACCCACATGTTGCACTGCTAGTCAAAGAGGAATTAAAGAAGTTGCTAGATGTAGGATTCATTCGGTCTATTGACTATGTAGAATGGATCTCCAACATTGTACCTATGTCAAAGCCAAATGGATGAATCATAATCTGTATAGATTTTAGGGATCTAAATAAAGCGTGTCCAAAAGATGATTTCCCTCTATCAAACATTGACACAATTGTGGATTTGACAGTTGGGCATGCTATGAATTCGCTAATGGATGGATTTTTCGGGTATAATCAGATAAAAATCGCACTTGAAGATCAAGATAAGACCACATTCACATGTCCCTGGGGTACATATTGTTGGAATGTAATGTCGTTCGGCCTCAAAAATGCAGGAGCTACATATCAACGAACAATGCCTACAATTTTTCATGACATGATGCATACATTCATGGAGGATTATGTAGATGATGTCTTAGAAAAATAAAACACAAGGGAGGGACATCTAGATATCTTATCTAAGATTTTTTTCAAAATGGAAAACTTTAAGGTCAGACTCAATCCCAAGAAATGTGTCTTTGGGGTAAAATCTGGAAAGCTCCTAGGCTATATTGTATCAAAAAAAGGAATCGAAGTGGATCCAACAAAGTTCCAAGCCATCCTAGAGATGCCACCACCAAGGAACATTAGTCAACTATGGTCATTACAAGGATGATTACAATCCATCAGGAGATTCATCGCATAGCTGACAGACAAGAGTTTATTGTTCACATCTCTTGCATAAAAATGTTTCATTCAAATGGGAAGACAAGTGCGAAGCAACTTTTGATCAGATCAAGCATTATCTAATGAGCCCACCAGTACAAGGAGAACCACTCATATTGTACATTTCCACCACATAAATATCCCTGGGGTCATTATTGGCACAAGAGGATAGAACGGGAAAAGAGCGAGCATCATATTACATTAGTAGGACATTGACAAGCCATGAGCTAAACTACACTTTCATCAAAAAGGCTTGTTTGGCAGTAGTGTTTGCTTCACAAAAGTTGCGACACTATATGTTAGCCCATACAATCAAACTTGTGGGTAAATTTGATCCCTTAAAGTATCTTTTGAGCAAAGAAACCTTAACGAGAAGACTAGCTAAATGGGTAATGATCCTAACTGAGTTTGACATTCACTATGTGGATCGAAAGGTAATTAAAGGGAAAGTCATAGCGGATCAGTTGGTGGAGGAACCTCTACAAACAGACCATCCAATGCACATCGAATTTCTCGACCTTGATGTTTTCACAACAACTAAACAATCATGGACACTTTATTTTCATGGGTCCTACACACAACATGGCTCGGGGGCAGGAATTCTTTTTGTCACGCCTTGGTCTATGGAGCAGAAGCAATCTTGCCACTGGAAGTTGAGATTCCCTTGCTTCGAGTCTCACTTAAGGGACTTATAACTGATGAGGATTACAGAGTTTCAAGACTATAAGAACTGGAGCTACTTGATGAGAGATGAAAAAATGAAGCCAATCACTTGAAGGGTTATCAACAAATTATGTCTTGTAGCTACAATCATAGAGTCATACCATGCACTTTTCAAGTGGGTGACTTGGTCCTCAAAGAAAACCCTCGCAACCAACAAGATCGGGAAAATAAAGGAAAGTTCGAGCCCAATTGGTTGGGTCCATTCGTCATCATTGCAACATATGGTTCGGGGGCATATAAGCTATCTACGCCAAAAGGGGACTTGCTTGAAGATCCAACCAACAACATTCATATGAAGAAGTTCTATGTTTGAAAAATACAAACAAACAATATAAAAAGTCTTGGAAAATACCAAAAACAACATAAAAGGTCATGAAAAAAATCCATAAAAATCAGAAAATGTCTTGAAAAAATCATCATTAGGGTGAAAACCTGGCAAACAGGCATCCTTTTGACATACAAAAAAAAGAAAAAAAGAAAAAATACAAAAAATACAAAAAAATTAAAAAATAAAAAAAATCATCACCTTGATGAAAACTTGGCAAACAGGCATCTTGGTAACAACAAAAAAAAAATCACAAAATATGAAAAAGTGCAATAAAACAAATGGTGAAAACCTACCAAACAGGCATTGTTTGTGATTTAGTTGGCTCTCCTATCTATTTACAACCTGCATCGTTCATTCATAGCCATTTTCATTAGCCCCAAATTCGTTCCTTGCTATCACATCCGCATCATGCGCACAACATTTCCTTTGAAACGACAAGGATTTCATCATGGCTTGATGATCATTGTTTATATTCCTAACAATAGGTTGTGTATTATCGAGAGTCAAAGTACAAGCTCGCTGGGGGAAATCAGCTTTTGAACTTTTTTGGTAGACAAACGACAACATGTGTCAAGTATCAGAATATCAGATCAACAATCGAATATCCAATCAAGCCTGGTCAAAGTAGCTATCAGACATGTCACACATAAAACTGAACCAAACTGGATGATCTTAATCTGAATAAAATGACTGGAACACTTGAAGCATAAGTTGAACTATTGTTTTGAAATTTGATGACATCATATCTCTACAGTGACTCAATGATATACTAAACTAGAGTCACGAGGAAGGAATGTGATTTTTCTTTGATTGTTGTCTATAAGTTAATCATGTTATTACTGTGCAAATTTTTCACGAGACATGATTTTCAAAAGTATCATTGATAACATTCGGGATTTGCATAGGAAAAAAGATTAACTTTGGTCTATTTATGCAAGCAATACTTAGGTCATCTTGGCTCAATTATACCTCGATGCTTGTATTAACTTGTTATATCAAATATCATGAAATTTGTATTCAGGTCATCATTGGTGCAAATATCCCCTTTGATGCTTGTACTAACTTCCAACATATCAAAAGTCTCAATGATGATAATCAAGCATAAAATTGGTTCACAAAATGACAACAGGGAGTAGCTCATTTTGCATGGTTAAGATTGCATGATTCATATAGATTGCATTCATTTTTGTGGTTGTATAAAAGGTTTTTGGAGGTTGGAAAAGATACATATCTCTTTTGGAAACAAAGATTGAGTACACTTAGACATTAGCAAAAATCATTTTTCATCTTCACTTTCATATCATCATTAGTTGCATATCATTTTCATATCATTTTTTTGCATTTCATTTTTACATCATTTGCATTATCACTTTCATATCATTTTCAATTGATTTTCAATTCATATCACTATCATTTATCATTTTTATGTCATTTTATCAATCTTTCATTTCATTATATCATCTTGCATTATCATTTGAGTTATCATTTTCATGATCATTTATTGCATATCATTTCATTTTCATTATTAGTTTCATATCATTTAATATCCACTTTCATATTATATCCACTCATTTCATTTTTCATTCCATTCTTACATTATCATTTCGCATTACCATTTTTGCATTATCATTTTCGCATTATCATTTCATTATCATATTAACATATCATATCATACATTTTCACATTCATCTCACTACATTATCGTTTGCATATCATCATTTTTTTATAATCATTTCATTATCATATTATCTCATCATCTCATATCATTTTCATTATCATATTCGCATATCATATCATATCGTCAATATCACATTTTCACATCCCTTTATCATTCATTCATTCATTATCATGGTATTTTCATTATCATTTTCATTTTGCATTTAACACATCCATATCATTACATCATTTTTATAACCATACGTCATAAAAGAATAAAATGCATTCATTACATCCATTACATTACAACATTTTTTTGCATCCATAATCAACACATTTTCCATACGTTATAAAAACATCATAACATGCATTCACATTTCACTTACATCATCATCATCATATCATATGCATAGGTAACATCATCACAATCATCACATCATAAGATAGATATCATCATACATAAGATCATCATCCATAAAAATGCATCATCATAATCATCCGCAACATGCAATATAGAAGTAAAAATGCATACATGACCAACCATCATAGCATAATAAAAGACTCATGCATATCAAAACCATCACCGCATATCATATATAATCTCATCAAAATAAATTTCCAAGGGTACAATGATATCAAATATTTGGAAGAGATACATAAAATGTGACAAAAATGGTGTATACAAAATCGTCATTGAGGATCATCTGTGTGGGGTCCATGACTGTTGTTGTCATCGGAGGTGGTAGGTCTCGCTAGATCTCTGCCGCTGGTGCCCCCTATCTCCCGTATGATAGGTTGACCAACACTCATGGTGGCACTCCTGGTGTGATTGTGTGAGTGGGTACGGGACCTGGTGCCTGACTGGGTATAGGCTACCCTCTGCTCAAGAGGCACTACCTCATGATATCTCTGCTGGTAGAACTCACACTCTCTGGAAATCTCCAGTCCCTTTGCGACAACCTCTCCAATAGAGGTACCCTGCACTAATCTCAACAACCTCTCTGCTATCCCCTCCGCCTGTAAGCACCGCTGTCTAAAACTATCCCTCTCGACCATCAACTGGGTTATCTGTGGGTTTGGGGGTGGTGGTTGTGCCATCTGTACCTATAACTGTGTAATAGTGGCTTGAGCTTATGCTAGCTAGCTCTGCAGAGCCTATACCTATGTCTACAGAGTATCAATTTGTCCTTGCTGCTCTTGTGATGGTGCCCTAAAGACAATATGTGAAGGTCCTACTGATGGCTGCTCCACTACCCTCATTGTCTGGGGCCTAGTCTTGAATGACACATCAAAAAAAATCTCTCTTAACCACCACCGCCATCCCCATCATCATCATCATCGTCACTATCCTCCTCCCCCTCATCCTGGTCAATATCCATGGCCACACCACCACTCACATCCTCTCCTCCTCCTCCGATAGGCTGCTCTGCCTGTGCCCCTACCTGTGCCTGTGCCTGTGGCTTTCGTCGTGCCCGTTGTAATGATGGTCCATCTAATCATGGGGAAGGCTCCTCTAGACTAGTCAACCTCAGAAATGGATGAGTGTGGAAGTATGTTGCATACTCCTCAGTCATTCGTGCATCTATAACCTCCAAATGATAATCCCAAAACTCTGGCTATAAACCCAAGTACTCTGCCCGAGTTGCCTCATAGGGGATAAATGGACCCCACTTTGCCACATCCTCACACTGTCGGGCATAATAGGAAATGCCCCGTGGAATCATCTGGACCCAACCAAACTGTCTCAGTACCCTCATGACCAAAAACTGCTCAATAATGAAAGGAGTCTGCCCAATCAGATACCTAGATATTCCACAATACAACAACTCCATGTCATCCTCATCCCAGGCCTCACAATCAACATAGGGCCTCCAAATCACTGTATCCGTATCGTCCAACATTCTCGTCTAGTACTCTAACTTGCCCAACTTAGGCAAGACAAGTGGACCTATGTAAGCTCTTGCATAAACATAAGGATGGTCGATGGGATGATCTCTCCCTGCAATGGGGCGGGTGATAGCAATATTCTCCCATGCCCAAATCTGAAGCAACGTGACCCAGGAAGATATACTCTTCCCATCTATATATACCACCTGATGAAGATCATGGTATAGATGGGCCAACATACAAGAACCCCAAGCATATCTAGTCTGATGAAGGATCATGTCCTCTAGTATCCAACCCCAACCAATAGACAGTCCCTTCAACCTACGGTCGGGACACAAGAAGCCACCAATGAAGCCAGCCAAAACTAAAAGGAGTGGGGCATAACCCTCAACCATCTCTCTCCATGGGATCTCATAACCAATAATGCTTGGATCCTTGAATACTCTATGAAAGGCATTGGTCCCACCAATCTCCTTGTGATCATAGATCACAAGCTCACCTACTACCGAGATCCCTAATATCCTTTAGACATCCTCAAGTGTGACTGTGATCTCTTCGGCGGGCAAGTGAAAAGTATTTGTTCACTATGCCACCGCTCAACTAAAGCTATCAACAGTGCCCTATTGACCCTATACTATGGGATACTCAGAAGTGAACCCAATCCACATCTCGCAATCACTCCAACCTCCTGTGGGGACAATCTAGGAATCATCTCCCATGTGCGGGGAAATCTCTCTCTAATCTAGAGGATTTTAAAATCCTCCTATACATCATATCCATATCAATCAATCAGATCATCAATCAATCAAAAAATCAAACAATCATGTCAAATCATATCAGGTAAGCGAATCATCTCATCATTACTATTTGTTTTTTTCATCAAATATGAAAGAAAATTTATCAGAATCATCAAAATCAAATCATCATCAGTAACATATCAGACTATCATTACTATTTGTTCTTCAAGTAGGAAGACAAATTTATCATCTCTACTATTTGTTTTTTATCAAGCATGAAGACAAATTTAACAACCAATCAGCTCACATCAACATTTTTACTATTTTTTTTCATTTTAGAAAGCAAATTTATCAGAATCAACATCACTTTACTATTTGTTTTAAAAAATGAGAACAAATTTATCAGATCAATATCAAAATCACGTCAATCTATCCTTGATGCTACTCAAATTCATCAAATCAGTTGTCTAATATAGCAACAAACATCAAGCAATCATCAATTGTTCTTCAAAAATTCAAAATCAGCTAAAATTCATGGATGTGCTAAAACAAACTACCTATGCACTAAATCAGCAAATACGCTAGTTTATCCATGAATGCGCTAAAACATAGGGTAGATGTGCTAATTCAACGTATTCTCTATTCTCTCAGGTGGATGCGCTAAATGGTCAAACCTATGTGCAAATCTAGCAAATGCACTAAAGCCCTCAATCTATGGGCTAATTGAGCATCCTATGCGCGAGATTCTAACCTATGCACTAATCTATCACACCTATGTGCTAATTTGGCCGATGTGCTAATCTAACAGCTAAATGCACTAGTCTATGGCTTGGATGCGCTAACTTAGATGCACTATTCTACCTATCCTATGCGCTAAAAGATGACTCGCATGCGCTAAAACATGCTCCTATGCGCTAAAACAAGAAATTCGAAAATTCAAAATTCCAAAAATCATGCGAAATTCATCAAAAAATTCACAAAGAAGGGTTGCACGATCTTACCAGAGGTCCATATGCTGTTGGTCGCTGATATCGTCGAACCCGCTCAAATCTGTGGCACTCGTAATGGATCGACATCTCGATTTATTCTCTCGCAGAGCTTTGTTTTCACCAAATGCAACTGTTCAAATGACAATGACTTTTACCTTTTTCCACTTTTTAAGGGGGTAAATAAGGTAGGGTTATTTTATTTTTCACCACGCGGTGCACTATTTTGGGAGATAAATTGGTGAAGCAAATTCAAATCTCTCAAAATCTTCAAATCATCATCAACATCTTCAAACTCGCGATTTATCTCCCGAGGGGGCATATAACATCATCAGTCAATTTTTCAAAGTCAGGTGCAAAATTTTCATTATCTGAATTTTACTTTGAAGCAATGCGTAAAACACATCACTTCAAAGAAGGGCAAAATGTATACATTTAAAAATGGTCACATTAAATCAAACTTGATAATTAATTAAATATGAAGCATTTAATTAATCTTCTAAAGTCATCTACATATAAATAAATTTAATTCTTTATTTATATTATTCACTTTCTAATTCTTCTAATTTAATTAAATAAATATGTTTATTTAATTATTACCATTTTTTCATTTTCCTCTTAATTAATTAATTAAATTTTATAATTTATTTATAATAATTATCATAAATTTGGATTTTAAATTCAAATAAAAGAATATTCTTCCAAATCCATTATTTCTAATTCTTCATTCCACATTTAATAAACTATTATAAATATTTAATTAAAACACTTTCCTCAATTCAAAAGGAATTTAATTAAATATTCTAAATATTTAATTAAATTCCTTTTTCATCTCACACAATTAAATATTAATTATTAGTTCCTCCCGAAGGCAGAAATCTTTAGCATTCGTCGAGTGTAATTTTCTTCTCTGACAATGACTTGTTATCCAATCATATCATTGTATTTAATGTAATGAAATTTTGTTTCTATAGTTCAATTTTATTTGGACTATTTATTAATATTGAAATTTTATTTTTTTGCATTTCGATTGGTTTACTTGGGAAACAGTCATACAAATAATTGTGATTTTTTTTTTAAAGTGTTTTGTATTTTGAATGAAACTACTTTGGAGGGCATTTAATTCGTGGAGACATTTTCAAACTGCAATAAATAAATGTGAGTACAAAACAAGAGAATAGATGCATTTTTTTAATACTTTCCTTCAATTATTTTATTAAGAGTTACATTTGCAAAAAATATAGATTTGATGTTTACCAGTTTGCGATGAATATTAAAGTGAAATGTACACACTACAATAGATGTAACAGTAAACTATCAATGAATTTGGCCTCTGCACATTAAATGTTAAATTTATAAAGAATTTACAAACTCCATTTTCTATAATTTTTTATACCACAATGGGCGCTCTAAAGAGATACGTCTCGAGATTGTGCAAGTACAAGCATTAACAATGGCAATGCGTGGCAGGCAAAGAAAGTCTAAATGCAGTGAACAATTGCATCGGAAATGACATTGCCATAACTAAATGTTTGACTATAAAGAACAATCTATGAAATCTTATCTGTTGTACAATGAAATAATAAATATAAATTTTGTGTCAATAATTTGATAGCTAACAATTTCTAAAGTCAGAAAGCACTCTCAAAAGACCGAAGGGCATTTTCACAACACTGGAGAGCATTCTGAGAAGATTGAAGGTGTGCATAGTATCCATTCTACATAGCTTTGTCTTCTGCAATTTTGTCAAGAGTTCATGCTTAACAAGAAGATTGTCCTTTTTTTTCATGTGATTTCTTCCCTGCAATTTTGTACAGTTGTTTTTCTTGTAAAAAAACTATTTTACCTGCACAAATAGAGCATTTTGAGAAAATTGAAAGTGTATATAGTATCCATTCTACATACCTTTGTCTTCTACAATTTTGTCAGGAGTTCATTCTTAACAAGAAGATTGTGCTGTTTTTTCGCATGTGATTTCTTCCCTGCAATTTTGTACGGTTGTTTTCCTTGTAAAAAAATTGTTTTACCTGCAAAAAGGTTTATTTGTGCATTGTGCAATTGAAACAGGTTCTTCATTTCTCACATAAAATTAAAAGCCAAATTTGTGGGTACAAACTAAGGGGAAAAAACAAATAAACAAAGAGTGCAGCAAAGTATTGGAGACATCAGGTAAAATAGTCTCAACTCTTATTTTTATTGTTTGGTTCTGATTAATTTGCAAAATGAATAAAATTTGCTTGTATTTTACAGCTTTTGCATTTCAGTGTAGTTTGCATTGAAGGTTGTTCACACATAAGACAACTTTTTCATTTTTGAGCACTCAGGCTTGAAGGTTGTGCATACATAGGACATGTTTTGCATTTTCGAGCAGTTAGGCTTTAAGGTTGTGCACACATACGTCAAAAGTATTACAATTTCTTGCTTTCGTCATAAATAGGTATGTATGACTTACTCTGCTATGTTTTGCTCTAGCCGTAAAATGGGCATGACAAAGCACTTTGTTTTCTTCAAGTTTCTAATTGTTTTCGAGACTAGTCACTTTCTTTTCTTGAAGTTTATATTTTGTTTTCCTGTTTTATGAACTTTCTTATATGACTGTTAATGGTAGGGCTTTCAGAAGACAGATACAAAGTGCATTGGAAGGATTAACTGGGCAAGGAATTATTACTAATAGCTTCATTGGTAAGGGTTGCTTCCTTTGTCTGGAGTCCCATGATTAAGTTTCCTATTCTAGGTGCACAGTGTTCTCCTTAGCTTGCTAAAATATTTCATAGATTTATTGAGTAATTAACTTGCTAAAACAAATAATTTTGTCCCTAATTTACAGGTTGAGCTGTTCAAAGGACCACTTAGACTTACAGGTTGTGCATACATAGGAAATACATATTACAAATCCTTGCTTTGTTGATAAATAGGTATGTATCACTTACTGAAATATCTTTCACATGGGTAGTAAACAAGAATGAATGAGCCAATGTTTTTTTTTTAAAGTTTGTTTCTTCGTTTTGGACTATGTACATCTGCCTCTATTCAAGCGTTCTATATAATTTATAAATAGAAAACTATATTTCTAAACAATTTAATTACCGAAGATGTAATATTCTAAAAACAAAATTAGAAATACTAAATAGATAATTTTATAATATGGCGCAATAAGCTGTAAAAGAACAAGTAGAAACATACAAAATATTGATTAGATGAGAAAGTACTAAACTGACTAGCTTAAGAGTACAACTCACCGTTGATCATCTTCGAAATGTGATTCTTCAAGGTTGTTGCTTTCCACAACTGCAAATTCAAATTAGATTTGAACAAATTCAATGCATACAGTATTGAATGTAAGTGGATTCAGTCTATAAATTTAAATCCTTTTGTCTGAGGGTGAAATTGGAGGGTGGCCATCAGCTGATAATCTGCATCTCCAATATAATTATAACTTATCATCGTCTCTCTGGTCAGGGATTAAAATTTAAACAAGAAATTTATCATTTTGTCAATGTAATCAGTCAATGGGATTTAAAATTGTGACTGGGAAATTAAAGATGTGGCAAAGGTATCTATTCCTCAGGCCTTAAAAACACAGGAAATTCCACATATTATTGCAGATTTTCGCAGTGCCGCAAGAAATGCCATAGACACAGGTTAGTTATACTTATGACATTGATTACATTGACTGATTGCATTGACAAAAATGTGGATATCTCCTGAAAAGAAAAGCATTAAATATCAGAGTATTAGAAGTAACATCATAAAATCAAAACTAAAAAGACAAAAAAATAACTACAAAATAATCTTGGAAAATGCAGAATGGGATTGCCCTATAAATTTGAAGAGGGATTTTCAAATATACATAAAATATCATTTTCTGATTAATCATTAAACCTCAACTAATCAGATTTATGAGCTGCATAAAGGGAAAAAAATGAATTAATATCAATTTTAGGAGTTCCAGTGTGAACATCAGAGATCAACGTCTATAATTTTAGAGAACAAAAGTAGTGTAAATTCTATAAACAGAATTTCCAATGCAGTGTGCATATATGATTTGTGGGATTTTAATATTTGGGTACCTGGAATGCTCAATTGGGTGCTCTGCAGACTTCATATTTTTTCTTAAGCGTTTGAAAAACCTTCATTTCAATAGTTCACTAATCGCTCTAATTCAAATAGTTTCTGAATACAGCTACTTCTGTCATATAAACTAAAGAAAATTACAATGTAAAGCCGTAAAATGATACATAACCCCATAAAGTTGCAAACTAGAGAAACCTAAGTAGGATTAATATTCATACCAGCAGTTTTTAGGCCAATTGCTACTATATTACGTCTTCTCTACACACCCAAATATTAAGAACACCAGATTTTTCTGTTTCCAAATTGGATTAGGAGATATGCGAGCAATTTTTAATAATGTGAGATATGTAGAGTGCAAGTTTGAAGATTATTGCCTAAAGAGGATCAAGTTTATCTCTAACCCTTTCTTTCCTATGCCATTTTATCAGAGCAAATTGTGGGAATTATAAGCCTAGCGCAATATTTTGATTTAATCTATGTGCTTGTTTACCTCACATTCTAATAAATGTTTTATATTGTAGCAAGCTTTTTGGGTGATATCAGGTTTATTGAGGAGCCACACTATCATTAGTGTGACTTGAACCTGCGATCAATGATATCCAAGTCACTAGTGACTACCATTGATCACAACCCTCAAATAACGTTCCAGTAAATGGTATACACAGTTTAGCTAGACTGATTATATTCTTGGGACAGGGCTTGATGCCCTGTCCTGCAAGGGGGTTAATTTACCATTCGGGTTGCCTCATCTAATCTGATTTCAAGAAATATTATGACGACGACAATAAATAAATGATTTGTATTTCCTTTCTCTCGAGGTGATAGGGCATGCTTGAAAGTTTGAAACCATTGAAGGGTAGGGCAGGATTTACTTTGGCACAATAACCCAGTGGTCCCATGTAAGGGGGCCAGGTAAATTTTTTGCTTGGTATGCCAAGAGAATTTAGGAGCTTATTTCAATATGTGGTCTCATGAGCTTTGCATATTTTCTCAGCAGATCCCATACAAGTGGCCCATGAATTCTTTGGCATATATGCGCCAGATTTTAAATTGTTTGATCCTAGCAAAGAAGGCAGTGCTCTTTGTATGTATGCAAACATAAACGTTAACCAAGAATCACTATATTTAGTTGAATGATCTTGGAAATGTAATAGCAGAATAAAATTTAGTAAAAAATCCCTTGATTTTAAATACATTTTGATGACAAACAAAACGTTAGGGATTCGGAAGTGGCTGGAATTCAAATGCATGCTTCTGGGACCTGTGCATCAGTCATTTCATATGCCAAATTTATCAAGAACTTTTGTCAATAATAAAATCGCAGAGAGGCAAAATAGAATTACAATAAACATTTACAATAAAAAGATTGAAAACACACATTTATAATAAAAAAAGGTTTTTAACAAACATTTACAGATCGCAGAGTGGCAAAATAGAATTACAATAATCATTTACAATAAAAAGATTGAAAACACACATTTATAGTAGCCTAAGAGAATCTCAGCTATGGACCCATTTGAGTTGTGGAATGATTAAAACTACAAGTCGTCTTATAAAGGCTCTCACCCAGATTTTGTGCTCTAAATCTCATATACTATAAACAGGTTATCTAATTTTTACACTTATCAAGAAAAAAATTGTGCCATAGCTTTCGGACGAAGCGAAACTCATTTGTAGGGGGAAAAAAAAAATAAAAAACATTTTCTCTCAAACAATCCTAATTACCAAACTAGGGTCTTCAACATAAACACCCCTAAAGCTCCCATAACACACAGAGATTCAAGGTGTCCTGCCACCTAAACTGAAAAGAAAAGAGAGAGGTGACTCAATTAACCTACGTTGGAATTTCGTCCACAGACGCCCATTATGGGTTTCTGCACAATTACAATAGAGCCTCTATCCTTACAAGTGGCAATGAAATGCGGTGAACTAAGAGAAGGAAAAAGGATGCTTACGCTGAACGGAGATGCATCAATATCAAAGCGGGTCGAGGCCGAAAAGAAAGGCATACTGCCTTTCTCGCTCGCACGGCTGAAGTGCTCACAGTTGTTCATCTTCTGCAAAGTGAATAAGACCGCGATTGTTGCAAACAAAATGCAGAAGGCATGCACAGCTTTTGAGCAGCAGCCATGCCTCGCCTTCACCTCTCCTCTTCACTGTAATTTTAAGCCGATAAACTCTTATTTTGGGTAAATTTGTCTCAAGCCAGGAAATATTTTGCACTCGTCAGAATTAAATAGCTTCTACGTATATCGTCGAAAAATTGTATACCTTCGAATCCGCATTAGGATTCGTTGACAATGCAAGACCGTCCTAATTCGAGTGTGCTGCTTGGGATTGTCTCTTCTTACCACTGAGTCATGGCAGAAATTTTGCTAAATCATAGTGCTCAGTGCCATCAGGAAATACACAGTGATCAAATGCTTCTCGGTCTTGCAATGCACCTATAATTAAACGGAACTGATTTTTAATTAACGTCATTAATGTACACTGCATGAAATATGTTAATACTCTGATACAGAGACAAGCATTTATTCTCGAAATTAAATCAAATGCATTGATATGACGTGAAATCAAAGCAAATGACGCATATTCACAGTCCATGTGACACAAATTCATTGAAATGCAGTGGAATTAAATGTGAATCTGAAACATGGAGGGTAAACACTATGCAAAGCAGGTCCCATATATTTATTTTTTATGCGTCCTCCACCTGTACCCTCAGCTCTCCAGCGAAAAAAAACTCTACACCTCAACTTTCCACTATATTTGTAGAGTCATATGTAATGACATCGAAATGCTAATGTTTGTTTATTTAGTTCAAATTTAGATTTTCAAGTTATATTTTTTTTATCTATATACTTAAAACTATTTTTTCGTTTACACGTATCTTATAACAAAACATTATAATACATTGAAACTTTAAACATAATATGGAAAAGTATTCAAAAATATTTATTAGTTATTATTATTGTTATTTTATTACATTCTTCAACTATATAATTCTAATTAATATTTTATATAATAATAGTAATTGTTATTTTACTACATTTTTCAACTATATAACTATAATTTAATGTTTTCAAAAATATTATATGCAAAATTCTATATTATATATTAAGTATATATTATATAATATTTCTTATTTAACAACATATATTATAGAATATAAATATAATACACATAATTCACTGCCAAAATAAAATCTACTTTAAAATATATATTATATTATATATTAAGGAAAAATTCAGTAGATTTGATAAAATCTTTGGAGAATTTATAAAAGAATTCTAGAGGGTCGGTTTCCCATTGTTCAAAATGTTCAGATATTATACTTCTACAAGTTTTCAATACATGATTTGTTCCTAGTCCTAACAATTCAACCATGCTTGTAAGAAAACGCTTCTCTCTTTTTCTTATACATATACTTCTTTATAATTTGTTACTAACTATGTAGGATTTATCTTCTACTAAGATAAGCCTGATAGTTATTATTTATCTTAAATTGAATACTTTTTATTCAAATAGTACATTACTTAATATGGTACACTATATCTTTTACAGGAGATCAAAGTCATAGCTTCATCGATTTTGGACCACGTGCACCAAACCCAAACTATTTACAAATGCTTTGTCCATGCTAAAACATTTATAAATGGCATACTAGTCTACCGTACCAAGCAATGGCTGCTCCTATATTGTATCTACTTGTCGAAATGTTGCTATTGATATTGTTGCTCATCCTAGTCAAAGATACCCCTCTATTTCTTATATTGCTGCTATGCAATGTAGTAGTCTTCTTCTAGTTTTTTGCATAGATTCTTGGCAAATCCTTTCCATCCACAATATAAGTAATTACCATCCAATTCTAAACTCAAGAAACTAGAGACACAAAAAAGTTAAGCTTAATGTGTCCTGATCAGATTCTTCAATAGAAGTAGACAATGCAAAGAATAAATGGACACATTGCCAAGGCAATCAAGTTTTGAAGAACTTGCAAAAATAATCGAGGCAATTGAAAAAGTAGTATTGAATCGAAAGGAATTCAAGTACCATAGAAAGAAAAACAAATATTCAGGTGTGAGGAGATGCCCATCGAGTTGTTTTGCAGCATAAATTATGGAGCCTTGATTTAGGAAATGCCAATAGCTTCGAACATTTGATACAGTTGAAGGGACTGCAAAAGCCTATCAAACAACTGCTACGTCCATGGAAGCAACTAAGGAAACTACAAATTCTACCTATACCATTCCAAATCCATGGAAATTCTCTATAGCTGATTTCTTGTCATCTTATAAAGTGGACTCTACAACCAAAGAAAATCAACTTTCCATTCAATCTTCCAAATTAATGCAGCATCCACCATCAGATTATATGTGTAGTAATTCAACACATATGACACAGAATTTAAAAGGCAAACAAGTAGCAATAGATGTTGTTCATGCAAGTACATGTTTATTGGATGAAGTAATATGTAAATATTGTCCAAATCCACATTACACTAGTGCTATTGAAGACAACCAATAGAATGGTGGTACATCTCAAGTGGCTATTGCAAAAATTCACAACTTGATAGGCACAAAATGTCAATCTCTTTACATGAACCATATGAAGGGTATGATTCTTAAAACCATATTTTTATATCATATCCCTATTCATTGCAATATTATACAATAATAGTATGAAATAATAGATTATCTCATTGGATATTCAGCTATTGTGTTATTCCTATTGAAATTAATTCTTACTAATTAAAATCTTGTGTTGCAAATTTTGTATATGCTACAAAAACTATTCATAGTTTTCCCAAGCAATCTCCAATGTTTGAATTTGTTGGCATTTCAACCCAGACAAACAAAATTGAACTCAAATCAAGCATTGACCATGTCCTTCAACATCCTTGTGTGGATACTAAGAAAATGAAGAAGAACATTCACAATGGTTATTGTTGTGTCACCAAGGAGCCTGTTAATTCCATTGACATAGAACAACTGATCCACTATGAGATTTGTTCACAAACTGCAATGGAAGTGTAGAAACTACAAAGTAGACTTCAACGCATGGAGGAAAGCATAAATTTGTTGACAAAATTCCATACAAAAACTATGCATAAATCTGCAACAATGATCTCCTAGTTTTAGTTCTTGAATCTATACAAAGATGCAAAATTCCATAGAATTTTGAAAACTTTGGAAATATGTATAATTCTCTAGAGATCATTTTCTATTTGAAATTAGAAATGAAAAAACAAAACTCAGATTAACAAAGCAATTGACTACAAATAGTTTTCTAATTTGATCATTGTATTTCTCTAATTTCTTATGTTCAAATTTGCTTCAATATTCATGTTTACAAATATTAAGCTTCCAAATGTATGCAAAATTATGTAGCTCATTTTCAAGTTTTCAAATGCAATGTTTTCCTTCCTAAAAATTTAAAATCAAAGATCATTTTAGTTAATATTTTATGTCCTTATAAAAATTTGAATTTCTTGATACTTTTTATAGAAATGTATGCATTTATTTTTAATTCTTCTCCAACTTAGATTTATGTCAATAGTCTTAGGTACTACAAGTATCTATACTTTTCCAGACTATTAGAATTTAACAACATAAGAATAAAAATTTATAATAACTATAAATTTAAATATACTGTAATGACGTTTGGGAATTCTTTGATGCAGAAGGCGAAGAGCAAAATAACTAACAAAAAAAATATAAAACTATAGAAAGTGAAACAAGGAAAAGATAAAAGCTATTACTACAAATGGAAAAAGAACAAGTTATAGATGTAGACAATTACCATTTCAAAAGTGAAACTCAGCCTATCAATATTGATATTGCATTAAAAACCGAAGGACTACACAGAGTGAAGACATTAAGTACAATGTAGGAGACTGTTTATTTGACACATTAGAACTGCTACTCAACTACCGTTACACATCAATCCAACTACGCAATGGATGTATTGATTATTTCTTGAGTTGTCATGCAAAGAATGAAAAAGAAGCAAAAAAGTCCTACAACTACGAATTGGATCCAAATAATCTATCCCAATTGCATGCAGTCCATGATCGTACAACATATTTTCGAAGAATGCGATTATCTGCAAACCCAAGTTCAAATAACAAAGAAATTGGACTATGGGGAGATGTATTTTGTATCCAATGGCTATCAAAATGGCTAGATATACAAATATGTCTCTGGTCAATGACAACAGGAAAAAAATATTTGCAATTCAACAAATCAGCCCTTGGAGAGTCATACTCCATTCTATTCCATGATGCAAATCCTTGCAATGGACACTTCGAGCCACTTCTAAGTACACAAAGGAAATCTTTCAACTACCAAGCATCAACAAAACTTCATCAACTCAAACAACTAACTAGAAATAATACTGACAATCAAAATAGTAAACATGTTCAACACAAAAAAAGAAGAAGACAACTATCCCACATGGAAAAAATACAAATGATAGATGTAGATAATTATCAATTCAAAGGCCAAACTCAAGTTTCCAACATTGACATTACACTTAAAAATGAAGGGCTATTCAGAATGAACAATTTTACTTACAATGTTGGAGACTACTTGTTTGACTCTTTAGAACTCTTGCTCAACTTTCAGTACACATCAATCCAGCTACGAAATGGAACCATTGATTACTTCTTAACCTGCCTTCAATAAGGTGACAAGGAGGCAATTATATCATACCATCGTGACTTGAATCCTCAAGCTCTACATGATTTACATAACGTACATGATCCTCAAACATGAATGTGATTATCAACAAAACCAAGTACAATTGATAAACATATTGGACTATGGGGGGATATATTTTGTATTCTTTGGCTATCCAAATGGCTAAAGATACAAATATGTATCTGGTCAATGACAACAGGTAAAAAGTACTTGCACTTCAATGAATCAATGGATGTAGCTTCATACTCCATTCTTTTCCATGATGCAACTCCTCAAAGTGGACATTTTGAGCCGCTTCTACCGTACCAAACACATAATCTAAACTTCCAACCACCCACAACAATCCCACAAAATAAAAAAATCATAACAAATAATAATGAAGACCAAATATTAAAACTTGTGAAAAGGAAAAAGCAAGAAAACTTCAATAATACTTCACTCCGCAAAATCAAGAAGCAAATACACAACACCCACTTACTGACATCTAAAACATCAAAAGAAAAGAAATCACTCTCACCAATAGAAATATTTGAAAAAACAATCCAAGATACACCAAAAAATGCATGTGCAACTTGTCAAATGTTGTATTTCAACAAAGACATTAGGATTTTCAAAGACAAAGACAAACAAACCTACTACAAATTGACACAATCTAGTGATCAAATATTGGAAAATTCGATTTGTCGAAAATGTCTTGCATCATTGAAACAATCCACACTTCCTAAATATGCAACACCACATAATATTCGAATAAAAAAACCACTAAAATATGTACAATCTCTATCGTAACTAGAAGAACGACTTGTCTCACTTAGAATTGCATTTGCTCAAATTTGGGAACTAGGATACAAAAGATCTCAAATAGGATTAACTGGCTCCATTATCAATGTTCCAGTCAACATGAACATTATACAAAAAGCACTACCACAATCCATTGATGAAACATCAACAATTGTTGTTTCTCTTAAGAGACGATTGGAATATAAAAATGCATTCCAAAAAGGAATGGTACGACCAACTACTATCATGCATGCCCTAACCCAGTTAAGCAAAACAATGCTTTACCAAATCGAAAAAGTTGAAATAAGAAAATATTGGCAAGAAGCATTTCGAATCACTAATCAAAATGAAAATAGCAATGAACAAAGTACAATAGAAAGTGAATCAGAAGATGACACAGAAAACCAATATCCCTCTGATTCTTTAATCCATGGATTCACTGAATCTAGATCTATACATAAAATGCAGGACAAAATTATAGAAATAGCACCTGCACAAGAGAACTCTCCAATTGGAATCTTTAAAGATAAGTATTCTGAAGAGATGAATTTTCCTACACTATTTTTTGGCAATCCACGTGATGATGACATTGTCACAAAATTCACTTACCAAAAAATTGCACAATGGGAGCTGCTACATTCAAATAGACAATTTTCCTACCACATAACAAATTTATTCTTCAAGACCATTAAAATACTCATAAATCAAGTT
This sequence comes from Sequoiadendron giganteum, assembly GCA_007115665.2. NCBI lineage: Eukaryota > Viridiplantae > Streptophyta > Pinopsida > Cupressales > Cupressaceae > Sequoiadendron > Sequoiadendron giganteum. Next base: position 624,967,174 of record CM021106.1, on the reverse strand, counting down.
ATGTCTACAATGTGGATAAGAATTCGTAAAGGTCAACTAAAAGGAAGAAAGCTACTAGCTAAAGATGTCAAAGACAAACCTAACCTAGAGAGGATACTCAAATCAGATATTGGCTATATTGATTTCAAAAGGATAAGAACATCTCCTGATTATTTACAATAGCTTAAAAAGAATGTATTTGCAATGATACGACAACTAGGACCACCTACTTTTTTTGTTACATTTTCCAGTGCCGAACAAAATTGGGATCCTCTAACTAATACACTTGAACAATTACATAGTTCACATCAATCAAGATTAGAACAACAAGAAATTTATAGCCAAAATAAAAATCATAAATTCAATCTCATAAAAAATGATCCAATTACTTGTGCACGCTACTATAGACATAGAATAAATGCATTCAAAAGATTAATATTTAGAGATGATTCTTTCTTTGGAAATTTCTTAGACTATTTCTCTGTAACTGAATTCCAAAATCGTGGAAATGAACATGAACACTTTCTTCTATGGATACAAAATGCACCTACCTATGGCAAAGATAGAAATGCAAATATTATAAACTTTGTTGACAAGTACATAACATGTAGCACAGAGCATCTACAACCTCATTTAGCTATATTAAACAAGCATCATCATACAAAGCAATGTAGGAAAACAAAAACAGCCACATGCAAATACAATTTCCCATTACCACCAATGAACAAAACTATAATACTCGAACCACTAGTAGACAAGAACGAAGATATAATTTCTATTGCAAACATTATCTTTTCAAACTTGCAAAAAGCAACATATGAAACACCCTTCTCTTTTCAAATGTTCCTAGATCAAATGGATATAAATGAGGAAAAGTATATCATAGCTATAAGATCAACACTCCATAGGCCTACACTATTGTTACAAAGAAAACCATCACAAATATGGAACAATTGTTTTGCAAAACAAATTCCACAGCTATGGAAAGAAAATACAGATGCCCAATTTGTTCTTAATGCATATGCAGCAGCAATGTATTGTAGCTCTTACATGACAAAGGTTGACAAATCAATGACACATGCATTTAAAAGGATACATAAAGACCACCAACATAACAATATTGATGCGATAAAGATGATAACCAAACTCGGAAATGCGTTACTCAATTTACAACAAATGTCTTCACAACAAGCTGCTCACATTACCTTATCCCTCCCACTCAATTATAGCTCAAGGAAATGTGTTTTCATTGATACAAGAACTGATAATGATTGCACTTTTGTTTTGAAATCGGTCAAACATATAGTCAATGAACCAGATGAATCGGAAAATGTTATTTGTAAATATTTAATAGACTACTATGTAAAACGCCCTCCAAATATTTATGACATATGTCTTGCAGAATTTGTTGCACAATACAACAAGAATGGGGATAAATTCAAACCAAAGAAAAAATCAAATGTTATACGATTTATCAATTTCAATAAACATATTGACCTAGACAATTATTGTAGAGAGCAATTACTACTCCATGTCCCCTTTACAATACATGAAAATACATTAAAATATAGTTTCAATTCATGGGAAAATGCATACACACATCATGAAAAAATAATTCAGCTTAACCGCACAAAGTTCAATTACAATGTTCACTCTGCATGGGGTGACATCAACAAAGCTATACACGAGCTAAATGTTAAACATGAAACCAATGCCGATGAGACACTTGCCACAAAGAAAAAGGAACATCAAGAACAATATGACATACAAGTAGATTTCCAAATTGCAAACCGCAACAACTTAAATGCTATAAATTTCAATACAATTGGAATTATTCAACATCCACAAATTATGGAAAATAATGAGTACTACAAATTACGACAAATGTTAAACAAAGAGCAACAAGCAATTGTAAAGGACATTGTATTAAAAAATTTGAAAGATATTAAAAGTCCACTTCACTTATTCTTGACAAGTGGAGCTGGAACAGGAAAGATTTTCACTGCAAAAGCCATATACCAAGCCCTACTTCGTATCTACAGTCAATGTATTGACAATGATCTAGACAAGCCTAAGGGACTAATAACTGCTTACACAGGAAAATCAACATACAACATAGGTGGAGTAACACTACACTTAGCATTCCACATACCTTTCAACAAATCAGAGTTCATTCCATTAAACACCGAAACATTGGATACAATGTCAAAGCACTATCAACAACTACATGTCCTCCTCATTGATGAAATCTCATTAGTAGGTTCAACATTTCTACGCTATATTGACAAGCGATTACTCGATATCATGCAAATGCCAACTGCATACTTTGCAAATCTTGATACAATCTTTTGTGGAGATCTCTACCAAGCGCAACCCATACTTGACTCTATTGTATTTGAAAATAAACCAACATTGTCTGAGCTAATGCCTTACAATTTTTGGAATGACAATATAAAGTGCTATTCTTTGATCTCTACAATGCGACAAAGGGATGAAATATTCATCGCAATTCTCAATAGAATTCGCATTGGTACACATACCACTGATGATTTAGATTATCTTAATCACCATTGCTTACGTCCACCACCAATGGACCCAACATTCCCTTTTCTCTTCTACAGAAGAAAGGATGTCAACGAACACAATAACAAAATGCTATCAGCTATTCCTGGAGATGTCATTGTATTAGATGCAAACGATGAACATGATGATAACTACAATGCAATAAGATCATTCACTCACACAGCTACTCTACCAACTCAAATATGTGTGAAACCAAATATACTTGTAGAAATATATGCTGGAAACTACAATACACAAGATGGTCTAGTAAATGGATCAGATGGAATATTCAAAGCATATAGCAAACACAATGATTTAGATATAGTTTGGATAAAATTTAATGATTCAAAAATTGGCCAACAACAAATGAATAAACTAGGACACTGTTATACTGAAGACATTAGTAAAGAATGGGTACCTATACTTTGCATTTCTAGGCCCATCCACACAACACTTGCCAAAAAAAGAATTACAATTAGGAAACAATTTCCAATACAAATAGCTTGTGCAAGAACTATACATTGATCCCAAGGACTTACAATGGATGGTCTAGCATTTGATCCAACTGGGATTAGACAGCATGGCATAACCTACATGGTGCTTTCACGAACAAAATCAATTCAATCATTGTTCTTGCTAAAACCTCTAAATGTTAAAAATTTCAAAGTGAAGAAAAAAATTCTACTCAAAATGCAACGTCTTCAATCTGATGCACAATGGACATTTGAAAATGAAATCAAACTTCCTAATAACATCCCACAAATTCATATGTGCACATTAAACACTCGTAGCTTATGTGCACATATAGACGACATTCTCAATGACCATGACATAATGGCATGTGATATATTATGTCTGCAAGAAACACACATGAATCCATCTGAAACAAAA